>OZ026495.1:1742500-2342500 GCA_964019985.1 Aurelia sp. 4 Dawson et al 2005
TTTGGCATCCACCTGATCTTTCGGGACTTCCAAATCCTCAATTCTAATATCATCATTGGGGGCTCTCTCCTCTTCATGCTTTCCTTGATCCTCAACCAAAGGTTTTCGTCTCTCTGGTATCTTCATCTCTGCTTCTCGCTCTGTTCTTATTTCTTCCTTGCTATTGGTAGATTCTATCAAAGATGCTTTCTCTATTTTCAGATTTTGCAATTCCTCTTTTCTTAACTTTATGAGATCTTTCAATTCTTGAAGTTCCTCTTTTAACTGATTTCTTTCAATCTTGGCATCAGCGATTTCTTCATCTAACGAATTCTTTAGTTCACTGAAAGTATCGAAAAAAGAAGTCAGAAATTTCTTACTGGATCTGGCACAACTATGCTGAAGTCACATAGGACGGTCACTTTCAATAGTTCTAGCGAAGAGGCTCATTTTGGTATTTTAGAGCCAATTTCAAAGAAAACTACGGTCCACTTGAGGCAAATTTTGAACTTTGAGATTTCAGCTTGCTCATTCCCGATACTCCAGAAGGCTTCAATAATCCCAAAAAATCGATTTCAAGGAAAGGCGGAGCTTTTCTTTCTTATTTACTGTATTTTGTTACGATCCTGAAAATTTTCGTCACAGTCGTAGACTTTAATAATTCTTCAGTTTTCGACATGAAATACGCAGTTGAATCTAGACTTATGACCTGTATCATTTTATATATAGCAAAGGGAAGGGCACTATTTGATTTAGCCTAAGGTTGAAGTCATACCTCATATCATTTTCCAGATTATTTCGTCGTATCTCAATCTCTGTCAACTGACTTTCCTTGTCAGCTTGTTCTCTAGAAAATAAAGCAAAAGAATAACAATATAATCTCTGCTACTTGGAAGCACAGGCTCCAAATCTTTAAAATAGGTGGGTGTAAAATTCAATGACTTGAATGGCTTCAAAGAAACATTAGCTATTTTGTTACAATTTTGCAGTTGGACTTTTCCGAAAACTTCAGCACTTTCAGGATTAGGGTATTTTGCTTCTTTTTCAAGAATCAAAGAAAAATTCTTCAACAAACTTGAAACTATCGTAATTTCTAAACTGTCTAACGCAACATGAAATAATCTCCAAAAAACATAGCTTATGGATGCCCGCAACTTGCTATCAAGCAAAAGTCTGCCATTTTTGTAGTTTATGATTTAGAACTTTGATGACGTTATATCCTGAAATCAGCTGAAATTTTGAATTCGCTATAATTTCAAAGATATTCTTGCAAAGTCCGACGGTAGAATTATGGATAGGTAGCTAAAGTTTCTTTTAAGCCATTCAGCTAGAAGAATTAGGTCATAGAATTTTAAATCAATCTTTTCACACTGATCTAAAGATTTTGAGCCTATGCTCCACTTAATTTGTTACTTCATTGTCATACTTCGTTTCTGAAGCTGAATCTGCTGTAGTCATAAAAATTCAGAAACTATTAAAAAAATTGGAGGGAATTCCTAACTATCTGCAAAACAAATAGTATCAAGATCAAGTAATAAAATTTAAAAAAATGTTTTACCACACCTTTCAATATTTACCACAATCTGTCTGCTCTCTATGATTTTTGCATCCAGGCCAGCCAGTTCTTTCTCAGCATCAACTTTTGATTTCTCAGCCTCGTCCAGCTCTGCTTTCACTTCTTTCAGATGATTTTCTTCTATCTTAATGTCATTTCGTAATTTTACAAGCTCGCTAGAAAGCCTGTTTTCTGTGTCTTTTTCAGTCGAGGTTAAGACATCAGAACGCTGAAAGAAACATAGCAACATTAATAGATCAAATGGAAAACCAAGAACAACGCAACGTGTACAAAGTACAACGAATATGACACAGGCTGATAAAGTGTAGGAACAGATGAAAGCCGTTCTCTAGACATTGCATCCTTGAAAACAAGGAATTTTATTTTCATTTTCATTTCAATCTATTAAGAAGGGAGACCCTTCACCCTAGGGGCTGATTTTCAAGGGTCACAACTTAACGTTGTAATCAGAAAACAAGAGCCTTTCATTACTGCTACGGAGAAAACAAAATTGAATAGCAGGTGCAAGTTCAATTATGTATTGATGTTATCTTTCTTAGTTTGTCTTTAATTCTAATTTCAGCGGCCTCTGGATTATGGAACCAATGATGAGAATATAAAACGGAACGACAACACTTGATTCAGTTTCACTCAACAGCAAAAAATGCTTTGTGGTTGCCATTTCAATCCTTCTCTCTTACTGAAAAACGTTCTTTTGATGAAGAGACAAACATTTGACGCGAGAGACGCGAGAAACATTCGTTAGTTGTGTTGTCACACGATTCTATAATGATTGGAAATGTGGTAAAAGTTTCCGATACATTCATGCTCAACAGCAAAAAATGCTTTGTGGTTGCCATTTCAATCCTTCTCTTTTACTGAAAAACGTTCTTTTGATGAAGAGACAAACATTTGACGCGAGAGACGCGAGAAACATTCGTTAGTTGTGTTGTCACACGATTCTATAATGATTGGAAGTGTGGTAAAAGTTTCCGATACTCTACATTCATGCTCTTGAAAACGCAGGCTGGGAATCTTAGCTAAAGTAAGGCAAGTTGACAATTTTTTTTGCAAGTATAGTCCGATATTTTTCTCTTCTGTGAATTAAACGGACCAACAATCGATTTTAACAAGTATTTAGATCATTTAACAAATTAAAGATCGGCTCCAAACTCTTCATTATTCAAGTGACAAACAATTAGTCAATGTGTCGACGAAAACCCTTTCAGAAGTATTCATTTGTTGCAGCTTCCGGAAGCACATGACATTTACTTACCTGATTCTTAAGCTCTACTAGTTCTGCTCTAGCTTCTTCGATCTCTACTTCCAAGTCATCTTTCTAAAGAGATACAAAGATAGTTATTATACAGGGTGTCCCAGAAAATTTGTGCCCCGTTTGCCTGAAGACCACGACAAAGCAGCAAAAGGTCGTCACCATATTTTGGCATGATGTTGCTCGCAAGATGTTAAATTAAAGTTTGCTTCCATCCCCGTAAAAATCCGTTAAGAAATGATGGAGCTATGACGTTCAGAAGACCAAATTTCTCTGATGACTGAAACCAGCGGTCGGCCATTTTGTATTACTATTTTTGCAACGATAATCAGCTTCATGGATGAGCTGAAACAGTAGCCTCTAATCTCATAGCTCTCGCGAAAGTTTCAATAATCATCAGAGACTTCAGCTATTTCTTACCCCACGATCCTTTATTGAATGTCAAAACGAAGACGAGGATCCCATGATAAAATAAACAATCGAAAGGCAATGACAAAAATATAGTCACATTTTTTTTGTAGGTGTGATGAGTGCAGCAATTATTTAGTTTATCTATCAGTTCAAAATGAGACAATACAGCTCCAAAAATCTTTTGCCCTTCTCGTTTCTTTTAGTTCATTGTCTTCGGTAGTAAATCAACAATTGCTTGTAATAAATGAAGGGAGAAATCTGAGTAGGGATACGCTAGGGATGGCGACAAATTAAATGTGAAATATATTTTTGTCGAAGCTTTTGATTTTTATTACTTTGGGAATTCTTATCTTCACTTTTGCATTCTATCAAAGATCGTGGGGTAAAAAATAGTCTAACTCTCTGATGATTATTGGAACTTTGATGAGAGCTATGACATTAAAGGCTGCTATTTCAGTTCATCCATGAAGCTGTTTATCTTTGCAAAATAGTAAGATAAAATGGCCGACCACTGGTTTCAGTCAACAGGCAGATTTGGTCTTCTGAAAGTCATAGCTCCATCATTTTTCGACGGATTTTCACGGGAACGGTGGCAAACTTTAATTGAACATCTGAAGAGCAACGTCATGGAAAAGGTTAGTGATAATCTTTTGCCGTTTTCTTGCAATCTTCAGGCAAACGGGGCACAATTTTTCTGGGACACCCTGTATTAAGAGCAATTCAAAAGGCATGATTATCGGGCATAAGTGACTGACAGTCTATCTCAAATCATGGGTGGTTAGACACTGCAGTTGTGCTGCATTGCTACCGCTTTGTTCTTTTGCCGAGGATAAAATTATTTTGTATTATGGAGGAGCTGGCGTATGCAGACCTCCTCCGTGGAAATGTATAATTTTTCCTCAGCAGAAGCAAATACATCAAAACATAATGCGGTGTCTAACTTCACATGCTCAAATTAGATGCCAAATGAGATTTCTGACAACGCAGAACTACCAATAGAAAACACTGAATTTGATTTTATTCATGGAAATATTTATCAGACACTTAATCTGAGAAAGAGTCTAGTGATGTCTCCCACTCAGGAGTGTTTCGTATGACAGAAGCAACCGACATGCTATGCTGTAACGGTAATGATAAATGCTGCGAAAGCTTCAAGCCGTGAATCAATTATAAAAATATCTTGAATGTATCAATCTAAGATGATTAATATTCACCTGCTGCTGTAGCTCTTCGATTTCATTCGTAATTTCTTGCTCTCTTTCTTTTACTCTCGATTCCTTTGGGAAAATTAGAACATATCTAAACACTGATTGTAAAACATCATCTTTAAATAACTGTCAAAGTTTGATCGGTTAAGACACATCTAATGATTCATAACATAATGAAGTGTAAAAAGTACATGAAGCCACAAAAAAGCTTCGAAGGATGTCTTAAAGGGAGAAAGGAGAAAGAAAGAGAACAAGCTGGATAAAGGAAGAGAAAATGATATCTATCTATTGTAATCCAACGATGAATAATAATAATAAAAACAATAAATAAACTTAAACCATCTTCAAAAATTAAAAGAAAAGTAAAATAAAAACGCAACTGTTAAAACCAGACGTTTCGATTATAAAATCTTCATCAGTACTTTACAATGAAAACAGCCAATAATAATAACAATAATAATAGAAAGGACTAAGGGAGGGAGGAAGGAAGAAATGAAAGGAAAAGAAAGAAGGAGATTGAAAAGAAGGTAAAGATGGAAAGAAGATAAGATAAAGAAGAGAAAATAAAGATTTACAATATAGAGAAGAATTTTGGCTTGGGATCGCTTCGCAGGAATGTAAATATTCTTCCAACACTGATAATAAAATGTCACAACTCTCTTAAAACCTCTTTGACAAAACTGGCTCATATAGGATCGTCTGACATCGAATTTCACCACGTTTGTACATGTGAATCAATTCATTCTTACGCACGATAGATGACAAAGACATGCAAGTATGCCATATAAGCAACAGACAACCAAGAATGTTACATGCAAGATAACTATGTTTATGAAAAAATTACAGAAGTCACCTAAGGGACATGAATTATCAAATGAATGAACGTAACATCAAAACATTTCTAGCTATCCTAGCAGATGACGTTAATTTGCGACTCTCGAATCGCTCAGGAATTAGAACTCAAAATTTTACTAAGAAAAATAATTCACCTCTTCCTCAAATCTTCGTTTCAAATCTTTAATTTTCTCGTCAAATTCATTTTTCATCTTTTCCTGGAAAACATACCTAATTTAACAACCATCAAAAGATCAAGTCAACAATAAATGAATAAATCTTGAAATTCGGATTAAATGAATAAGATAACTAGTTTTCTGTTTCTGCAGTGGTTTCTGTTATACTTACATTAACAACAGAAACAAATCAGCGGGAAAATATTTGGACAAATTTTTTGAATTCGAACTAACGAGACTTCCTACAAGATTCAAGGCGGATATCCATGGAGAGATTTCTGTCGCGAGCGCGACAGTTCGCAATTGACTTTTAGCGATCGCACAACTTTCTTTTAACTTTCATAAAACGTGTAGAAGCATCTTCAGAGTGCGCCAAACTCAAGAAATAAGATGATCAAAGATGGCAGTTCTTTTCAGTGGACTCAAGCTTTTGTTGCTCCTATGAAGACGCGGGAGAAAACGAAAAAGAAGAAAAGGAACCAGGTCCAATGTTTATATCATCTGGCCTAACTGCCCCTGACCTTGCTGAGTTTTTAGCAGCGCTGGCGATCGCTCGCAAAAAGTATGCTGAATTTTTTACTTTTGTGCGATCACGCGCTCTGATTGTACTACCAAATAACTCAAAGTAGGCATGCACACACTGCAAATCGGTCGCAAATTGTCGCGTGCACGATAAATTGCACTGAATGAACCACCTTCAGACGAAAAATTCTCTTTTCAGGGTCGGGAAAAGTTGATAGCTCAGATCCAATAACGTTATATTAAGCTCCAAAGGGAGATGACTCTAGAGGGGGAACGTAAACAGACAGGACAGCTCATTAGACAGAAGGCCATATACAGCTTTTGCGGTTATCAATATCCTTAGCTTTTGAGAAAGAGAACGTAACAAAATCTACTTTCGTATTTCTGTTGGTAATATAATTCATTTCTGAGAAAAACTAACATAAAATAATCATCGCATGAAAAATAAGCAAAGTAGATACCTGTTCTTTCTTGTAAGTTTCTTCCAGTTCAGCTTTTCGCAAGTTGTGTTCCTTCAGTTTCTAATTTGAAAAAGAGATTACTTTGCATATTTTTACGATTATAGTTGCGATGGATAATTCATTATTCTATCTTAATCTTAAAACAAGATAATCAACAATGGAATTGTGTTGTGAATTATTAAAATCACCTCTTGTTCCAAATGTTTAAGTTCATCTTCTAAATCCCTCTTCTTCTTTAATAACAACTCTTCCTATGAGAGAATTACAGTACGGTTGAAAACATCAAACGTCTGCTCTTATCACCAACAAATAGTTGCTTCGATCGTCACAGTTAGAAATTTGGAATGAAAGAAACCAGAAATAACGTATGAGGTTTGTGCTAAATGAGCAAATTGGTCAAAAATTAATCCCTTGGCATAAACTAGGCAAAATTAATCATTTTTCAGACAACTATAATAATCAATTTATTTAAAGTTGGCATTACATAGCTATGTACAATAAAAGGTTAGGCCTAAAACTACACAAGACAACTGCTTGGTGCAATCCATTCTAAGAAAGAAACGCTGATTACGCCGTCACCTAACACGAAATGCAATTGACCCTTTTTACGAAGAACAATAATAGGAATACGAATAAAGGAAAGGTTACACATTTCCCCAGAGAAAAAAATAATACTTAAACGCGTCACTCTGATGTTCACATAGGTTTGAAATACCTTAGTGAAACTTGCATCTTTTTGCTTCTTGAATCTGCTATTTCCATATCATTTTATCGCACAAGATTCCCCAAAAAGACATGTTTTATTTTCTCAATGATAATAAATTTTAATGAAGTAATGTAATCCTTGCCTGTTTCTTCACGTCTTCTTTTGCAGACTGCAACCCAGCTTGGTTTTGTTTACTAAGTTCCAGCTGTTTATGAAACATTACAAAATCGAGTTAGACTGGCAATCAATATCAACATAAGCAAATCGAAAGGAACATTAAAATATATTTTGTCATTGCTTCTCTATTTCCAAGGGCAAATATCCTTCAAAATGACATAGGATTATGGTCAGTCAAAGGCTTTACGGTCTGAAATCTTTCTAGTGCGAAGGAGCACTAAGACACAGAGGCTAAAGGCGTAATATTCGAAAAGTTTGAGAGCGTTTGGGTCTAAACCCACATTCAGTTGCACACAGCAGCTGAAGGCAAACAGAGCATAAAACAAAATGAAGAAGCAAGACACAAGGATCAAAACAAGGAAAATAAATGATCAATCAAAACATCGGTGTCCTAACACCCTTGCTCTGTTACTTTTATTCACTAATTAAACCATATATCTGAAGGGATTTAAAACCCAGAAGTTACAAGAAGATTTGTATTTTCAACTGATACCTCTTCTTTCTCTTCAGCTAATTCTGATCTGATTTGCTGCATGGCATACTCGTGTTCTTGTTGTATTTGCTCTACAGTCTAAAAAATAAATATATTCTCAGAATTTTGAGCAGTGGCAGACCATTCGTTAACTCGTAGAGAGGCAAAGTTATTCCTTCTGTGGAAAAGCTTTGTATAAGTCGATTGTTTTCAGACAAAAGGTTAGTGTTCGTTGCTTGATTGAGGGCAAACTGCATCCCCACTCCTTTCCCCTTCGCATCCTCTACTGTTGATAAAAAATACTAAATATAGATACTGGATAAAGTGAAACTAAATAGGAAACGAAAAATAGGAAAGGTAGTTCATATCATCTACAAAGCTGGTGGAAGATGCACTTTTATCCAAAGAAAGCAAACAGGAAACATAGCCAACCGTATCTTTCTCTCTCTCTAATCTTTGTTTAGTAGAATCAATTTCTTTTTCTTGCTTCTCAGTTAATTCCTTCCTTGTAGTTTCGAGTTTGGCATCTAACTCCTCTTTGAAAGCCTTTATTTTGTCATCATTTTCAATTCCTAAATTTTCTTTTTCTTGTTCAAGCTCTTCTTCCAATTCTTCTTTCAGTCTGCAAAATACGTCATTAAATATAGCCTCGTGCTTTTGAAAATCTTTATTCTGAAGATGAAGCACAGCGTTTGCTTCAAAACGTCAAACATAAACATGGCTTAGTCTCGATAATGATTTCTTTATCACTGGATTCGTCTACCAATGGATTTGTCTACTTAAGATCTTATTGAAATGTCACCCTGAATTTGTCTCTGTCTCTGTTAGATGTCATAGTCACAAAGTTTTTTATCTTGAAAACATTTCATGGCAAATCTTGAGTGAAAAACGGTGCAAGATTAAGAGAAAATTTGCAGAAATTTATTGTTACAAAGTTTTTCTTCTTTCAATAGTACGAGGTTTTGCAAATTGTACTACAATAAATCGTGGGCTAAAATGTCTTTGTCACTTTTCCACTAGTTCTTTCTTATGTCACCCCTGCTCCTGAGCATGAAATAACAAACAAGGAATCTGCCCTGAAACTCCATCATGCCACCTCCTACCTAATTCTTGACTGATAATGAGTAGAGCACCAAGATTTTGTCGGCTAATAGCTTGAAAAATATAAAATGTAACCTAAAATTAAATGCAATCATTACTTACGCCAGCAATTTTCTTTGCATGGTCAAGAGAAGCAGCAACATTAGCCATAATCAGGAAATATGTGATCAAATGAAACGCGGAGGACAGTTTCCATAATCATCATCATAATCATAAAACTATCTACAATATATAATTAGTGTTAGTTAGTTGTTGTTAACTACAAGTAAACCAACTATAAATAAGATTTATGATTATGATTATGATTATGGAAACTGTCCTCCGCATTTCATTTTATTACATATTTCCTGATTATGGCCAGCGTTGCTGCTTCTCTTCAATGCTGTTGCTGCCATCCAAAAGAAGAAGAGTTAAACGCTAATTTTAAGTCTTCCAAGCAACTACTAATAAAATATTGCTACAAGACCCAGTTTCCCAAAATAACTCTTCACTCACCTTTCCAATTCAGCACCATTCTCTTCCCTTAATCGTTTCTCCTCAGCACTTTTCTCTCTTTGAACTTCAGTTTTCAATTTTCTCAAAAAGTCTTGTTTCTCTTCCTGCACTTTTGCTTCTGCATCCAAATTCTCTTCATTTGCTTGAGTACGAAGGGTCTTAAAGACAATTTCACTTTGTTTCTTTAATTTTGATTTTTCAAATTCTTCTTCTTCTTTTAATTGTGCTTCAAATCCTTTGATCCTTTTCTCTTTTTCATCCATCAATTTTTTCTTCATATTTTCCACTTCCTCTTCTAATCCTTTCGTTAATAAGTTTAATTTCTTATCATGTTCATCTTGCAACCTGACGAGGAAAATAAAGAAGTTACTCTTCAGTGATGGTAATTTTCTCGATATTTTCCGATCCCAATTCATAGGCATCAAATCTTTAAAACAACTGAGTGAATAATTGGTGCACCTTTCCTCTGACTTAATACACTTGATAAGAACTAGCCTCATTCCATGAACATCAACAAGTTACGCTTATCTTATTGAGTTGAATTGCTGTTGTCGTTGTCGCTCCACTGAAGCAAGTATTTTTTATAAGAAACTAAGAATCTGGGCCAGTACCGAAAGTTTCTTAAACTTGTCAGATTTTCAGTACTCGGAGCTTCTTACGAGTTTATTTGAGGAGTTCAAAAACAATCTCTATGTTCCTTACCTGTGCCTTCCTGAAAATTTCAAAACAAATTTTTTTGAAGCCTTTCTTATGTTTAGAAATCAGCTATTCTAGTTCATTCTGAGTAATATGATGCAGGAAACAAGCGAAAATAAGGGATCGTCTCCAAATTATCGTATAGCTTTTATACGAATTGATACGAATTGAATCGTTAACGGGAAAAGGTGCTATACGATTTAATTCGTATAGCCGCAGAAGTGTATACGAATTGTTTGATTTCTATACGAATTATGATACGAATTTGGTACGAATTTGATACGAATTTGATACGATTTTGATACGAATTGTGAGTACGAATTGCTTATATGATTTTGATACGAGTTGTGTTTACAAATTGCTTATACGAATTAGATACGAACTGCATACGAATCACATAAGAATTGTATACGAATTTATACAAATTCTAAAATATGAAGATATGAATTAATTCGTATGCGGCTTATAGAATATGGTCTCAATATCGTATGATGTTACGAATTCCCTATACGAATTTGATACGAATATTTGGAGACGATCCCTAAAAAAGAATACGCTAAGGACTTCCTTTGGCAAAATGAATAGTTTTTTAAGTTATATTTTCCAGTACTGGAGTTTGTTAAGTTTTTGGCGATTTGACAATTGAGCTTCTTATAGGCAGTTTCTTTTAAAAAGAAGTACGTGTATACATCAAATCTCAAGATGTTGTTTGAAAAAAGGAGACAAAATTTACGATTTTCACCCAAAATTGAATCATAAGTCCCCCCCCCCTTCTTCCTCCCCTTTCCTTATTTCTGGAGACCTGGAAATATTTCTGGGACCACTGGTGCTATGATCCGCTATTTTGTCACTCCGGTTAAATAGCAAAACTACGAAGATTAGAGGATGACTGTTGTTTTAAGCATCAAACCTACCTCTTCAATTCCTTTTCAAGCTTGTAATTCATCTTTTCAGTCCCAGGTGATGGATCCTTTGGCAATCTGTTGTCAAATACCCCATCAGAAGGTAGAACGCTTGATTTAGGTTTCGGACTCTAGATGGAAATATAGGCATGGTTATAACATCGTCATTTAACGGGATACTGAAATGCATCTGATCAGGAGAACATGACAGCATCATGAATAGCGTACGTGAACGGCAGTCAGTATAAATTGATTGATTCTAACCCTAATAAAGATAATAATCTAAGTATCTCTTAAGTAGTGCACTGATTCACGCAACGTAAGCATAAATATTTTTTATAACTATTAAAGTGAATATTTTCTTGCCTAAAACTATGTCCCTCTTATTTGTGAGAATATTTAAACTCAGAATTGATCAGGTACCGGAGATTCTGCCTTTAAAAATGGTGTTTGTCGCAAAATATTTGTATTGTGTGAGGCTGACTTTTAGTTTTGAATAAATTTTAACAAGTTGGATTGTCTCAAAAATTGTTCGATGCTTGATTAAATATTGAAAAATAAGGATAGTATGAACAAGCTCATGGGAAGATAGCCCTGTCACTAAGATTTTGAAATAATCTTTAGAGACCAGATTCTTGCAAATCGGTTGAAAATTCATTGAGTTGCGAGCTGCAAAAGATAAAAAATATGCGCCAGCCGAGACCAGAGACCCCAAGATTCTTTGTAATGCAAAAAGGCTGTACGATCAAGGTAAAAGAAGGTTATCTAATGTCATACCTCTCGTTGATATCAGAGCATACCAAATAAGACTTCATAAATGATTTAATCGTTATTATCAGTGTCAGAATTTGCTTAAGATTGCATGTATCCAAAAAGTACTTCAAAACATAATCGAGGAGAGACTGAATCTTTTTCCTCAAAACATCCATACGCTTGAAAGTTATGTTATCGATAACTTGTTCAAATCCCATAATCCCATTTGGTTTGCCCTGCAACAATTGAGAAATAAGAGAAACAATGGTCCATGAGACTTTTACCACAAATGCCATTTAAAGGCCTCTGGTTTCGGCTTTAGCACAAACCTGAACTTCAAAGGCTTGTTACTCCACAAATTTTCAATGCCTTTGCGAGATTCTGGTGTCAAAAATTAATCTAGAATCTCTAGAAAAGGGTTACTTGACCAAGAGCCCATTCAGCGTATCGTTATTTTATAATATTTAATCAAACGTCAACAATTTTTGAAACATCCTGCAGAATTTGACAAACTAGCAAGAATGTTATACGATGACCATGATAGAAATAAGAACAATTTCAAAGCATAATTGAGAAGACAGAAATTTCCAACGAAAAGGAAGCTGCTCCGGTTGTTCTTTTATTGTTTTCCAGATAAGAACATGTGATAAGTGTGGAAAAAATAGAGACTTCGCATGATTAAACAGCATGTAGATCAAAGAAGCTTTGAAGTTTTAGCTAAAAAATTTGAAAAAAGGAATACATATCAGAGGTCCAGAAACAAACACGGGGTGAGTGGCCGAGCGGCTTATACAGTCTTCGTCAAATGACTGAAGTTGAGCTCGGTCGAATGAGGTCAAATTCCGGATGGGTGACCTAGGAGGCCTGTCCTCACAACTCACCTCGTCGTCCTTCGGAAGGGACGTAAAACTAGGGGTCCCATGCCTGGATGCGGTATGCACAGTGGGCCTAAATTACCTTTCAGTAGCTAGCAGTCCTGACAAGCCCACTCAAAACAAATTGAAAACAAACAGACAATACTGTTTGGAATGTTATCTCTTAAATAACCCTTTTTTGCCACAAAAATATTAGCTTACCTGATAACTATCAGTTGCTGGTTGTAGGTTATCGATGTCCATTCCTTCTAAGCGAGCAACCAAACCTGAGCTGATACCAAAATCCTAAGATGAGCAAGAGAAAATACTTCATTCCCTGTTTAGGCCCTGTTTATATGGGGAAAAACACCTCACCTGCCAGACCCGGGGCTGACAGGAGAGGTAAATTTCATTCACTGTTTATATGAGATTTTTAACCTCACCTGTCAGCCCCGGGGCTGAGAGGCGAGGTGGCGTGAAGTCTCTCTTCCATGAAATCAGAATGAACTAACCAATGAAAATTAACGAATAATTTCATTTCACCTCACCATACCGGTGGTGTTTCGTTTATATGGAAAAATTTCACCTCACCCAGGTGAGATTCCACCTCTAGTGAGGTGGGACTTCACTATACCGGTAGTGTTGCATTCGTCATATAAACGCAAATGAAAAAACAAAGGATTCTATTGGAAGGTGGAATCTCACCTCTCAGCCCCGGGTCTGGCAAGTGAGGTATTTTCCTCATATAAACAGGCCCTTAGATACAGTGAGCCAGAACATAAAGAGAAGAGAAAAAGAAGCGAAATGACGAATGGGACAGACAAGACACTTACTGATCTATCCATTTGTTTCATTGTTAATTTGTTGCCTCCATGTTCATCCCCTGGCATTAATTACATTCTAAATGTTTCTAATCTAGAAGCCTGAACAATCTCTACTATCCGCTTTACCCAGAGGGGACATCCTGTTAGGAATCTGAAGTTTAGGAAACCTTCTGGTAATAGATGAATTTACAGGAAAACATAAGACTTATTGATTTACATATCTATCTTTTTATCTATTTATTTCAACTCTGTCTATTTCATCACTATCATATCTCTAAAGACGAAAAACAGGCCTTTTAAAAGAAACACCATCGAGCTAAAATGAACTTTGGCGAGAATGTCTTTTAGGAAAACAAATGTAGAAGTGAAAAACAAAATGATAACATGATAATCACAAGATGAAAATATGCTTTATTAAAGAATAATCCATAAATTTTACTCAAGAAGACAAAAACAGTTGCTTACCAATTCCTCATCTTCTTCTTCTTCGAACTGGTCGCTTTTTGGACGAGATGATGGGGGTCGTGCAGTACTTTCCGACATTTCGGATTCCTATGAAGCAGATAATACTATCATAACAACAAATAAGGTGTCTTAAGGGAATCTAAAATTGTGCAAACAATCTTCTTGTATGCGTGCTGCATAATTTTCATTGATGAATAAACAAATAAAGTATATACTAATAATTGCGCTACGAACACAGCTCTGTTTTAAACAAAGCTCTGTTCATAGCGCAATTAGTAATACTTAATTTTTTGGCTCTCAAGATTGTGGCGAACGAGCAAAGTAGCTTTGCAATAGACGTCATTCTCAGTTGGGATCAACGTTCCATAAGATATTGTCTTTCCATTTTCAAAGTCTGTGCTAAATGGCAGGCGGTAATAAACAACACAGACACACACAAAACCTATACGGTGGATTTCGGCAAACATTTCATTACACACAAACGTTTCATTAATCGCAAATTTTACAAACATCTAACATGAAACAGAACCATGTATTTCATCGTTCGAAGCTATGTGAATCTGAATTTAGCATTTTATTTGCTTCTGTTCCTTTTGTTGTTTTACGTTCTTGTTATGTCATGGCCATGGGGTGGTTATAGCCTTGTGCTCTCCTTAAAGTCGCGTAACGGATATGTAGCAATACAGGCCCCCCCTCTGATGCGGCAGACAGATAAGCAATTTTGACAAATTTTCAAAAGCAAGCGGTATTTTTATCCGCCGCAAAATCATGGCGAACCCAGCAAATCAAAACCTCCATAACCGGCGTCTATGGAAGTTTTATATATGAAGGCACGTTTGCACAAAGAAACACATTGGGAGAAGGTGGCTGAGCGAAGCGAGCAGCATTTGGGGTATCCCCTAGGGAAAATTTTTCAAACCATGCTTTAGAATGTCGGAAAACGTATCTTTCATAGAATTTTGACATTGAATGCAGCAAACAGAATTGTGATAAACGACATGCTCCCCAAGGAAACAGTCAATAGTTAAGCTTTGATATCGTATAGAAAAGGATTTTTTGTTAAGTCATCTGCTAGAACATTTATGTTCCCTAAAAGGTAACAAGGCATCTTTGAAAAGTTTACAGTTTACATCATTTAAATGAAACGAAACTTGCGTTCAGTTCAAATAACAAAGGTATCCAATTCACTAGAAGTTTTGGGGTCCCTTTGAAGTATTCAGTGCAAAAAGCTACATTAGTACCCTGCTGAAACTCGTAATGGGCCCTTTGGGGGCCCCTAAAGCTCGGGGGCTCTCAGGAGTTGCTTTAACCCCAACCACGGTGCGTTAAGCCACTGTCTCCCAAGTATAGTCTTTTATTCTGAGGTCTTACCTCATAGCCAATATTTGCAATATCATGCATATCAAGATCGAGGGTAAATCTTGGCTTGCCATTTGAATACTGAAAGAAAAATATGTCTTGAATTAGATAAGCTGTGGCTAAGAGAAAGGAAAGTTACTACTGGAAGTGGATATGGTTACGGTCAACAAGGTACTGCCTGTTTGACAAGCCACTTAATGGATCTCATATTCAATGTAACAATTGTTTCTGGAACTTAAAATCAAAGAAATACATGCAATATCACAAGCAGTCTACTGCTAGAGCCATAGTGTTCAAAGCTTTTGTTTTCTGCTGACATCAATTGAGGATTAGAGCAAAACTCAAAGACAACACCTACAATGCCTGTTGCGGCAGGTAGAGATACCACATCATTAGAGTTCCCATCATGAAAGACACTTGCAGCTCAAAATTGCAATATGCTCAAAAGAAACCGCAAAGAAAACATTAATAGCTGTTTCACTGTTTATGTTAGGTAATGATACAGTATCTGCAAGAAAGAAAAATTTGAAAGCCCAGTCACCACCCCAGCCCAGTGTCTCAAAAGCTTGGCCTGAAAGAAAACATCTTTCATAAAGCAGGTAATAATGAGGTTGTCCAGATGCTGAAAAGGAAATACAAAGTTTAATTCTTTCAAATCTTGATCGCTTAATGTACCTACCTCACTAACATCTGAGTATTCATCAAGAAAAGTGACTTTTTCACCAAATCTGCTTCCAAGACCAAGACTGTCTATTCCTTTTATTGTATCCTTGTTTTTAGTTTTCAGTCCAGTGTCAGTCTTCTGAGAAAAATAACAAAGAAAGGAGTTTACTAACTGACAAATTGCTCCTCTTTTCTGAGCACAGAGGAAAAGTTACTTCACTAAGCAACAATGAGGACCTTTAACTCTGCTTTGCTATAAGGATATTGAGGGTAAATTTATCAAAACTTTGCACACAATAATCTCTCAAAAGGCGTAACAGGATATTTCTATTGCTTATCTTGACACAGAGCAGAAAGATCAGCAAACTCTGTCATACTTACTGTCAAAATAGAATGCTTGTTATTTGCAGTTGTTCCAAGTGTCCCAGATTCTCCACTATGTCCCTTGGTACCTAAGTTTCTTGTTGAGGCCAAGGTATCGTTCAATGAGTCCATTGTCATGCCAAGATTGTTGCTAGCAGATAAGCTCGATAATCCAGTTGCATTGAAGCCATCACTCTTCAAGGTTGGAAGGTCATTCAGTGCCTGAGGTAGCAAATGAAGGTAGTTTTGTTTGAAGAAATAATTCCTACAAAACAATCTAAATTAATTTGTAATGGGCTTGCAACATGTGTCTTTAATGGTATTTTCATCTGTGCAATGACTGAAAAAGTCCCTGACTTTGTTGTGCTTTTGTTCAAAATGGTAGAATTCAGTTACTGAAGAAGACTAAAATGAAAAGATTGTGAAGGAAATGGTTCTCTGAGAGGCTAACTTAAAATCCAGGAATCACTGCACATAAATAACATGGATCTCCTACCCAAGAATTCTTAGCGGTTTCTTACATAAGAATTCTCCTTTGAAAACACTTGGAGTCTTATGGTTCGAGAGTTCATATCATAACATGTAAAATTCTTGAGAATTCATAAGAATTCCTGTCATGTTAATGTGTGCAAGGCCTGAACTGACTGCATAATCATTTGCTCTGCAGTAGATACCATGCCATGCCCAAATGGATTTCAACTCAGTCTTGATGTTCAGAACACAAAAGAGAACAAATCATTTGTCTTTTCACATTTCTCCCTAAAGAGCCTTGGCCACTCAATATCAAAAATAGCAAGGATGGATACTAACAGTACAGGCCTTGCACACATACTGTAAAGGGTCACTGCTAACCAGGATCCTTGTTGCTGTCAAATCAACTTTTGTATTATCTAAAAGTTGTTTCTGTCCTAAACTCCCTTTGCCTTGCTTTTCATTTGGTGCACAGCAGATCATGCTGCACAATGGATTCTTAGCATAGAGAAAGGTATAGGGTCCAAAACCACCCCTGTCCAAGTGCCCTGGTACATTCTACCCTGCTGAAAAAATTGGAGAAAGTCAGTCCCTGGCCAAGCTGTGAATCTCCCCAGTACAAAATGCCTCAAAAGTTAAATCTCAGCTTCACACATGCAAACCCTGGAGAGAAATCTGAGAAATCATTACCACATAGAAACAGCTCCCCACCAATAATTATAATGTCCTCGTTACATAACTCAAGCTCACCACTGAAAATCTGAACATACTTTTTGGTCACTAGGACCCCGGTGAACATCTGACCTATCATCGGGGCACTTAGACAGGGGTGCCCAAAAGTTGATATTTCCCTTTCTCAGATTTCAAAAGAGGCCTTTGCAAGGGACTTAATAGACATTTTAGCTACTCTGAAAAAGAATCCCAATTGAACGATACTTTGCTACATTTTGTAGAATTTTCAAATGTGCACAATGGTGATAGAAGCTCTAACGCCACTCGATTGAATCTCGTGTATAAAAATGCATAAAAATAACGCTCGATCCAGGCTCTTTTGCAGAATAGCTAAAAGGTCTATTTACGATACCTTGCATGTGCTTCTCAAGTTGGGCTGCAAAACCTTTTATCTCAACCAAGGGCCTCTAAGATGAACATTCTTCATATTCCAATAAGAAGCCTTGTGTGGCATGACATAACATTTTCAACAAGCATTCTTCTAGTAAATTAAAAGATTTTCTCTAGAAGTCCTGTGTGGATACCATAGAAAACAAAACGTTAAAACATCAATAAATCATTCAAGATCTAACCCCTAACCTTTAATCTGTCTTGACTTCCCTTGTCCTTATTCCCTTTCTTATCTTTCTTTTTCTCCTTTTTATCTTTTCCTTTCTTCCCTCCTTTTGCAGTTTTTGCTTTTGCAGCTTTCATCGGTTTTCCTTTTGCTCTTTCATCCTCCACCATGGATCGAAAGTACTCATCACAAGGATGCTCCCATTCACTATCCCCAGTTTGGAAGTTGAAGTAATAGATTTGGCCACTTTCATCTTGGCTGCAGAAACAAATAAAGCGTTATTTGAAGAAAAGCAGTCGAAAATAAGTCATCAAAGATATTGTGGTGCAGTGGTGTAATCCTTTCACTTTACAACTTGAGCAGCAAGGCAGATCAAGTTTAACCGCACATGGAGCCTCACTACTTGAGCATCATGACATGAGGTCAAAGAGTGAATCAAAACTTTTTACCCTTTTTTCTGTGATCCCAGTGCATGGCACTAAAAACCACAACTTTACCTTCACCTTCAATTACCATATACACCGGATACTTCTGATATCTACTGCAACAATCAAATCAAAGTCAATTTAACTTACCAAGGTTTCCAATCTCCAGGTAAAGGAGCAACGATTCCTTGTCTAGCAATCCACAATAATTCTGGCTCTGTGTCAGGGTCAATACCAATTACTTGTGCATATTCAAATATTTCTGGTATGAAAAACATCAAGGTTGATATTATAGATAGGGGAAATGACTAACACATTATGCAAACGAGCCAGCCCAGATTGGAAAACTTACTGCACATCCAATTACTTACAAATGCAAAAGATGGCCACAAGCAGATGTGCTCTAGAAATTACAGTTGAAATGAGAAGTCGTAACCATTAAAAGTTATGAGAAGAGACTGACATGGTGCATCTCTTAGATGGAAACATCATGGAAACAAAGGTTGCACTGACCTTTTAATACCATCCCTGCCATTTCAAACTGGGGGTGTTTTTAAATAACTTTTCGACTTTTAGATTTATATCATAGCATGCATTTGTAATTAGATTTCTTTCGTTCCCTACATTTTATGATTTTTTAACCTTTTATTCCTTTTTAAGCATATGGCAAATTTTTACTTTATTTACTCACTAGATTTGATCAAAAAGTGGAAACAGAGCAAACTAGCAACATGCATCTTTGAGTGCTAAAGTTTGGAACCAAAGCATTGAATTGTTTGCAAACCATATTCTGTGTGCAATCCTTATTAAAACATGATGTCATGTCATTCTCCTATTGTTTTCATCTACACAGTGCTATGGCGCATTGGTGCAATCCATTGATTTTGCAACCAGAACAGTCAGGCAGACAGGGTTCAATTCCCAGTGAAAGCCCCACCACTTGGGCGCCATAACAAGGGGTTGCGTTCTCAATTAATACTCAGCTAGGGTATCAGTGGTATTTGATGGACAATTAAGGTTTGTAGGTCTAAGGAGCCAAAACTTTCCTTCCAAATTGAAAACAAAATTATCACATTTAACTTACACCACTTTGCACCTCTTTTCTTAACTTTTTGCAATTTTTTATGTGTTCCTGTGATTTCTTCTGTAGCTCCTCCTTTCCGAGGAGTTGTTTGATTAAATCTTTTGTGACGGTATTTTCCAGGCACATACTGTAGTTGACTGTCAATTTGACATGCAAAATGCTACATTTCATTGGCAATTCTTTTAAATTTTATTAGGTTGTCTTTCGAAGGCTAATTTGCATAGGTTTCATTGGCATCAGTCTGCTTCGCTTGCATATCTGACAAGTTGAATATCGTTGACCTGTTTATCACAAGAAGCAACATTGACACCATCATTTCAAATGCACGCGAGAGCACTGTTTGTTATGAAGGATTTACAGTTAGCAGGATTTTATCTTAAAAACCCAAGATATGCAAAAAGATCAAGTAATAAATGAAGAAAATGAACATAAAATGTAAGTTTGCTTTGCGGTTAAAAGATTTTGTGAAATATTAAACAAATTGCCCAGCAAATACCGCAGTCTAGAATTTACCGCTGATGCCATACTTCTGTACTTCTGTGATCCCAGCACTTGGCGCTGAATATCGTAAGTTCACATCCACTTTCTTGTGCAAGAAACAAAACAAAAAGACCACCTGAACCATGCAAAAAGTTTCCGGGCTGATGAAGAGATCCATTGCAGTTAATTTCATTTGCGTGACTTTTTAAATGCCAGTAAAACAAAACAGTAAATTCTACCGACCCACATTGGTATACTAATGCGAAACATATAAAATTTTACTCCTGATTACTCCCACAACAACCCAACTTTTTTAGGCCAACCGAAAAATACTGTAGGCCTAGGGTACCTAGGCCACCATTCTATTTTTATACAAAATTTCTGAAACTTTCACATCACAATCATTCATTTCTAGTTAATGCTGTATATCTGAAACACAATAGAATCTACTTTGCATATACAGTCTTCTTTACCTTGTTCTGTCGGTTCATAATTTTCATCATAATCTTCATCTAAAATGACTTGATTATTTACAACCGCCATCTTTTTCGTCTCTTTGGCGCCTCAGTGACTCTTCTCCTCCGCAACTCACTCGACTGATCAGGCGCAATAAATATTGAAGATAAATAAATCTGAAGCGAAGTCCCCATTTCGGAGCAGTTACCCCGGACGACTGGGTATCACAAGCTAATGCCAAACTTATTTTTTCTTATTTATTTCTTTTTCATGTATACGTCTGTTTCGCTGGGCAAGAAATCTTTGAATGCCTTTGTTGATGCTTTTTAGAACTTCAGAATTGTTTGTATCTAAACAAGTCTTTTTCATCTTTGGTTTTTGATAAAAATTTGGACGCAGCTACATGGTCAATGCATTGAACTATAAATAGTTCAATGGGCCAGTGCAGTGCCAAATTCATAAATATTTGACTTGGCATGAGAGACTGGATCTGAGCTAGTGCTGCAAAGATTCCTGGGCACACACTCATCTTTTCCAAGATGAGAAACGAAGGTTAAGGGCTAGTAGGTTTTCTTAACATTTAGGACACCAAAAATTTCTAACGACTTTCTCATTTTTGATGCCGGAAGTGCAGAGCTAATTCACGTTTGTTAGAATTCCAGAGGGCCTCCAAGTTACAATCAAGACTTAATGTCAAAAAGCTGCCAAAACAGCACATTTTTGAATCAGTTGGGAAAGTCAAAGCTGCAAATTGCAAGATTTTCTTCGGTTTTGATCCAGATAGCACCGTTTCTTGATTTTAGAAAACTTGAGCTCAACGTTTACCAAAAGCTTCACAATATGAGATGTAAATGTATGCTATATGTGAATTTTCCCAAATTTAGATTCTAATAGCCACGAGTGCAATATTTAAATTTGGCAAGAGAGACAAGATTTGAGCTGGTAGATTCCTGGGCACACATTCATCTCTTATGAGAAATTAAGGTCCAGGGGCTAGTAGGTAGTTCTTAACATGTAGGACACTCTTGCTAGCAAATGTTTCTGACGACTTTCACTGACAGGAATACACCATTTTACAATAGCAACAAAATACCAGTATTCTTCTAGCAGAAAAATATTTTATCAAAGTTCTTTATTTCGCATATCAGCAGGTCAAAGTTCAGAGTTCAGAGTTGACAGATTGGGCGTGTCACCTTTTCATTTCCGGGTTCCCCTGTGGCGGGAGTTGTTGTTGCTGGGAGAAGTGGCCTAACGAGGAAGGAGACTGATGCACATTTAGCTTTCTACCTTTGCTGCCAGTTTACCTGCGTTAACATGTAGGCATCCGCATCTTATTTGACAGTTGAAATCACTCGCGATAATGATTACAAGCACGAAACGAGAAAAGAGAAGAAAAAGCCGATGGCCCTCTCGGTGCGCTTGGAGTAGTTCTTCAGAAGAAGATGTTGATGTTGGACAAGAAAACCTCGGGCTCGGTGAGCAAATAAAAAAGGAAGCCATTCCTGAAGAACTCAACGCAGCATTAGAGAAATACTGGAACCATATTAAGCCTCCTGATAACAGAGCAGTCGAAAAGCAAGAAGTGGAAGAGATCGTTCGAGATGTATTGAATCGGATTGAAAGCAAAGATCTTCGATTCAAAATGGACATATTTTTCAGAGGCAATACATATGAGAATATAAATTTGGGTTGTGCTAAGAAATCTTCAGACAATAAAGATTTTGAACCACACCATTTGGCATATTATGCCATGCTCCCCCTGAAAGAGCTTGCAATCGAAGAAGAATTCCAAATAGGGGAGCAGGCAGACACAGCTTTGTGTACCCCTGGTAAGTTTGGTCACAGTACATTGCACAGATGATGCCACGGGGGAAGCATCACTCTGAAAAGACAATACACAGTTTACAAGGAACTGCTTAAAAGAAACTCAATTCTCAGATCGATAAAACATTAAGAAATTTCAGTATTTCGACAAAGTACATCCTCAATATCTTTTTACCTTATTTTGACTTGTTTCCGCAATCATATTACTTGTAAGTTACATGAATCCTGTCTAAACATTGGGAAAGCTTCAAAAATGTTTTTTGAAAAGTTCTGGAGGACACAGGTAGTGAACGTAGAGTCTTTCATGTATGGACATAGACGTAGGAACCGGGGGCACTGGGGGCACATGCCCCCAAGATTTAGCAACAAACAAAGAAGTGCCCTTCTTATTTGTAGAAAATGCCCCCTTTTTCTTAAGGAAAAAGTGCCCTCGAAGTGTCGTTCCCCCTCAAGTTTGAGATGCTTCCTACGTCCAGGTGTATGGAACCTTGTTGTATGGAACCTTCAACACGCTCGTAAAAAACTCTGAGTCCTCAAAAGTGTGATAATTTTAAGAAAGTTTAAGTACTGGCCCAAATTTTTCCAAATTTTTCGTAGATGCCTCCAAAGATTTCTTAAGGTCTTCAAAAAAGACCTTCCGAAATTGCAGATTTACCTAGGAAATTATTTTGAAAGTAACAGTAAAAAAATCTCCATGATTGTCTTTATGTCACTTTGTGTATTTCTGGCTAAAGATTTCATACAACCTAATTTCAGAATTTACGAAGTACCTATTAAAATCCGAAGCTGCAGAGACCTGGAGAGATTTAGCTGATCCTGATGGGAAATTATTAGCCCCAGAGAAAATTTTGGAAACATTCCGAAAGTTCCTCTCTGATTCGATTGCTGAACTGAATGAAAGCAAGAAATATGATAACTTCAAGTAAGTATGAAATTGAATTGTTCTTGAAATTTCTAGAGGCTCTTATGAAATATGATTTCTTTCTCAAGAGCCTAGAAGAAGGTTTGTTTCACATCAGTCTTATAGATAGTGTTGAGGACAGACCCCAGGGGGAAATCCCTATTGGTATGTGATGGGGGGGACAGGGTCAGACACAGCATATCTTTGAAAAATCCTAAAAATGTACTAAAATCTTGGACCCCAAAAATATGCTTCAAAGTGAATAAAAGACCAGAAGTGTTATTGAGTTTTCACAACTGAACTGCGTCACTTTGTCAAATTTTGTCATCAGCAACCCCGAAAATATACCGATCATACAAAATGTGTCTGACCCCCATCACCAACCAATAGGGAGTCCCCCTCCTGGGGGAGACTATGGACGATGTGTCAAAATAGTTGTATAGAGAATGAGGCCCGTTTCGGGGTATTATTTTTACAATCAAGGCATCAGCCATTCAGGACATTTTTCCTCAGTAACTAACTGGTCTTACCATTTTGAAAACGAAGGTGGACATTCTTGACCGACCCTCCTCCCCCATGTTCTTACCCATGGGGTATTTCTATCATTCGAAAGATTATACCAGATTTTTCAGAGCAAACAAGAATTTTTACAGGTGTTGGTGGATTCTCGTGGAAATTAAAGGATTCTAGCCAAAAGCGTACGATATTTGTTGGAAGTTAAATGCCCCTCATCCTCAACCATACCCATCTAATTCACTTTGAATTTTGCAGCCTTGATTCGTACTATTACGATCTTGTGATACGAGATGCTCCATTCTCGAAGAAACTTTGTGTGGTTAAATTCGCACCAGTGATCGAATTGAAGAAATGGCCGGAGAGCATCGCAAATGGATGGGCATCAAGGAAGAAGCAAGGTAATTACTTTATTTGATATACTTGGTGAACAAAAAACAATCCTAGTTTCAGTAACCTGCGTGCAGACTCGACTGGCTTCTTTTCAGAAAGGTAGTAGGGACCTCACTTTTTTGTCGTTGTACAGAGAAATATAAAGCCCGAGGTCTTAAAAGTAAGGACACCGGTCTTGCGAGGTCTGTCCATTAAAGGCATTGTGTCCATGTAAGTAGAAGGCTTCGAGGGGGTTATCTCGGGAACATGTGATCTTTCGTCGTGTTTTTATGTGACCAGTTGTTTAGGCTTACATGCATGTCAGCGTCATTTCAGCAGTTCCAAGGTTCGTGCATGTAACTGGACACACTGCCTTTAAGACCGAGGGCTTTATAGTTTCCTGCACAACGACTAGTATGAGTTTTATTACCTGATACCTGATAGCTTCTAACTTAGACTCGTATCGTTTAGCACATTTTGTTACTGTCCGACTCCGGGACAGGGTGTCATTTTTGTAAAAATCGGTTTCATGACAGGGTCCACATTTGACATTTTTGACTCCGAAAGGTCGTTTTAGGCCATTTGCACTCTGCGCAGGACCGTCGAGAAGGGGGGGGTAGAGGGGGTAAAAGGTCCAGGGCCCGGGCCCCGAAGGGGCCCGTAAATATTTTGCCCCGGATAATTTTGTTATTGCTATACATCTCTGCAGTGCATTTTTATGGCATTTCATCTGCTTTACAAGGGTATTTGCAAGAACTGTCTACTTTGTCTACTACGTCAGAAACCAAACCGTCGTATTGATATTTCTAATTTATCGAAACTGGTTTATATTAGCAAGTCGGTCGTTGGTGTCGTAGGGTCGTTGAGTTTCCGTTCACATTCGATCTTTTCGGCCTTTGAGTCGCTCGTTCCCTCTGGCACAAACAAGGCATTACTAGCATGAAACGATGTCCTTGATTCATAAATATGATTTTTTTGTATTGCTTTTACACGGAGTGTTTAAGTAATTTTTTAGAATAATTTGGTCATAAAAGGGGCGTTTCCCTCATTTTCCGGGAGACTTAAGGGCGTGGTCGCGAAAAATTTTCTTGGGGGCTACGCCCCCAAACCCCCCCAAGGCCCATCCTCATTGATCACTCCAGGGCCCGAGCTGGCTCTCGACGGCCCTGACTCAGCGAATGTGATTCAAATCACTTGGATGGCAATATTTCCACAATTTTCGATAGATTTCGTACAAATTTCCTTGCAGAGCACAAATTTGTCCAAAGAAAGTAAAGGATAAGGTATCATTTAAGAAAATTTTACTCTGGGACAGGGTATCATTTTCGGAAATTTGTCTCCGGGACAGGGGAGGTTTTTAAGATTTTCCAGCGGCACGTCCCCGTATGTTCGTAGGCCAATTACCCCCCCCCCAGGACATTATCTATCTATACTGCTAGTTTTGAAGTTTTCCATTTTAACCCCACCCGAGACCTCACACAGATATTCTCGATATCCCGACAGCTCGATATTCCTATAGACTCATGACGATTAGTCTCTTGTTTCCCTGTTCTTTGAGCGATACAAGGGACTGATCGTCATCAGTCTAGGTAAGAGACAGTGCAATGTATATTTCAAAACATGGCCGGTGCAAAACGTAACTAGCCTGTGTTCCAGACCACTTACTTTTCTTTCAAGTGGTCTGGAACACAGGCTAAACGTAACGGGCAACTGTTGTTTTTGATTTTGTGCAGAACTGGGTCAACACTTTTTATAAAGCAAATATAAAGGCAGTAGCATTTTACAAGCTCAAGTTGAAGTTTTATATATAGAACTGCTCACTTTGAAGACCTTCTAGCTTGCAAGGTGTATATAAATTGACGCAAAATGTCTTTGCCCATTGCTTACAAGAACGATTCGTCAGGCATTTCCCTTCACCTTCAAGGTCAATTTTTCCCTGCCAAAGACTCGAAAAGGCAAGAACTGAATTTGATATAGACTTGCTCCAAGTCTGTTTCTTTTCTTCACCTGTGTCTTCAGAGAAAATAATTTTACCAAAGGAAATGCGAAGGAGGAAAATTATCCTCTGAGGATACTGATGAAAAAAAGAAATAGATGTGGAGCAAGTCTAAATTTGGAGGCTCTGGTACCCAGGGTAGTCTAACTTTAATATGGTCTTTGGTTCATTCATCGTCAATACTATATAACATCTGTTGTTAAAGAATACGGGGCAAATACATTCATAAGGAAAAGGTGACGGGGCAGTTGGTATTTTTGCAATAATTTCAAACGGGGCAAGCAGATTTTTTGCAAGAAATTCTCTTCTCCACCGGCCATGTCATATAATAAAGTTTGCACTGTCCCTAATACGTTCACTGAGCGTTCACTGTTCACCCAAATGTCAATCATACCGTTGTTTCGTCAACTTTAGCTTGTTTGTTTATTTGTCATCTTATTTTGATTGAACTTTAGCTTGGCCAACAGAAGAACTGGTCACTAGAATTCAGCAGAATTCAATTTACTTGGTACCAACGCACAATTGTTGGTACGATCAAGAGGGAGACTTGCTATGGAGATATACTTGTACCCAAAGTATTGGAGAGCTCTTTGCTGAGAGAGCATCTGCACTACCAAATAACTGTATTACAGAAGTGATCGGCATTTTAAGGGGGTTTCTGAATGATATACCATATGTGGGGAGGTGGTATGATCTCCTCAAACCATGGCATATGAATGCAGTCATGTTGTATGAATTCGAAGAATATCCAGAGAAAGAGAATTGGTACAAATCAAAGCTTGGGGAACGCATCCTGAGTGCCATGACACGCTTGAAAAACTGTTTGCAGGAAGAGAAGTGCATGGACTATTTCATTAAAAAAAAGAATTTGATGTCATCTACAGAAATGGAAGAACGCAACAAGACCAAGATTAAAGATATTTTACTTGATGTCAACAAGTTTTTTGAAGATCCAATCAAATCGGTTACAGGGCTGATTGAGGACTACGAATTTAGAGGAACATGCAAACAAGTAAGTCATTGTTTGAAAAAACTGAACACAGAAACCCTCTAAATGCTTTAAATCTTTGACATTACGTTTTGAAATGGGTTAAGATAGTTTTTACATTGATAACCTCTAAGTAAGAACGAATTCAAAAATCGCGACACAGACCATTACTGTAAGGCCCCGCATTTAAGAAACTACCTTAACGAAACTTTTAGGCTACTAAAAAATGATTAATCCGCTGCATGTAAGAAACTCTGGAGGATCACACCCGGAATAAAATGCCTTGTACTTTGGGTGACACCAAGTACTGATCTGATGGTCTGAGAGGAGCATTATACTTCTTGCAGAATTCATTAAGAAATTTCTAGCAAGATAACCTGGTTTTGTAGCGGATTTTTACCTACATTTTACTTCAAATCCTTGACAGTCAGTAATAGCATAACACAATATGGTTAAATATGGCTTATATACCTATAGACAATCCCATGTTGGTGTAACTTCTTTGTCTACGACTACGACTTCCAAGAAAAGAAAATTAAAAGCTTGAGAAAGTTGAGCCTAGAACATGAGAATGACCAAAGATATAAGAAACATTTAAGGCTAAGGTGTGTGTGAAAAAGTGGTCTCTTAAATGTGGGGCCTTACTGTATATCAGGGAAGTCCACCTCTGACGGAACCATTATGGAAATGAGGGCAATTCGACCTATTAAAGTTAAAAGCTATCTCCGCCACTGCAATGAGGGGTATTTTACTTGTTTGTTTAGCTCGTATTAAAATTTAATGTATCTATTCTTAGCTTTTTAATCATCATAATTTCAATCCTTCTTAGTGGTAAACGGATTCATACATAAATACATTCCACATATCTACAATCACTTACAAAATTTCTGAGCCACCTTGAAAAAATGACATTTTCGCCCCCCCCCCTTCCCCCCCATGTCAATGTTGTTTTGAAAAAAATACCTGATCAAGATGGCACACATGACTTGGAAACTTTTGTGGTACTGCAACATTAACTACCGCCTAGGGGGGAGGGGGAAAACAGAGGCAAGAAATTGAAAATCTGGGGGTGGCTCAAAAGTTTTGTAAGTTATTGTACGTAAGTCTGTGACTAGACGCACTTCCGTCCATATTGGAGTAGAGGATTTTAGGATTCTGAGAATCTCTCAGATTTGACCACGACTTTTAGATCTTTTCTAAGCTTTTCAAAATTCTTTGAGATTTGTAAGATTTACGAGGGTTTAGGTTTTTGAGATTTGAACTCGTTTGAAGATTTTGCAGAATTTGAGGATTAACAAATTCTGATATTTTCACAGATTTTCGAAAGATTTTTCGCGAATTTTATCCGTCGTTGTCGGAAATTTCTTGAATTTCTTGAGTCTTTCGAAGACATTTAAGATTTTATATATTTCTGAGGTTGTTTGTAGATTCCAAAACTTTTTGGGATTTAAAGATTTCTTAAAAGATTTTTTACGACAGTGTATGAGATGTTTGAATGATTTTCCCTTCAGTGTATCACATTTCCCGTTCATTCCTATTTGATGTTCCTAGGCACGTAGCTAGGCACGTAGCACCTAGGCACGTTCTAAAGCTTGCTTGCTTCGTGGCACCTGTTTTGTTCTCGTCGTGGCTTGCAGTCCTGCTGTAAACCTAATGCCCTTTGCCCCCAAGTGCTAGGCCCGGAAGATTTACAATATGAATAACACAAACAAACCGAATCATCGTTAGTCGTTGCTATCTGGTCTGCAGAGGTAGCAACCATTACGGGGCTTGCAATTATCTTTTTATTGGGTGAGATTCTTTGCTATCCTTCTCTGCAATCAAATTCCAACCTAAAATTGAAAATGCTTATAATAATTTTTTGTTTTGTAGATATTGGGACAATTGGAAGACTCTTTCAAGAATCCGTTATCCGTCTTGAAAAGTTCGATGAGGATCAAATCTTCGTCAGGAAGTGAAAAGGTATTAGATTCGCTGAAAATCATTGTGAACAATTCTTAGATAATCAAAGATGTTTTGTGAGCCAAGAAAAGATTTGTGCCACAAGGTTCGGTCATAAGTCTGCTACTGCTCATTTAAACCATGGATGGTTAGTAGCCTCAAACCACAAGACTCCTCAACTTACTGTCATCTCATGGCGTTTAATTGGCGTTGCTGTTTGTTGCCTAGGCAAGGAGCGAAACTGCGACATTTAGTTAGTCTAGGTAGTTAGATGCTGCAGTTGTTTGACTGCCGAAGCTTTGTGCTCCTGCGGAGGAAAAAATAAGAGATTGCTACCGAGGCGAAGATAGTGAAAGAAACCTCCTTGGCAGAACGATGTAAATTTTTCTCAGTAGGAGCCCAGAAGCTGAAGCATGACTGCTTTGTCTGACTACCATGTTTGAATCGAAGCTTTCAGGAAAAAATTCCTGTCAAGAGAATAAAGAATGTTGCGAAACTTTAAGGGACGTAGGTATGCATCTTTTTCTTTCTCTTTTTCTTGTCTTTCATTGCCCTTCCAATCTCTGTAATTACTTTTCAGAAGGATTCTAAAGGGAAAAAGAGAGAAGACTGGAAAAAGCTAAAATCGAAGGAAAGGTCAACGGGAAAAGGGGGCAAAGGTAGACTGAACTCCTTCAAATAGATCTTTTAGCTGCTCTGAAAAAGGATCTCGATCGAACGATTCTTTGCTACATTTTGTAGAATTTTCGAATGTGTACAATAATGATAGAAGCTCTAACGCCATTCGATCGAACGTCGGGTATAAAAATGTATAATAGTATAGCTCGTTCCAGGCTCTCTTGTAGAATAGCTAAAAGTCTGTTGTAAATTTTATACTCTTTAAGTACTGAAAACAAAAATTTTATCGTCTCCAAATATTTTTGGGCCATTAACAAAAGGGATCGAAAAGAAAATTTTGGAGCATGCTTTTCAAACGGGATTTCTTTTTTGGGAAACCCGATATTTTCAATACTTGTGATACTAAGTTTCTAAGAAGTTTTATCATTGAACTTTTGCCTCTTTCGAAGGATTTGAGATGCATTATACAATCATTTTTAATTTGAAAGCTGTAAGAGCGATTTTGATAAACAATATTTTCTTATCATGGTTGATGTGTTAGTTGCACAGGTTTTATCAAGCCTGTAATAACTGTTTCCGAGGGCAAGACCGAAAATATTAACCCGAACCAGTCAGTAAAAAAGCGAGATTATAGTTTCTTGCCCTATGGCCAGGGCAGAATGCAGGTCCTTTGTTTTTAAGAAAGTAACAATATGAGTTCAAGCCTAAATCATCGTTGGCCTAGCATGAAGCCATGGCACTTGTTGCTTTTCAAAACTGTTGCTCGACATGTTCGAAGCACCGATCTGTGTTCGATTTGAACTCAAAACTAGGTTGTGACGTAAAGAGGGAATCAGCGGGTATTACCGAAAAATAATACCATATCATTACGTCATATTCGAAGGTTTTCAACCAATCAGCTTTCATAACAGAGCTGCTGACCTTACCATAGGGTAATAACATTTTATAGTAGCTTTAGGATTCCGAACATCCCAACATTTTCCTCAGTTAACTGCAACCTCGTCCCCAGGGCCTTATGACAAAAGGCCATAGGACGAGGTTGAGTCACCCAATATGTATATATAGGCCTACAAATAAATATCAATTCATGAGGAAAGTTTTTTTGTTTTTCATCTCATTTCAATTCAATATCTGTTCAGCTTCTGAAAGAATCTAATCTGAATCGAATGAAATTTGGAACACGAAAACTTTCTGATGTCTTGTTTTCGTCTGTCAGATGTTCAACGCCAATCCCAATCTTCAAATGAAGAAAAAAGTGTCTTTTGTATTCCTGACGAATTCATCACTCAAATCGAAGATTTGCTTGGTAAATATTAATTCATTTTCACAATAGTGGCTCAGGAAAAGATCTTTTTGCAAATACCAATTTCTCCAATGGCTGCAAAACTCTCCTGCACAGAGGCGGTTTTCACTGGAGGAAGGAGAGTTCAGTTTGTTTCATTTTAAGATTCTGCTAGGTAGGTAATCACAACATACTACATCAAAACAACAAAATACAATAAGGAAATACAAACTAATGAAACAGCAAATTCAGAAGGGACTTTGTATGCAGGGAATTTCTTAAAGGAGGAGCTCTCTCAATAGCTAAACTAATCGAGGAGAGAGCATCCCCTTGGTTAAAAACAAATTTTTGGAGTTTGAAATAAAGATTTCATTTATTTACACAATTTCATGTTTTTAAGTATGATTGCTAATTTTAGCTGATTGTTTGAGGCTCTCATTGTTGGTGGCGAATAAATTGAGTTCAAGTTGATGCTTGGAAACACCTTCTGAGAAGGAACGTGCTGCGCAGTAGCAAATTCGAGGTGTGGAGGGATACTCTCCGGGGGCTGAGTAGATATAGGTAGATCTGATGGTATTCATGTTATCTCTATGATGTTATTGGCTGTGATCATTTTCCCAAACCTGCTGAATCAATAACAACCTTTGAAAGTCCACCACTGCTGCCTGCTAGATATCAAGCCAATGATTAATGATACCGAATATCATTCAATCGTGGACATATTCAAACAGATTTTTAATTTACCTGACTGAAATCGGCTGCTCCGTTCTGAAATCACGAGGGATCTTCTATCGAAAAGACTGTAAAACAGGCCTTGAATATGAATATGTATTTGAATATGTCAACCATTAAATTTCATATTTGCCAATAACATTGTCTTGATATCCAGAGAGCTAGAGAGCAGCTTCTTTTCAAGTGGGAATTTATTTACTCACCTGGTATGTGAGTGAACAGATTACTTTACGAATCAATAGCTGTTAAAGTAAATTATTGAATGGATGCTTGTCGGTGAAACTGAATATTTTGTTTCTCATTTCCAGATAAATCAGATGAAAAAGCTTGGAGGTCGAAGTGCAAACACTCAAAAGGTAAAAACATTGATGAAGGAGGAAGACGAACAAACCTTCAGGACGATCAAGTTGTCCGACAATTGTTCGTCTGATGTATATTTCTATGCTAACTTTTGACCTTATTCCTACAAATCGTCGGGACAGTGAGTATCAGATATTCCAAAAAGATCTGTGATTCCAAATGGACTTTTTTGATGACTATTTCGTATCGAATCAAACAATACTTTATACAAATTCTGTTAAAATTCTACAATACATATTACTAAATTACTCTACTTCGAAGCTACATTACACTACCATAACGGCAAGACCAAGCGGAGCAACGAGTATGCCTTACCCTATGGCTGTTGAATATGGGTGTCCCAAAAATTTGTCCCCCCTTTGTGTAGCTACTGTGGAGGAGTTGTAAATTCAGTTATCTCGCTTCTTGCACAGTTTCATAGGTTAGGCTTCAACTTAGAGTTTAAGACCTTCTTTGAGTCAGTATAACATGTGATTGCTGATTTTTGGCCGAGAAAAGACAAAACAAGTGGTTGCTTCAAAAACCGCACTTCTGATGTTCTCTAATGCCAAAATAATGTAAGTTTGCAAAGAAAGGGTTCTACCATCGTATTAGAATTGTCACTTAACTTTTAGAAAGGTAGAAAGGGCTCGCTTATAAATAGAAAACACTGCTAACTCTTTAAAAGGTTCAGCTGAAAATGTTGATATGACGCAAGAACAATTTTTTTTAAACTTACTTTATTTTGGCATTGCTGGAGAACCATAGAAGTGCTGTTTTTGAAGCAACCACTTATTTTTTTACTTTTCTCTACCATAAATTAGCAACCACGTATCAGACTGACTCAATCAAGGTCTCAAACTCTAAGTTGAAGCCTGACCTATGGAATTGTGTAAAAAGCAAGATAATTGAATCAACGGCTCCTCCACAGCAGCCGCACAAACGGGGCACAATTTTTTGGGACACTCTGTAGAAAACAGAGAAAGGACATAACTCTGCACGTAATGCTACAAAAAGCAACAACGTTTACTTAAAGTGGCCATGGTATGCTAGTCGTATGACTTGTAACTAAGTTGTAAATGTCTAATTAGTTTTATGGATAAAGCAGAGCGTTGGAGTTAACAAAAGTATATCTTTATTGAGACCATCACAAAAATCTTTATCGCCATACCATAAAATCTGCATCAGAAACTCGTTTGAAAACATTGGTGACCAGGTGATCACAATAAAGACGAAATCAAGCAAATAATCCTTATCGGCTAAGGTTTGTTTTACCCATTTCAAGTCGTGTGACCATTCTCTTGGGAAGTTTCAGCATTATTCTACTTTTTGCACTCATGGCACAACTTCGCATGGCACGAAATATGTTAAAGAAATCAAAGGATATTTTGTCCGGAGATTCATCCCATGACTTGAAATGGATGTAAAAAAAACTTTAGCCGATTTTGTGTATTGAAGCAAATGGTCTTCAAAAAATTGTGTCGATATATAGACAAACAAGTAGGCAGAACAAATCAGATGACTAGCATGTGTAAGCCTAGCCTGCGTACAGACTCAACTGGTTTCTATTGTGTAAGCCAAAATTCACGGCCAAATTTTCTGTTTCACGGCAATGACTTTATTAAAATACTTTACATGTGGTATCTCTTTTGGGAGGATGAATGTGTTTAAAAGTTAGGCTGGAAATTTGGTTGTGGCTTTTGATCTGTTTTAGAGATTTTTAAAGGGTATTCCTTAAGAAATAACGGATAGTTCAAATTTGGTCAAATTTAACAATCAATCCGGACATCCCAACCATTAAATATTACATTTGTCAATATTATCGCCTTTATATCCAGGGAACAGTCGCGTTTTTGACGAGCATTCGTTTTTACTTACCCGATTGTACAAACTTGCTGTAAAATTTCAGCAACTGCGTAACATTTGGCCTGTTCATTTGCAGAGCAAGAAGGCGGTGTTTGTTACTTTCGTGATATGCTAGGAATATTGGAGAGCCAATACAGAGTGCTGGAAGAGAGTAATTATCATATTTTCACTGATCCTAAATTCTCTATGCGCATACAGTAGGAACCCGCACAAAAGAACCTACGTTTTATTTACTTGGACAGTCAGAATTGGTTTTTAATTAAATGACTGGTATCCTACATTCCAGCCTGCGAGGTTCTTATAAAGGTTCTTACATGCAGTGCACACCTTGCAAATTTTAATGCTGTTTTTCAGCACGAGAATCTTTTGACTTCATGAGAAAAGTTTCAGGTTAGAATTCTTGTTTGAAAATCATGCAGTCTTTTGTGCCACTGAAGAATTCTGATCAGAATGCAAGAGTTCATGAAAATTTTGTGGAATTCTGAACTTAAGAAACTTGTTATATAGGAACCTTGTTCCAGTTTCCGCCTCTGGAGGGTTCTTATTTAGGGGGCTTAAAAGATTGAATTTCAGCCTCAAAGTACTGATAAAAACAGGTTCTTTGTGCGGGTTTCTACTATACATACCGGTTCTGTGTTGTACAGGAAAAACATGAAGCCAGAGGTCTTGAAGGTACAGACGGAGCTTGGGAAGTCTGTGCATTAAGACTAAGGCTTCATATTTTCCTGTAAGACGACAAAACCCGGTTAGTAGGGCCGAAGCCAATTGGGGGGCTGATGGCGGAGCGCCCCCCCAGGAGACCATTTGTCGGAAAATTTTGCTCTCTTGTCGGAAATTTCAGTGATTTAAATGACTAATTCTGGAGGATTTTGAGGAGGAATAATGCATTAAACATGAATTTATTAGTGTTAAAACATAAATTCCAACAGACATTATTAACTTTATGGCATATTTTTGATTGGATTGCGAAATGTGGCCAAATTTTAGTTACCGAGGAGCTAGATCGCTCATATAATGCATAAATCTAACGTATGTTCCTACAATTGTCGTCGTTGTTGTTGTTGTGAATGGTTTTTTCGTCGGAAAAGTTTGGTTTTTCGCCCCCCCCTCTACACAGTCATGGCTGGTATCGGCCCTGCCGGGTAGTTTGAGATTTATTACCTGATAGCTTCTAATTTTGACGCATATCATTTAGCCGACGCAGTTTGTTGTTACTATTATGTCACTTTTAAATCTCACGGGCCTAAAGCAGTTTCTGTGACTATAAAATGCATTTTTGAATTTTACTTTGCAAGGCTAGAGGAAAACCGCGGGAAATTTGAGATTAACCAATAGGATCTGCGGCATTCTTGTATTGTCTCGTTTTTAAAATGTCAGTTATTACAGCAAAAAAACATGGCTTGACTTTTCTGAATCATTTTGTTCAATCATGTGCTTTATATTTTTTTCAGAAACGCGGTACAAGGTACGGGAAATTAAGAATCAGGTGAAAGACATACAAGGAATCCTTGATGGTAGGTATAGAATGTCCCAAAAAAGTTGTGACCCGTTTGCATGGCTGCTGTGAAGGAGCTGTAGTTTCAATTGCCTAGCTTTTTACAAAGTAGCATAGGACAGGCTTCAACTTAGAGCTTGAGGCGTTGTTTGAGTCAATCTGACAACTGGTTGCTGATCTATCACAAAGGATAGGCCAAATAGGCAGTTGCCTCAAAAACAGGCCTTCGCCCAATATCCCACAATCCATTTTAAATGTTGCAACAATCTATTGAAATACTAAATTGGCGATTTTGCCTCACTTTGGAGTCACCCAGCGGCATGCCTCTACCGGCAACCCGTGAAATTTGCTAGCAAAGTTTTGGTTTGGAAACAGAGTGCCGTGTTTGCACCAATGGAAGTTACTTCCTTTTGGGAATGCAGATTTCGCCTCGAATTGAATTTACTTTGCGTAAAGGCCTACTGTTCTCCAGTATTGTAAAATTTCCACTTGTCGGATTGACTTAAACAAAGTCGCAAACACTGCCTCAACCTCGGGGGGGGGGGGGTAACTTATTACTTTTCATGGAACGGGGACGTGCCATTTTTTAGGGGTACTTTTTTGAAACTGTTACGGAATTATGGGTAGCATTTTCACAACTTTTGGAACATTTAACGGAATTATGGGTGTCCTTTTCAGGAGATTTTTCGTAATTTCCGGAATCATGGCCCAGATTTTCATTCGATTTACGGAATTATGACCCTAAAATGCACCAGAATTTACGGAATTATGGGTACCAATTTTCGGGCAAAATGGCACGTCCCCGTCAGAAAATAGGTCGAGATACCCCCCCGAGGCCTCAACAAAGTTGAACCATGAGTTATCTGACCTATGTTACTGTGCAAGAAGCAAGGCTGAACTAACTTTTTATAACACTGTAGGTATCATCAAAGACTCTGACAGCATTTATGCCCACTTACCCTGAAATTATTCCAGAGAATATGGGTGAATATACCCTCTGGCACCCAGGGTAGGGTGAATAATAGTCTCCATCTCTAATGGTCTCCGCTTTTCAATTCCCCTATCCGGAGTCTTCAAAATTAGTTAAGGTCTCTGGGAGGGAAGCTAAATAGAACTTTTACAGTAGCTGAAGTTACCAAATGATATAGCCTTTATCTTTCTTAACAGCATTAACCTGGGATGGCGAAGATGTCCGACAATTCAGTAACAAATGTTTGGAACTCAACTGCTGCATCGACAAAGAAACGTTCGATTTGGTGTCAAAGGTGTTGCCTTATTATAGTTCCATAACTATCGAGGGAAGCCTTCAGTTTAATTGCACAGAAAATATGTTGAAGCAAATCCAGATTGCATCAAAGAGCAACGCAACTTCCATTGAACTTCTCAGGATTGGAAAACATGCAATTTTGTGTGAGGGAGCCTTGAGATATTTCGCGCATCTTATTCCCTTGGTCAAATCAGTAAGAATCCAAATTCAAGGTATGCCGAAGAGTTTTGGTGATACTGTGATGTCTGTTTGCAAGTCTCTGGATTTTGAGGTGAGGACGAAAAAGTTTTCTGTGAACATTTACAGCAAGCAGGATATAGGGAGCCTTGTGCAGTTTTTTCCCCTCGTGGAAGAAGTTGTTTTAAGCGACGTCGATTTGACCTTAGAGACTATGGTGTTATTTGCTACAATGGCAGCTGAGACCTTTGACAGGGAGACTAGGGAAGGTCGAGAATTCCCCCTGAAATACCTCGACCTGCAGGGCAGTGTCTTTAAAGCTCAAGGAATTGGCAGGGAACTGATGAAAGTGTTATGTTTTGTAGAGAGGGTTGATCTATGTGGGGGTCCTTCTGGAGAGAGTCAAGTCTCTTGTAATGTTTTGAAGGAAATGGCACGGTATGTAACAGAGTTGCAGGGAGAAGGGAATCGAGAGGTTGCTGTCAAAAAGCTACATTTAGGGGGCGATTTTGCAGTTGGGAGTGGAGTAGGTGAAGATTTAATAACAATTTCATCGTGTTTTGAATATGTTCGCTTCAGCTCATGTGTTTTTGACTGCGATGATGCGCGCAAGATGAGGGCTGTGCTGGTAGAAATGGTTGATCAAAATCGAGAGCACGTTCGTATCAAGAAACTGAATCTTAACTTTGATGTGCGGGCTGAAAAACCAATAGATAAAGATATCGTAGCTGATATCACACATCTAGTATGTTTGATTGAAAATCTAGAGTTGCGTATCCGTGGATTTCAGGGTGAAGACTGGGCTGAAATGGCGAGAGTTATAGCAGAAATCATACAGAAAGATAAAGATCGTTTTCGTATCAAGAAATTGAAGCTGAAATATAGTCATGACGATGGAGTAATGGGGAAGGATATCATTAGAGTTGCAGCTTTGATCGAAGATGTCACTTTTGATATGAGTTGTCTGAAGCATAGTGTATGTTCTGAGGCAGATGATTTGAAGGAAATGCATGCTGTTTTGTCAGGGTTGTTGGAGCAAGGTGAAGAGCACCTTCGTTTGAAGAAGTTGCAACTAAAATCTGGTTTTCGTAGAGCGAAGCTTCCCTCAAACTGTGCAAGAGAGATCATAAATTTAGTGACTCTAATAGAAGATGTCTATTTTAATGAAATCTCTTTTGATGCTGATGAGTTGCAGCAAATGAGTATGGCTTTGGCAGAGCTGAAAAGCCTAGGCGAAGGCCGTTTTCGCATAAAGAAGCTCCGCTTCCATTCGTATCATAAAACTGAGGGAAGTGGAACAGCTGTCGGTAAAATTGTGCCTCTAATTGAAGATGTTAACGTTTTTCGTTGGAATGAAGGAAATACGGTCCTATCAGAAATGGTTATCACCATGTTGGATCTTCTGAGGCAAGGGTCAGATGGAGTTTGTCTGAAAAAGTTAACTTGGAATGGTTGTTCTAAAGATTTTGAGAATTGCGCAACTGATTTTATTAATTTGGTGGCGTTACTTGAAGAGGCTTATTTCAAAGGTTCGTTTGGAGGTGATCAGTTTCGTAAAATGGGTGTGCAGCTATCAAAATTGGTTGCAGAACAACCTGACACAGTTAAGATCAAGAAACTTGGCATCGATGGATGTAATTTGAAAGAGAAGGGTGCAGAAAGTATAAAGTTGTTGTCTTTGGTTGAAAATGTTGTTCTGCAATACTGTAGATTCACGAATCATGATTTACAACAAATGGCATCGATCCTGAAAGAGAGGCTGCGAACTAAGAAAAGTCAAGTTAGGATAAAGAAATTAAGCTTTCCTTATTGTTCTCTGGGGAGAAAAGAGTGTGGAGAAGAACTCGTAAAATTGATTCGAAATTTAGAAGAGGTGGATCTACAGTTCAATCATTTGCTTCCAGATGATCTCGTGAAGATTGCAAAATTTACTGAGGATTTAGCTGGCAAAGATGCACGCAGCCAAAAGCACAGGACAAAATCATTGGTGCTGAGTGTGTTCAAAAATGTAAAACAACATGCAAAAATTGCTTTTAACGTGAAAGAGCTTCATGTTTATTCAAGCCAAGTTGCAGTGAAAATGATGAAGGAAATTGCTGAATTGTCAATGGAGGACGGATTACAGGGCCGCCAATGTAGACTGAAAGCACTGAACGTTGTTAAGAATGAAACTGAGCCCCTCTCTCAAGAGCTATTGAATTTGGCAAATGAAATTGGAGTTAAAATCGGTGTTATTGACAGCAATTCGTGCAATGTTTTCGTTGAGATTGAAAAATCGACTCGGCCTTTTCACGGAACTTTAACTGGCGGGTAAGTTGTAAGCTGATTTTTTTCGTAAGAGGCCGGTCATCATTTCTTGCAGAGGAGGGGGTAGAAGACATCAGGGAGGGGGTGCCAAATTTTACCTACTTAAAGAGAGGGGAGACGAAAAATAATGCACAATTTAGGGAGGGGTATCAAAATATGTATTATGAAACAAATCCTGTAATTTCTGAAATGCTAGTTCTTTATGAAGTTAATTCACTTGTAACACAAGTTCCATCTTAAAAGTATCTTCATACAACTGCTTTCTCTATCTTTATCACACTTGAAATTGTTATGTTTCCCGCATGTGCTTGGAGTTGTGAAGAGCCAAATTTTCATGCAATTGAAATGATGACAGCATGGTGACACTGTTACCATACAGACATGGATTTGGAGGGGGTTAAAAATATTTCCTGCAATATTGGAGGGGGCACCAAACTTTTCAGGAAAGTCAGAGAGGGGTGATAGACATTCCATCAAATATTTGAAAAAAAATGTCTTCCACTCCCTCTGCAACAAGAATTAGTGATCCGTCCCTAAAGATTATCTTCGCTTTGATTCATTACTTTTTCGATGTGCAAGTTCAATCGCTAGTCATGCCATTTAGGGTAGCCTCACTTCATAAAGTCCCTCAACTTACGCTCATCTTATTGAATCTAATTTGTTTTGTTGTTGTCGCTTCAGTGAGCGCCTTATTTCCCAACTGTTCTCAAAGCGGACAAAAATACTTTCGGGGCACAGATCTGTTCCCAAACCAACCAGAATGCAATTTTTCGACTTTGTAGGTAGGAGTTTTTTGCTGAAATAGCTCAAAGATACATCCATTGTAGTACTGATAGCATGTAGCACTCCAGGGACCAGTAAGAATTTCCTATTTCCTTAAATTTCCTAGGAAGGAAGAAGAGAAACAAAGAAAAGAACGGAAAGAAAGGGAAAAGAGGGGAAAGATGAAGAGATAAGCTCAAAACGTTGTTGTTAACTTATTATCTTTGTACAAAGTCGAGTGTTTTATACATATTTATACTTTTATTGATACTGCCCTGACGCCCTGATGTTATGGCCCGTGATCCATGAATCATTGCAGGGTTCCTTTGATTTCCCAGATGCAAGTTCATTATCAATGGCAGTTCAGAGGAGGTACAAGAAATCAACGATGGTTATGTGTCTTTATGTGTTCCAAAGGAGTTAACTGAAGATATTGATTGGAGAGTTTCAAGGGTTTCATGTCAAACCGATCTTGCAATTGGAGAAGCAGTTTTGAGTGATGTTATCTCGATTGGTCCTGAAGGGAAATCATTCACTAAAACAGCTACATTGAAGATACCATACAACATTTATGAAGTACCGGAATTAACTGAGGTTGTCTGTGAATGCCTTGATGTTAAAAGTAATAAATGGGAAAGAGCATTCGCTGTATTTTCACAAGATGGTGAGTAATCATTCTTGGCTTTTTAGTCAGTTGTGTTACATAAACAGACCTTGCCGGCTAAGCTTTGCTTTACCCATTCTGCTCAATTTGTAGAATTAGATAATCAGCTACGTGACAAATTACTAGTTACACTAATTACAATATTACTCTACGACACTACCAAAACGATACCGCAAGGAGCACAAGGCTGTGTCTACCCTGCGTCCATTTAACATTTAATCCTTATGTAAAATGGACGCATGGTAGACACAGCCTTGTGCTCCTTTCTGTTGTGGTTGTTGTGGTAGTGTCGTAGAGTAATTTTGTAAGTAGTATAAGTGGTAGAGTGATTTTGAAGGGAAAGAAAAAAGAAAAGAAAACCACAAAAACACCTAGATGCCCGAAGTTGCAGCAGCTAAGTTTCTATAGTATCGTTTTATTCAAAACGTTGCGTTGGGGAAACGTTGGGTATATTTGTCTTAGAATAAACAGACAACCTTTCATCGCCATACAGAATCATTTTAAAGGGTCTCTTTCATCCAGGATGCCTTGCACGTGTCACCTCTTGTTCGTCGCCATTTTCGTGGACCATGAAAATGGCGGCAACAGAGGCAAACAAAGAGATGACACGTGCGAGGCATCCTGGATGAAAGAGACCCTTTAAGCGATAGAGCATTTGAAAGATTTGGTAAACAGTAGGATTGCGACGTTGAATTTACACTACCGAGGAGATTTTACCTATTTCAAGTCATGTGACCATAACCCTGGGAAGTTTTAGTATTATAATTCTTTCTGCTCTCATAGCACAACTCTACATGGCACGAAGTATGTTAGAGAAATCAAAAGAGCTTATATCTGTAGATTGACCATGTGACTTGAAATGGGTGTAAGCAAACCATAGCCGATTTCGTCTATTCCAACCATTTCGAGCCCAAACGTATGACCTACAGCGCTGTCTTTAGGAATACTTGACTCTCTTTTGAGCCATTAGAAAGCGCTCCCAGTAAAACAAAAACAACCCCCTTTGAAACCACTGCTGACTTCTCTCCGGATATCAATGCGATACCATTGTCAAATATTTCATTTGATATGTTCAAATTCATAATTCGAATTAATTCATTTAACTCAAATCTGCCACTCCTTTCTGCAAGTATAAGACCTCTTGAAGAAACCTTCAAAGCACGAACAAAGTTTCTTCCTTACAACAAGTTAACATGCTTTGGAACATGTTATCCTTTCGGGAGGATGGTCATCCCTGGGCATCATAACACTTTCTACAACGTGCGGAAGTCATTGCCACGAGGCAGAAAATTGGTCGTGATGCGTGAACTCGTGTTAAAGGTTTCTTGAGAAAAGCACACATTATTTCAGAAAGGAGTGACGGGGTGACTAATTTCCCGCAGGCAAATCTTGACATATATTTGAACATGTCCACTATTGGTTGATGTACATGCTAGATCGTGTCAACAGCCAGGGATCAATGGCCTCTCAAACAGGGATTTTTTTGGTTTTCATTTCTTTCACCCCGCACTTTCTTCTGATTTCAAACGATTTCAATAACACTTTTTAGGAATTCTTTGAGGCTCAAGAACCATGCTTTTCTCTACTTTTAGATAACGGAATGCGATTTGCCTCAGTAAGTGTTGACGTCGCAACAAGGTACATGATAGCTCTTCGACTGAAAAGACACATTGTTAGAATTCGTTCACATGAAGTCACGATCAATCCATTTAACAAATGCCATGGCATAAGTGTTACATTCCCATCCGAAGCATTCGGAGAAGACAGCAGAGATTGCTGGTTCAAGGTAAGATGCCATCCTGCCAGAGCTGGCCATTACAGTGAATCTCTCACTGGGTGCTACTGGAAGGCGTTGTGGCCCAGTGGTGTAATCCTCTGACTTCGCAGCCACAACATTCATGCGGGATGGGCTCGATACCCGATAGGGTTCATTTCCAAAATCTACTGTCTTGATTCGACTTTTCTAAATGAAATAGAAATTTCGAAATTTTGAGCTTTTAACTGGGTAGTACAACTTTGAATGCATTTCAGAATACTTCTTTCAGTCAAATTGTTGGAAATCTCACGTTATGAGGCCCCCCTATAACCGGAGGCCCTGGACCCTACCACTTGAGCGTGTCGATTAGCGCTTAGCTACTTCTGACATCCCAGCGCTTGATGCTAAAAGCTGAAACTTCACTTTCATTTTCACCTTCATCTTGTGATATAGGAGTAAAATAGGTTAGGATAGCTGGTAGTAAAGCAGTATTGATAGCGAGAAAACTTTTTCTGACAAAAGAATAATACACCTCCCCTGCAAAGGTTCTTTCCTGCTTCATTCTTGTAAAAAAGATCCTCTGCAGAGGAGAATTGCATCAGGACATAATACCACACTCATTTACTTTTCAAGGTAAACAAATTCACTTCTCAAGCCATACACCAGTTGAAGGTACTTGGTTGCAAAGCATCACCAATGTTACAATTTGATGCAGAAAAAGGCTCTCAGTCCAAGAAAGCAATCGAAGTGAAAGTGCCTATTAAACATACCTCCGCTGAGAATGGACAGTTGTTCATATTCTGTTGGAATGGATTCGAGTTGATTGATGTTTCCAGGGAGATGACTCCACGCATAGTTGACAATGCAGTTTCACTTAAAATTAGCCAAGCTTGCAGGTAAGACCATGAACATCATGTGCATCTAGTATTGAAGAGGAGGTTTTGTAATACCGTATAAGGTTTATTTAGTTCCCTCTCTAAGAAGCCACTTCCTTGTGAGCCAATATTTTGAATAATCGTCCTTCTCAAAAAACCCCCTAACATTTATTTCAACTTCCAGAAATTACAAGAGAATTTCCTTTTATTTAGCTGAACAAGTTTGTCTGTTAATTTTGATATGGTTTGGGATAAAACTGTGTCGGATTTATGGATTTGACTCGTAAAATCATAATATTCGATTTTGACATTCCTGGAGAACAACAGAACTGCTCTTTTTGAAGCAACCATTTGCATAGACATAGGAACCGGGGGCACTGGGAGCATGTGCCCCCTCCAAGATTTTGCAATAAAAAGAGAAGTGACCTTTCTATTTTTAGAAAGTGACCCCTTTTTCTTAAGAAAAAAGTGCCCTCGAAGTGTCATGCCCCTCCAAGTTTGAGACGCTTCCTACGTCCCTGACCATTTGTTTTGCCTTCACCTGGCATAATTCAGTGACTATTTGTCAAAATGTCTCTTGTCCTTTGCTGTAAGTGGAAGAATGACCTATTCAACCGTACACAATTATAGCATGATATTTTTGAGACATCGTGCTTGAATCTGTGTTCTTTCTGCAGTATCATTGCTGTGATGACAGAGACTCAAAAAAGTGGATCCACGTTGGCAAGAGACATACTGAAATACATCCAACCACAATATGAAACACGATTCTATTTATACGTTAAGGATGGCAATGGTCAAAACTGTTGCATAGCAAGTTCTCGCGTCGAAGACAGATCAAGTGTTGATCAGAAACTCAGGCCAGTGGGTTATGAAATGGTAGCGGATTGTCCTGCGATAGATGGAGTCTTTGAGAACACTGAAATGAGAATTGATACCAAAGGTGGTATTGTTGAGACAAACTCAAGGAGTCCTCTTAGACTGAGGTTGGTATTAAAGGTTTGTGGAAGGTTAAATAAACGTCTGCTTTTGCAAAGAGCAACGAAGTTTGGAAATAGCCTAACTGACAACAGATCGCCAAAGAAACAATGCTATGTCTGAGTGTTTCTTTGTCCTAGTTGTCCTAGCCTAATGAGAGACAAATCTTCACGTTATTATGAAATCCTAAACGCCAATGGAAGGAAAGGAAGTTTCAAGAACCCTGAAATTGAAGATTCATAACTTTTCCTAAAATTTCACGGTAAAATCGAGTAAAAAGGCTAGAATTGCGAATATAACCAGCTTTATCTAAACCAGTTTAAATTTCAACCAATCAAAACGCCTTCGAGCAGTTGGATTGACCAATAAGAAGGCCCTATTCGATAACCTGGTTTGGTTGAAGCTGGTTTAACTTGCGGTGTGAATTGGGCATTAGATGCATTCGATTTGTTGGATTAAATAAGATGATCCCTTTCGAAAACCTGGCTTAATTTAAGCTGCTTTGATCTACAAGTATGAGTTGGGTATAAGATATCTGACAACAGATGTAAGGTGAAACATTTATATCAACAATTTGCTTTATCGCAGATCAATTTTAGATGAAATACGGACAGAACTGGGTTCTTTTCTTTCAAAGGTTCTGTTATTCTTGAAGGCTGTATTAGATTCTGGAACTGCTCTGTGATGGCTATCTAGGGATAGAATAGTATCCTTGAAATGTCGCTACTTTCAACTCTCATAGCTACGTGATTAACTAAAAAGTCATTGTCAACTGGGATCTTAAAAGCATGGCCTGGTTTCCATATGATCACAAGGAACGCTAGTGACCTAACGATCACTAAAAATTGTGACCTGCGATCCTTGCGATTCTGATTATCTTTGCGACAAAACGGTTTCTATTTGAAAAAGGACTGACGCAAGAATCGCAATGGATTTTTAACGTAGTTTCCATTAAGACGCAGGGATCGCAAGTCGTAATTTTCAGCGATCCTTGCGTCTCTTGCGATTCTTGCGATCAAATGGAAACCAGGCTTCAAGGGTATGCTGCGATGCGATTTCACATTGTATGAAACTGGAATTTATTTTCATTTTCCTCCTATCAGTGTAAAAGATGGAAAATGCTGTTTTACTGAGAAGTTCCACTTGAAGCACAGCACTGGCGCAGTTGACGGTAACATCATCTTTACGAATGAATGTGGTGAATTAAGATACGGTACATTGTCTTTCACATGGGTAAGTAGCCCGGGGGAGGGGTAACTTAAGTTTCTAAGATACGGTATTGCGCTATTCAAAAGTACCACCCATAAATCCGGAAAAGTTCCTGAAAAGTAGGTGAAGATTTCTGGAAAACGTAAAAAATTGATGAAAACCATGCTGATGAAAATCATGAAAAAGGAATCCTAAAAATTGGACGGCCCTGCACCATGGAGAATTGAAGTGTCCATTTGCCCATGATATCATATTGTATTTATTCTGCAGCCATTGGTTAAAGATTCAGCAGACATGGTCACTTCACAACCAATCAATGAACATGAACTAGAATATGCCCGACTGTTTGGAATGGACCTTGAGGACTGCCATCTTGAAGCAGTGAAATTTCGTAATGACACCAAGTTAAACACATTAAGATGTTTGGGGCTGCAGAAGAAGCAAACTCAGAGAATCAAGTTAATGTATCGCACACAAGAAGAGAACGATGATCGGAGTTTTACAGCGCAGAAAGTTGTCTGGAAATATCTCACGGATGCTTTTTTGGGAGGACAGTTGGATGAAAATCGGTTTGAACATTTTGGAAAATTAGAGCCAGGACGAATGAGCGACGGAATATTGGAAGGTAAGTATTTAAAAAATCATCTCAATTTGAATTCTGTTAACAAATTTCATCGCAAAACTTTTGAGAAACTGGGAAAAATATTTCTTGCGAAAGATCATGACGGCCGTCCCGATTAGAGAGAAAATTCATCAACTACCGGGTGTCCCAGAAAAAAGGTAACAGATTTGATCATGGGTAGCACTAAGGATTTAACTTGAATCGATCGGAAATAATCTTTAAACTATTCCTCGATAGACAACTTGAAGATAGACACCTTGTTTGCTGATATTGGAGCATTGAAAGAAGAAATTTTTATCATGAAAGTCAAGATTTGCCTCCACCCCTAAACCAGAGCTTTTGGGTTTTGGCCTAAGTTGTTGACGCACTTGTTGTGGAATCTCCTGAATCAGAGCGAAGTACAAGCAAGAAGCGTCGTGCTCTGGAAAAATTCTTTATGGAAATCCAAATCGAACTTGAAATATAATTCACGAATTTTTTTCCCAAAGAGACATCTCCTTTCATTCAAGAAACCTTTGAATTACACCTGCCGAATAAAAGTTATTCATCAGCGAAATAATTCCCTTGGGTGTGAAAAACTCTTCCTTGTTGGAATGAACTGCATTTTTGTTATCATTGGAATTATTACGAAACAAGCAATCGCGTATACCCAAAGGATAAAAATTAACAATGAAAGATCCTTGAAAGTGCTCACTCGTATTCTGTAAATTCATCTTGACTGAAGAAAGATATTCCTTGGTGAATATATTCATTGATAAGTTTGTCAGTCTTTAGTTTTTACATTTCCATTCAATTGTGTACCTAAGCACACTGGTCCTTGTTCAGAATTTCTACGCTATGTCTGTCCTTGAGGAGATTCCCCTAAACAGCGCGTTTGTAGTTTGGGCCAAAACCTAAAAGCTCTGGTTTCGAGATGGAGGCAAATCTGTGCTTTCAAGATAAAAATATCTTCTCTCAATGTTCTAATATCACCAAACAAGGTATCCATCTTCAAGTTAACTATCAAGGAATAGTTCAAAGATGATTTCCGATTGATTCGAGCTCAATTCTTTACGCTAGCCTTGATCAAATCTGTTACCTTTTTTTTGGGACACCCGGTACCTTAATTTAAAACAAGCATTTTCGCTCCATGTTTCGGATTTTTTCCTGGATCTTCACATTTGTTCGATTCTATGCTTTATTGAATTATTTTCATTCATGTGCTGTTTTTGAACTTGTGCTGACCCTGCTGACAAGAAAGAGACTCGTAGCAAGTCCACTCTTTCGTACGTTACTTTACGGAACGTTGGAATGGCGGATCCAGGAATTGTTTGACGGGATCGGTTGGACGTGGACTTGAAGCACGTCTATTATCCAAGTGGTTTTTCTTTTTTAGTGCTTGGATTACTAAGAAAACCATGGCAAGAAGGCAACAAAATTCAAAGAGAGTGTAAAGTGGAACTTAGCAAATCTAAAGTCTTTGAGCATCATGATATTTTGGTCGTCTTTGGTAGATGCCTTTGGACTCAGGCAACAAGAGATCGATGCAATTGAAAAGAAGACAACATTGGCCTGTTTACAGGATCAGCTGATGACTCCAAAAGGAAATCATTGCTGTAAATTGATGCTGGAGTTGGCCATGAATAAACAAAGAGGCTGGAAACAAACATTTAACATGCTGGAAATAGTCAGATCACTGCTGAAAACGAAGCTGCATTTCAAAACATTCAAACCAGAGACAAAAAAGTATTTGCTTGTACAAAGGTTATTGGATAGCCTCGGAAAAGTTATCAACAGGCGAGCTGTCAACAGAGACAATCTTTAACCAGAAGGATGTGTTATGGGAGTGCGAAACTTATCCATCAACGTGAATTAATCTTACAGTTGTCTTCAAGAAATTAATTTTGTGTTTATTTTATATCTTGATTTTATCAAATCCTAGGAGCAAGAACCGGGGTACAGGAGGACCAGAGAACCGGCCATAGCCCCTCACCAATTTTCAGTACTCTCGAGTACCGAATAAACGGGGGGGGGTGAGAATAATCGGGGGGTTGGACATGGTTCGATATAACAATAATCGGGGGGTGGGTGCCTGGAGAAATTGAAAATAGTCTTGTTCTTAGGTAAACACGTATCTTTTATATATTTATGTCAACAGTGATGTTACTGATACATTTATTTTTGAACTCTGGTTCTGTTGAATGCACTTTTGAGACTTTTTCTTGCGTTTGTTCAGAAATTATATTTGCTATCATTTCACTTTTCCAAAAGTTAATAAAAGGGGGGTTGGAATAAGAGCGGGGGGGGGGGGTTGGAAAATTTTTAAAAAATTAACAAGAGGGGGGGGACGATTATTCGGTACTCGAGAGTACCCGCTCCAGTACATCTGTTATTCTTTTTTTAGCATGGGTTTTGGGAAACGTGTAAGTTCTTTTTAGATTAATCATCGTTGTAACGAATAAGAACTGTCAGGCCTAACCTTTGCGTGTTGGCGTTTTCAGTCTGTTGCTATTCGCTTTCCTGACCGGCGTCGACATCTTGTTTTCAACAGCCTCATTTCGGTCTGTGAGCACCTTCAATGGGATGGGGAGAGTGCGGAGCCACAGCGGAGCGAGAAATGAGGCTGTTGAAAACAAGATGGCGTCGCCGGTCAGGAAAGCGAATGGCAGCAGGCTGAAAATGCTAAATCTACCGGAAAATGGAGAGGACGGAAAACAAAGAACACATAAAGGTTGACCTGACAGTTCCGATTCTTTAAAACGATGATTGATCTAATAAGAGCTTCCATGTTTCCCAAAACCCATGACTTTAGCATTCCATCCAGAATATCAGTGTATTCTTATCTCTGTCTCAATCAATTTCTATCTTCCATCAGTCTAGGAAGTACTGCAGGTATTTTAAAGAACAAAATGGGACGACTGCACTTTAGCGGACCAGCTTTATGTCATGTCTCTCAGGAACTAACCCTAACCTAACCCTACTAATCCTAACTCAACCCTAACTGACCCTAAGTAACCCTAACTTACCCTAAAGCCCCATTTCCAAAACCTAACTCTGACCCTAACCCTTACACCATGACACATAGTCTGCCGATTTTGAAAGCCGGTCCGCTAAAGTGCAGACTAGCCAAGGAATGTATACAATTTTCGTTCCAACGTCGATTCACCTGTAATGCCAATCTGCATGGAGTAGGAAAATTTGCGTCCTTTTAAGCTCGTCTGAAAGGTGTGGTCACAATTTTTCTCAGGGGATACTCCCATAATGATTGCAGGTCGGTAACCTCGCGTATAATTTTGTACAAAAATATCGCTCGATCCAGGCTCTTTTGTAGAATAGCTAAAAGGTCTATTATCCAATGCCGAAGCTTACACATTGCGCCCTGGGCCGACAGAAACGCTTATATCAATATTTGGCTTAGAAGAAAGGGGCTTGGTAGAGAGGGGGAAACTAAATACGGCATTTACTGCAATTATCTCTTTTTGATAAGTTAAGACGATAAAGAAAATGCAAAATTTCCAACAACATTTAATATCCAGTGTCATCAACAAACCTGTTTTCCATTCTCATCATAATTGACACACTCTCTAAACGAAGGTATTGCCAGAGCACTTATATGCATGACCTGAATTAGTGAAAATCATTTTACTGGCTCTATTTACGTAGGTAGTATAGCAATGTGTGTGTTTCGACAGTCCGGTTAATTCTGATTGGTTTCTAAAACAATCGTGTGACTAACCCCTATTGTTCTATTGTTCTAACTCCTATTACTCCAGTTGTACTCCACCTTGAGCACTCTGTATTACGAAAGAGTGTCGAAGCTGTCCTTTAGTGCGGATATAGCTACTTCAACTACCCAAACGAAAGATGTTTCCTCGTTCTTGCTTTCGAGCTGTCACATTCTGAAAATGGTGGGAAAAGAATTCAAATTTCCCGCCATTTTCAAGAATGCGTGAATCCCGCAAATTATTCGATGGAGAAAAAAATGGTCTGTTCTAGGGAAGGGGGCGAGGTGACTTCAACTGAACTTGCATTTCAAACTTTTCACAAGCAAAGTATGATCAATGATGTTAGATCAAAGCACGACAAGTAATTTGCAGCCTGGTGAAAAATGGTCTGCCGTGTTTTCGTTTGTTGGGAGGATGGGAGGGCCTTCGGCATACATTTTGCAAGAACTGGAAACTACCTCTTCAACAGCTATTACAAGGATGCTTACTCCTGCCTAAAATCGAAATGGGTACGATTTTTAAGAATATCGTCAATGTAATTTGTATCGTTTCCATGCCAAATTCCAAAATTGACATCATTTACCAATAACAGTGCTACAGTAGGAGCAACCTTGTAACTGCATCTAGCAACCTTGTAACTGCATCTAAGCTACCAACAATAGTTTTAGTTTGCTATGGACTACGGGGAAGGGGGAAGGCTGAGGTCGGTGCCCTAAGCAAAATTTGATTGAGTAGCACAAGAAAGGCATTTTCAGCAAGGCTACCAAAACTTAGGTAATGGAAAATGTAATGTCCTCCGTCAAATTGCACGACCTTCCACACATAACTGGTTTGCATCAAGGACTACAGGCCTTGTATCTTTCGTGACTACAGGACTTGTATCTTCCGTCACAGACTACAAAAGGAAAATTTTTGACAAAAATCGACTCCATGATTCCTTTCCCCATGACTGTTGTAAGTTGATGATGATGATGACGATGACGACGGCAGATTCACGATAATTATGTAACTTATGCGAAACTATTTACGGTAATCACGACGGATGTATCATAATTATGAATAGGAGAGTTACGTAATTATCATGATTTAATAACGGTTGGAAACAATAATGGGGAAAGAAAAGCAACGTTGCTTCATGGTTCGCGAACACCCCCTCGAATGAGTGCTTTGCTTTGGGTTTCTTTGAAATGTAAATCCACAAAGATTTTGACCCAATTTGAAAATCTGTGATTACCTGGAAATGTATGATGACAACTGGAGATATTCAAAGCTACACACATCAATGAGATTAGTTCTTGACAGGCATTAACGACCAGTATATCTCGTCCAAAGGAACATGGCAATCGATAAACTGCCATAAACATGATTGTTTTGAGAATCAATAACTATTGTTTATATTTGCATGTCATCTTCCTTCAGCTGAGTCGCTTACTATTGCGTTACGGTCTGCCCAGAACTAGATCTGAGTCCCAACCGACCGCAGCCGTGTTCCCCTTTGTCAATTTGTTTCGGCTGAGGGAGAGCTAGGGGGGAGCTTGGGGGATACGAACGGTGGTACCTAAACTAACCTATATCGAAATTCGATCAAAAATTATAATAAAAATCTCGTAAGCAAATTCAACGCTGAAAACAGTATTCATAAAATCACTCGGAACAAATTTTGTAGGCCAAGGCAGAACACGCTCTTGCCTCGACTGGAAAACAAATAGGGATGAACCTGATTATGGTAACATCACAAAATCCATGATCCTACAGCGGGCAAAATGAATTCACTATCTATAGATTTTATAATACAGATAGTAAAATTATCTTAAAACATCCAACGCGATACGTATATAAAATATTTGCAAGTTCGAATTGTTACGATATGAGAGCTGGACAGCGAGCGGTGAATTGGGAGAGAATCAAATAAAATTAAGCTTCAATTTGTTTCATCTAGCAAGCAGTAGAATTTTATTAAGGTACGATTGGCCATTGGTACGTCAAATGAGAAAGCAGAACTTTCTCTAACATGACGAATTAAATGAAAACAATATTTATATATCTAGCAGGAAAAATCTGTATAGAATAAGCACGCAAGAACATCCTTTCAATTTTTTTAAGTTCTAGAACTTCATTTACACAGTTCCGTGAGAGTTGTTGTTGCTCATAAACACTAATAATAGGTTTCACTCTCGACCCAGCCTGAAAAGAAAGCAAAAGAAATCAATTTTAAATCTATTATCTGCTGGAAAAAGAAGACAGGTAAATAATGTTAAAATACTAAAGTAATACTGCTACCGTATTGATATGAATGAAATATTGAAAATATCTAAGTTTTATGAATTTTAACTTCTGCCGAATCCACTCGCATATAAATGCAGTTCTGAAAGCACAACCGCAGGTAAGTCATCAGTCTACATGTATTAAAACTTGCTATCGCAAAATTGTATTTCCTTGAATGATCAAATGATATTTCACGTGAAATAGGCATGCCCCCACATTACCATTAATCATAATAATAAATTTGATTATAAATCTATATTCCCAGAACTTACAATGCTGTGTATATTCAATGCTGTGTATATAACAGTGCTGTGTATATTCAAAGAAAAAACAGAGAAAAAAAAACTACTTACCGTGAGGATAACGACGAAGAAAGTATCTTCGCGATTCATCGTAAATCCAAATTAACAAGGAGAAAGGAATTCCTGTGAACCACCATGCAGCATTCAATGGTCTAAGCCTGAGAGCATATGATACACCAGGCGTGTACTGCAAGAACGCAGCGAGACATGTTTCGAAGAACAATCCGAAGTTCAACATCCAATTCCTGTCAATTCAAAACAGATTAATTTGTAACCATGGTATTCCATATCTCATGAACAGTAAGGCCCGCATTTAAGGAACAAATTTTCACACTTAAAAATCGTTCATATTTCTATGATACTGTTCATTTTTAGAATGAATATTTCCTAGCTACCAATTTATTTGATGAAATGTCCAGGAAACAAGATAACAACAGAATTGGGCTAATGATAGATATATTAGCAACAATTGCATGTTATCAATAATCGTCAAGAAACTCTGCTAGTATGTAGGTAAAAATCTGTTACATCTAAGACATCTCGGCAGCAAATTCTTATGAACCTAGTCTGTGTTATCGTCGTATTCCTCCTCCCCCATGGTCTGCACCGCAGACCACTATGAACCTTGCATGAATTTGAATGTTCCAAGACCATAAGACCAGGATCCAGAGTCAATTAAAATACAAGAAACTCTATTGTGCATGTGAGCCTCAAGAGTTTCATATAACTACGGGGGATAATTATTTTTCAGTTGCTTTCTTAAGTTGCTTTCTTAAATGCGGGGCTTTATTGTATAACAGCGAGTAAATTTGTGATTTACCAACTTATATTTCATATCTATTTCATATTTGAATCTTTTAAGGAGGGTAGCCCTTCGGCAGAAGCCGTTTTCAAGGGGCCCTCCGATAAAAACTTAATTACAATATACCGATAAAAATAATAAGTTACTAATATAAAAAAACCATAATTTAAAAGCCTATTTACAATTAAACGATATATACAATAGAAAAGAAAAGTTAACCCATTCTTCTTAACTTCACAGAAGAGGATAGTTTGAGAATCCAAATTTTGTACAAACGCAGATTACTCTTGCTCTCTGGCTCCGTGTGTTGTCTGCTGATATGTTTAAAAAGCTTCTACGACCCTACAATAAGAGAGGGAGTGGGGGAAAATGGACTTACGTCATCCCTTGATGGAAGATAGACAATCTTCTTGTTTTACTGATGATCAAATCTGCCCATTGGACAACGACGATTGTTACGAAGAACGAAGTGTGGCATGTCAACTCGATTTCCTTACGTTGCTGGTAGGTCTAAAATATAATCAAAACATAAAAATAAAAACTAAGGTCATAAAAAAGGCAAAAAAAACACGTAGCGTGGTAGCAGTGCCACTTGAGGGAGGCCGCTATCTATGCTAAAAGTTCTCGGAAAGGACAGATGACAAACGGGAATTCAAAGGAAAGAGGAAAGGAAAACAAGAGAAAGAAAAGAAAAGGACCGCAAAGAGAGAGAAAAAAGGAAACGACAGGCCTCGATTTCAGCTTTAACCCTTTAACGCCCGGCTAAAATAAAGCTTAACAGGAAAACCTAATGTAGATTATCGTTTTCCAGGGGGTATCATAATCAGTGATTCAGTAAGCAGCAGATAAATGCAATGTGCATAACCTTTCAAATCAGTCACAATTCCAAATGCTTTACCCCCTGAAAAATTTGCAGTTCTCAATGAATAGTCTTGGGCCAAATGGCCCTTCCGGGGGTGAAAGGGTTAAATCATATCGATTCCCTCCGAGATTATGACCATACTGAGAACGGAAATGACTCCGTAACTTACCCATTCAGTTCCGTAACTGTCCGGTACTGCGTTATTGTTTCTATCATCCCACTGAGGTCTCAATCCAACAAGCATACTGGGGCGGAATCCACATTCACCAAGAATGACAAGGTACGTGAAGAAGCCAGCAGTAGCCTAAAATATAAATGAAGTATTTTAGCAAGCAGCGACTACTCTTCTGGACTTGAGGAACAAGACACCTTGGTCTGATTGAAGATAAACTTAGCATTTCTTTCACAGCCCTAACATACTAGAATTGGCCATAAATTTGATGTCACATGAAAATATACGCGAATAAAAACTGAAGAGCTTTGCGAACAATTCTGCATTATAGAAGTCTCACGTGGCATCTAACTTGAGACAGACAGTAGTGGTTTGCAAGACATTCCAAGTAGCATTAGACCTACTCCGCTGTGTATCATAAGACCTATGAAGGTGCTGTGACGCAGTGCTGTAATCCTCTGACTTTGAAGCCAGACAGTCAGGCAGAGTAGGTTCGATACCCCATAGGACCCCACGACTTAAGCGTCACGACAAGGGGTCGCGGAATCGGAAAGGTCTGCTCTGTTTCTGCCATCCCGGCGCTTGGCACTGAAAACGCACCTTCACCTTCACGTGATATAGATGAAGTATACCTCCTAGCCAACAAGAAGAAATGCTGCAACACAATGCATTTCACGTGACCAGTTTCATTTCAAACGAAGTTACATCAATCAATTAAAACCCTTTAGTAAGCAGATTCATTACGTTTTGATATACCAGCAGACATTTGAATATGACTGAATACCTTCAATTTTTGATTACCCCATGACAGAACAAAGCGAGGGGTTCAACACTGTTTCGGGAAGGTGAAGGAAATGTCCCACAACAATAGGATTCCTTGGGTTCCCTTAAGGATCATTCGCGAATACAAAGATTCGTCATGATAGGCACATGAAGTACATTAAATATAGTATATAGCCTAGAGCTTGAAATACTTAACGTTTCGGGCTTGACCCTTCGTCAGTAGTAACGAGAAATAGTACGTTTTCTCGTTACTACTGAAGAACGGTCCAGCTCGAAACGTTTTGTATTTCAAGCTCTAGGCTGTATTTAATGTATACTATACTATACTATACCATACTATACTATATTTAATGCAATTTATGAATCCATTGGTTATTATAGCCGCACGTACAAAAAAACACTTTGCATCGGTTTTTTATGATAGGCCCACTAAGTCTTCTCAAACGTGATTTTGCCATCGTCTGTTCTGGTTGTTGTGAATTTCGTACAGTCAATTGTTCTGGAGGCTGTACAGGGGAGTCGTTGTCATAACGTATATGGGCCCTTGTACTCCCTTCAGACTTCAACATAAGAAAGTAATGTGCCCATTGATTAATCAAAATTTCAGAATCACGTATCACTTACTTGAATCATACCAATCATACCATAGGCCAAACTGATCAATCTGTTGAAGAAGACAAGAGACATTCTAAACTGAAGGCGCATATTCATCATATGTGTGGTACTGAATAAAAATAGATATCGATAAACTTTTTGGCTATTCTGAAAAGGAATCTGCGTTACATTTTGTAGAATTTTCGAAAGTGTAAAGTAGTGATCGAAACTACAGCACCACTCAATTGAACCTTTTGCGTAAAAATGTATAAACATCACTCGGTCCAGGCTCTTTTGCAGAATAGCTTTAAGGTCTATAGAGGATATGTATAAACGAATTGCAGATCAGCCAGCCATTCAGAAATACATGCAGTACCTAAATCAAAGTCTGCCTCAAATTAGATGTAAAGTAGCCTACAAGAAGATCCATTATCCTAAAGAATAGAGGGCCTACGAAATAAAGAGATAAAGCTTGCTACAGCTGCCCGATTTATTATGTCAATCCCCTTTTCAAATGCGTCTATGAAACGCATCGAAGCAAAGGCTGCATAAATTAGGTTCCAAAGATCTACCGGGGTCAGCCAGAAAAAAAAGTTCCCACTTTTGAAAATTCATAGCACCACGACTAATTCACGGATTTGAATCATTCAAATCTTAGTTAAAAGCTGAAAGATCAAAGTATTTTTGTGATTTTTCTCGTTGTCCTACCAGCACTAGAAGTATTGGTAAATTCAACTTTATAAAAATTTCATGGTGGCCAAATGACGGACAAAAGGCCTAAAACATTAATCAAGTCACAAGGACTCTATTCACACCGAGCAATAGGCCATGGGCGTTTCACCTCCCTCCAAAGTTCATCTATCAATTTTCGATTAACCAAACATCTACTTTCCAACAAATGCGAACGATTTTCAATCCCATGGCAATAAATGTGCGGACGATATTTCTCACCCATGAGAATTTGCATTTCCTGCATTATTTTGTACGAGGAGTCCTTTATGCTTTGATCGATGTTTCAGGCCATTTTTCAGTCATTTTACAACCATGAAATTTTTGTAAAGTTGAATTTACCTATATTCATATAGCTCGTTAGATATCGAGAAAAATCACCAAAAACTTTGATATTTCGACTTTCAACTAGAATTTGAATCATTCAAATCAGTGAAGTACTCTTGGTGTTATGAATTTTCAAAAGTGGGAACTTTTTCTAGTTCACCCCATAGAATTGTAGTCGCAAGCTTTCGCTCTATTCATAGACCCTATCTACATTAGGATTATGGGCCTTTACGAAAGCTAGATGTCAAGCAAAAAAGGTCCGCAAATAAATACAACTGAAATGCTTTGCATGATTCATTTCGTGTTACTGCAAACCTCGCGTGACATCTATCTTGAGATAGACCATAATAGCTAGGATCTCTATAGAGATATGCAAAATAACAAATCAAAATAACAAATTGAAACCATTAAGAACAAATTTTATATCTTAACATGAACATTTAAAATGAATCAACAGAGTTAAAAGCAGATATGCTCGCGGGCTGGGGCAATCTAAATATGACCTACTGTATCTGGTGTTGTCAGTCGCTGAAATGAGATGGCAAGATAAGAGGTGCAGTCCTTCTGTAGTTCTATGATTAGTTCAAGGTATTGAGTTACGAGTTACAAGTTACGAGTTACGAGTTGAAATTCCATAATATGAGTTGCATTTTATGCCATGAGTTACAAGTTACGAGTTACATTTATTTCGCGAGTTACATTTTATATCATAAGTTACAAGTTACGAGTTACATGTATTTTACGAGCTTCTTCTTATACTACGAGTTACAAGTTACGAGTTACATGTATTTTGCGAGTTAAATATTATGTTAAGAGTTACGAGTTACATGCACTTTACGACTTAAATCTTACGATTTCTACGAGTTACTCTCGAGCACCGAATGAGCAGGGTCTTGAGTAACTCGTAGAATCTTAGAAGAATAGGGGAGCCTGTCAGACAGTCCTCCCTAGAGGGGAGTTCTCCTATAGGGGAGAACTGTCATGCATTTGCTTGGATGATTACGAAAAAACAAATAGAAAAACTGAATGGCTGCTTATCCTCTGACTTTCTACGACTGCCGAAAGTGAGAACAATCAGCCTTTCGTGTTTCAACTACATACATTAACAAAGAAATCCGTTCTGTTTTGCTCGACTTTGTTGTGGCCAATCGGATACGTTACAAGTTGTCTTTAAACTAGATCGCTACATCTCTATCTATATAAGTTGATGCATGATTCGGTATTTTGTGGAACTGTCAGCCTTACTCATGAATTTGATAGAACAGTGTGGGGGGCCCCTGAACTTGAAAATGTATCATTTACCTAGCCCAATTAGTGTGCCTTGAAAAGAATCAAAATGAGAATATGAAATACAAGTATATATCATGAATCATTTCTGTCAAGCCTACCTCTGGTTTACGAGCTTGTCTCTGATAGGGTCTCTTGGCTTTCTCTTCATAATATCTGTCTCTGCTTTCTCGTAGGCAAGTGAGATGGCAGGCACCAAATCAGTACCCAAGTCGATACACAAGATAGTGATTGTACCCAGAGGTAGAGGGATACTCAACAGGATGAACATCAAGAATGGAGAGATCTCAGGAATGTTACTCGTCAATGTGTATGCGATTGATTTCTTCAAATTGTCGAAAATCAAACGACCTGCAAAGCCAAACATTCATATCAAAATAAGGGCCGGACAAAGCAAATACGATACAGTTCATTCCGAACTTAACATCAACGAATTCGGAAAGAATTCATTACAGAATTCCCAAGTTTATTCTTTAAAATTCAGAAAAGGCAAAGGACAAATCCTGGACCTCTTTTCCAGCAATCTTTGATTCACAATGCGCACAGTTGTCATGGAAATCCATGATTTATTCTAGCTGCTAAATCGATATTCTCTGAAGTCGAGAAAAATCGCACGGATCCTTGATACTTTGAGGGGATTCTAACGAATGACAATGTTTGCAGTTACGAATGAACTTTGTTATAGTAATCTAGAAAGGGCTGTGCAAGATATTTGTAACGAGGACAAAAATAAGCTAGCCAATATGCAAAATTCACTGAGGAAGTTCCTCTCTGACTGACACATGGTGAAGAATCTCTTGCGGCTGCAGTGGCATTTCATCTGATGTGTTTACGCCAAACTAACTATTGAAACAGAATCTAGCTTTATCTTTAAATCGTTGATTGCATGAAACAAAATGATCAGCCTTTAACGATTCTACAGGGATTCAGCATCTTTAGTGTTATCGTTTATCCTTCGGACTGCAAAGAAATAGAAAATATCTTCATCCGCTGCTGTTTGCTTGCATTAACGGGAAAATTCGTTGTCTTTCAATTTAGCATGAAACTGGGTGCTTCCTAAGTTCACGAATAATTAAATAAGAAACTTCACCAACAGACCACTGTTTCATGATGAGACGGCAGTTGTCACGGTGCATATTATGCGTGTGAAAGTAACATTCCACTGCACCTCCTATTCGTATTGAGGCTCGCTGTGGGGAGAACAGCTTTCTAATACGTTCTCAGCAGAGATACATTCCTACAGGTATACGCTATTCCAACCCGTTCTTGACAAAAATGAATCAAATACCCGTATGTGTACCAGCCAACGCCCGCTCTGCCCTCAGTATTTTCCGAGCACCGTTTCAAATTGCTCATAGAATTCTGACAGCTACCATGGAGACACCCGAAGATTTTGAGATAAACGAAGAAGATGTCACCTCCATCATTCAATTGTTTAACATTAAATAAAAAGGATTCAATGAGCATACCTTCTTCCACACCAGTGACAATAGATGCGAAGTTATCATCAAGCAAGATCATGTCAGCTGCCTGTTTTGACACATCTGAGCCAGCGATACCCATAGCAACACCTGAAAGAAAGTTCCCAGTCATTAGCTCCGATCTTCGGGCTAACATCTAAATCCGCCGATTTACACAGGACTGATCTCTTGTTTTTTCTCGTGGAACCTTCAAAATGATGCTTGTCCTTGTCCTTACACGGAAGATATCAAAGTTAACTTCAAAATACCAGGTAAGCATAAAAATTACCAATGTTCGAAAAACCGTCAAAATTTGATGAAGGGCCCATTCACACTGCTCTGTTTTTGTACAAAAAAAACGGAGAGAAAAACCTCCGTTTTGTGATAGTATTCCCACTGATCCACATAAAAACCCATAAACGTAGGTTTCAAAAACGCTGTCCAAAGCAGGGGCAGATCCAGGTGTAAATCTGACGGGTGCCACGGGCATCTGGCGGAGAAGCCGCCATAGGATAGTGGTCCACTTGGCAACTTTTTTGGGGCCACACCCTTTAATAGTTCAAAGGTCTTTCCCTTACCAATATCAGCTTTCTTCAAGGCAGGCGAATCATTGACACCATCTCCAGTCACGGCAACAATAGCACCAAGTCTTTGACATCCTTCAACAATGACCAACTTCTGTTGTGGAGATGTCCTTGCAAACACAATCTCAGTATGATGTTTAAGCAATTCATCCAACTCATCGGATGACAGATCTTTTAACTGACTACCATGCATGACACAAGCCTTGGCATCCTTCTTGTTCACATCTTCAACAGGGATGTTCAATCGATGTGCGATGTCTTCAACTGTTTCTGTTCCCTCTGAGATGATGCCAACACCTTTGGCAATAGCTTTGGCAGTGATAGGATGGTCACCTGTAACCATGATGACTTTGATACCTGCGCTACGGCATTTCGATACGGCATCTGGCACAGCAGCTCTTGGGGGGTCAATCATGGACATCAAACCAACGAAGCACAGTTTCTCAAGTGGGAAATTTGGTGGCTGGGAAGGAAAACGGAATCAATAATACCCAGGGCAGTAATTTAACAATACCCATCGTACCTAAGAACTGGTATCAAAATTTTAAAGATTGAACAAATGATCAACCTGTAAACAAACTTCTCACACCGGGCAATGCACGAGGACATTTTATCACGGGTATCGCAAAAGTCTTCTGCAAATTTATTGCTATTAGATCGAAAATCTTAAGTATTTAATTAACAGTCCCTTTCCTGTCACTCTTGGGGACGTCCCCGTAAATCGAGGATTAAAAACATAATCGAATGGACAAACTTAATCTTTGGACAAAACGTAAGAGGGGCTGAAGATCGTGACTACCAGAGGGGAATAACGACGGATCTTCTATTTGAAGCAGTCACCGAAAGATGATGGTTGAGATATGACTTTCCTAAAAATCTATGAAAACAACGTATTTGCCCAAGGAAGTTCTCGGTCACATTATAATTAACTTAAAGAAGGCTCCAATTCGTAGTATTCTAATTCTTTAACATATTCCTTGTGATCAAAACACTTTTCTATATGGTGTGGGAAAGCAACAGACACCAAAGACAATTTTGGTCAAAATTCTTTCTCGCCACACAGTGTGACAACCGTAATGCTGAGATTCAAGTACTATAACATGTCTTTAAAAATGAACACAGCACAGAAAGACTGACTCTTACACAGAAACTCAATTGCAGAACTATTTGGGTGAGTCTTTGGAAGAATTTAGTACCAGCTGTTCATAAATACTTGATCAGCACACCTGAATACACCTATCTTGTGAATATTTCCGGGAAGGAAAGATCAATTCGAGTCTTTCAAAACCTGATTCATAATACACTCTATAGTATTTCAAAACATTGCATTCTATTGATCAAGAAATTTCCATTTCATCGCAAAAAAGAACGCAGAAATACAAAATTCAAAAACGGAAAGTCAACGTTGCAGTTTCCGTTTGAAAGATATAATAGGTATAAAGGCAAAGCAAGTATAATGAAGTAAAAAGACATAAAATTACGTGAATAAGGCGAAGTCAAATTGACATGAAAATTTACAACAGAATAGAATGAACACTTACATCATCAGCAATGAACTCAAAACCTCTTGGATACTGATCAGCTGGCAAGTAATAATGACAGAATCCTAATACACGTTCTCCTAACCCACCAAGCTCAAGATAAGCACTGTTAAATGCTTCTTTCATGTTCTCGTCAAGTGGCTCCTCTTTTCCATGCAACAGGATTGTCGTGCATCGGTCTAGAATCCTTTCTGGAGCTCCTTTCATTACCAGGATGTACCTAGAATAACACAGAAAATTTGCTTATCAATCGTCCAATGTCATGGAGAATGGAATGGAATGGATTTACTACGACTGCAAGTCTCTCTCTCTCTCTATTGCCTGCACAAGAAGTGGAATGGAGGAAGCAGATATGATGGAAAGGGACAAGGGAGAGACTTGTAGCAAGTCCTGGAACACCAGACTGCTGAAAAACTATCAGAATTGGTCCGGGAGATTTGCGATAACCCAAGGACTCATGCCAAACCCTATAATCATTTAATTCGTCCAAATTTTCCACGTGGCATTCAATCTGACACAAACTTTAGATTTGAGAAAATATTGTTGATGCATAATTAAGCTGTTGCAAACTGTGACTGTACCAAACTCTCAGGCAATACTGCTAGAGAGGCATTAGAATTTACAGACGCTGCCTTGAGATCTCATAACTATATTAAAACAAATTGGAAAGAGCTCTCGCCGTATCAAGTTCAAAGAGAGAATTCGATACAGTTGGTAACGCAAATGCGATTTTTCTCAACCCAACGATTAATAAAAATCAAAAGAATTTCTTGATCATTCTTATAGTTCATAGAAAGACACGACATTCTACATCTTGAAAAGTAACTTGTTGACTGGAGGTATATAAAGTAGATTAAACTTTAAGCTAAAGATGATATTCAGCCCAAAAGAGCTTCCACTAATCTCCTGTCGAGCTTGCGACAAATATGCTGAGTTACGTCACTCAGCTCTATCAACAATAACCATCTGAAAGAGCCTTTGACAGCAATATTTCACAGTAAGTTGCTCTTATCAATCACTAATACAATTTTCTTGGATGATACATGTTAAATCTTGCATTTGACAGAATTGCTTTTCATTACTGATAAATAAATTGATGTGTGGAACTGTTTCAGCTGAGCATCCCATTAACAAGGAGATCAACATGGGATGAAATAACAGGATAAATTCCTGACTGCCTAAAAACAAAGCTGCCCACAAATCATATCTTTGTAAAGCTAATAAGGATGGCTCTGCAGCTGAAATCTCTTTCTAAAGCCATAAGGTTGCCGGCGGCAGTTTTCTGCCACCTTCCATCTGCCATGCATCGAGGTACCGCAGTCGAACGATTTACAACGAACCTCTGAATATTGTGCCGCAAGTATCGTGGCTGTTGTGCCGTAAGATACCAGTAACTATGCACGTAATTAAGGGATGGAATTTTCAGCCATTTCATTTCATTTTAAATTCCTTATACAGAGAAAAGTCTACAATAACAAAATTGACTTACAAACTGCCCTGTTAAAAACATAATTACAATAATTACTAAATACGCAATAATATGAAAGAATAAACAGACCCTTCAAAATACGTTAATGAAAAAGAAAATTAAAATTTGAACGGGAACTGATACATACTGCCATAGTGGCGCCATTGTAAGGACTAATTTTCATAATTTGTACTTGAAGACAATGGGAATGAAGGCAACGGGAGATAGAACGGAGGAAGCCAATGATTTGGTGGCGACTATCACAGGCAACATGTTTCCATGTAAAATTCCATGGCTGAAGATGCCGCAAGGATCGAGAAAAGTCGAAATGATACAAGTTTTTTCAGGTCATTGCGGTACCGTAACTATGACGGTTGTGGCGGCCGGCGGTACCGGGAGAAGTGGTTTTCATATAACTTGCAATGGTTGCGGCATGCAGGCGGCAAGGTTTCCGGCAATGCCTTCTCCAACCTTACGGCAATTTACGGGTATATGGAAGCCAGATCTAAACGTTCACAAATATCCTTTTCGCGTGCACGTAATTCTTCGACGTTCCATCTGCTGTCCTTCCTGGATTTCACTCTAAACGACCTTGCCCTTTGATATTGAAAATTAGGACTGTCAGTAGCTATCAATCTATCTTTTAGTTTTAGCTTTGAGGGCAAATCCTTTGTTAGTACAAATGTGTATATAAAACAAGCTTCCTTACTGGGGAAGTAGGATTCTATCAATTTATTACCTGTTCACGTTTCAAACTGTTTATTCTTTGCATAAATCTGACAAGTTAGTCCGAAACCATAATGCATCAGACTTACGTATTAAAGGTGAATTTGAACACAATTTTTCTGGGAAAGACGAAACATGCTGGACGAAAGTACGATAAAGTGTTGATAACAATCTTTCATTTTATCATCAATCATTCAATTAAAATCACTTTCGATCAAATCAGGTACTTTCGGTTCCACGGGTCTTAAAGTCATAGGACCTCGTATCTGGAACTTCACCGAGTGAAAGATGGTCTGAAGAACTGTTTGCCTAATGACCTAAAATTAGCTGACAGTATCAACAGTTTCAAAGGAATGATACAACAATGGGACCCCCCTACCTGTAATGCAACGCTTGTAAATATGATGATATCCTGTAAATCTTGCCAATTCAGGTTCACTAATGTCAACATTTAAGCAAATGTTTTTACATATTCTTAGCCTAATCACCAGTTCCCCCAGGTAGGTAAAAAATGCTGTGGCAATAATGTCTAAGGGAGGGGCAAATGATAAAGGAACACCAAGCACAGGAAACATGCTATATTCTCTTTTATTCGCACAGTTCCTGGGCCGTTAAATGCCCCAGGGGCAGAGAAAAGAATTACTGTCAAAATACTCAGTGATGGGGAATGGTTCTTGTGTAAATACCCAGAGCTTTTGCCTGGAAAATTACTGGGGATCTGCACTTTTTCAATGCTCAACCCTGGAGCATTTGCCAAAAAATTTACCAAGCCCCCGGGCATTTGTGCAAGAAATGTTTGCTAACCCCCAGGCAGCCTGGGAGATGTTCCAGGAAAGAACTGCACGACACATCAGCAAGGAAGGGTGAACTTTGTAAAAAAAGGATTTAGTTCTGTTTCAAACAAAGCAATTTGACAGCCTGCAAAATACATTTCATGTGTTCAATGCAGCCCACCATAATGTTTTGCTTTGTCTATTTTGATCTGATTTGATTGATTGCACTCAGAGGTGTGAAATCTACTCCCCAGAAAGGCAAATTGCATCGTAATGTTGGAAACCTGCATCATTTGCTTTACAAATTTTGCCCTTGATGGATTTGTATGCTTGCTCCTGGCGTACCAAAATGACACAACAAACATCCTAATTACCTTTGATCATCACCTTCTTGTTCATGAATAGAAACTTGATATTTGTTGGTTGAATTGAATGGGATTTCAGCGACTTTCTTGTTCTTCGATCGATAATCCATAACAGGTCCGAATGAAAGTTCAGTGAATTTCAAAATGGCTGTTTCCGATGCATCACCATTGCAATCTCTCTTGTAGACTGGCTTTTCCTCTTCTCCTGCTCTGAATTCAGCACGGTTACATAAAGCACCTATCCTTGCCAGTGATTGCCATGTTGCTGAGCCCTACAAAAACAATTTGCAGGAAGCTGTTGATTTGTAGCAAATCTATGTATCTGCAGACAACACAGAAATTTCAAAAAAAGTACCAGAAATTCCAGCCGTCACAGAATTTCATTCATTTTCCAGAGACCATCTTTCCGCCAAAAGATCCTTTAAGCTTGGTTTCATTAAATCCGAATTCATCGCCGATTATCGTCTTACAGCATCGAAGACCATCGTTGATGCTGTAGACAATGATTGCCGATGAAAACCAGGCCCTTGCTATCTTACCAAAGAGTCTGGATCGAGTAACCTATTCTATATCTTATCCAAAACGATTCGATTGAGTGGTGTTACGGCTTCTATCACTATTGTGCATATTCAAATACTAAGCATTTTCATGTACCAAATCTCCGAGAAGAAATCGGCAATAGAGACTCTGATTTCTTTGTGACGATTCTTGAACACCTGCTTCCAGACCATTGCAGACCTTCTTTAAACTAAAAGAACTCAAATTTGATTTGTAACGTGAAAAGTAACGGAGAAGGCTAAAAGTTTTTCTGTCGCATGTCATTGTAAAAATCTTTCATTATCTCTTAAAAATGATTTCGTTTTTCCTTAAACATCTCTTACCACAAGCAGGACTACACTTAATAAATTCATGATGACATTCGATTCAATTAGGAAAGTTGATAAACGCTTTGAAAATGAAGATTCATAAATCGTACTTTATCATGGGCAACGCCAGATTGATCTTCTGTTGTGTCTGCTTCAATGATCGTGTTGTCAAACCACATGTGTGCTACAATAAGAAAGCAATACCTCATGCAATCATTTTAATTTAAAAAGACTATAGGAAGGGTTGCTAATGCTGAATTGACCATACCGCGGTAAATGTTCTTCCAAATTACTTGGGAGGGGGAGTAAAAAATTGGTCCTCACTAGGCAAAGAAACAAAAACTTGTACTTGTACCTGTGCATTCCTCCAGTAACGTCCTTAAAGTTTCAAGGTCTGTTGGTTGACTAAATTAATGAACTCGTGTTTGATTTTGTCAATCTTTTTGCTTGTTCATTGTTTCAAAGTGTTTTATACTTTTTACGATGTTCTGAAAGTCGTCATTAGAATATACAAGCTGGTAGTCACCCTCCTACTGATTACGACGTCCCCACCCACCCTTGACCATATTCTTTAGGCACTGGTAACAACCAACTTCCAGCTTCTTTATCTCTTAATCTTTGGGGAGCAATGCTTGTACCCCATAGGTTAACCGCTATAGGACACATGCTTCTCTGATCTTTTTCGTTGTATCAAACAACCATACATCGGAATATGATAAACGTATAGTTTCAAATCCGCGATCAGCAAAGATGAGCCAGCGATATCACTTACGCACAGTGAGCCAGCCAAAGGAAGAAAATACAGAATATCGGAAAAATAAAATTTGGTCAAAACATTTATCGTGATATATGGTCTGAAAGAGGATATCTTGAGGATCAAAATGAAGCAAAAAGTAGACTGTTGTGACTTCGGAGTCCGGAGATATTTGCTTGCGAAGTTGGATGAAATTGACATTGTTTTCTTTCATGTAATTTTTGGTAGATTTCTACAGAATGCTCGTTTCAACAACAAACTCATTTGCTAATATCTCCGCCCAGGGTTATCCGATTTTAGCACTGTTTGTTTTAATTGATAGAACTACATGTCAGCTTATGAAGAAGTCAGTCACTGCCTCTTCTGGTGTGCATTTTCGTGTTTTCTTGTTATTTTTCTTACATGCGCTTAATTTCCTGAAATTGACACCAAAAATGTGTAATTTGAAATTAAAAGTACCAAATAAAACAATTACGGAACAATAAGTCTGCAAAACCTAGATTTTATTGAAGTAGCACATTTAAGCAGGTACTCTGCCAAAGCAATCATTCAGGATCGTACAGGGAGCAAAACTGTGTTATTTTCAATGTGTCCACTACCACTTTTTTGCTACTTTGGAGCCCCCATTATTTTGATGTTTACCTTCAGACAAACGGAAATCCTGCAACCCAGACTTAAGGTATACAATCCTGAATGGTTTTATCCTCTTTAACAAGTATTCTAGCAAACGCGAGAGAAAATTTGAATTCACTAGCTCCTCTGCAGAGGCATTTTCTAGTTTTTTTAGTTGTACTTTCTTAAGCATTGAGACTCCTATCTGTATACACTCCTATCTCTCATCTCTCTGCTCATCTCCTTTCCTTCTACTGGTTTCAAGGTTATACACATAATAAGTGTTACCATCTTTCTTAAAGAGAAACACCACAAAAAATACATACCAACTGTCATACGATTTTGCGTCAGTGTACCAGTTTTATCAGAGCAAATAACTGATGTACTTCCAAGCGTCTCTACAGCCTCTAAATGCTTTACAAGGCAATTCTTTGCAGCCATTTTCTTAGCTGTCAGTGTCAAGCATACCTAACGAAGTAAAGGAACATCAAAGTAGATCTGTCTTCCACTTGTACGATTTTGAAAAGGAATATCACACAGACTTTCTATTCCCATTTCAAAATGACAGCATTATTCGAAAATGATTCTTTGAAGAGTACAAAACCAAATAATCATAATGTTTACGACTGCTGAGATGGCTTTCTAGTAGCTACTTTTTGGTGGTTGAGCTGAAGCAACCAAACAAACTGTAACAGACAATGGACAATGGACGTGTGTCTGAAACGGTGGTATTGACTGACTCGTTTACAGTTTGGCGCAAAGCTCCTTTCATTTCATTCAATTTCATTTCATTTGAAGGGTTGCCCTTCAACAGAAGTCATTTACAAGGGGCCCTAACTGAAAAATAATTTACAATGAATAATAGTCATAAAATGATAATTATAAAACAATATTTACAGCAATATACATATTCACATAAAATAATATAAGAATTAAAGGTCTAGATTCATATTGAACTTAAGCATTAATCTGCTATTTTGCGAACAGGGTTTCTGCCAAGCCAGTAAACATAAGACAAACTTCGATTCAATTCAATTTAATTTTTAGAGCTATGTCCTGAAACAAACTTCAATAAAAACATGAAATCTGTATGACCCAGAAGAAGCAAAGCTTGTCGAAGCAGGCTGTCAACTTAAATAAAAAAGTTGAAAAGAAAACTAAGGAATTGTATCAGGCCTACAAAGAATCCTGGGTAACAGCAGCTCTTTAACTGTAATCTGTAAACTTACCGTGACAGTGGCAAGCAGACCTTCAGGTACATTAGCCACAATGATTCCAATCAAGAAGATAACAGCTTCCAACCATTCATAGCTCATACTAATTGAAATGATGAAGAAAGACACACCAAGAAATACAGCAACGCCAGTAATAATATTGATGAAATGTTCCAATTCTATGGCAATTGGCGTTTTACCTACTCCAAGACCACTAGCAAGATGTGCTATTCTACCCATAACGGTTCGATCCCCAGTTGCAATAACGACTCCTGTGGCTGTCCCTTCTACTGCGTTTGTTGAGAAAAAGGCAATGTTCTTTGTCTCTAGCGGATTCTCGTGTGTAAATTCTGGTGTACGTTGTTGAGCTTCAGACTCTCCAGTTAGCGATGAGTTGTCAACCTTGAAAAGGAGAATGTTAAAATCAGGCGAGTGTTTCTTTCTTTGACTCTGTTTTGAAAAGAAAGTTTTAAAGATCCTGTAGTCCCCAAGTTCCGTTGCATGCATGCAATCCAAAATTCTAGCCAGTCCTTGGCTTGGGCGTTATTGCCACGTCGTATGGGATTTTCTTTCTTTCCTCTGGTGCTAAAACAGGCTTGTTTGTGCCGCGTATTTGTTCTTTGCACGAACCGAACTTACAAGTGTACAACAGACGCATTTTGGCTGATAAATGTTGCTCTTAAATTCAGCTAATATTTTATTCCTTTCAGAGTTTCAGATGAATTTGCTTTTCTCTTGCAGGATTTGGCAGTTCTGACCCAAATTACAAATTTATTTTGTTTGTTGTTCTTTTACAGGAGATAACGGTTTTCTTTCCACAAATGACACTATTCTTGACAAGTTTTTTAGTTTATTATGATAATTCAATACTATTTCAAATTCTGTTCTACAAATGATTCGTTCATGATCAAAATTCTCTAAAATTTTCAACACACGCCACAAAGTCTGGCTGTCAAAGAATTGGTTCCCTAGAGAACATCTACTTAGATAGTGATACCTTTACAAGAAAGTGTTTTCTACGGACTCTGGTGAGTCATCAGGAAATGCAGCGGCCAATTCCGTCGGTTGTTAAGGTTTGCTTGTTGTCCCCAAGGACAGGAAATGAAGTGTACTGGGTACATAGGCATAGGAGATGGGGAACTGGGGGAGTTATATCCTCAACACTGGAAACTTTGCAAAAATCAGCCATAATCAGGCAGCACTTGGTCTTAGCTTAGGCAACGTTTTCTTAAACAAAGAAGATTTTATCAGGCAGTCCTACCCCCTCCCGAAATTTGATCTCTCCACACACTCATGATTGGGCCAGCTGTGATCATTAAAAAAAAGTTCATTCCTGACACAGTTCTGAAGTGTAAATGTGTGTATGCTAAATTTCACAGAAATTGAGACGAAAAACTGGAAGCAATTCTCCTACTGATAATAAAAAAGATGACAGTAATGCTGGTCCTCTTCATGAAACTCCATTCTACATGACCAAGGCATAATGCTGGAGTGCTTCCCACGCATAACAGCAGAGATCTGGGATTGCCAAGTCCTATTCATTTGAAAAGATCAGACAGCAACGTCACTGACTCCACTAATTTTTTTTAGATAATCCCGTAGTTTAAACCTCCCCTAAGCCATTCTAGACATCAATTGAGATGAGGACTCATGTCTAGATTTCTCTCTACAAAGCTTAACCTTGCTCATTGTGTGAGGGAACAGTCCTCATGAGGCCTCCAACAGTACCTGCATTCTGGTGGAGTTCTCTGAGTATGGAAAACTATGGGTTGATAAAAACTATCATTTTTCTAACAAAGACTCAAGGATAAATAAGCTCAATACCTACCTTGAAACCTTTTGCCTCAATAATCCGAATGTCTGCAGCAACCCTGTCTCCAAACTTCACATACACAATGTCACCTATGACAATATCTTCTGCAGGCATGATCTTTTTCTGACCATCTCTTAATACGAGAGCTTCTTGGGGAATCATCTTTTTAAAACTATCCATGATCCTTGAACTTTTTGCTTCCTAAGTAATCAAAATTTTTCAATGTGTTTACACAAAAACTTTCAGAAGAAAACCTAGAAGGATAAAAGTCAGCATACACAAACAGTTAGATTACATTCTTTTGGAACTTGATGCTGTCAACATGCTTCTTTATGACATTATATCTGCCACTATTTTGGGCAACATTTGGTTCGACACCTTTTTAATTCATCCATTATTATGATCAAAGCTGCTCAATTCTAGCATCTGCAACTGTTCTTCTATTCTCTAGTCTGCTCTTGCCTCTCTTTACTTTCAAAAGACTGGTAACTCCATCAAAAGAAATGACAGAAAACATTATTTACAATGAAATTCCGATCGTCACCACATTTTTTTACATACGGACTAAAACATCACAAGTTGGTCAAACTTGACAACAATAGACCTAATAACTTCCACATGGCTCTTACTCCAGTGATAATAATTTCCTGAAAAATAATTTCCTGTGATCACCCAGTTGCATGGTCAGGTAAGTTTTCATCAATGTGTTGGAGCCATTGTTTGTGGATTTTTACTGTACTTGATTTTGGTATTATTACTAAATAAAGAACCAGCCATTTTTCGGAGCAACCAATATTTGATTCCTTGTCCCATTAATTCCGCAACCACTTGTCACACTGACTCAAACAAGGTCTCAAACTCAATGTTAAGGCCTAACCTGTGCAACTGTGCAAAAAATGAAACAATGATTCTTACAGTTCCTCTACAACAACCATACAAATGGGCATAGAGATTTTGGTTCAAGTTTTATGTACTTGATCAAATGCACACTCACCTGATAATAACTGAAACAACCAGTGATAATGACAACACCAGCTAACACACATCCAAGATATAACTGTAATAGAATTCAGATACTTTAGAGGTCATCTCCAAATATTCGAATCAAATTGGTATAGGGAATTTCTAGCATTATACAATATTGCTACAATATCCTATAAGCCGCATACGAATTAATTTCATATCATCACCTTTTAGAATTCGTATAAATTCGTATGCAATTTGTATGTGATTCATACGTATGCAATTCGTATCAAATTCGTATAAGCAATTCGTATACACAATCAATTCGTATCAAAATCATATAAGCAATTCGTATACACAATTCGTATCATAATCGTATCAAATTTGTATCATAATTCGTATAGAAATCAAGCAATTTTCGTATATATACAGTTCTTATCTCTTGTGCGGCTATATGAATTAAATCGTATGACACCTTTCACGCATACAATTGAATTCATATCAATTCATATAAAACTTATACGATATTTTGGAGACGATCCCTTAGGGGTCAGTCTCATACACCAATGCTGTCCCTGCTTAGTCCTATTCCAACTTTGATAGGTGCGGGTTGTCCTTGAGCCAAAAATAATTACATATCATCTACATCATGTCCATAAAGACATATTTCTAAAACATTGTGAAGATATTTGAAGATCTATTTTTCATTTTCTACCCTGAACTCATTTCCATGTAATCTGTTCAGCTGGTGACTGTTTGTGGATTCAGCTGGTAGATTGCACAAGAAGTTAGGCCAAGTATTCCCTGTGCTCTTTTAGTTGGGCCCCAAGGCATTTTATCACCTTTACATGGATGATGCTAAGGATGGGTTCAAAAATTTAGTGAGTGTCAGAATGACACTAAGCAGGGACAAAATCAATACATGACTGACCACTTGTGCAGATTACCATCTCAAATACTTGGCAGAAACTGTAATACTTAGTAAAATTACATTATCAACCTATCTGCTACAATAAGTTGCTTGAATGCGTTGCCTTTTTGAGAAAATAGATCAAAATCTTAAAAAGGATGCTTAACTTCTAAAAAGCAATGGCATTTCCCAAGAGACCACCCAGACTCTTTGAATTTTTCACATGATAAAAGTTGAGTTCAGTTAATGGAACAATCTCTTTCTGATTCTTTTCTATCAATCCTGCCATAAAGACTTTTAATCTCCATTTACAATCTTAACCAATTATAAATGAAACAGATTGCATTTAAGATTTGTAAAATTTTCCGTTTTGCATGCTGGATGGTATCATGCATTCTTTAAACAATTTAGGTAAATGTGGAGGCATTTTGTGATTGCATATGTCCTATTATGAAGACTTTGCAATATATCATGAAAATGTGGACAAGAGGTCTCCCAAACTTGGCCAGAGAGAAAGAAAATAATGACTTACCTCATCTAACGATGGCTCTGGTTCTCTAAAGACTCGAATACCATAAGCTAGGAAACAAAGTAGAGCACCTATCCATAGCAACATCGAAAAGCCTCCAAATAGCTGTTTTAGAAATTTTAGCCATTCTGGTGTCTGTTTTGGGGGTGTGAGTGCATTGGGACCATCTCTTTCCAGTATTTCTGCAGCTTTCGCTGCTGTCATTCCCTATGATAAGAATAAAGCACAGTACTAAGCATGAGTTCATTAAAAGAGACCTGCAGAAACTCAACCTTACCACAGAAGGTGCAGAGTACAGAGATAGTGGATTCGGGTGACATACCCTGATTAATCAGGCAAAAGTCCAAGGTGAAGAAAAATAAGTTCCACATCTTTAAATTGATACAAAATTCTACAACATGTTTCTTTAAACTAAATGGCTTGAAAAACTTTATCTAATTACCTATTATCCTACCACAGGAATTTGCAGAAATCTCAAGTATTTTTCAAACCTACTTTGTTCAAATATTTAAACTGAACTTTCCTTGTTTGAAGTTTTGCATTTGATGTGTACAGTAAGAACCCCAAAATAGAAACCACTTTATAAGAAACCTCAGGCTGATTTTTGTGAGGAATGGTGCCCCCATATAAGAAACTTTTCAGCCTGCTTTTCAGGAAGGTTTCTTATAGGAGGCTCACAACTATATAACATACTTCATCATGCCTGAACAATTTGTGATGAGGTCATTTTCAAATGCATAAATCCATGCAGAAGCTTGAGCCAGCATACAAATTTGGTGAACTTCCATTTTGAGAATCTTAAACCTCAGTTTATTACGTGCAGCAGTGTATTTACAGTATACTCATGCATGTATGTAAAGATATTTAACTTGAAATCATTGAAGGTTTCTTATCCATATTATAAGAAACCTTTCAGCCTCTTTCCTTGATAAATGCCCTTTTAATAAGAAACTAAACAAGCCGTTTCGAAATAACTGGTTTCTATTTTGCAGGTGCTTACTGTATCTTCAAGAAAATGATCTGAGATGTAATGGCATAGTCTGAACATGGCGCAAACGAAAGACAGGCACCACATATCTTAACATTTCTTCATTGATCAAGAACATCACATACAGTGGTGTATATTTAGATGGACCAAGTCCACCTAGCCAAGTTGCTTTTATTTCTCTAGATTCACTACCATGAGGCGTTCGGCCCATTCTTTGTTATGGGCATACAAACAACTGGAGATGGCACAAGTGAGGTATGGGAGATGTCTGTTGCCTAGGCCCCTTTTGAAATTAGAGAACGAGAAATATCAAAATTTGGACACTACGTCTTTGTATGCGCTTAAAACCCATTGTCAAACATGATGTTTTGTTTGCCAAATGAAAAGCAAGGCAGAGAGAATTTTGGCCAGAAATGACTTTCTGATGATACAAAAGTTGAATTTTGCGCCACAAAGGATCATGGTTAGCAGTGACTCTTTAAACTGTGAGTTCTCAATTTGCTCGCAATTCAGTTTCAAATGTACCAACACATTACAGTTTGTAGCTTCACAATGTTGAAGTTTTCTGCCTCACTTCAGAGGTGGTCCCATTAGAAATGACAATTAAGAATAAAGGTTAACATAGAAATGGTGTTTGTCTCACTTACCGACTCAATATTAACCCCTAACCTCTCATACAATTCACCAAGAGTGATTTTGTGGTCATCCTAAAATTTAAACAGTAAAAATTCACATAATTTTTAGAATAAATAAATACATACCTGATTGATAGAAGCATATAAATGAACTAACAACTCCAATGCTGCACATGGAACTGACCTTAAAGGTGCAGGGTCACGTAACCGTAAAAAACCTGTTATCTCTAGAATGTATATTGTTGCCCACACGTAGCAATTGTGTTCTGCACAGATTTTGGTGGATGGGGTCAATCCACACTGAAATTACTTCCAAAAATCCACCAGTATCTCTGCAATGGTACAACATATGAGTTTGTTTGTTTGTTTCTCTATGAAGTACAAGAGTCCCTCTTTAAACTAACACATTTGTTTTTTTAACACTTAACACTTTCATTTTGAGAAAAATAGTGGAAAACCACTGTGATATGGCCGATCAAAAACACTGCAAAATTGTCATTTCAATAGAGTTTGTTTACATTATGTGACCCTGCCCCTTTAAGCAAATTAACACAACAAGAATTACAGTGTGATAAGAACTCTCGAGTCTCATCCAAACACTAAATTTTGCAAAACAAAAATTCTCGCAAAGCAAGCAAGAAAGATTTATTTGTTACTCCAGCACCTATACTACAATCTGTGAAAAAGTGCATAGTGCCATAATTATGCACTAAGGCAGAAATTTATAATTTTGCAAAGTAAAGACAAAAAAGTTGGAAAAAGGTTGGAGACACCATTCATTACAGGATAATTGTCATTTTATCAACAATCATCAACCAACTGACTTTTCTTTAATTCATCACCACTACATATTTATCAGTGCTAATTTAAATCTTTAAATCTTTAGGACATCTAAAATCTTTTAAGATGTGGTCAAAATTGCTGGTAAAGAAGCCAAGCTGTTGGTGATGGACAACATGCCTGGTTACGGACTCGGAGATCTTGTGGTCTCTGATTTACAGTTAAAGCAGAAGCATACCATGTGAATTCAAAGATTATTTGAAAACAGATTTTCATGACTGGATGATTATTCCAATATTACTTTGTTATTTGCTTCCGTCCACTTCAAATGTTGCTTCCATTGGGCACAGTGTGAAAAGGATTACCATAGGAGTTCCCTTCCCTGGAAACCACAATGAATAAATTTTCAATGAAATCCTGATGCAGACAAAAAAAAATCCAATGAACATTCCATTCTATTTTGAATATTGATGACATTGAAGGTACACTTCTTCTGCTTTCATTGTAAAAATGAGGGACAAAATAATATTGAAACTTTGAAATACTTGAGTAGGTTTGTATTATCCAAATGTCCATGGCAGCTGTTGAGAGTAATTCTCAATCATTTCCACTAAAGTTCTTTATCTCCATACCATTCTATTAAAAATTACACTGTTTTCAAATGATCTGGGACCATTTCCATTACTCTTCTGTCAACAAGAGCTTTTCACATGCAATTGAGTTGTTTAAATCACTTCCATTGAATCATGTTAAAAAAATATTCGTTAGAAACTACTCAGAGAAATAACAGCTGACATAAGACTTCACCTAACTTGTTGTACATGCCTTGGCCACATTACTATACTTTTACTGCCTACAATTTTCACAAATTCACTTTAACCTGACAACTTGAGAGGGCAGAAACTGCGTAAAATGACATGACATCATCAAACAATCTGAGTTAAGGAAATGTTTGGATACATAAGCTTTTTGAAATGATAGATGAAGAGTTTAAGGCCACAGGAAGAAAACATCATGTGTTGAGTTACTTTGGGATCTGTAACTTGAGAATACTTTGTTTCTCAAGAGACATGCCTCACTTAATGACACATTTTCACATGACTCAAGAATTCTTATCAGAATGCGAAAACTTCACCAAAATTCTTAAAACTTCTTGAGAATGGTAGTCAAGTTAAAATCCTGGAAGACCTGTGTTGTAAGAGAAGTCAACTATTCTAGCGTGGGGCAAAAGTATTGAATTGTCAAATTTTGGTGAGATTTCAAAGGCTGATACTTCTGTTTGACTTAGTATAGATGCTCCAGGGTGATGGATACACACCTTGAAAGTATCCTAAGAAATTCAGAAAACCTTTCTCTAGGATCTCATAATCTTGTGCTTATCCTAAGAATTGTTTCAAAAGTAACAAAATTGTGAAGCATAAGAAGCCATCAGCCAGGAGTTTAATGGGTTGGGTAGACAGAGCAGAAATTGTTAAAAGTCTCATCATTGAGCAATCTGAAATGACGTAGTGTTTGGATGATGACGCCTTTTTTGCAGGGAGCCTGGTGGCTCAATGTTACAAATTTTTGTCAATGTGTGTTCCGTTTATTCTCTGTATGGTTGGTAATGAGTTCTAGAACATTCCACAAGACACAATCTTGTCAAAGAAATTGACGTAATTATATCTTCATTCATATTAATGATCTTCATAACTCTTACATCTGTCAATGAGTCTGTTTACAGAAATCCTATTAGCCATTGAAATTTTCTCCAGCTAAGGTCAAATCAAATCCCTGCTTAGGTGCTTACTGAAAAAGAATAACTAAATAAAACAATGAATTATCCAACTCAAATCCTCTCTGTGTTTTATCCATTTTTGAAATAGTGAAAGAAATTGTTCTGTTACAGTGACGTTTAGTCCTTCCCCTTACATTACTATATCTCACGGATTCCTAAGCAAATACATATAGTGCTCTTAAGAAATGGAAAACATTTCTTCCTGGAACATTTCATAAACATGCCCTTGAGAATGTTGGAAAGTGTAATATTTTTGAAAGTCTGTCATTGAAAGAAGTAAAGGATCACAAAACTGATGGGAGGCTTTCCAGGAAATTTTAAAATTTTGAGTTAAGACTTCAGAAGATGCAGCATTTTTTATTGATTCTGGTAGCTTTTTCCAATGTACATGAGTTTGAATCTTCTTTCCGGGACCTTGGCTGTCAAAACCTTCTTCACTTACAGAATCAACAAATTTTGGCAAAGCCCCCTGCTTCCAACGGGTCTGAAGAGAGGGCTACAATCCCTCCATCAAAAATATATACCGTAGAGCCAGTCCATTGGGGAGAATTTTGGGAATGACTTTGGCAAAATAATTGTACAGCATTGACATTACAATTTTTAGTCATTTAAGCCAACCCCCATCAGATATTTCAGCCCCTTTAAGCAGACCTAATGCACCACTCCTAATGATAAATGGATCTACTATCCTGAACTCAATTCAAAGTTTAAATCTATGAAATAAATCATTTTCAAAGAAATGACAAATCCGCTGGAGTTGTGAGAAAATATTTGAACTGGACTTCATCTAGAAGAGGCCTTCCTTTCAAGATATGGTCCAAAGTAAATAAAAATTTGTCATTTTCACAAACTTGAAGATTCTGTGCAATATGAGATGAACCTGAAAACAAATATTGAGAAATCTAATCACTTTGAAATCCTAAGCCACAAATCTCTGTTGGAAGGGAAGATTTTTGTCAATTCATTGCCTCAAATAAAATTTGCAAAGAGTTTTGATGAACAGTTAGACTTGGTGTATGCCTAAAGATTCTATGGTATCTTTTCAATTTGATACATCTCATCCATAAATATTTTGAAGAGGGTGTTTTTGATTGATTTTGCCTGCTCTAAACCTGCAAACTGTTAAAATAGTTCAAGGCAGCTGGCATTAAAAAGGTTCTAGTTAAAATTAAAAAGTGACAAAAGACATCCCAAAAGAATGCAACCTCCAAGTGAATTAACATTTCCCTTTCAAATTTTACATTCATTAGAAATGTTGGAGTTGGGGTATAACTTTGTGGTACATATCATGGATTCTCTGACTTGTTTTATTCCTTTGTGGTGGTAGAACCTTTACAAATTTAAGGCACACATTGCAGCCATGTGAATTCAACATTTTCTGCTATGACTGGTGGCAGGGTATAGACAAATTATGTAGCATTACCAAAACTGAAGTCATCATTTATGAACATTCCACCAAACCCAAGGCAGAACTTTTGCCTAAACATGACTTATTTGAGGGGTTTACACATGTACCCTGCCAAAAAAGCAGATGAGGTTTTTTAGAACAACTGGATTTGCAGGGATTTGTTAAGGATTTTCTTGAAAACAAAAGTAGTTTTGACAAAAGTGTTTGGGATTTGTAGAGAGAAATACACCCCTTGGACAAATTCCTACATAGCTTTCTGACTTGCCTTGTGTTGTCCAAGTCCCTTGGCTTACAAACTATATAGTTGTACAATAATTTAGACCAAAGTTTACACAATAAATATTGCAAATCAAAGTAGGAAAAGGTGACTGCACACAATTCAGATTTGTAGGTCAAAGTGAAATTCCCAGCACAAACATACAGCACACACTGAAATGAATTCACACTTAGGTATTCTTACAAATACCAGAACAGGAGCCACCTTTAGGACACTTGACAAGCCATTGTCACTCAAAGGGTCCTTTTTGGGCACACTGAAATTTCACTGTATGAAAGTCAAATTTAGCCAAAGCAAAATTTATGGGCCTACAACTCAGTACTTGAAGTGATGGAAAAGTTTTGGTTTTGTTGAAATGTTCTATAAGTTCAACCATCACACTGTGGATTGATAGATTACCAGGGGTTGCCAGACCCGACTGGACAGCAGTAGCCAAACATGGTTGATAACAATTAAAGACCCTGTGCTCCCCATGATCCTTTGCATGCGTGCAAACCAGCAAAACATCACCCTTACTGTAAACAACACAATTTGACCACAGAATATGAGAAAATGAATAGCTCTATGGAAGAAAGCTCTAAGGAAAATCCTTTAATCCTTTAACTACTTTTGGGAAGGTCTTTAGGTTGAGTTCAAAGCAATGACTTCACAACATTCAGTTGAAGGTTGAAATGACAATACAGTCTGGTGACTGCTAGGCCATAATCATTTTCATATAGCATGAAATTCATTGTCAGACCAGAAAGGATCATGGGGAGCACAGGGTCTTCAACAAGTTTACTGTAGAAGAATTTGCATTGTTTAGCAACAATAGACCAATTACTTTCATTGGCTTAAAACAAATGATTTTCAACAATGGATTTCCCAGTCTTGAAATTTGATAAGATTTGATTCCATCCACTGAAATAGATTTCAAAGAAATTGATGATGATATCATATTTCATATCTGTTTAAAATCTACAGTATTTTGTAAGTGCAGCAACTATGATCTCATTTCAGGAGTCGGCATTTTACAGCTAAATTTAGACAAATGCAAAGAAAAAATTAGAAATAATTTCAAAGGCCAAATGATAACCACAAAATAGGTGGAGGCCAAATAAACATGCTTGTAACAAAAAGCCTTTCCAATTAGACCAGATTTTCAAAAAAATCTGGCCTTCAAGCAGGCCAGTTGACAACCATGATGTAAGATTACATTTAGTCAAAATTTGATTTTCACAGTCTGAAACTGTACTGTGCCTGTGTACGAAAACCTGTAAAAGAACCACGTCATGCCTAACCACTGAAGCTAGGTATACAGGCTAGAATAGCCTCGAAAGGCTTTGAAAACAACATGAGATTCAAGATTCAATTCAAAATAAAGAGGACTGTATGATTAGGCTCAATTTCAATTGATAACAACCAAAGGACTGCAGCTTGCAACTCTATCCTAAGTTTACCTTCCTTCAAAACAACTGAAATTAATCAGAGAATAGTTCACACTATAGAATGCCTTCTTGTAACACAAAATCTCAATTGATATAAAAGAACAAGAATAATGGAAGTCTGTCACCTGAGAGTTCAGTTTCAATACGCAACCTCTTCTTCTTCAAGCCACAATTCGATAAATAATTCGTCGTAAAGTAAACTGCAGTAAATATGCGGTATTCTTCGATTTCCTTCGAGTTCAAATTCAAGTGAGTATTTCCTTTCTTCAGTAATAAACAATTTCTTCCAATTTTCACTTCGAGTTGTAGAGTTCCATTCGTGAGTTGTGAGAATTTCTAGACTTCCTCTCTCTCAAAAAACCCAGACAATATCAAATCGTAGACGTGACGAATTCAAAGGCATTCAAATGCAAATCAGATACAAGGAACTATCAAAACAACTCAACAATGAGCCAAATCAACCTTTTTATATACCCACGCAAGCAACAACAACAAGATTGGGGCAACAATTCCGTACACTCCCCCCTTGACCAGCCAGCCCCTTCTTAGTCCAGTTCATCGTTCTCTAGCTGGTCAATAATCTTCATGGTTTCCTCAGCTACGACTGCTGCTGCTCGTTTAGGTCTTCCTGGAGGTGTGTCATGGTCCTGGTCTGGAACGTTGTGGTCCGCTATTTCAAGGTTCCCTTTGGAAACTTCCAATGGGTAGAGTTTCTGGATTGGTCGTTCGATTCTATTTCCATTTGCTAGCAACAATTTTGCACCTCTGGTGACATTGTCCCTTCCGATGAGTAATTCCTGTACCTTTCCAAGTCTCCAAAATGAGCGATTCTTGCGATTCTCGTCCTGAATTGTCACAACGTCGCCGACATTAATTTGTTGTAACTTCTGGTGGCACTTTTTCACTCTGTGATGCTCACGTAGATCAACGAGGTATTCATGTTTCCAACGATTCCAATAGTGATCAAGTAACTTTGATATGTAGCTGGAGCGCTTGTGTAATTTGTCTCGCTGGTAGAAGTCCTCCTCATCTTCGTCGTTTCCCTCACCACCAGTTGGTAATTGCAATAGTCGTCTTCCTGTAACCAAGTGAGAGGGTGTAAGGGGCTCCGTCAATGAATCTGGATATTGATAGGTCAGAGGTCGTGAGTTCAATACACCTTCAATCTCCACAAGAACTGTATGTAACTCGTCAGATGAAATCCTGGCTGTTCCAACGCATTTCTTCAAGCAAAGTTTGACTCCCTTAATGAGCCTTTCATAGAAACCACCCCACCAAGCAGCCTTAGCCACATTGAATTTCCACGTGATCCTTTTCCTTGCCAGAAATGCTTGAATTTCTGCAGTTTTGAAGATTTTGACCAATGTTTTCGAAAAGGCTTTGAATGTCTTTGCATTGTCTGTAACAACGAGCCTTGGTGTACCACGCCGGCTCACAAATCTTCTAAAGCAGAGTAGAAATGTCTCAGCTGTAAGGTCTGGCACCAATTCTAAATGCACAGCACGAGATGTTCCACAAGTGAATAAGGCGACATAGGCTTTCTTGGATTCGCCTGACGGTTCTCGCACAAACAAAGGACCGGCAAAGTCTATACCGATGGATGAAAAGGCATGCTCCTCCTTCACTCTGAACTCTGGAAGTGGGCCTTGTTTTGGTGTTCCATATGAAGCTCCTTGAATTCTTTTACACAACACACACCTTCGAATGATTTTCTTGACAAGTTGTCGTCCTTGCACGATCCAAAATCGGGATCTCAGCTCTTGCAGTGTTTCCTTTGTACCGTTGTGTAATACTCTTTTGTGGCAATCCCATATGATTAAGGTAGTGATGTGGTGTTCTTTAGGCAATAAGATAGGATGCTTTGTCTCATAGCTCAAGAGCGATCTTGCGAGACGTCCTTGACATCGAATGATTCCATGATTATCCACAAAGTTTCCGAGGTGTTTCTTTAGATCCGTTAGTTTCTGTGTACTAAATTCTGACTGCATGTCACAAATCCATTTTGTTTCTGCTTCCTCAATTTCTTTGGCCGTCAGTTCTGCACCCCTCCTATTCCTCTCTCTACAATTATTGATGAAGCGGAACACATAAGCTGTTACACGTAGCAACCTTGAATAACTGCTGTATCTTTCACAATCCATTACCCTTGAAATACGGTGTTCCCTCTCCGCTTGGATTAACAAGGCTGTGCTGTCCTTTTCCCTTGCTGCAGGCTTCATTTCAGCAAGGCAATCCTCCGTTGGCTCCATTGAGGTTTTCTGCTCCGGCCAATTTTCTTCCTCTTCGGCCAGCCATTTGGGGCCTGAAAACCATCGTGAATCTCTTGTCAATCTTGATGGATCATTGTTTCTTGTGGGAATGTCCGCTGGGTTCTCTGTACCTGGACAGTGTTGCCACAAGTCCTTCTTGACTAGCTTTCTTATTTCTTGCACACGATTGTCCACAAACATTTTCCATTGCTTCTCGTCTCCCTTTATCCAATACATGGTTGTGATTGAGTCAGTCCAGCATCTCACTATCTTTACATTGCAAAACAGAGGACTTAGAGCATCCTTGACAGATGTGATCAATCTCGCTAGAATCAATGCAGATAGAAGCTCCAATCTTGGAATAGTGGGTTGGGCTAGAGGAGCGACTCTTGATTTGGACATAACCAGACTAACACTCGACTTTCCTTCAACTGTTATCTTTGCATAGACAGCAGCAGCATAAGCTTGCTTCGAACTGTCACAGAAACCATAAAGCTCTATTTCAGCTGGCCTTGCTTCAATGTTCCCAAAATAATATCTTGGAACCGAAATTTCTCTTGTCTTTACCAACTGAGCATGTAGCTTTGCCCATTCATCAGCTAAATCGTCTTGAAGATGCTCATCCCAGCCTACTTTCTGTTGAAATAGTTTCTGAAGGAATACCTTCAGCGGTGTTGTGACTGGTGTAATTAGCCCCAGGGGATCAAATATCTTAGCTATCAGTCTTAGAATCTTTCTTTTGGTTACTGGTCCTTCTTCGATCGTTGAGGCTAATTGAGACAAGCAGAAAACAATGTTGTCGGTATCACTATTCCAATTCAATCCTAGAACTTTCACCCTTTCACCTTCTGAGGTCTCGCTCACATTTAAGACTGTCTTAGCAAATGATTGATCTTCTTCTGTGATATCTGCTTCATTGGGAACTTTGGTCTCTCCATCACTTTGCGATGATTTTATTTGAGACATCACTTCCTTTGAGTTTGAGAGCCATTTCCGGAGGTTGAAGCCCCCTTCTTGCATCATCTGCTTTGAAACTCTGAAAAGCTCCATAACTTCTTCAATACTGTAGCCGCCTGTGTTTACATCATCGACGTAGAGCGAATTCACAAGCCTTTGGCAAACCTCTGGGTAATTCTCAGAATAGCTTTCGATGTGTCTTCTTAACGTCGCATTGAGCAGAAATGGGCTACAGGACACCCCGAAGACAACCCTAGTAAATCTATAAGTAATGATTTGTGGTGACGAAGAATTTACGTCATCCATCCACAGGAATCTCAAAACATCTCTGTCAGGTGGCCAGATAGAAATCATTAAGAATGCCTTCTCGATATCTGAGGTTAGTGCAAATGGGAAGAGTCGAAACCTTGTCATAATCTCTGCAACAGTTTTCAATAGACAAGGTCCAGTATAGAGGCAACTGTTGAGGGATGTTCCCATGCAATCCTTTGCTGAGGCATCGTAAACCACACGAACTTTTGTAGTCATTTTGTCTTGTCGTATGACTGGATGATGAGGAAGATATGTTACTTGTCCAATACCACTGTCACATGTAGGATCTACTCTTTCAATGATCCCTCTGATTTCTTGCTCTCTAATGATTGAGTCATACTCACTCAACAAAGTTGGATTCCCTTTCAATCTGGAGAAAATTCCCATCAGCCTTTTCTTGCTCTGTAAATAATTGTCTGGCAATGTTGGATGTTCCGGCTTCCAAGGAAGTTTAACTTCGTACCTTCCATCTAAAAATGCAATTTCGTCTTTGAAGGACTCATAGACTGTCGCTTCATTTTTAGAAATTCCAATGCCTTCCAGCTCCCAAAACTTGCAGACCTGGCCTTCCAGACTGGCTTCATTACTTTTATTTTCAATTTCAAATTGCAACACATGTGTCTCTGCAATGTTTACATGTGTTGATCTTCTTTCAGAGCTGTCATGTACTGGGCCGGACAAAATCCAACCTAAGGTTGACTCTAATGCAACTGGGCCACTTTCTCCTTTGATGCATCGACCAGTTAAGAAGTGCCAATAGAAATTTGAGCCGATGAGTATCTCACAATTCAGCTGCTGTTCTCTTTGAGCTGGAAAATCTGCCAGCCAAAGTCCTGCTAGGTGTGGGTAGCTGCTTGCAGCTAAATCTATGGCCTGATCTGAGAGTGGAGCACACAAAACTGGAACAACATAGGCAGTGACGAAGACGTTTAGTCCATTGTAAGGACTTCGTACACAAAACTGGACAACATCGCATGTCTGTAAAGTTCCTGTCTCCTCTCCAAACACCTTTATTGTTAATGTTTCCTGGGTCACTGGCTGTAGGTGGAGAGCAGCTCTAAGATTTTCCGAAATGTATGAGTGTTTACTTCCTGAGTCCAGTATCAACCGTGCCACAGCTACTCGTTCCGGGTCTGTAGCCGGTGAGATATAACCCTTTGCAGTCTGCAACAGAACTGATGTCTTCGTATCCACATGCATTGTTACAGTGGAAGGTCCAACAGTTTGTGTTGCTGCACCTGGACGTGGTCCACCGGTATTTGTGGTTGTTGGCATGCTCTGATTAGGCTGAAACTGTGGAGCAATATTCGGAGCTGTGAGATTACACACTGGTGCTGCTGGTGTGGTGACAGTTGATTCGCTCGACCCATCACAAATACTCGCATGATGACGTTGCCTGCAATTAAAACAATAAATTCGACTTGTGCAGTACTTTGCCAGATGTGCCTTTTTCAGACAGACATAACAGCGACCCTGCTTACGCAAAATTGCCTTTCTTTGTTGTGGGTCTGTAACAATGTTACATTTGGCGGAGGGATGGGAACCTTTACAAAAACTGCAGGAGACTTTACCACTGGCATTCAAAAGAGCTGATGTAGTTGGCAATTGGCTTCGAACCTGTTTGCCTGCCGAGCTATCAGTTGGCTTTCCGCTTAAATATGCACACTGTTCTCGCGCATCTAATTCTGTCTTTACAATGTCCAAAATTTTTCCTAGCTCCCACTCTTCCTTCCTTATTTGTTTAGTGACCGCCAAACGAATTCCCTCTGGCAATTTATTCATTATCACTGGGTTCAAGAAGGGCCCATATTGGCTTAGATCGTACCCGAGATTTTTAAGACTTCTAATGTTAATGTCAATGCTGTCAGCAAGTTTTCTCAGGCCTTTCACATCTTTTTCAGTTGTTAAATTGGGCAAATTATGCAGAGCGTCAATATGGGAATTTATAATCACTTGCTTCTGAGCAAACCTGTCCTTGAGGTGGTCTATAGCTAATTGATAGTTTACCCCTGTGGTTTGGATTCCGGCGATAGCTGAGGCAGCCTGGCCTTCTAATAAAGTCTTGAGGTGTCTAAACTTGTTGACATCCGATAACGAGTCATTTCCATCAATAATTCCGAAAGCGTCCCAAAATTCCTGCCATTTCTTTGGGTCTCCTGCAAATTTTGGCAGTTGAAGTTTTGGCAAATTGACGATATGATCTGAAGGAGAACTTGCGATGGGCGTGGCTAGAGAGGGGGATGAAGTATGTGAGCCCCCCTGATTAACTTGGCTTGTAGTGGGTGCCTTTTTGGCTTCGAGTTCAACCAAATACCCTTGAATTTCCGATTGCCAATCTTCAGCTTCGATAACTTCGTTCTCTATATCAGCTTCATCTATGGACAGAAAAATTTCCTCGTCCACACGTCTTAATAATTGAGATTTATTTTTCAAACTGATACATAAACGCTCAATTTGAGTTGTCCTTGCCTCCTGAGCTTCAAAAAGGGCTCTACATTCTGCAAACAACTTTTTGCAATGCGCACGATAGCCACCCCTTATTCGTTTTTTCTTCGTAACCGTTGGGACAGGCTGGCCTGGGGGAGTAGACAAAGCAGCGCCCCCCTCTTCAGTCATGTTCAAATAGTCCCATCAAGAGAAACAGCTTGAAGAAACAAGACAATCAATCCTACAGAATCGACTCTACAAACAAACAACAAATAAGATACACGATCCGGCTCGGTGTAAGACCATGTACGAAAACCTGTAAAAGAACCACGTCATGCCTAACCACTGAAGCTAGGTATACAGGCTAGAATAGCCTCGAAAGGCTTCGAAAACAACATGAGATTCAAGATTCAATTCAAAATAAAGAGGACTGTATGATTAGGCTCAATTTCAATTGATAACAACCAAAGGACTGCAGCTTGCAACTCTATCCTAAGTTTACCTTCCTTCAAAACAACTGAAATTAATCAGAGAATAGTTCACACTATAGAATGCCTTCTTGTAACACAAAATCTCAATTGATATAAAAGAACAAGAATAATGGAAGTCTGTCACCTGAGAGTTCAGTTTCAATACGCAACCTCTTCTTCTTCAAGCCACAATTCGATAAATAATTCGTCGTAAAGTAAACTGCAGTAAATATGCGGTATTCTTCGATTTCCTTCGAGTTCAAATTCAAGTGAGTATTTCCTTTCTTCAGTAATAAACAATTTCTTCCAATTTTCACTTCGAGTTGTAGAGTTCCATTCGTGAGTTGTGAGAATTTCTAGACTTCCTCTCTCTCAAAAAACCCAGACAATATCAAATCGTAGACGTGACGAATTCAAAGGCATTCAAATGCAAATCAGATACAAGGAACTATCAAAACAACTCAACAATGAGCCAAATCAACCTTTTTATATACCCACGCAAGCAACAACAACAAGATTGGGGCAACAATTCCGTACAGCCTGCAAAGAATGATGGGTGACAGTGGTTCTTTCCCCATTTCTGGTGGTACATGGACCTATTTCAGTAACAGCAATAATTAGCACTCCCAGCATGAATTCAAAGTTAGGGCACCAAATATTGGATTTCAACTGAGTGATATGGGGCCATTTTTGAAAAATAACCCCCTGACAATTTTCAGCATGCCTGTCGAACCCCCTGGAGGTTAATTGTCAACAAGAACAACAAAAGGCGTTTTGCTTGATTGACTGTTCTAAGGTCACTAATCAAATCAAACTTGAATGCAAGACAATTGTCAAAACAACATGCATTCAAATATCAAGAAAGCATGCGGTGTTTTGAAAAGTAGGCGTTTTCATTTAGCGCCAAAATCGTATGACCAGCATTCTTTCCCGGTGAAAATACTGGAGAAACAAATCCTCATCTTGTTTGCCTTCTTTCTTGCCCTAAGAACCCGTTGCAAATTTCATATGCGTGCCCTTTGATCTTTATTTCACAAGGCAGTTGAAGGAAATTACGTGTCCCAATGGTTTTACTTCACAAAAGTTTCCTCGTCCGAAACAAAATTACGAGTGGTGGACTAGCAGCTAACTGGAAGTTTTACTGTTTAAAAATTGAATGCCTCAGCAAGGAAGGAATTCAATTCTGGTTAGTTTAAGCCATGAAGACACCTGTCGAACTTTTTTAGGACACTATCGAACAGCGAAGCAGAATTTTAATAATTTCAAATCATTCCTGCAGCAAAACAGTAATTATTGAACTTCATTTGACGCACCACATCTTCATAGCTAATTTGGTCCATACAATTCTACCTACATCAACTAGGATTCCACCAAATTCTGATAATAAAGCCAACACAAATTCACTAAGAACATCAGGAAACATTTCTTCGCATCAACATTTATTTCGACCAACCCTCATTCAAAATATCACCCTTGTTACAATATTCCCAATGCCTGTTTTCGATGTTCGAGTGCAGCGTGGCAAAAATGATGACAACAAGCATACAAGCGGCCTATTTTAGGACGGCTCAAAGTTGTAAATCGCAAAGCACGCGATCGCTGGACAAAATCTGACAATATTCTATAATTGATAAGATCGCTCCAAGGTCAAATAAAACACGCCATTTTTCTTGATCTATGCATAAAACTTAGAGATACCAAAGACACTCGTAGAGATAGCTCATTGAGCAGGTTTTCACGACCTGAATGAATTGAATAGGCTTAAACAACCGGTTCCCAAAAGCCGATGCTGAATGTTCTGTCCCATCATTGAAAGGATGCACACATGGTTGCTACTGGCGTACAAATACATGACGTCCCATAAACGATAACTATAAAAAACGATAAATATACTCACGAACTCTATTTCTTTTTTCAAGTCATCTAATTCCGTTTTCTTATTCTTTTTCTTCCCGGTATCTCCGCCATCAGGCTTTACTGTTACATTGTAGCTGTCGGAGTTGCCAGGCTATGGACGGAAAATAAAATAATTCAAATGTTTGAAGAAACAGAATTTGCAAAGCGTCCACCATGGAAAACTCTGATAGTTGCTCGATGACAACGTTATCAGTTCAGCACAGAAGATAGGAGGAGGGGCACTTGAACTTTCCTGTAACAAGATTTCCACATCAGCCACTGTTTTGGCATCTCTTCAATCACAATACCAAAAAATTAACTGGGCAATTGGGCAATTAAACTGAGTCAGGCAAGACGCTGAAACTGACAAAATATTGAGGATCTGACAAGGAATGACCATGCGAAGTAAGAGCCTTTCCTTGAGCCTTGCAGAAAATTGTTTAGGCTTCCTAGTTTTACAATAGAGACCATGCTTGCGTCTAAAAAGATCCCCTCAAACGTACAGAAAGTGCTTGGAACTATGACCTTCGATTGCGCCTTCAAACCTTCATTCCTTCCATATTTCATTGCGTTTGAAATAACGCTATTGTGTGACAATAAAATTGATCACGTTTATTATGGAATATAAACGAACGGTTATTGATTAGGGGCGGTAGATCTGTAGTAATAAAGTTCTCACAGTTTGAACGCAGCTATGATTTGGAATGGGGAGTTCGAGTGTTAAACATTGTACTAAATTCCTTGAAAATCTACTACCATTAACGTAATACGATGAAAACTGTGTTGGTTTATAAGGATAGCAAGGAACATCTGAAAATTTGTAGGGCAGTTGATTAGTGGCAAGGGGTTTATAAATTTCGTTACAGTCAGCTGCATCGACGGTTGTGAAATCTTGTCAGCCCGTTTAGGACAAATCAGTCATCATCAACCGTAGAATCTACCAGCGCAGCGAGGTTTTAACTCATCTGCAATCCATCCAAAGTAAATAACACTCGCAACAATGATAGTAGGCGATATTCTCATGATAGGAGAATCCTTTGCAATACGAATACAGTCGTTTAGTGGAGTATGGCGGCCGAACTGTGTCGATTATTGTGCTTGCACCGGTGGCTGGACTTACAAGGCCTAATAAGGACCATCGACCGGAGTCAGCATGCACACCATAAACTTATCTGTAATCACATCAAACTACAAAACACAAGAAATAAAACAGAGTTTGCTGATCGTTGGATGATAGGGTTACATTTTGCAATATATTACAAGTGTATGTGTGTAGATTTAGAGCTACAGTGAATGAACAAACCTTGACATCTTTTTCTTTCGTTGACGCCATGTTGCTGCACCACCCGGTCAAGAGAAGGCACAAACCCAAGTCTATAATTTATTCATTTGCACACGTGAGATTAACATAATTTGCATAATTTCGAATAATCAAGCTGCGTGAACTTCTCCTCCCGGGTGGACGATGTGCCAATATGTGCCAAATAATATTTTTGGCCGGTGCAAAACGTAACGTGGCAACTACTTTTATTAAGCTTATCAGTGGTGAGTCAATACCTTTTTGAAGCAAATATCAACGGGGCAGAAGATTTATATGAGCTCAAGATGAAATTTGAAATGCAAAATGTCTAATTTTGAGGGCAAAGTTATGAATCATGCAAGCATAGAAATGCTTGGAAGGATAAATATTTTAGGTGACGCAAAAGTTTCTTGCCAGTTACTTGCATCAGTCATATCTCTTAATCGTCAAAGTATATTTTTCGCTGAAAAACATTCGTAAGTACAAGAATTGATTCTATCATGGTCTTTGGCTACTTCATCGATGATACGTACTGTAAAATATCTGTTGTTCATGAATATAGGGCAGATACATTTTTAAGGACTTTATGGAAAGGGCGACGGGGCAATTAGTTTTTCTGCAATTATTTCATACGGGGCAAGCAGATTTTTTCCAAAAAGTTTTCTTTTCCATTTCATATAATAAATTTTGCACAGTCCCTTATGAAGAGTTATGAAGTTAAAAGGCCATTTTAACCCAGGGTTCTTTGCAGGCACACTGCAATCTTAGACCATGCTTTACACTAAATTGTGTTAGCATAGGGCTGGGTGGCAATGCCTCTAACTCCAGGTCTCTTTACGCCGGCCTGGCGTATCAGACAAACTTTTCGACGAATCCCAAACTATGACCATTATAAGGGGGCCTAAGGGGGCCTACGAATCAGCACCAACATAAGGACTAGTGAAATTAGGGGACAACAACATAGCAAAACTATTCTTGATCTGGCTATGAATCTATCATCTGATCAAGCCTCAAGTATCCTGCGTGACTGATATGTTTCAATGTACAGTGCAAATATTGGCTTTTCTCCCGATGACCAACATTTTGAGCAAGCTTCATCCTTGTTATTCCTTTTAAATCCCAATTCAAGCACAAGATGCCCTTTCAAGATAACTATTTAAGACAAATTTCACATTACATTTCACCTCTCCAGTATCTCTCTGAAAATCTTTATGTTTCATCCAATGAAAGAAAAAAATCAACGATTTCATGAACTGATTTCTGGTACCCACGGTAGCACTGATTAATCTTTCACCAAATAGATAATTTCAAACCCAGCTTTCAAATTAACATGAAAATTTCAGAAATAGCTGATTTTGGATATCGAACCACAACGTATGTTTTAATCTTCCCACGTCTAATATCATTTTTGCTGCATCATAGTATAACAAAGTTCACTTTGATTGGAAAGGGAGGAAAATACGGACGGGGAAGCTCTGAAGTGAAAGTTTTTGCCAACAAACGAAGTCTTTCTCCGCATGGTATGGTTAACGGTTAACTGAAAATGAACCTGGACCTACAAGAAACTTCCTCAGGTGGATCGTGTTACTTCTGTTGATATGACTCAATGAATATCGTTTTGAAACATCTAATGACTCTCTGCACCGTTAATGGAAATCAACTTGATGCTGCAATCACAAGAATTCATTGTTTCAGGGGAAGGACCATTCAATAACAAATTTTTCTTCGTACTTTCAAAATCCTCTGCTTGGAGTACAATGTACCCTCGTTATTGGACAGAGGCTGTAGCTTCTCCTTCATTCTCTTCACTTGCTAGGAGACAGGTACCGTCATTGAACTATAATTCAATGGGTACCGTGAACCAAGTTTTTTAACTTGAAAAATTGTATACTCTGATTAGTGAATGAACTCGAATTACAATTAATAATTATTGCGAAAAGTTTATGCTTTGTCTTGGTCATGTTGTATATGTTCTCATCAAATATTAAAGGCTTCACGTGAAAAACCCAGAAGGCTGCATTCCTACACACCATGACAAAGGCTGACTCATTTTCTGACTAGCATTTATTATGGAAACAAGAATTATAAAAGCACTGATAAGATAGAGATATAACATCTCCATTATACTTTAAATTTTCATAACTGTAATTACAAGTGCTCAGAGTTAAATAACGTTGCCTTGAAAGTCAAATTCTACTTTACACACGGTTGTTCTAGGTAATCTGGAAAGTGTTACCCGGGATTTGTTGCTTGGGGGTTACCAAAAAAAGTTGCTGGTGTGTTGGAGGAATTCTGCTCATCAAGGGGAACTAGACTCATTCTAAAAGTCTCTTGATTCGCTCCCACTGTAGACTTGTCGCCTCAACTGAAGCGATAGCAACAACAACAACAACAAGCGAAAATTGAAGGGACTTTAGAGTTATGACGATGAGTCCCTCATGTCCCTGCGGTAAACCTTGCCAAAGAGGGACTCATAATGAAACAGTGAAAAACTTGACCCTATTTTCTTCAATCATCAATGGAATTAAGATTGAATCACGCCTTCGAATGTCACTCCCGTGGGAGTGTTTTCAATTCTTCAATCGAATCGAAAATTCTATCACATTTTCACCGTAAAAATAGTAATTCACGAATCTCGTAATCTGATTGGTACTGTAGGAATCGCGAAGTTTGGGCCTAAATGAGGCCAGGTTTTTCAGAGTAATATTATGAGTCTCTGTTGACCGAAGTGCCATCTTCGAGTCAAAGAGCACAGGGAAACGAGAGACTCATCGTCATAAGTCTAAAGGGACTTAGGTAAGTGGAACTACATTAAATGAGAACGAAGCTTTCTCAACAGATTTGCTCAGTGTTACAGTGAAAGCGGAAGAAGCGTGCAGATTGAAAGTAGCCTACAGAAACAATGCTTCCTTAGCAGAATATCTAATGACGTTCTGGCTAGCGTTGCCGTCCTTGTTTCATAAACGCTCTAATAGCTAATGAAGAAAGAACTGCGAGTCTAAAACTGTAAGGAAATTATAGCTAACCAAAGAAAATGGTAAATATAACATGCTGCTCTTGGTTAGCCATAGTAACCTCACCCAAAATCAAAGGCACAGTAGGCCTGCAAACAGGATGGGAAGTAGGTCTGGGGGCCTAAGTAAAGTGCATTCCAACGATTTCATTTACGTTAATGTTATTCTTAAAGTCGACCAACAAGATGTCGTTGTACACACACACACACATGCATACGTAAGTATGAACAAATCTCATAAAATATGATACAGGAATAGAATCTGTTTTGTCCCAAGAAGTGGCTAGCTTCGTCCATTAGTTGCAGAGGTACTAACCATTTGATCTGTCTACTTTTACTTAACTCATAAACTAAAGGCATCAACTTAAATTGTTATCATCTGCTTTTTGAAGTCTACCGAACATTGACGAAAGCATAAGCACTTGAAATCAAAATTCTATTCAAAAGTGATTGCTGAGCAAAAGCTAATTGAGGCGAAAAAATAGCATACATGATTGCGAAAAGTTTACGTTCTGGTTTTGAGGAGAACGCAGATTTGAGCCTTCTACTCTCCAAGCACCAATTTGGTATTTCTACTCTCCAAGCACCATTACAGCTAAATTCACTTCGCTGGACCCTACCGAATCTGTATACTTGTTTCTGGGACAGCCGGCATGATCTAAGTTTCTACATACATCCAAACTAGAAAAATTTAATCACAGTTTTCAAGTAGTGCCAGCATCGTGTCGATGCAGTCTGAGGTTGGTTAAACCAGGTTAAACATTCATCAAAACAAGCCAAGATAAAGTAGCAGAACAAACCCCGAACAAACCTAATTGGAGAAATCATTTATTCTGACCTGATGCCCTCTTCAAAGCCACCTCTTTCTTTCCTATACCAATAACTCTGATTTTAAGACAAAGAGTTTTAAGTGGTTGGCAGTGTTTTGAAAATTCTTTCACAATCTTATTTTACTGGTTTAAGGAAATTAGTTTTTGATTAACAAACACCGCTCATGACGTAAAACCTCATATGTCTTTATTTCCATTCACATGAATTACTAACAGGGTTTAGGAATAATTAGGCCTTAAAATTGTGGAAAATGTTACTGATAGGCCTTCAGTTCACACGAAAACGGCACATTTTGGAAACGGTAGATTTTGATAACGGAAATGTGACCGGCAATCGGCACTTTTGAAAACGGCATCGTTCGAACATTCAAAAACGATGAAAACTGAACATTTTTCGACGCTGTGAAAACGTGGCTGAGTGAGTTTGAAGAGAGTACAAAGACCAGCAACCTTTGCAATCGCTTGTTATTGTTTTGTGAATTTCGCACAGTCAGTTATTCTGGAAGCTGTGGAGAACAAATCACCGACTTTTAACAAGCATGCTGGTCTTTGCACTCCCTCTAAGGTGAAGGTACATATTTTGGCATCAAACTCTTTTCCTCTAAACAAAATCTATCGCTTTCAAATCGTGTGAACGCTAGGCAGAACTTTGCTACCTCGTATGCTTAATTTGTTTACAGCCTTCCTTCTCGTCCTAATAAGTTCCTTGCAAACTTTTAAAGCCATTCTGATATACCTTAACTTCACTCGTTTTCATTGGAACGAGTTTTGCTCCAGTTCTTCTGCACATTCTTGCAGTCAGAGGCGGATCCAGACGGTTGCAACAGTAGCTGCTGCTACTGTCAGATTGTCAAGTCAGAATTTAGAAATTGGGATGGTAAAAAATTTAGATTCGTTAACTATTTTAAATCAGAACTTATAAGAACATCGAATGTATTGCTAGCTTTAGTCTGAGTGAATCGGTAAATTAAGAAATTGGTTTCTCACAGTTCAAATCTCGTCTCTTGTCCTCGAGAAGCCCACAGTGTTCTGTTTGGCGACACACTGCAGAGGTTGATGCTCCCTCTGCTACAGGGTTGCTTCTTGCCGTGCCGCTGCCCTTAGCCATGGGGCTACCATTCTGTTGGTCACCGCATTGCTGGCCAATCAGCATTTGTATCTGAAGGTTGCAGGAAATTGGCGGGAGCTAATGTCACATTCAAAACTGACGGTAGCAAGCCAATCACAAGAGGGCTTGAGGATTGCAAGCCAATCAGAGGAAGGCTTGACGGTAGCAAGCCAATCAGAACTCGTGGAGCTGCAAGCTACCAAGAACAATAGGAGGTTCATTCAACAAGGAAGTGAGTGATGCATTCTGTGCATTACTCCGAGAACTCTTCATTGTCTGCGAACAGAGGGCCACTTTGGCCTTTTATCAACAGTCAGAATAGTGACAATGGTTAGAAATGTTGGCCACACAAGCGTGGAGGATAACAAGAAGAAAGCAAAGGGCCTGAAAATTTTTCAAATTTTACCCTCAAAGGGGATGAATGTTGCAATAGAGGGGATGGGTTCCAAAGCTGAAATAAGATTTTTTTGCGTCAAGAATTGTTTCATCCGACTCTCTGTTTGGTATCTGTTTATAATAGCTTTTTCTTGCATGAAATTCAATGAGAAACTATTTCTTTTCTCGAAAGGACATCCACTGATACATTTCATGTTTTATCGAGATCATGGGCATGGCAACCAAAGTGTTGTAAAGTGGGCGTTCCTGAAGAAATTTTAGGGCGTAGTCCAAAAATTTTTCCAAGGACCCCGCCCCGAGGCCCGTATCATGCTTCGGTCAGATTCTATCCTGAACCCGCTCCTGGCAGTTGTCCAAAACAGATTGATTTTGAAAAAGTTGTGTCACTGCCAAAGTTAGAGATATGAAGCAGAATAGCACTGACTAACCGTAATAAGGAATAGATAATGATACATGTGGACAGTACACGACAAATAAAAGTGGAGAAATACCAAACTAGAGTATTTAGGTTTCAAACAATGCTGATTACCATATTAAGAAGGTTTAAATATTACACCGTGGTGGGGTGGGCGTTTTGAGCAATTAATAAAAAAGTTATTCAGTCAATGATTCTTAGCTGACATTGAAATTAAGGAGGAAATTTGCTAAAAAATTGTTGAAGCAACGTCTGCCTCCTTTTTTTCGTAAGTTACGCTTGTTTTTGTGAGCCTTGTGTTAATACTGTTAATCCTGAGTTTTGCAAATTCCTAGCAGGACCGCAAGACGCATCTCAGTCTCCAGAGGGAAGCACAACACTGCAAGGGTACATTCTCCTCAAATCAAAGGAACAATTCCTGAAAATAGCTTCTCGACGTTCCGAAAGAACTATCTTCAGATGCAAGGTAGGAAAAAATTGTGAATCAGCTTTTGAGTCAAATAAGCTATGAACTATGATCGCTCCCCATGGGTCAACAAGGGTCCAAGAACCTTTTCAAGTTGACACATTTATCTGATTTCTGATGACAAAATCAATAGCTTTCATAGGTTTTTCTCTGCCAAATGTGGAAAATACTGCCCTGCTTCAAGAATTTCTCTGACAAGTATAAGACGAAGTTTAACAAACAGGATGAGGAACACTCGGATGGGACCCGGATGAACATATCAAGCCTTAAACAATGCTGTTACCTTGCAATCCTACTTCTTCAGAGGCATGGAAAAGATGACAAAACGTTGGTTTTGATACAAGAATTCAGAGGGACAGAATTAAAATGTGCTCCTGCACGGGATCGAACTCGGGACCTTTGTTTCAACAGTCTCTCCAAAACTCCACTGCGCCACTCAAGCACGTTTCGATTCTCCAGTTGTAGTAGCCCACCCATGATAAATATTTTTCACCGTGTCAGCTAATGCCGATTGAAAAAAATACAGAGGGAGAGAAGATAGTTGTGTTAATGCAAAAAGGACTCGTACAGCAAAGAACAGAAACATTGGCGACATTGACCTTTTTCTTGGTTTCTCTGTCCAAGAATCGCCGGAAAAGCTATCCCTTTATTGGTTAGGTCGTTTCTGTTGTTACCCTATTGTAATATAGGTTTTTAGGTAGGTCCCCAAGTCTTGTAAGAACAGTTACTGAAGAAGATGAAAGTCGAAACGTTTACAAAGTAATAGTATATTTTTGAATTAACCTTTATTGGTTAAATATGGACCCCTAGAGTCGACATACCTGACCGGGCACCTTTCCAGTGACCCTCTCCTCTTAACATGATTCTCCTGTGGGTTTTTAACATATTCGTAAAAGTACTAGATGCATCCAGTAATTTTACAGCCATGGCTCCGATTACGCAATTGAGACCACAAAGTGGTTAATGATGAGAATATGTAATATTTCATTCCGTTATTGGTTGCAACGTAACCCGATTTTTTATTTCACAATCTTTGACTCAGCGGTGGATATCAATCCCAGTTCTTGGATGTAATTTTAAACTGATAAAGATTTGATTACCACTGCTAGAATGAAATATCCGTAGACCTCCATAGAGTGAAGTGGTGGCTTATATCATGATGCTTATATGAAATCTTCTTCATGTAAATCTCCTGAAAATATAACGGATGATCTTCGTTACCATTGATAAGCAAAGAGGTGGCACGCTCTTTGCACAAGCCAATCTAAAGGTCTAAATGGGGCTCCGCCGCCACCAAATTGCTACCCTGGATTCTAGCTTCTAGTACCTAGGGTACCCAAAAGACCTAATCGGCTAAGGTTTGTTTTACCCATTTCAAGTTTTAAGACAACGACACAATGCCCATAGGACCTAGACGTAGGAACCGGGGGGCACTAGGGCACGTGCCCCCAAGATTTTGCAATGAACAAAGAATTGCCCTTTTTATTTTGGAAAATGGCTCTTTTTTCAAGGAAAAAGTACCCTCGAAGCGTCGCGCCCCCCAAGTGTGAGATGCTTCCTACGTCCCTGCCATGGGAAGTATTGGTATTATGCTACTTTTTACTACTTAGTACACAACGCAGGTATTTTTCTCATGAATGTCAGGCCCGTCAGAAGAGGGGGGTTGGAGGGGGCTTCAGCCCCCCAATAATTTGCTGAAGTTTGTTGACTTTGTAAGTGAATAAGGCTGTAAATGCCAAGGTCGGAGAAATGAAGATTCAAACTCGTATATATAAGAGGAAGCTGCCATAATCTATCAAAAATGCAATATCTGTTGATGCCATGCAAGTTAAAAAATTCAAAATTTTCATGGAAGGACTCTCATCAGTCGTGATCTTTGCTTCCGTCAATAGCACATTTTCCAAAAATGGGGCGTTTTCCTGCGATCTAAAGGGCGTGGTCATGAAAAATTTCCCCCGGATACCAATTTTTCCTTCGTTTCTCTCGTACCTCGTTTCAGCCCCCCCCAATCAATTTCGTTCCGACGGGGGTGAGTGGCCGAGTGACTTATACAGTCTTCGTCAGGTGACTGAAGTTAAGCTTGGTCGAGTGAGGTCAGATTTCGGATGGGTGACCACTGAGGCCTGACCTCGCAACTCACCTCGCCGTCCTTCGGAAGGGACGTTAAACTAGGGGTCCCGTGCCTGGATGCGGCATGCACAGTGGGCCTAAATTAGCTTTCAGTAGCTAGAAATCCTGACAAGCCCACTCAAAATAAATTGAAAACAAACAAAAAAAAAACAAACAAAAAACAAAACGGGCCTGTGTGGTCATCAATGAAACTCCATCTATGGCAAAGAATGAAATCCTAATGCGCACTTACCTAACTCAAGCATTCAGTTTTCAAGTGCTCATGCTCAGCTGCGTAAATTGAGCTATTTTAAAGCTTATCACACTTTTTGGCCGATTTATGAACACATCTTTGGTACTTTTAGGAAGATTCTCTAAAAGATCTCAACTAATGGAGCATTTGAAAACGATTTAGAGATTTTTTCGATCTCATGGAGATTTTCAGGGATTTGCAGATTTCCACAAAATACCTTGAGGATTTCCGGATTTTTTTCCGGATTTCCAGGTAGAGTTTACGGGATTTCCGAAGTGAAATGCCCCTCACTGTTTTGAATGATAGCGACCTTACTTGCAGTATTTTGGAATAACATGGCAATTTCATGGTCCAAAAGATCTTCGGTGTTCATACATTTTTGGATTATCTGGTAAGAACACTCACAAGTTCCAATCTTAGACAATCTGTGGTAACAAACCCTCAAATCCCATTCGTTTCTTCTTTCCTGTAAAACTAAATTTCAGTCCTACCGCAGCTCAACCGTTAGGCAGACTTTCATGAACAATCGTTGAAACTGGATGGTAAATTGGTTTCGTGGTTTCTTCCTTCCACGATTTGTTTTCTTGTTGCTACGGTTTCCTTTGAGGGTGAAACACAGATTTTCAGCGAGAAGCTTATCTACGTAAGTGTTATGCAATGCCCAGCTATTTAGCAAAAGAGTCTGGAACTAGCGTCCAACTCGAGTTACGTCATAGATGGAAGTATCCAACGACGTAACTGAGTTAAAAGATGAGATCTCAAAAGCATAGACAATAATGCACCGTGTTTGTGGCTTACAAATTAAAGTTCATTACCTCGCTATCACTGCTTTCCTTTCTTGTTTTCTTTTCGCCCCAAGACTAATTTGTGCTACAATACCTGCCAAAAGTTTTGGAAATTTCGCCTTGTTTTGCGATTTCCCCTTCTCCCCCTCAGAACAATGTTGTCTTGTGGTGATAAAATGGGGATGGCAGGATAATCCGCGACTCTGCTGGACTACTAGGGCAACAACCTTCCAGATCAACATTGTTTTGGGGGTGAGGGGGTATTTAAACCAATCGATATGGTTAGAAATGTGGATTATGAAGAAATGGCCTAAGAGTTCCAAGAACTTTTGGCAGGCATTGTACATATCAAATTGAAATGGCTCCTGCGCGTCTGAACAGTTAGCTCCTACACAGCGTTCATCCTAGTTTCAAACTTCCTCGTAAAATATGACTGGGTCAGCAGCGGTTGAATTTTCTCTTAGTCGGCTTCGAGGTAATCTTTGAGCTTAAACACGATGCATTATTGTAGGAGGCAGTTTGAATCGAAGATAAACGCTGTGTAGGGGGTAACTGTTCAGATAGGCATGAGCTATTTCAATTTGATTTGCAGCACTTGTTAGGCTCGGGCCAAATAGAAAACAACAAAAAAAAGGCTATTCCAGGTTTTTCTTTCTCTATATATTGACGGGCGCTAAGTAGTTCAGTTAGGTCATTCACTTAAAGTTTTCTAAAGAGAATACGTCGATGATATTTTTGAAAAGGGCCTATTCTTGACCAGGCTTCTGAAAAATTCTGAAATCATGGGAGGCAAAAATAATGCCTCAAGAAATCTCGGAACTCCTCTTCCATAGAATAAGACACGATTTTTATGATCAGTTAATCAACTTCTTCACTAACACTGTTCGTTTGTGATTTTATTGCCCTAGCAGTCCAGGAAAGTCAAATCGTGATTCTGAAAGTTTGGTTTGTAGCCGAAAATATGATTTTAATTGTATGATGAGCTTCAAAGACCTTAAAACGTTTTGAAGATTCCAGCTGACTGGTTATTCAAAAGCCGATGGCCTAGAGTAAACGAAAGATATGATCCTTTTTGCATGAGCCATGGATAGTTAGATCTCTGTATATGCCCTACTTCGGAGGAAATTGTATATATGTCTGCGGAGGAGGTATAACAAAGCAGCGGCATTAAACACAACCGCGGTGTCTAACAACCCATGGAGGAACTTTTTCAATTAGTGTGGCTTGCCTAGCTTATGACGATGAGTCCCTTGTATCCCTACGGTAAACCTTGCTCAAGAGGGAACTTCGTATAAATCTGAAGAAGGAAGTTCACTTTACCTGGTAAGTGCAAAATGAGTCTCTCAATGCTACATTTTCCATGTTTTAAGACCAAAACAAACCAGAGATATCTTCAACTACTTGCTGCAGCAACTTCGTCCAATGTTCTCTGGCCAATCTCGCAATCTGATTGGTACTTTAGGAATTGCAAAGTTTGGGCCTAAATAGGGCCACGTTTTAAGAGTAATGTTATGAGTCTCTCTTGACTGAAGCGCCATCATCCAGTCAAAGACTACAGGCAAACAAGAGACTCATCGTCATAAGTCTATTGCTTGCCTGATTGATTATCTTGTTATGATGAACCTCTGACCTCCTTGTTTCATGATAAATGGAGACTAGACTCCGTGAAAGCTATCAACTTTTACGGAGATTTCGGAAAACAACGACCTAGCTGTTGTTGAAACTCAAAAGGTTGTGACCTTGGTGAATTTCTGGTTTTGATATTATCGTAAATGAGAGATGATGAAGTTGAAGATATTAAGTTGCAATTTGTGGTGGCCAAAAGAAAGAGATCTCATAGATCAGAGCGAGAAAGAAATCAGATATTTATCATTGACAGACTTTCCAAAATCAAAGAACCAAAAAATGGGAAGATACAAATGACCAATGCAAACGAAAAACGAGGCACCGTTCGTTCCTGTTAAATCGTAAACTTGTTCAAACTTCGTCAAAAAATAATGCGTATATTTGTCTCTTCGCTTCTTCTTTTCCTCGCTTCCTCCTCCGTAGAGACTGCATGGTGATTTACATTTTACAGACTAGACTTATGTGACTGCCTAACTGCCAGAAAGCTGATATGAAAAGGAGGCTATACCACATCAATCTGGCTTCTTCTCCGCCAATCAGCCGTCGAGCCAATTCTATATCATTGCATCGAGCATCAACCAATGGCAACAGATGGCTTTCCATATAATACACCACTTTAATCAAGCAGCCTCGTTTTGGAAATTTGTCAAATCTCTTCCTGTTGTTAATATGAAAATTTCGAGCCCAGATTCGGATTTAGCAACCAAACTTTAGTCTGGTTGCATGTTTTTAAACTGCTGACAATTGTAATGTTGATTTTATGACGATGTAAAGTTCAAAGATTTATAAGGGATTTGACCGTGAAAAGTCGTTCGGGGTGAAACTTCACACCCCGAGTCATTTTCACGGTCAAATCCCTTATAGATTTTCAAACTTTACATCGTCATAAGATTAACACTACAACCGCTAGCAAGATGAAAATTTACGGTTAGACTAAAGTTTGGGTGCTAAATCTGAATTTGGCGTCTAAAATTTCATATGAAAGAATTTTGAATAATTTCCAAAACGAGGCTGTTCATTAAAGTGGTGTATTGTGGGTACAGAATCCGCTTATGACATCACAGTCACAGTCGCAATAGAGAGCCCATGGCATCAACCATGTGAAATTGAATGGATGAAATTGCGCTATCAAGTTTCTCGGTAGAAGTGAGACTGATTAAATTGCAGCAGCAGTTCAGTGGGTCGCAGTTATCGCTATTGGCGGTGGTGGTTTTGGTTTGATGTTAGCCTCAACTTGATGGGTGATTACTGGGACTTACTGATGGGTGATTATCAAAATTGACGGAAATGTATAATGCACACTTTCTTATTTCTAATGATATGCAGTTTATGCCGTTTTCTGGCGTTCCTGCTTTCAGATTTCATCCACTACTGCCCCCTACAAGCAACTTGATCGAAGCAAGATCCACAGATCAGGAGGGGCAAGATGATGCGCACAGCCTGCTAGACTTACTACATGAGTCCTTGTTTTCACTCCATTTACTATAATTAAATAGAGCAAATTTTAGACGAAAATCCTCAGTCAAACAGCCTGCCATCTGGCTTTTTGTCAATACCAATCACTTCCTGATTTCCATGTGAGATGACATGGCTGAACAGGCCTAGCGCAGGCACACCTCATGGTGGTTTCTACTTAATCCTTGCAGATAAAAATTCTGAGAAAAATTGCAAGAAATTACTTTGTACATGATTAATTAATGGTGTGCAAAAACGTGGTGAACTTTTATGAATTGAGAGTTTGCGAAACATGGACGGCAACGCTAGCCAGAACGCCATCTGATATTCTGCAAAGCAAGTATTGTTTCGGTACGCTACCTTTAATGTATCATCCAAAGGGGCAAAATGAGGCCTCCTATACAGTAAAAACCCGCGTATAAGAACCTACAATTTTGCAAGTCAGCCTGATTAGGTTCTTATGTATTGAGTATTTAGTGGGAAATTAGGCTGCTCAGATTCTTAAATTGGTTCTTATTTCATTCAGGGTTTTCAGGTATTTCTTTTGTTCAGATTGAAACTTCAAGACCATTATTTACTGTCAGTTCAGAGGCATGTGGGTTCATGAGGCCTCATTCATAACGGCAGTCCATGGAAGAATCAGAAATTTTACAGGATGCAATAAAAAGCTTTCAAAGTTCTTTGCAATTTGCACATATCACAGTATCAGTCCATATAGCCTCAATGACAAAGCAGCTGGAGTTTTTGTACCTTATTTGGTGATATCTACAAATAAGGACCTATTTCAATTTTCTGGCTGAATTGGTTCTTATGTATTGGGGGTCTAAATTTCAGAATTTCAGCCTGTAGGTTCTTTATCACCAGGTTCTTATACGCGGGTTTTTACTGTAACCCAGAGATGCATGAAAACCATATTTTTTTCTTTGAAGAGAAAAAAAAACAGACAGAGTTTTGCTTCGGAGGGCTTTATCTGCAGCACAGAACGCCAGAAATAGGGCTTCCAAGTTGTGAAATTAAAAAGGACAACTTCAGAGACTCTGAAGGGATGCAAATTCGAACGGAAAACAAGGAATCTTTTGCATCTAAAGTTCTAAAACAAAAGGAACATTGCATTGCCTTTGCCGTCGTGGCTTCGTAAACTCCATAATAACACATCTCAAATTCACAACTCCCCACACCCTGCTACTTTCTCGTCGAGTAGCGATAATGACATATGAATAGCTTTCTCAACTAAAGGATCAAAAGGGAAAGACTTTCAGCACAATCCTATTGTTATCTTCTGGAATTTTACCAAAAAATGTGTCAATCTTTGTTGATCAATATATATTTAAGGAAATTTCCAACATTTCAATTATTACTTTAACGATTATCATGATAAGTAAAACAGTGACATTTTACCTCAAAATGTTTTTTCTAAGAATTTCTAATGATAGCGTGTTCTTTGGAAGGCGAAATTTTCGGGGCGTTACAGAGAAAGAAAGAGAGAGAGAAATGGAGCGGCTAAGGATTATGGGTATCCCTGTAAGGCTAGGAGCTGCTACCGTTGTTAGACGGTAAGAACTCAAAAATAAGAAGCTGCTTCTTAGAAATTACCCTGTTTAGTCTGTTAGATTGTTTGAGACATTTTCTTCATATTCTGCCTGAGGAGAAGAAAGACAAACTAATACTGAAATCTTGTAGGGAAACCAAAGCTGTGCACCAAATCCTTCACATTATATTTGTATATTTCATTCATCATGTGCAAAAGAAGAAAACGAGAAGAAGAAATCAAGAAACTTTGCCACCTCTAAAGACATTCCTAATTAAAGTCAGGTTAAGCTCAGAAATTATAAAAGAATCTACAAGGCCTGAGAGCTAAAAGTTACGTTACAGATAGAGCAAGTTCTTGCAACACTGAAAAAACAACGAATGACTTGCTACTCTTCCAGAAATGCTGAAAACAAGCAAAGAACGAGCTTGGAGCTAGCTGAAGTGAAAAGTTAAAGATCTTACCATGCCTGGAAGATATCTTTGTTTTACTCTTCAGCAGATCTTTCCAATATTCTTTGAGGTCTTTCAACTTTGCACTTCTTTCTGCTCTAATTCTCGTTAAACTGATCTTCAGGCTTGCAAAACGTTGAGCGCCTTCAGCAAAATTTCACGCGCTGCAAAGAACAGGGGATGGAGCTGGAGACCTGGGCAGCCGTTGTGGTTTGAGAAAAAAGATGGATTTTCAACGAGTCATCGTTTCAAAGAATAACAATGCGATTGTGGTTAGAGGAAAAAGAACCATTTGGGTTAAGAGAAATCATGCAATTGGAAAGTGTTGAAAGCATCTGCTAGCAAACCTTGTAACGGTTAGAACCGATGACTCAGATCAGAGCAACAAAGTTGTGGAGACTGCGGGGTCCACTAAATGCATTTGAGCACCCAGGAATGTGTCCGCCAAATAGGGTCCCATTTTCGGCTAAAAATGCCAGGATAGGATTAGGTCTTTTGTTTGTTTTCAATTTGTTTTGAGTGGGCTTATCAGAATTTCTAGCTACCGGAAGCTAATTTAGGCCCACTGCGCATGTCGCACCCAAACATGGGACCCCTAGTTTGACGTCCCGTCCGAAGGACGACGAGGTGAGTTGAGACGTCAGACCTCCGAGGTCACCGATCCAGAGTTTGAACTCACCCGACCAAGCTTAACTTCATTCACCTGACGAAAACTGGATAAGCCACTCAGACACTCACCCCAGGTGTAACCTTTGAAGCTACTTTTCCAGCACAGGTCAAATATGATGTAAAAAATCCAAATAACTTAAATCAGATGAGACAGTGGTATTATCCGGGGCAAGCATCATGTTTTTAAAAGTTTGTTCTTGGACACAGTCATAACATTTCTCTGGTAGGCACATCCCGGTTACTTTTCTCTAAGGTAACCCTAACCCTAACCCTAACCCTAACCCTAACCCTAACCCTAACCCTAACCCTAACCCAACATGAACTCTTACTAGCAAAATTAGAAGCATATGGGCTAAGTAAAGATGCATTATTACTAATCCAAGACTACCTGCAAGGGCGATTCCAAAGAGTAAAGATTAATTCTAAGTTTAGTGAATGGAAAAGAATAACCAAGGGTGTTCCCCAGGGTTCCGTCCTTGGTCCCCTTCTTTTCAATATTTTCATAAATGACATATGCCTAAGCCTAGATCAAAGTAAACTGTGCAACTATGCTGATGACAATACAATATGGATTGAAGGTACTGATAAGGAAGGCATAACAATTAAACTAGAACAAGAAATGAATCTCATAAACCAATGGTTTGAAGACAATGCTATGCAGCTTAATGGAGACAAATGCAAACTTATGATGATCTCCACCAAGCCAAACAATGTTGAAAAATGTAGTGTTAATGTAAACAGACAGATAATTAAAGAAGAAGATAAAGTGAAATTGTTAGGTGTAACAATAGATAACCAATTAAAATTTGATGATCACATTAAAAATATGTGTAAAGAAGCAGGCAAAAAGATAAATGCACTTGCAAGGATAGCACCTTACTTAAATGAAGATAAAAGGAAGCTTTTAATGAAGACATTTGTTTTGACATTCTTCAACTACTGTCCCTTAGTATGGATGTATTGCAGTAGAAAGAACAATAAACTTATTAATAACATTCATGAAAGAGCATTGCGAATAGCTTATAATGACTTTTCATCAAACTTTGAACAACTACTGCTTAAAGACAACACAGTTACCAACCATACAAGAAACTTAAAACAACTTGCAACAGAAATTTACAAAACCATTCATCATGAAAACCCAAGATTCATGGAAGAAATTTTTAGCATAAATGAATCACCTTATAATCTTAGAGGGGTCACTTTCACTAGAAATAAGCCAAATACAGTAGCATATGGACTAGACACAATATCCTATAGATGTCAAGAAGTATGGAACTCAATTCCCACAGAAATTACCTCAAGTCCAAACATAAACATTTTTAAAGCAAGTATTAAAAATCTATCTACAATTTCTTGCTCATGCCGAATATGCAAACCATTTATAGGACAGATAGGCTATATAGAATAACAGGAAACTTCTATGGACTGATGTAGTTAGCTATTTGTTTATTATTAGTTGCTATTATTTCATTTGGTTTCTTAGATAGTTGGTTTTAATTAGCTGTTGACATAGCTATCACGTGTTATTTACCAACTTAAAATAAAGTGAAGAAAAAAAAAAAAAAAAAGGTGGACCCACCGGGCGATAACTTCTCAGCTGTGCCAAAACAAGCATCTTCTATTGATAGACAGAGCAGAAGCTGCGTAAAATGACGTCATCGATCAATCTGAGATAAGGAAGTGTTTGGATAAATCGCTTTTTGAACCAGAGGTGTAGGTGCCATAAGTCAAGGACGGGCATGTGCGAAGGTGCAAACCAAATCTTACCCCAAAACTGGATCGGTCATAACAAAAATGGTACCCAAAACTGGATATCATATCGAAATCACGCACCAAAAACTGGAACTTGAAAGCAATGTTTCGAATTTTCTCTCTCATTGTTATCTTCTTAGCTGAAATTTTTATGCTTTTAAATTCCAAAATCAGATCTAAAACAGGGGTTCGCATATACTTGTCCTTGACTTATGGTACCTACACCCCAGGGCTTTTTGACATGACAAACCAAGAGTTTAAGGCCCAAGGAACAAAACATCAAGTGTTGCCTGATTTTGGGAGCTGTTGCAAGGAGCTTGGGGGACTCAAAGTTACGAATATTTGCGGATGCGTGCGCAGTTTCTACTCTGCGCTATTGATATTAAGACGCGACATAATATTTGAACTGATATACACCTACAACTAAAGTGACAACAATAACATAAATTCAATCAGCGAAAGTGAGGATTCTGAATCGTGAGTCTTATCTACCTACCTAAATTCTTTCAAAAAGTCGATTTGGAAATGGAGCATTTTCTTTTGTTTGTAAATTTTGAAACTTTTCAGACTGCAACCTCGAACCCAGGGTGAGGCTGAAGACAATGATACCCCTGGAATCGAAGTTGTTCAGACTGGTAAATTATGAATAGGTTTTTAAGTTTTGAAGGTGAAGCTGCGTTTTTAGCGCCAAGCGCTGGGATCGCAGAAGTAGCTAAGCGCTAATCGAGTCCGCCACCCCTTGTCATTATTTTTTTCATTTTCCATTTCATTTTTAAATATTTATACAGGTTACAAATTTCAGTAATAAATAACTGTTTTACAAATTGACCTGTGCAAAAAACAGAAAAGCCTGAATTAAAGAGAATTTTAATACAATGTACAAAAGAGCAAAATAGAACTAAAATTGAAAATATAATGTACCTCTCATATGGATTTTTTAAAGGTAGCCAAGGACGATGCCAATTTAGTTTCCTTATCTAGCTCATTCCATAATTTTGCTCCACGATACGAAAATGCTTGTTGGCCAGTGCTTGTTCTCAGCAGAGGTATCTGCAAGTTTGTTTCAGTAGATAGAAGAATGCGATGACTGCCCTCTGAGCATTTACTGAAAAGTTCCCCTAAATATTGAGGAGCAAGTGAGTTCAATGCCTTATAGGTCAGCGTTGCTGTTTCTTTTCTGATAAGATCTTTAATTGATGCTCAAGTGGTGGGGTCCTACCTGGTATCGAATCCACTCCGCCTGACTGTTCTGGCTGCAAAGTAAGAAGAGTACACCACTGCGCTCCAAAACCTTTTAAAACATGATATAGTTGAGATATATTTGCATTTTACATGCGAGAGCCCCGTGAAAATCAGCACTTGTGCGGAAGATTGCCTTCCTTTTAGGTGAAATATTGAAAATGATAAAATGAAATAATGAAATGACTGCGCTTTTGGTGCCAAAGATAGTCTCCAAGATTCATTGCATTATCTATGGGTTGCCCCAGAGAGAGGTTCATATTTTTCGACAGGCTACACCTCACTGGGTTGACTTTGAAGACTGACGATAAAATGCTTAGCTGTCAGCCTAAATTGTACATCGTGACTTTTCATTGATTTTTAATGGGGGTGCTTCCCAAGAAATAAGCGACGTCTTGAAAATTCTTTACTTGGAATCAATTCCTTTCTTCACATCTTTTTGCAAAGAAACTCAGATAAGAAATTTCTTTCTTCATTATCTCCTTACTTCTTCCCCCACTAGGCAACATGGAATGAAGCAAGATGCATTCGGGGACAGTGGGATGGATTTGGGATAAATCTAACGAGTTATTGAAATATTCGCCAGCCTCAAAACTATAAAATAGATATTTTTGGCTTATGCTGTGGAATTCCCTTCCTCAAACTGGGCCAGATAATATCTTATCAGCGAAAGGCCTGACCATAGGAATTCTAGACGGGCCTTAATCCATTCAAGAACGAAGGATTGGATAGCTATATTGACGCAATTTTTTGGAAGGAAACCATTAGGATAGAGCCTCTGCGGAGGCGAATGGTCCAGCAAGAGTCCTGCTGAACACATCTCGTGGGAAATCTTCTGCTGGAGTATTAAGTTATTCAGTTAAACCTCAATGAATAAGATATGACAAGTAATGACAGGAGGATTTTGGGTCTGACGTCAATTTAACCGTCAGTTTATTTATTTCGTACATTTATTTCGTTATTTATTTTATGCATTTACAGAGGCAGCTACATTTTGAATATAAGCCTCTTTGAAATGAAAGTTTAATTGGTCATAGACCTTATTTTTCACCCAAAGAGAGATTGTTATCTAGGGATTTTAACAGGCAAGCTACAGTTTCAGAATATATGAGAATCAAGTTTGGCCTAAGTGGAAATCATGGATCCACACTCGAGTAGTTTAAATGAAGGAAATTTTACTTTAGTTGTATTTACTAAAAAATGTTCACTACATGTTTTAAAAGGTACAAAAATGCTCTCATTTGAACAGACAACACTGCCAACCCTTTGAAATTAGCAAACTCTTAATGCGATGCTAGAACCCTTTATTTGAAAACTTACTTTATTTTGGCATTGCTGGAGAAAGATAAAACTGTTGTTTTGAAGCAATCACATATTTTGCCATTTCTCTATAGTTAAATCAGCAACCACTTGTCACTCACACAGGGTCTTAAACTCTAAGTTGAAGCCTGACCTATGCAACTGTGTAAAATCCAATATAGTTGAATCTACAGCTCCTCCACAGGAGCCACACAAACGGAGCACAATTTTTGACACCCTGTAATGTGCCTGCAAAGGACCTCTGGTGACAACAACTCTTTAAAATCTTTTGAAACTACAATCTCTTACAAAAATGTTGGACCCCTATGAATATCAACTTTTTTCAGAAATATTGTCCCCCCTCCCCCCATTTCAATTTTGATTGCTTTGGCGAATCATTCTTTTCCTAGATCTGCGTGAAAAAAAACCCTCTTTGCAATTCATTCAACATTGAAACGGGGGGAGGGGGGGGGACAAAAATTCGAGTTTTTCAACAGGGGTCCAACACTTTTGTAAGAGATTTTTCGGCAACAGTTTACTTAGTTTTGATGCGATGCGCTACAAGTTTCTCTCTGAGAGCAACAGATCCGCAAAGTTATCTAAAATAAATGCAACGTATGCGTTACTTTAGCATTATGTTTCACACAAAGAGCACAAAAGTGACATTAGACAAAATGTAAAAGAAAGATCAACAAGATTGCAACTATAAACTCGATTACTATGATCTAAACAAATCGGCAGGCTTTGAATGTCGTGTTTGAATAAATGAGTTGCAGGTGCTATCAATGGCCTGGTTGCTAACACAATGGGTTATCTATTAATCCATAGTACTGTGGCAACTTTGAATTGCATACCGACGCTAGGCTGTCAGCTTGCATCTCTAAAACAGATCAAGATAGGAATCAAATGTTTTAGCTGATTGTTGCTCGTGGCCGAAAACCTTCAAAGACTCAATTTCACGGACCAATTAGACGGCGAATAAGAGAAGAAGCACAGGGGCCCCAGGAAGTTGTATAACCCCACCCCCAAATGATAAAGAGGCCTTCCTCTGAGCCTCCTTTGCGATTGCGAAGCTATGACGCGTGATAGCACCGCAATCACAAAGGAGGCTCAGAAGAAGGCCTCTTTATCATTGGGGGGGGGGTTATACAACTTCCTGGGGCCCCTGTGGAAGAACATAAAAGAAACTTGCGAATATTTTGCTACATTTTACTCCCTTCAAAAAACATCCAGGACAAAAATGCAGAAATGTCCCAAATTTTTTGAGGAAATCTTCTCTCCAGAAGTCAAGGTATACATTTTAATTGCAAGTTCAAATATCGTATCTTACGGTTGCGAAGGCATTTTATGATCAGCAACGCAGACTCCGTTATCAATTCCTCAAGGAGGAACAAACTATCTGCTGGAAAACAAAACCCTGAAAATGGTGGCATGGCTCATCTCAGGGAAGCAATGCAAAATTCATGCATTTCAGAGTCAGCTTCCAGACTTATCATCAGTGCCAGGAGCTCAGGCACAAGAAGCAATTACAACACACACTGGCAACAATTCTCTAGCTGGTGTAGTGAAAAACAAACTGATCCATTTTGCTGTCCTGTGACTCACATAATCAATTATCTTGCAGTGCTTTTTGACAATAAGAAAGAATACAGAACTATAAACAACTGCAGATCAGCCATTTCTGCCATTCATGAACCAATTAACGGGGTTCCAGTAGGTCAACATCCACAGGTTACAGCATTGCTTAGAGGGATTTCTAAAGAAAGACCACCTCAACCAAAATACACTTTTGTTTGGGATGTTGATCAAGTGTTGGAACACATGGAAAATAAAATGTCAATAAACATAAACTTAACTCCCAAAGATTTGACACTAAAACTTGTCACCTTAATTGGACTGACAACCATAGGGAGGAGCAGTGAGATACATGGTCTCACTTTATTAGGAATGTGCAAAATCAACAATTCCTATGAAATTTTTTCCACAGGAAACAAGAAACACAGCAAACAAGGGAAAACTGACCCTCCAATTAAAATCCACCCTTTTCTAGGAAATGAAACCCTTTGTCCAGTAAAATGTATTGACGCTTATCTTGACATGACAAAGCCTTGGAGAGAGAAATTGGACAAGCTTTGCACCACCCCACAAACCAGTATCAAAACCCAATCACCAGATGGAAAGTATCATTTTTGAACAAAGCAGGTGTAGATACACAAACCTATAAGTCACACTCTGTAAGGGCGGCCAGCTCTTCTAAAGCCTCTGAGGCAGGATTGTCAACAACAGATATCTTGATAAGGGGAAACTGGAAGGGGGCATCTGTATGGGAAAAACACTACCACAGGAACATAATCACACCAACTGAAAGGTTCACAACCACCTTATTGGGAAAAAAGCAAGGTGGTAAACTTTGAATAAGGAGGATGAAATGGAGGCCTGGTCCCTAACAGGGCACATGGCCTCCATGTAGCAAATTAAGTCTTAAGATTCCATAATATGAAATTCACAAATTTTGTTAGGGCTGAAAGCCTGACAAGAAATTTGGATTTCATATTATGGAATCTTAAGACTTAATTTCCCACCCCCCCACCCTAGAACTTACCTTTCAGTGTATCACAAATGGTGAAAGTTTTCCTTAACAAAGTACTAAAGTTCAGTTTCTTTCTTCCTTCCAAAGGCAGATCACAACACTTCACCAGAGGAAGAGGAAGGGGGAGAGGAAGATAAAGATAAGATAAAGACCGCCTTAGCATAAAGACCTGATGAGAAAATCTTGTTTTCATGAGAAAATATTTGAAAATCACATATTGTCTTGTTTTCTTTTGGTTCTGTCTTCATCGTCAACTCTTGATGTCGTTGTAGTGTTTCTAGACTCTGTAACTATGCACAACAGGGAGTGCCGCACAATAAGCTTGTGTGAATGGATCGAGATCCTGATCCGTGTTTGTTTGACGACCGTGTAAATGCAACTCGAATCTCAGCCTCTATCCTTTTGGATTGCCATCTCCCATTTTTTTGCTCCATACAAACGGGGTATTAGATACAAGTCTCAGAATCATAACACTATACCTTAAAAATTTGCTCAGAAAGTTGTGATCTTTTTGTTGAGAAATGTCCTCTATTAATGAGAATGTTTTCATCCTTCTGAAATTCTGAAACATCAACTTTTTATGGTGAAGTGAACATATCTGTGGCTCCCATTTTTGCTTGCATCAATCTGCCAAAACCTCCCCTTCCTGGATCATATTCCTTTCTGTATTCATCTCTAACCTAAAAGGTAAAATACAGTGAAATAGTTGAGCCTAGGAACAAATCACATCAGGTAAACCAAAAAATATTATTCACATTTGAAGGGCCACAACAAAGCGCACACAGGACCAGTGTTAGACAATCCTTGACTTAATCTTTTGCAAAAAGGCTGAAACATATTCTAGGATTTTTTACAATTTGGTTGGTTTTCCGTTTCTAGAGCTGTAAGTGAGTTTTTTAAGATTGTTGTTTTTGAAAACACTGAAAAATGTAAAATTGATAAAATTTTCTAAAGGCTGAATGGACATGGAAAGATCTTCATTTAGTGATTGGGGATTTAGAAGTCAAGTGGCGACCCATGGCTTTCACACTCTGCGTTTCCAAACATCTAACAAGCTGCAAGTCAAAATTGGGTACTGTCACCTTGGTAGTCTGTCAAAAGGACAAAGAAAAGTCCAACACTTTCTTTGTCTTCCTAACTCATGAATGTATGAACTTTGACAATTCTGATACATTTTTCATTCTCATCGAGCCCCTTGTTGATCAAAATTCCTTTGAACCTGTGGATTACTAGCCTGCACACCAACCCAATGTTGCAAATAAGAAGGGCCAATGCAACAACAACAAAAGACTTGAAAATGATTTGTGCAATCATTTTATACATATCATTTTGTTGCTGCCACAGGTCATGTTCAGTAGTGTATTGTGTTGTTTGTTCTCATCCCTGTTGTATCCCACATAAAACTTTAGTCAGAGACAAGACTTTGCTTTTAAGCGTCTCTCAGATAGTGAACCCATGACGAATCAAAATCCCAGGGCGTATGTAATAGGTCTCGGTCCTCGCGTCCATTTCTCAACAGAACAATACAGCAAGCTCTTGTTTGTTTTGCATTGCATTTTAGAGCCTGTTGTACTGAGCCTTTATGAAATATGAGGATTTTGATTGTTAATTTGTAGAAGGACCCAAAGAGGATTGAATACAGTGTGATTTTTAACAATGTATTGATTTAGCATGCTATCAAACCTGTGTTTCACTATAATCATGGACATAAGAGTAAAATTAGGATATACTGTACTCTTTCTCTTATGAATATACTGTACTATAATCTATCCATAAATGAATGGCCTAAAGTGATTTGCATTGTGTAGCAAGCCTTTGTTGTTGTTGCACAGACTCTTTATTTTCAGAATACTGGGTCTGCATGCATGCTACTGGATTACCTTTTAAAACTACATTTAGGAATTCTTAGTTTTTCAGTGTACAAAGGCTTACAATGAAATAGCTCCTTGAGGCAGCTGACAATTGCGCTTAACCACAGAGGGCTTGATTTCAAATTCATTACCTGTCCACCACTTCTTCCCCTTCCATACTGTCTTCCTTCTTCAAAGCCAGCATCCCAGTCACACCTGATCACTCTGTCATCAAGTCTTGTACCACTGATGTAGCGGATACAATTTTCAGCATCTTCTCTCGCGTAATATTCCACAAAACAGAACCCACAAGGGGTTTTCTTTACTCTGTCTAAACCCATGATAATTCTCTTCAAATCACCAGCCCTTGCAAACAATTCATACATTTGCTCTTCTGTTGTATAAAAAGATAGATTGCCAATATATAATGTTGTGCTTTCTTCTAATTTCTTTTCAAGTTCAGCTCTTGTTCCCTAAGATAAAGAAAAAATTTCTCTGGTCATTTGAAATGTTCACAATTGTAATGGAGAATATTACTTTTCAGCAATATTTGAAGGCCTAGCTGAAAAGATGAGAGTGTTCTTTATTAAGCACTCGTACCTCTACATAAGAAACTTTGAGAATTTGAGGCTGTCAGTGCTGTAAAAAGCAGCTGCTGATTGTGGTAATTGTTCTTAAAACAATAGGGAACAACATGTGTAGTTAATATTTGTGACGTAGCACAATTATTTTCAAAATTATCAGGGGGGGGGGCGCTTGAGCCCTACCTGCTCCTCCCTCTTCCTATGGACCTGGAGGCTGTACCAAAACCTTCTTAAATCATTAGATTTGGCATACTTACAGCCTATGAGTAGATCCATTTTTCAAAATAGAAAGGGTCTATGAAAAAATAAGCAAAAGCTTTCAATACTCAGTGTTCCAGATTGCTAAAACTTACTTTATGTGGCCTTTGTTGAGACGTGTTTGAATAATTATCAAAATGATTAGAAATAATTACTTGAGCGATCGTAGTAAGCTTTTGCTCATTGCTTAGTAGGCTCTTTTCTGCTTTTGAATAAGGGTTCTACTTGTAGGCAAGAGTACTTGGAGTTTCATAAGAGTTTCTGATGAGTTCCATAGCAATCCTCATGCTTACTTCCTACAGCCTCATGAAAATTTCAAAAACATAATTTTTTAAGTTTTCCCAATGTTCAAACATTATTGAAGTACTTGCAAAAGTAACAGGTACAGACAGCATCCGTTATATTTGCGCTTATTTGGGTAGCTGTGTGTAGTGACAGTATAATTAAGAACTTTACACTTAAATGAGCTTAATTTGGGCAAGGGATCCTGGTAGTTTTGCATCTATTTTTTCTGATTGTTTTGTTGTTGGAAGCATTCTGGCAGGTCAGAGTAACAGTTTCTCTGGTCTCTCCATGTTGATTTTTCCCGCTCCCGGCATGGCCTAAAATCTGTGCTGGTCTTTTGCTTTTCTATCAAACTTAAACATGCTAATTTTGCAATTTATGTTTGTTTGATTGCAACGAAATATTTCTTAAAAGTTCATTGATATTCTAAAAATTGATTCAACATATTAAACGAGTCACTTCTCTTCTCAGTGATGCATATCTACCTTGTAATGTTGATCACGATAGGCACTCAGGCCCGCCATCTTGACCGCGCTTTCTTCGATTACAAAAGGAATAGCCTCGTTTTAGTCTAACCATAGGGAACCAAACCACCAACAGAAAGAAACGAAATATCGATCTCTTATTTACAGGGTGTAAAAAACTTTACTTTGATCAATATTATTCATATTTTGTACCTTATATGTCATTTATTCGCTTGGCTTTCCAAGCAATGGAAAACATGCGTTTATCGCTACTACGTGTAAGCGACTTGGCTTACACGCAGTAGCGAATGGAAAAGTTTCCAGTTGTTAGCTGCAAGTAGATTTTAAAATGCTGTGAGAGGTGCAAAAGTAACGAAACAACTTTGTTTTCTCATGCAAGAACCTTTCATTTTAGCTTCCCCATAGCTTCACAATTTCATAGTTGCCAGTAGTATAGCTTGCTTTTATACTTTGCTTTCCAGGGCGAAGGAGAGCCAGGGCGTTGTTGGCTCTCATTTCTCATTCGCATCGCAGCGGAAGGTTTTCTACCCAGGGATTTATCGACAATCGATAAACACAAAACGGTTAGGTTTCAATAACAAACATTTTGGTTTGGTACAGACCAAATGGAGACAGAGCCTTCTCAGTCTGTGCTCCTAGACTTTGGAACATGCTGCCTAACAATGTTAAAACATCTCCAAATTTAGATATTTTTAAGAAAAATTTGAAAACCTATTTCTTTAAAATTGCTTTTAGTTAAACAAATCTTCTTGAGACTCATTTCATAAACATTCATTTTAGCTGTTTTTAAGATTTTAACAAATAGAGGGCCTCTTATTACTTATCTAAATTTTAAACCAGTTGTAAACTTGTGTCATTGTAAAGCGCCATAACTTGTTCTTTGTATGTGCGCTCAAAAAATGTACATTTTATTATTATCATTATTATTTGGTTTACCTGTGACGACTGAGAGCCTCGTTTCAACCTGGATGCTGAATGAAAGCTAACGCATGCGCTCTTACCATGACAAGGTAGGCCATTCTGACGAGAAGAGAGAAGAGAAAAAAGGGTGAGAAAGAAGTGCTGCAGAAAATCCACAATAACAGAAACATTTTGAGACAACTTGCTACAATGTCGCTCACCTCTGCAGGTATAACGTAGTGCATTTGGTCTGTGAAAAGTAAAGGTTGGGAAGTTTGCTGGTCTCCTCAAAATTAAGTCCATTATTATTGCTGCTGACTATAGGCATAGGTACTGCTAGCAGTAGAGTGTGAATTTTAGTAGTTATAAATAAGTGAAGGCTCCAATGAAAACCACCCATAACAGCCAGGAAGAGAGTTTTCTCAAATATTGGCAAAACTTCTATTCAAATTCATGGAATTTGACTCAAACCTGTGTTGCCTGATTGGGGAAATTTTCCCATTAATTAGGGAACAAAAAATACAACAAAATTTCCTACACAGTGAGTTTGTATGTTTTGTGGAATCCTAACTTATCTAAAAAATGTTAATCTATCGTACGTTTTTTTGCGCTGATGTGGTTTTAAAGTCTGTTTCTCTTTTGGGAATTGTTTTCCAATCTGCAGTATTACAGCCATAATCAACATGCTTGAACAAAAATACATGATATGTGATAAGATATGCGACTAAAATTTTATTTTATTTGCAGCTGGCATAATTGCATTGCTTGATGATCAAGAGATTGACCTGAAGGTATTTATTCCATGCGATTGGTCTTGTTCAATTGCTACCCTACCAATCCTCCATGGGTGATCAAGCTGTGCATTTGCTAAAGAATATTCTTGGTCCTTGTCTGTGACTGTACATTTCCTTCACCCCTAGGGCATTTGGCAACACTAGGAGTTATTGCTTTTTGAAGTTACCAGTTACCAGGAATATCATAAATTCTCAGTGCCTGACCCCTAGGTATTGCTCACAGACACAAGTTGGCCCCACCCCCAGTGGCGGACACTTTGTTAGATATTGGGGGACCAAGCTATTGTTTCAGTCAAAAAGGATTGTTTGTTTCTATTGTTTCAAACTAAAGATCTTTGTTATATCTAACATTGTGGGCCGATTGCACCCACTTGGCCCACAAAGCATCTGTCACTGTCAACCCTTGGGGCATTTGTACAAGAAATCCTTGTTGATCCCTCCACTACCATACAACAATGATAACTGATATGGCACAAGTTCAGAAAGACTTCTATTAAGAAAAAACACAGCCACCACTTTTGCTTTGGAGACACTGAATGTACAGAAGTGGCAGTCATGTATTATGCCTGGCCTCTGCAATTTATGCTGCTGCTGTTTCTACACTGCCACATTAAGACAGCAGTGCTTGTTCTTTAAATTGAAAAAATTTGAAAGTTCCAACATAAGATGCTGCCTCTTTATCTCTGTGTCATTTATCTTGTTCCAAGCTCATTGGATCATCCAGCCACTTTGACAACATGCTACTGCTCTGTTGTTGTTGTTGTATTGCATTATTGATTGTGCATGTTGTGTAGTATGTGTGTGATGAAACAGGGCTTTCACGTTCAGAAATTAAGGTGAGTGACCAAAAACTTGTGTGACCGGTGTGGGGCTCGCTAAAGAAATATCAAACGGTAACAAAGGTATGTGTCATACTTCCCAAGACCCAGTGAGTGAGACACGGACTGACGCAAATCAGTGAACAAAAACTGCTTGAGAAGTCTGACATGTAAGATTGAAGAAGATGGTCTAAAAATGGGTTAGGGTTAGGGTTATGAATCTTGGAAGAAGATGGCCTAAAAATAAAGCTGAATAAACTTGAGTGGAATGAGCAAACAAGGTAACTTAGCTGCATCCAACGAATAAAATCAGCATCTGGGAAATACAAGGTATGTTTTAAAACAAAAATCATTTTGTCTACTAAGTTTTCCAGTGCGCTCTCTTCAAGGGAAATATTGTATTACCGGGTGTGCGATCAATCGCTCCTGAGTGAACGTCTGGGCGCGTGCCTGCATGCCCGTGAGCCCTCGCTAGCTACAAAGTTCTTTGTATAAAGTAAACCCCAGCTTTTAAATTTTTTACTGAAAGTATTTGTTTCACTTCCTCTTTGGGAATGTTTGAAATAGATACAAAATAACTCTTATCTCCTTGGCAATTTAAATCTGCCAAAGCTTGGTCCCAGCATCATGGCCACATCAAAGAGTGCCATCACTTGAAACTCCAGTGAAATTCATAGCAATCACATGCATTTCCTCCATGTCTTCAACTGCCAAGCAAATGTTTCTTGCTGAGAAAAATGCAGGGGAAAGATATGGTGATTTGGTATGAATTTCACTTCAAATTTGATTGTCAGCCGTCTGTGATGTCAAAAATGATATGAAAGATGAATAGAAATGAATATTGAGCAGTATGGTTGTAGCATTAGTAGTTATACAGACAGTTTACCTGAGCCTATTCAATTTTTATCCCCAGCATTATGCATTGAAGAAACTGGACTCAATTGTTGATGAGTTCTGGGCAGAGGTTGCTGAAATTGTGAATAAAATGTAAGTATTTGATTATGCCAAGAGATTTTAAAGCCACAGTTTCAGACAGAAAGTCTGAAATCTCAGGATAAGAATAATTATCTCTAACCACATTGGCATGAGGTTAAATTTTAAGAACAAGGTGCAGTCACAATTGGATTGGATTGTGAATAATTAGTGGCTATCTTTAAACGAACCTGGCAATTTGGTCTCCAGTTCAGATTATGAATTGACTGAATATTTCAAACATCATGTACATTGTTCTGAAGATTTTATTATTGCAGTTTTGATAACATTTTTTTATTAATGAAAAAAAATTCAACTACTAAAAAAACTGCAATTTCATTAACTGTGACATTCATGGTGAGGAAAGACACGAGATCACCGGGTCCTCACCATGAATGCCACTTACAATTCAACTACAAAATTAATTCAACAAAACAAAAATTAAGGAGAACGGAAAGAAGGGGGTACTGCTGCTACATTTCAACATTAATTTAACCTTGCCGAGGCTTTTACGAAGGAGATGGTTGCTTCTAATATGATTCTGTTGGCAACTGTACCCAAATTTTGATCACCAAACAAGAGTAAAGAACGAAGTTCTTTCGGATTAACATTGGCAACATTGAAACCATCGATATCTGAGAGCTGGTCAAAGAGATCTTGGCACAATATGCTGTATAGAGGGCAGTGCAGGAGAAAATGCTCATTGTCCTCTTTACCAGTACCGTTTACGTTTAAACGTTGATAACATTACGTTACGTTGATGATGTTTAAAGGGAATGAAAAGATATAACAATGCCTCAAGCCACTTGCTGTTAAATTCTAGCCAATCAAATATCACTGTTTCCTGTTGATGTGGGTCAGTTACCTAAATACAGTTTGGAATGTGTTACAGCCCATTGAGTTTATTACTTCTTAAAAAGAGATTTGCATCAAGTGTGCAAATCTGGTAAATTTGTGAAGGAGAGTAAAAGCATGACCTCCTTTCTCTGTATAAATACTGCGAGCTGTGGCAAGGACTTTGTTGCTTCAGATTTCAAGAGAGTTTATCTTGAACAAATTTGTGCCAAGTGATTTAGCAACAGTTCATTTTTCACAGGAACAGGGCTTTCAGTAGGGGGCACACAACAGTGCGTTCACACAGGCATGTGCCCAAACGTTAGTTTGAAAGTGAGTAATCGGGTGCCCTGGCCTTCAAAGAGAGTGATGTCCAAATTTAGAAATTTATTCTACGAAACTTTCTTGGCAAATTGATTTTCACTTTAAAATATACCTATATACCTTCCTGATACTGATTTTATGAATCCCTTGGCAGTCTTTGCTAACTTTAATCTTCATATCTTTGCTAATTTGATAATTTCTGCAATTTATTCCCATTTTAATAAGATAGTTTGATTATTTTGTAGTGAAGAACTATATGAAGATGAGCAGTTTAGATATCGCAAGCTTTGTGCACTTGTTGCATCAAAGGTAGACTGATCTTTAGTGGAAAAATATCTGCCTTTCTGCAAAGCTTTGCCATTCTAACACTCTTCCTTTGATTTATCAAGAATTTGTTGATATGAATTGCAATATTGTGTACGGTGTGGATGATAATCCACTAGGAATGAGCTGAAATTGATCTTGATAGCTACCTTGAATCACACAACTGTAAATAGAAAGACCATAGTACAAATATTGAATTCCTGTTTCTTTCATTTTTTCCTTCTTTATTTGTTTCGTTCCTCATTATGTTTTCAACCTTTGTTTTTCATTTCATCCTCCATTCTTTCTGTCATTTTCCCTCTACTTTTTCTTTCTTTTTCCTTTACTTCTTCTTTCTTCCTCTCATTGTTTCCATTCTTTTCCTTCTATTCTGCTATGTTTCCATCATCGTCTTTTCTTCCCTCCAGGCAGGCAGGCTTCCTGCAAAGGTGCTTTGCAGTTTCACACACTTTTTCCACCTCTGAAATATTATGTGACCAAAAGATAATGCCTTAATTTTTAAAGACATATTTATTAGATTAATGTTTTGTTAAATAGCTGAGATTTTCTGATTCCATGGCATGTAAATCTATTGCCCAGAAATTATGTGCTAATTTATTGAAGAAGGCCCTGTTTCAAAGCCTGCAAAAGCTCAGTGACGTTTCTGCAACTTTTTACTTCTCAGCTGAGTTAAGAAGAAAGTGTTATCACCAAAGCAATCAAAATTGAAGAAACCTATCTGAAAGAAATAGTGAAGTCTGTACATGAGCAATGTCATTTCATGATGATTATGTGAAAAGAATTCTGAAACTATTGTGACATATAATATTGCTCTAATAGTTTTTTGTTTTCAAAGGTTTACTACCACCTTGGCGCATTTGAAGACTCGTTGATGTATGCGCTTGGAGCTGGAGAGTTGTTTAATGTTAACAGCCATTCACAATATGTGGAAACAATCATCGGTATGTGCCTTCTATTTTATATCTTTATTGTTACCTATGCCAGTTTGAGTGCCCGATGAGCCCTCTAACTCGAAAGAATTGTTACATTTGGGCACTTCTGCAGTTGAAATTTATGGTGAAAATAAGATTATCTTTAAGAATGAAATGGATTCTTGCATAGGATCATTTATATAATCTATATTTCTTTTGTCATATTCTTTAAAAATATGCTTTAATTTGCAAGTGAGATTGCAAAGTTTTCCGAAGACTAAAGACAAACAATAGACCTTTTAGCTATTCTGAAAAAGAATCTCTATCGAATGATACTTCGCTACATTTTGTAGAATTTTCGAATGTGCACAATAGTGATAGATGCTCTAACGCCACTCGATCGAATCTCGTGTATAAAAATAACGCTCGATCCAGGCTCTTTTGCTGAATAGCTAAAAGGTCTATTGCAGACTTTGCTTTGCTTTCCATTTCAAACCATTGCAGACATAAAGTACAGTATTTTTTTGGGAGGGGGGGTGTTTCCCTCGGGGATACAAATTATGTCTCTGGTTTGATCTTATGACTTGACTCGTTCAAGGGAAGAGATGGATAATGCAACAAGGTTGCAGGAGATTAAAGGATTTTGTTGAATCCATTGCTTTATTATGTACGGAACAGACTGTATTTTTTTACTTAATGTTACTTTTCCAGCAAAATGCATCGACCACTATGCAGCTCTTAGGGTAAAGAAAGTTGAAAGTTCAGATGAAACTCCAATCGATCCAAGACTCGAAGGCATTGTAAACCAGATGTTTCAAAGATGCTTTGTGCATGGCAAATTCAAACAGGTTTGATATTTTTTCATCCAATGATTCTGGATGACGTGAATTTTTCGTTCAGTGGATGTCTTTTCCTTTCTGTTACGATTTTTACTCATCGCTTACCATATTAATGTCTTATTTCTGCCACTTACAGGCTGTTGGTATCGCATTAGAGACAAGACGGCTGGATATCTTTGAGATGGCCATTCTCAAGTCTGTAAGTCTGCCTTGCAATTTTATTTCACACTTTTTCGCATTACATGTATATGTACCTCAAAACATACAAAGAATTTACGTTTGACATAGAATCTTACGGAAGACATACTTTTTCAACGTTGTTTTTACTGCATGCTGCTAAATAGTACAATATCTTCCCAAGGGTTTAGATGTTGCAAGAAAAAATGCCCTGCCGTAGTTCGTTGTTGGAATTTCTGTTTTTTGTGTATCTGTATCCTTAAGTTTATAAATTCTTTGTGAATATTTGCTGCAAAAAATAGTTGCTCCTTCTGTGTCTATATTGGTTTGTTCGATTATGGGTTATAAGTTTCAAAGCCCAACAGTAAAAAACTGTGTTGTACTATAAATGATGGGCTATTATGTAAAGAAGAAAATTCCTGATTGTTTCAGGGTGAAGTGGCAGAGATGCTATCATATTGCTTAAAGATATGTATGACTTTGTTAGAAAGCAGACAATTTAGAAATCTGGTAGGTGGAAGAAGTGTTTCATTTTAGAACTTGTATATTACATTACTCTGAGTACTTGCAACCCAGGATGGATGTTTAGCTAAACATTCTCATTAGTCGCAGAATGAATGATGGAAACAATTTTGTACTACACAAATTTTTATAAGAACTAAAATTTGAGCCAGTACTGAATGCTTCCTAAAATTATTAGATTTGGAGTATTAGGGTTTCTTATGAGTTTCTTAAAGGTTCCATATCAATCTTCGTAAATCCACTGATATTTGCGCCCTTTTTGAAGCCTTTTCGATAGTCAGACATTAGTAAGGTATTTTATGACTAATGTAATGCAAGAGAAAAGTGAAAGTAAGGTACAGGTAGGCTTATGCCTTTTTGTCCCATGATTCCCTGCTTCCTTTGATTTGCTGATATTGCTTAATCAATAGACAGAATCGGCTAAAGTTTGGTTATACCCATTTCAAGTCATGTGATCAATCTCTTGATAAAACATCTTTTGAATTCTCTAACATATTTCATTCCATGTAAAGTTGTGCCATGAGTGCAAAAAGTAGCATAATACCAAAACTTCCCATGGGCATGATCACATGACTTGAAATGGGTAAAACAAATCTTAGCCGATTTTGTCTATAGGGACTCATGATATTACCATTAAAAAGTTGGCCCACTTTTTCAAAGTAGCCCAAACAAACGGGAGTCTCTTACACTATATAAATCACTTTAAAGTCTGGTTCAAAAAGCTTAAAGTGTCTCTTTCATCCAGCATTCCATGCATGTGTCGTCTCTTGGTTTGCCTTTGTTATCACCATTTTCATGGGCCATGAAAATGGCGACAAACAAAGGTCAGCCAAGAGACGACACATGCAAGGAATGCTAGATGAAACAGGCCCTTTAACTTCGAAAAGCAAACTTTTTTCGTACATAGAATGATGCTTTCTTGGCCTACCACTCACAAAATAAATACCTTTCAAGCAGTGATCTCTCTCTGTAAAAATGAATTAGATCACTCGCAGCTTCGAGAGCTCCAGGCAACATCGACCATTTTTTTGGTATGCATCAACCACAACTGTCTAAATAGCGCCTCCTGATTGGCTGAAAACTAAATTCTAGGAATGTGACTGGTGAATACGGAATCGGTCTACGTGGGCCTGAAGTAGGCCCACTTTTTAAGAGTAATATTATGAGTCCCTTTTGACCAAGTGATATCCGCAAATCAAAGAACGCAGGGAATTAAAGGACGAAAAGGCATCAGTCTAGCGTACAGGTATGCTAAGAGTTTCCTTTATTGAAAGAGATGGCTTATTTAATTGTGTTCTCCCAATACTGGAATTTCTTTATCTTCTGGCGAGTGTCATAGAAGCGGCTGGCTGAGCAGAAACTGTGTAAAATGACGTCATCAAGCAGTCTGAGATAAGGAAGTGTTTGAAGCTTTTTGAAATGATAAATCAACAGTTTAAGACCCAAGGAACAATATATCAAGTGTTACCAAATTTGGGATTTGTTGCAGGGAGCTAGGGGGACTGGAAGTTACCAATGTTCGCGCATGCGTGCACAGTTTCTGCTCTGTCGAAGCGGCTTCTTATGAAAAGAATGCGTGTAGTTGCTATTGATAAAGTGATTCAGCCGACTTTTCGTTTAAATCTTTCTGCACCTTCGTTGTTAGTGCATAAAATACTTGATCGTTTTCAGATTCTACGAGTTCTTGTCAAACTGTATCTAAATTTAGCAACACCTGACTACATCAGTGTTTGTGAGGTATGAAAACTTTGGAATATTTCGTTGCTCTAAGGAAAAGGTGTCTAATATTTTCTCGGCGTATTGTAATCGCTCTGTATTTTCCCTATGCAGATAGCTATGTCATTCTGGAAAGCAAATTTTTGATGGATTGAAGAGAAGATCTTGAATTAAAAAGATGACATCTCATATGTATCTAAAATAGTCAGTCTTATTTGACGATCTAACGTGTGCGCGAAGAAAGCAAAGTCGAGAGAAAAGATAGCATATTTGGGCTGGCTAAAAACATGATATAGATCAACACTGCAGCGATTGAAATGAAAGAAAAGTGTGAGCTTTGTTGGCAGAACTAATATTTCGATTTATGTGAAGATAATCTATTGACAAATATCATTGTTGATCGATCATATTTCAACTTTTTTTCGCCACAAAGAAATAAAATGTAACTGAACAGCAATATATTGCAAATTGATGTGATTGTTTTGACTTATTTTTCACGTCATTTTTCTTCTCGACATTCCTTTCGAATTATTGAGACAGAAATCCAGATATGACATTTGAAATGTTATTCTTAACAGTGTTTGGTCTTTCTGGATGACCCTGACTCAGTGGCTGACATTTTAGAAAAGCTCGTGAAAGATAGTGAGGTCAGTTCTATTTTTGCTGTTTTATAAACATATTCATGTTTTAAATATATTTTTATTGCATCAAACATTCCATGTTTGAACTTCTTATTCTATTTTAGCTTTCTTTGTTTTATATAAAAATTCATGTTTGAAATACATTTTTATTTCATTAAACATGCCATGTTTCAACTTCTTATTCTATTTTTGCTGTTTTTGTTTTATAAAGATATTCATCTTTGAAATATATTTTATTGCATTAAACATGCCATGTTTGAACTTCCGGGTTAGCCAGAAAAAGTCCCTGCTTTTGAAAATCCATTGCATCGAGAGTACTTCTCATATTTGAATGACTCAAATTCTGGTAAGCCGAAGGATCGAAGTATTTTTGAGCTTTTCCTTGCTGTCTTGCCAACACTAGAAGTGTAGTAAATTCTACTTTATAAAAATTTCATCGTTGCAAATTGGCTGAAAAGCGGCTACAACTTTGGTCAAATCGTAAGGACACAGAACAGTACGCAATGGGCGTTTCACCTCTCTCAAGAGTTATAATAAGACATAGATTTTCAAGCAGATACTTAAGATTTTCAATCACAAAAAATGTGCAGAGGAATAGTACTCATGAGAAATTGTATTTTATTTGTTTTTCTTTGCGATGGGTCCTTCATGATTTGATCAATGTTTTAGGCTCATTTTCAGACATTTTGCAGCCATGAAATTTTTGTAAAGTTGAATTTATTCACGGCAGTGAGAAAAAATATATTTCGATCTTTCGGCTTTTAAATAGAATTTGAATCATTCAATCTGTGAAGTACTCTTGATGCTACCGGGTGAGTAAAAAAACGCCTAGCGTTTGAGAGGCCACTGCTCCCTGAGTAAATAAGCAATGATATTTTACTCTATCTGATTGAATAGGCTCAATTATTTTTAGAATTTTTTCTAGCTGAAATCGGTCACACCGTTCGGGTTTTACAGGGGATTTTCTAAAGAACACCCTTTCGAGAAACGCTAAAAACGTGCTAAAATTACGAACAACCTCCCCTGATATGTTTCCCTCACAGGTGACTTCAGGACGTTTTAGCACGTGCTATCCTCTTGGGGATTGACCATGTCTTTTCCCCAGCATGAATAACTTATTCAGAAGGACTCTATTCTCCCATGAAGACGAAATACATAAAAACATCCAAGAGTCATCATTACTAGGAAGGAAAACAAAGGGAAATCTTGCTTGGTGTTTTCACTCATTTTTGCAGGTTTTCGAAAGAGGTTTTCTGCAGAAAATCTCCCATTTTGACGCGAGGAAATGGCCGATTACAGCCGGATAAATTACTGAATCTAATTGGACATATCGGGAATAAAAGAAGATAGTCGTCACTATCAGTGCTTTGATATTCAGGGCGTATTCTTTTGGGCATCTTCTGGAAACGATAGAGTTGGTAGAAGATAAAATCCCATTCTTTTGGTACCCTTCTACTGAAAACGGTAGACTTTGCAGACTTCAGATCGCTTTTCATAAAAGCCCATTCTTTTCGTCATTCTGTTTTCAGTAGACTTCCGAGAGATTTTTGACGTATTCTTTTGGGCTCTTCTGAAAACGGTAGAGATCCGAAGCTTCGGAAACCTTCTGCTCTTGAAGCTGGCAAACATTTGAAAGATCCCAGAGAGCATTGTTTCGTGAATTATAGTTTTCAAAAACATTCGAAAAAACAATGGTACTTCGCAGATTCTTTTCTCTTGGGATGGGCATAACAAAAGTACATTGCATTGCAATGGTTTCAGTTTGCTCGGTCGAACAACAACATTCGAATTCTCATTTTTCCAGCATTCCATTCCCCTTCTTTTGGCATTTTTCTCTGCGAAGTCTGCCAGCTCTACCGTTTTCAGAATGCGTATTCTTTTGGCATTTTTCTCTGCGAAGTCTGCCAACTCTACCGTTTTCAGAATTCCCATTCTTTTGGTAAATGAAATTTTTCTCTGCGAAGCCTACCGTTTTCAGAAGACTTCGCAGACTTCAGATGCCCAAAAGAATACGCTCTCAGTGAGCAGCATTTCCTCAAAAGCCGAGCCTTTTTGATGACTCACTCGGTATATTGGCAATGGGGTAGTAGTCGTTGTCTTTCGCTCCCTATGGTATCGTCCTTGTAGTATTGTAAAGTTACTAGGAAAGTATGGTTGCAAGTAAGATATATTGTAATATTGTTAATTTTGCATTGATTCTTTGCAGACACGAACACTGACGGCTTTCCAGATTGCATTCGATCTATACGAAAATGCATCACAGCAAATTCTGACTGCAATCATGAACTCATTGAAAGCAATTGCCCCGCTACCTATTAGAGATCCAGAAATTCAGGGAGTAGACCCGAAAAAATCTGAGGAAACGAAGTAAGTCAAATATCTGAGACGCCCATGAAAATAAGTTAGGCCTACAGTACGGCCCTGCATATAAGGAACCACTTTTTCACACCTCAGCCTAAAACTTTTCTTGTGTCTTTGATACTTTTCAATTTTAAGGCTGCAAGTTTTTGCCTTTTTAATTATTTTCTGGATTGCCCAACAGAAGGGTATTATCCATAGATATTTTTGCCACCTCTTTTGTTGATATTGGTGAAGATCTGTTACATCTGGGATATTTTGGTAGCAACTTCTCATGAACCCTGCATGAATAAGAATGCCCCCAGATCGTCAGATCAGGGGCTAGTGTCATTCAAAATACTGAATACTTTAGTGAACGAGGTCTTAGTTTCCAAAAAAAATCTTCTTGCTGCGTGTAGTGCCATCATACAAAGATAAACAAGTAAATAACACAAAATATATAAGCACTTTGATGCGAATTGAAAGAAGCGACGTTTCGAGCATAGCCCGTTATCAAGCTAATAACGAAGCACGAGCACCAGGAAAAACTGTAGCCGATGGCTTGATAACGGGATATGCTCGAAACGTCGCTTCTTTCAATTCGCATCAAAGTGCTTATATATTTTGTGTTATTTACTTGCTTGTCTTAGTTTCCAGTCGCTTATCATGGCACATGTTTCAAATCTATACTAGGAGAGAAAGGACTTGCACAAAAGTTTATGCTATTTTACTTCGTTGAAAACGAGCATAGGTAGAGGTAAATGCCATTGAAAAAATGGATAAATTTTCAGGACGTTTGAAGATTTACATGACCTTCAATGGTAGAAGACATTGCTTTGCGTTTTAGTTTTTATAATGGATCAATAAATAGCCTTTGAAGTATGTGGTACTGTTTATACTTTATGAAGAAGTGTATAAGTCTTTGCGTTTTTATATATACACAATTTTATTACTTAATGCTTTCTGGTGTCACTTGCCATGTTTTGATGAAGAAATCGAGTTTCTACAAGTCATTCTCTCTTTTTCTTGATTGCTGTCAATCGCTTGTTTATTTTTACTTCATAGTTATATCAAACGAGAGGAGTACTTATCAGAAGTTGACATTACTTTTTGTTTACCTTTTAGGTCTAGTGAAATGGAGGTAGACGAGGACAACAAATCGAAGGAAGAAAAAGATGAAAATGCTGTAAAAGAAGAGACAAGAAAACCACAGAAAACACATTTTGTAAGCAGATCCGTACTGATTTTGAATTAATTAAAGTATAGTAAGCTGTAAGGTAAGGAGAAAGACGGGAAACACTGTGAATTTGATCCTAGATCAATTTTAATTATAAAGACACCTTTTGTAATTGTAATTGTGGAAAGAAAGGTAACTTTCATAGTGAATTACTCAACTTCGTCCTTGGAATTAGGGACCGGAAATCTCTATGATAAAGAGTGTAAAATTGTGTGGTGAAACGAAACGACTTTTTGCTGTACCAATAAGCCACTATTACTTATGAGAGAGTTACAATATTTTCTGTGGTTCTGGGGCTGCATTCATCAGATGGCTTCTCATTTTTGCTGGAAGAATATGAAAGATTGATTGTTGGAGAAGTCTTAAAATTTCTGTTTCATTGATGCACCTTTGTCAAAAATGTCTGTTGTCAGTATAACCTTGCATTTCATCATCAACCATACCAACTGCGGACCTGCCTCTTAGGGATCGTCTCCAATCATCGTATAGCTTTTATACGAATTGATACGAATTTAATCGTATATACGTGAAAGATCTCATACGATTTAATTCGTATAATCGCACAAGAGATAAGAATTGTATACGAAATGTTTGATTTCTATACGAATTATGATACGAATTTGATACGATTTTGATACGAATTGTTTATTTCGAATTGCTTATACGAATTTGATACGAATTGCAGACGAATCACATACGAATTATATACGAATTGATACGAATTCTAAAAGGTGAGAATATCGTATCAATATCGTATGATGCTACGAATTCTCTATACAAATTTGATACGAATATTTGGAGACAATCCCTTAATAGGCTTCCTGGTGCTGATCATCTCCTCGCTAACTAACTTTGTATTTTTAGAAATATTCCTATCTCTCCTAGACTGACGAGGACAAAATATTACACGAAAGGATTGTAAAGTTGGTTAGAATTCTTGGTGGAGAATGTACCATCAATCTTCATTTGGAATTTCTGATCAGAAATAATCATGCAGATCTTCTTGTTTTGAAAAACACAAAGGTTGGTTAAAGGAATAATTTAAATTGGACCATTAAACCATCAAACTTTGGAACAACTGTTCAAAGAACAAATGACGCAGTAGGCTGTTTGAGGAGCAGATCACTTATAAACCTGTAAATAGCCGCCCTGTGGAATTTGTTGAGGCGCAGTAGTGTAATCTACTGAATTTTCAGCCAAAATAGCAAGGTAGACAGGGCTCGAATGCCCCGTCACTTTAGTGTCATGACAAGGGGTCATGGACTCACATAGGGCTTCTCTACTTCTGCGATTCCAGCATTTGATGCTAAAAAGCGGAATCTCACATTTGCCTTCATCTTTTAAAAAAATGGCTGGCCACTATTGTAATTTTCCATAGCTCGATATGGCACTCCAGAGACAGAAGACTTTTTTTGATGTAAGCAGAATAGAGTCAAACCCGTTTCATCAGAAATGTGGCCCCCAAAAAGTCTCAAAGTTATGGGTTCTTGTTGACATGCTTCATGCACACATTCATATTTCAAGTCTGCCATTCTCGAGATACCTTTCTTTGAACAACAATTTTTTTGCAAGGTACTGCGTGGTTTCAAATCACTATTGTTGCCTATTTATTGCAATATTTCTAACGGTTGCAATTCTCTATGAGCATATTCAGGCCTACTTTTTATCCCTGGGCATGATCCTGCCAAAACTTCAATTATGTTTGTTTTATCATTGATACTCAAGTATAGTAAACAATAGTATGCTGAGAAATTGTTGGTTGATTTTGTTATATATTGTTAATCATAAAGTTTAATTTACACTTTTCTGCAGGATGCAATTAGGAATTCAATTTGTCACACTGCAACTGTTATTTCCAATGCTTTTATGCATTCCGGAACAACTAGTGATACATTTCTCAGGTAGGTGTGCCACAAGGATCTATCTTGTAGCCATTACTGTTTAACGACGTAATTTGATATACGTCTGTTTAATTATTTTTATGTTTCTATTTCTGTTAGTTTTATTTACTTCAAGCTTTGATTATAATCGAATTGTGCTCATTCTATTCAGTTATCCAGAAATTTTAATTTCTAAAGATAATTGTAATCAATCAAAAATTTTGTAACACTCCCTTGAACAATGTCATTCTGAAGTATTGTACAGCTGAAGTTTGAGGGCGCCAGTCGGCCTTTACGATCAATCTAAATCATTTTCTTTTCTTTTGTGCATTGAGGAGGAAGCTTTCTTACTCGTTCTTGTTCATGTCATGGATCATTGGAATCCTTTTTGGCCATCTCTCTGCCACGTAAACAAAGCGAGAATGTGTGATAAAAGTCACTTTAAGTCATCATCCCTTTTTATCTTAATTCAAAGTGACTACGAGAAACAATATTAACATTTCATGGCTCATTTCTTGCAGGAATAATCTTGAATGGCTATCAAGAGCAACGAATTGGGCAAAATTCAGTGCAACTGCCAGTCTTGGTGTTATTCACAAGGTGAGTGTTTTTTACAGTTTCAAAATGAACGTGCAACGATTAATACATGATCACATAAGTTTCTTTTTTGCTTTTTGTGGTATAGTCGCAGTGCTATTGTAAATGATTGTGTATGTATCATAGTAAAATGATTTTTAATGGAATGCAAAGGAAAATTTTTCTTTTCTTAATTCATCAGTTGGTGAAAAAATCTCTTCCATAAACCTTTATCTCTATCACTAAACCTCTATCATTATATGTAACAAAAGTAAGACAAGGAGAAAGGCTATATGGCTTGTTGTTACTCGCAGTTTCACACTATACAGCGATCATCAAACAACTGAATGTTCTACTCATATTTCTTATATGCTATACAAATTGGTGTCCAAAGAATTTCATCATTGCATTATAGCTCATAGTTCACTTATTTTTATCATTACATGTATGGTTATATTTCTATTGATTTGAATTTAGAGGGAGTACAAGACCAGCAGCCTTTGCCAACGTTTGTTTTTGTTTTTGTGAATTTCTTACAGCCAGTTATTCTGGAAGCTGTGCAGAACAGATCGTCGACTTCACGCAAAACATGCTGGTCTTTGTACTCCAGTTAAATGCGATGAAAAGAGCCAAAAGAAAGGGAAAATGCTTTGCCAAGTTCCTCGCCGGGTGTAATGCAAGTGTTAGAGATTTAGATATATATATTACTACACCTTCTAATTAATTTTCTCTTGAACTTCAAGGGTCATGAAAAGGATTCATTAAAGTTGATGGCGACATACTTACCCAAAGATGGAGGCTCAAGTAGTGCATATCAAGAAGGCGGTGGCCTCTACGCTTTAGGTCAGTTCAGAAGTTTGTTTTTCCTTAAATATTCTCTACGCATCAGCTGTTTGTAATATCTTGTGGCTTCGGTAAAAGTCATTTTTCATAAGATTTCTGATTGTTCAAAATCATTTAATAGAATGCTATGGAAAGGTTTTGCTGAAGTTAATGAACGACAGAAGCAAATGATTTGATATTGAAGCACTTGGCCTAATGCTTGGATTAATAGCCCATATGCATTTTAGATGTTCTACAAGAGTCTTGATCTAGCAACATCTTTATACATTTTATGAGAAATTTTCGATAGAGCTGTGTTTGACCTTCTGTCAGTTTTGTGTTCATACAAAAATTTCCCTCATTTTTTTTTACCAGATTTGTGAAAATATCATTCAATCCAGATTCTTTTGTAGGAGAGCCAAATGGTTTATGATGCCCTGGATGGCCAAATGTTGCAACTTTCATTCGGGCGCCAGGGGCTTTGAATTATCAATTTTAATTGAAATGATTTTCGAAGAAAGACTTTCATGAAAGAGTTTTGTGGAAATTTTGTGAATTTATTTCTGTTATTTCAGGTTTGATTCACGCGAATCATGGACATTCGATAGTTGAATATCTCTTACAGCAACTCAAGGGAGCAACGACGGACGTAAGTGAAACGCTGTTGAAGGAAATTTGGAGATGTTCAATTCAGATTCCCCTGGGCATGTATTATGCAGTACCAGGATTGAATTGGTAAATCCTGCTGTGAGCTGCAGTAAAAATTCACACGTAAAAGCCATCAGAAGGCGCGTCTTAATGATGAAAAGTGATCACGACTTCCTTACTTTGATTACATCTTATTTGTTGTTATGGAATGATCCTTATGAATTGTGATTTATCTGATAGGGCTATTGATTGGAGGTTATTGTCATATTGATCAATCAGAAATTATTATTACAAACTAGAATGAAATTTTGGCTCCCTCACTTTCTGTAAGTAAGATTTCATTCTCTGATATTTCGAGGAACAGCCTATCAGTTTTTGAATTCATCCTAGTCCTGAAGGATAAAAGGTGCCCCAACAAAATTGTGCCCCGTTTGTGTGGCTACTGTGGAGGAGCTGTGGATTCAGTTATCTTGGTTTTTACACATTTACATAGGTCAAGCTTCAGCTTAGAGTTTGAGACCTTAATTGAGTCAATCTGACGCGTGGTTGCCGATTTGTGGCGGAGAAAAGGCAAAAAGTGGTTGCTTCAAAAACAACTCTCCTATTTTTCTCCAGCAGTGTCAAAATAAAGTAAGTTTCAAAGGAAGGGCTCTGGCATCGTATTCAAATTTTCACTACGTTTTTAAAGGGTAGAGAGTGCTACCTTATGAGTAGACAACACTGCTAACCCTTTAAAAGATTTAGCAAAATTTCACTACGACACTAGAACCCTTTCTTTGAAAACTTACTTGATTTTGACATTGCTGGAGAACAATAGAAGTGCTGTTTTTCAAGAAACCACTTATTTTGGCTTTTCTCTGCCATAAATCAGTAACCACTTGTCAGATTGGCTCAAACAAGGCCTCAAACTCTAAGTTGAAGCCTGACCTATGCAACTGTGTAAAAAGCGAGGTGATCGAATCCACAGTTCCTCCACAGCAGCCACACAAACTGGGCTCAAATTTTTGGGACACCCTGTACTTTCTAACTTCAATGCAGTTTTTACAATGTTAGGAAATGTTCCTCAAAGTTTTAGCTGGAAAGTTCTCAAAAGTTGTGGTTCTTTGATGTAGGTTTTACGCTGCGAAATGGCTGAATGATACCTCTTTAAACATCATGAATTTACCTTGTGTCCATTCGAGCCTTTTGAGACGCACTTTCGATTATGATCAAAGAATTGCTGTTGCAAGAAGTTACCACTTGACGGTTACATTTGGTAACTTTGTTCTTTATCTTACTTTCAGATGGTACGCCATGGAGGTTGTCTTGGTCTCGGCCTTGCTGCCATGGGAACTCAAAGACAAGGTAAGGTGATCGATTTATTGATTGAATATATTTTCAAAAAATCATTTTTAGTCTGTCTTACATCAGTTCTTGAATGCCACACTTAATTATTCAACGTTACCAACCTTCCACAACTTTTAGAAATGTTCTGTGCACATGATTGTATTTTAATGCACATCCTAACAAACCTTCTCAGAGACAAGCTAAAAGCCTATTTTACACCAGGCGAAACCTTTAGGCGAAAGCGGGCTATTCTGTCCAAAAGCATGCGCAGGAGAATTCTGAAGATGCATTTTGGCAGAATGTCTCTGTAGCGGAAAAGAAGGAAACATTTTAGCTTTTCCGTGGCGAAAAATTTGGCGTCATGTTATCCACTTATATAGCTCGGTAGTTTAATTAGAGCCTCCTTCTTTCAATATACACTTGCGTAGCGACGTTATTACTTAATACATTGTCGCAAAATCTTGATTCCGCTTGGAAAATTGCGCCTTGTGTGAAGTAAGCTTAAAGGGGCTCCGTCACCAGATGGTATGCAATGCTGTAAACTTCCTTTGTTTAGAACAAACAACGGACAAAAGTCATTTGCATATCGAGGGGCGACCGTTTGGAATGGTCTAGATCACCAAATCAAACTGTCTACCTCGCTATCAAATTTCAAATTAAAACTAAAGGAAGGATTATAAAGCAAACCTTACATACTTCCTTTCATCAAGAATAAATTCTATTGATTTTCTTTCTGTTGCAATTTAATTTCTTTTTCTTTTCGATAGGACTATTTAAATTAGGGCTTTTCAATGTATTAACTAGTATTAGGAGTTTATTAATTAACTAATTTTTGTTTTTATTTTTGTTTTTCTTTTGTATTTTAACTGGGCACATTGTAAAACAGTTATTTTGTAGCAACTGAATGTTTTTACCCTGTATCAATAAATTAAAATGAAATGAAAACACCATTGTTGTAGGCTCGTGTCCGTTATCTTCTGCAGTTTCTTGCCTGGCTTCGCCCAAGCCACCAGAAGTAAAAGACATGAATGTTTGGTTTGTTGCTCTGTGAAGTGCAAATAGATACCTTAAAGTAGAAAACTTTCGCACGGAAAAGTTTCGGAAAAACAACTTCTGACAAAGAACTTTCGGACGCTTTTTTGGGAATTTCGGACAAAAAACTTTCGGACAAACACAATACCAATACATTAACATGATGCCAAAATATATGTTAAAAGTAATTGTGATTACTATCATAAGTACCAAGTTACCTGCATTATCATCACCACATCTGCAAGAGCATTTGAGTAATGATATTTTGGTCAGTTTGCGCGATGGTAAAACTAGCTGCGAACCATATTGAAAAGGTGCTGCCGTACTTGAATTGTTTGCAAGAAACCCTTCAGAGAACCAAACTTTGAGATAAAAAGTTCACGGAACTTGAGCAATAATGGCAGACCAATGATACATTATTTTTATGCTCTCTGTGCTTTTCTATTTTCAATGAATTTAAAACTTTCGGACGAACAAATTTTCGACTATAACAGGATTTTGGACAATTAAACTTTCGGACAAAATTACGCTTTCATTTTGAAAAAATGTTGAAATGTCTGTGTTTATTGCCTTCCAAAAACTGCAAAATCTCCGGTCCGATAACGATTTGGAGACAGGGGTCCTTTGAAGGCCTCAGGTTGAGAAGTTAGCAGAAGGGGTGATGGGCTCTGCTACGTTAATGGGCCACTTGCGGGAATTTTGAGCTGAAGAAACGCTATACGAGAGCGACGTAGGAGAACAATGCTGGAGGAGATAAGCGCTTTAAAATCTTGGAAATTTGCCACCGATAATAACTTTGATGTTTGACAAATTTCGTTTCAGATGTCTATGAACAGTTGAAGTTCAATTTATACCAAGATGATGCTGTTACAGGTTTGTTATTTAGAGCTGTGTATTTTCATTCCTGGTTTCATTAATTTCACAGATTTAGTGATTGGACCAATTGTAATGATTAAAGATCACTACCTGCTTTTTTTTCGTTAGTACTCATATTTTTTGTTCAATAAGAAACTAAAAATTCGGGCCTGTACTTAGACTTGCCCCAAGTCTATTTCGTCATCTTAATTCTTTCTGTGTGAAAGTGAAAGACAAGTCTATTTCGCTTTTCCCCTTCATAGTTTTTTTAGCGAAGTAGCCTTGGGGCAAGTGTAGCCAGTACTGAAAGTTTCTTAAAATTATCAGAATATGAGTATTCACGGTTTCTAAAGAGTTTCCTAAATGTTCCATAACAATCTTCATTTTCACAACTTGCCCCCTTGTGAACTTTTCAAAACAAGGTTTTGAATCCTTTCCACTTCTTAGACATTACTCAAGTGCTTTCAGAGTAATACGATAAAGGGAACAAGTGAAAAATAAAGTGAAAGAAAGTTCAGTATTTCATTTATCAAAATAAACAGTGTCTTAAGTTCATCATCATCATCAAGGTCCATAGCCATTGGGCCGTAGGTGCACTGTCTTGCTTCGACCAATGTCTTTCCACATTTTTCTGTTGGCTGCTTTTCTAGTAAGTTCTGTGATAGACAGATTTGTCCATTCATGAATGTTAGACAACCAGGTTTTCCTTAAGTTATGTTTTCCTAATACTAGAGTTTCCTGATTTTTTGGCAATCTGAGAATTGAGTTCTTATGGACAATTTCTCGTATCGAAGATATGTGTAGTTCTATGCTAATACTGTAGTTTTTCATTCTCTTTGTGAAGAAATCTTTTATTGCACTGCAGACAACACAGATTTTGTATCATTATGTCCTATGGTTCCGGTTGCGTTACATGATGCAGTAAAATATTTACTCTATGTCCTCATCTCAACCGGAGCTAAACGCTGACTAATGCGATATTTTGCTTCTGCTTATAGGAGAAGGAGCAGGTATTTCAATGGGTCTAGTAATGTTAGGATCGAAAAATGCACAAGCAATAGAAGAAATGGTTTTGGTAAGAGTTGATTTTTCTTTTTAGAAACTCTGAATGAATCACACAAAGGCGGTAAAGAACATTTAGATTGTCTCTTCTCAGATTGAATGGGTGTACCCTTTTTGGGTGTACCCTTTTTATCTACAAGAAATTTTTATGTAAATGAAAGCTTTTGTATTGCGCTCCTCCACTTCTCCCTTGCGCTAGAAAACTATGGACCACAGAGTCACAGACCACGGAACTGCGCTGCAAATAAAGAAAAATAAAGAAAGATAAAGAAACCTCTCGGAGGATAGTATAAATCCTTAAATCTTTGTTTTATACCATTTATTCGCATAATCGCAACTCACTCACATAGCAGTTGTAAATGAAGAAGAACATTTTTTATCAGTCTGTTTTGTCTTTCAATGAAAATGCAATACGAAAGCAGGCGACGCCGATAGTCTTTCAGGGCGTTTTACAGAAATCAATAGTACTTTTCTTCATTCGGCTGGATGCTCAAGGAAATGACTTAAATAACCACCAAAAATTACGGAAACATCAATTTTAGGAAAATTTCATGAAATGAGTTATTGATAGCACAGCTTATTTCTTCATATTCGTAGAAAGTTCGAACTAGAGAGGTTGCTTTCCTCAGGGGACCGACAAAGTTGGTCGAATTACGGAAAGTTCGAATTACAGAGATTCGAATCGCTGATCGCAGAGGTGTTTTGTAAGGCTTTGTTAGGACATTTTCAGGGGACTTGAGAATGTCGTTCGAATCATTGAAAGTCCTAAATAGCAAGTTCGAATTGGTCAGAGTTGACTGTATACTCAATGTTATTGCTTTTTTTCATTGATTCTCATTAATTTTTCCATTTATTCTTATTCTATTATAGTATTCAAAAGAAACTCAACATGAAAAGATTCTGAGAGGTTTATCCGTTGGTATTGCCTTGGTAAGCCATGCTTTGACTTGTACAGTAAAGACCCGCACACTGGAAACTCAGTTTTTGGATCAGATTGTACTAGGCGGATTCTAACCGGTTTTGTGTTGTACTTGAAAATATAAAGCCCAAATGTCTTAAATGTACAGACTGAGCTTTGTACAGACTGAGTAATGTTGTGAGTCTCTCTTGACTGAAGCGCCATCATCAAGTCAAAGAGCACAAGGAAACAAGAGACTCATCGTCATAAGTCTAGAGTGGGTCAGTGAGTCACAGCGCCCAACGCCTACATGTACTTCGTTTTACTTCGGAACACTGACAGTAATTTAATTGAATATGGCTTCTTACATTTGTTTTGTATCTCAAGATTTTAATTAAATGCAAACTATAAACTGGAAAGTCTCAGGCTCGCCACTTATGTTTTGGTACATGAATTAAAAAACACGCCCGTAGGATCCTTTTTTAGATTGGAGGGGCACCAATTCGTGCCGAAGCTGAAAGTGTAAAGAACTTGGGGTTCCGGAGCCCCGGGAAAAATGTTTCGAGCCGTGGCCTTTATTTTCTTGGAAACACCCTTCTGTGAATGCCAAAAGGTCATTTTATGTTCGGAGGTCCGACGGGCAAAATGGGAAATTTATGAATCCAAATATATTGCAAAAAGGCTACCTGAAACTAAACTACGACAGGTCGTTAAAAGCATCGCGAGTTCTCGTGGTTCAGATGTGCGTGATTTAGATTGTTGAAGTCTGAGTGCTTTCATCTCACTTGACAAAGGGCTTCATATGTCAAAAGGGCTGAGCGACTCAAAATTAAGTTTTCATGCATCGGATTCTACAGCGTTACTTTTGAGATGCTGAGGGTTGAGTTTATATGAGTTTATCAATGCTCAGGATCGTCGAGAATGGGGACGGGGTAGCCAGGGTAGTTACCAGGGGGCCCGAGGCCATTAGGGGCCCGGCAAATACATATTATTTATTTTTTCTGTGTCTTCACTTTTCCTCAGGAACGTTTCTTGGCTCGCGGGGGGCATTCTCCGCTTCTTCTTTACACACGAGATAAACAACTTTTCCATCTAAGAATCTTTTTAATAATTTATAGTTGGGCGTTTTAATCTAAAAGCGTCCTTTTAGGCCCTTTTACCAGTGCATAGGAGGGCATGATTCGAAAGAAAAAAGGCGTGGTCCACAAAATTTTCCGGAGCCCTTGGCGCCGGGGGCTCAATCCACACCCACCCTGGGGCGGGGCCCGTCTCTCGACGGCCCTGTCAATGCTGTGTCTTTTGTGCACATGTAGCACCCTTTGGTTGTTGCTGCCAGCATGAGATAGGTCTTGACCATAGCAAGATGGTCTTGACCTGAAATACACACTTCATTCAGCAGCTCGTTCAAAAGAATGGTGATAGCTTGAACTGTTTGATTAGGAAAGAAAAGTACAAAGAAGCTCCCATTTCTAAATTCTCAATGAGAGTTGTTACATCTTATCTCACCTATACCCTGGGTACCATGCATGTTAGGCTTTGGTACCCAGGGTAATGTCACTTAGGATACGTTGAAAGTACTGATAGAGGGAGGACACTAGAAACACTTTCTTTGGAGAGTAATTTCATTATTGATTAAGTCAGCTTTCTGCGTTAAACGTGATGAATGAAAGAAATACAACTTTTGGAAATTATTGGGGGGGGCCGGGCCCGACCGGCTCCAATAGCTGCTACGGGCCTGAAAAATGTCAGCTAGCCTGCAGATTTGTGTGGAAAATGAACAAAGTTGAATTTAATTCAACTGAATTGAAGTGATTTCAAGTTACAAAGTAAATAACGTAAAGACTAACAATCTAATCAGCTTTGATACTCCAACCAATCGACCACCGATAGCTCAGTTGGTAGAGCGGAGGACTGTAGAAGAATTGTTTCAGGTATCCTTAGGTCGCTGGTTCGAATCCGGCTCGGTGGAGCTTTTTGCTCCTCTCTCGTCATAGTCACAGCCTGATGTTTTCCCCTTTCACATTGTTTTAACATCTTTTTTCTGTGATGACTTTGATTCATATCAAATATTCATTGAATTTTTGCAGATGATTACAACGTTTTTCGTAGAGATCCGCGAAATAATTTTCTTTTGATTTCCAACATAGATAATTCGGAAATTTTAACTCCATGTTTTCAATTTTTAAATTAAATATTTGCATTTTTGAATCAAATTTCTGGTCAAAATTTTAATGCGCCTAGAATTAAAAGATTTTATATATCTTTCAGAATTTTTCATGATATTTTTTAATGTTTCAAATCTTTTTAGATCTTAACATATGCTTTTTGGATTTTGATGAGACGCATTTTTATTAACTTTTAGACAATGTATGGCAGAATGGAAGAAGCAGATGCCTTGATCGAAAGCTTGACTTCAGATAAGGTAGTATTTTGAAAGAGCTTTCAATTTTCCAATACACGTATTTTTGTCATAAGGAACGGCTTATAACGGTAGGCTCAATATTTTGAAAGTTAAAGGAATTGAGTCCATATCAATAGTTGAGCGCTAAAGGCTGCTCTCCATATCCAGCGTTTTGAGCGCACGGGCGCTGCGACCAAGATTGATTCCTTCGGTAGCGATCGCAAACGCCCGCGATGGGAGTTGAACTTGTTCCTACTCCCAAAGCGCCCAAAAATTGGTCGCTTACGATCAGATTTATCGCTAAATCTTATCCCCTGCGCATGCTCCTATTTGGTCGCAGCGCCCGCGCGATCAAAACGCTGGCTATGGAGAGCAGCCTTAACGCTGTCCTCAATTTTTGCTGACAAACCGCTGACGTCCCTTTGTTGTCGTACAATAGTGCAAAAGTCATTAGTAGTTGAGACCAAAGACTTCTTTGTCCTTGCATTATCCTAAGGAACTTCTTTGGTTTAATTCATGATTGAAAAGAAGTTGATATTGGTCATGAGAGTGCTATTGATATGGACTCAATGTCTACTAGGAAGCTTTTTCTAATTTTGTCACAGGAAAAGAAGAAAACCTCACTGGTGTTTTTTTTTAAAGAGATTGTTCTGTTAAAACTTGGTTTTTTTACTGATACTTTACTTTTTTTGTTTATTATTGTTCGATTTACCATTCTGAATTTGTTAAATTACTTTGGAGACCCTCTGACAAAGCTCTTCATCTAAAAATGTAAGAAATATGTAAGAAATTTTAGGTAGCAAAATGGCCCAAAAATTGAAGAAGTTACCTACCAGCCCCGAACCTTAGTTTCTAAAAGATAAGATCCGTGCGAAATTATGCTGTTCGTGTTTACGCCGTGATTTTACGTTGAAATGGTTGCTGGACGGTATTTTGTTAAGAAAAGGAAATTTGGTGAAGCAGTAAAAATTCTCAAAATTTCCAATACGCTTTAAAATGCTTGACGAAGTTTCAGAAAAGTAGACATTTATCCTCCTAATTTGTTTTTGTGAACAATGGTACCAAGCTTATCGAACGATGTTTGGCAAATGTGACAACATGCTCGTCTTATTCCTGCGAAGATATTAATTCAGCTTATTTCTAACACTGAGTCTGAATCCAAATGGCTCTAAAAAGGTTCAACTCACAGTCTGCTATGAATATGAAGTTATCGACTATATACGGCAAGACTCTAATGTGACATGATGTAGGGAAGAGAAATATTGCAAACATGCAAATTTTTTAGTTAAGATGCCAATGCTGCTGTGAGGCATATGAGTTGCATAATTAAATGCTTAGAACCTGTTGGACTTTGTGATATCTTCTATTCTCTTCACCTAAGTTTCACTAATCGTAGAAAATGTATTTTTGATCTGAGTCCTCATGAGGAAATCGTCAGGGCATGAAAGCCCACCTGACCATGCGACCGGGCGGTCGGAGGAAATTCTTCATTCATAATGTTCTGCAAGAAAATTTTCAAAGTATATCTTTTTTCGTGTAATGTTCACTGTTTTGTCATTTTTCATTATTAAAATTACTTAGAAAATCAAGCAAGTTATAGCTTGAATCTCATGTACATTTTTATGAATATCTTGTACAACAAACATGAGATCAATTGGAGAACTTGATTTTCCCTGATGCCTCTTAGAACTCATAGATTATTTCGTTCATGGGTTTCCAACTTAATCAGCTCCAAACTTTCTCCAAATTCATTTTTCATGAGTTTCTTTTACATCTGTAGAATACCGACTACACGTTTATTGCCTATCATTAGCACATGACATCTCTAAGAATGCTCGATATTTTCACATTTTGTTTTTGCAGGAACTTTAAACATTATTTTTATTTTGTTGCACGAAGGGAAAAATGTTTCTTCCCCTGGAATTGGTTCTAATACAGACGTTTTTATGTGGTTTAATTCAATGATTTTTCACAGAAATACTTCCCATGCTCACATAGTACAGAGCCAGAGATACCGATGGAAATTACTAAAGATTGCATTTCCTTTTTGAAATATTCTCTCGCTATTATTTATCTATTATTTCAACTAGGATCCAATTTTACGTCGAAGTGGAATGTACACAATTGCCATGGCGTACGCTGGAACTGGCAACAACAAAGCTATTCGACAACTCCTTCATGTCGCTGTAAGTTTCCTCATAGTTTTTGTTGTTGCTCTTTTTCCTTAATAACTCCAGCTTGCAATGTCATCAAGAATCTGTAACTAGAGTCTGTCTCAAATTTAGATATCACGTTAGATTTGTGATAACGCAGAATCACTTACGAAAAATACTTCAAACGGCTTATGTAGGTTTGCTGGTATTTGTTGTTGGCGTTTTTCTGAAGTACAGAAGTCTTACTTGCAGCAGTGCATGAAGCCCACCTGACCATGTGCCCAGATGGTCACAGGAAATTCTCCCTGTTCGTCACATCCTGCAGGAAATTTTCAAAATATCTTTAAGTCAAGAGGAAGTACAATATCTAGGTGTATTTAATCATTAGATCACTGAATAACTTGATAATCCCCGTTGCCTTGATGCCCAACTTACACTGTTTCTTGTGCCGAGTTCCAACTTCATCTGCATCTAATATTTGGCATCTGATTGATACATTGGGATGTTTAAAAGTTATAGCTGCAATAAATCACTATATGTACCGGGTGAACAAGAAAGAGATTCCTATTTTAGAAATTCGTAGTACCAAGGGTACATCACAGACTTGAATTATTCAAATTTCAAGTAAAAGCCGAGATATCGGGTAAATTCAACTTTATTGAAATTTCATGGTTGCAAAATGACTGAAAAAGGGCCTGAAACATCGATTAAATCGTAAGGACTCTATTCACACAGAACAATAGGCAATAGGCTTTGTTCAGTGAGAAGAGTCCTTTATGATTTGATCAGTGTTTTAGGCCCTTTCTCAGTCATTTTGCAACCATGAAATTTTTTAAAAGTTAAATTTATCTATATTTCTAGTGCTCGTTAGATAGCCGGAAAGGTCATAAAAATACTTAGATCTTTTGGCTTTAAATAGAATTTGAATCATTCAGATCTGTGAAGTACTCTTGATGCTGTGAATTTTCATAAGTAGGAACTATTTTCTGGTTGAGAAAATTTATATCTACAAACATCAATACTTTGGTCGGCTGGATGGAACATTTCGTCAGCAAAAGCTGGGGAAGTTCCATTGACAAATTTCTTTATATTTACACAGATGTTTTGATCTACTCTGTGCTTAGTGGGGAGCCAGTGTATGCATATTTCTCAAAATTTACCCTAAAGTTTGCCCTTCAAACGCTGTTCCTCTTCAAATGGTTTAATATTGTCTCGTTTTACTGAATGAGAAAGAAAATTTATCAAAACGTATCGGATTTTTTAGGAAAACCAGTCTGCTAAAAATTGCAATGAAATGCTCACAATGATATTGACGCCTCACTTAAGAAATAAGTTAGATTTCCTTGTTAGTTAGTAAGGAGATTTTGGCAGTATTAGCTAATGTTTAAACAGTGGATATGTAAAGTTTTTTCAAACTGGATCTTTAAGTAAACGTCTGATAGAATTATCAGCAAATTTTTGATGTTCAAAGTCCCCTTACTATCCGTCAGGAAGTAAGATAATGCCACAGATGATTTTCAAATTATTGTATTTTTGTTGTAAAGTTTTTCTTTAATTATCCTTTCTTATGATTGCACGATTGTTTTACGTGTCCTTGTTAAAGATTGACGGAAATTTAAGGGATATTTATGAAATCCAACGCAAAATGATAATGATTGTTGTAAGCTCGCAGTTAAAATGGAAGTCAAAACGATATTTCGGGAGATCTCTATCTGCCACTATCGCGCTGATTGATGCAAAAGCAGTTTCATGTGGTTAAGATTTAGAGGTTTGATGACGTCAAGGAAAGATTAGAAGAAATTTGCACTGCCTCTTAATTTTGCAATGAGTTAAAATTTAACGAAGGTGTATGGCAAAATTGTGAATCTTAAAGAGAACTGATAACGGATGAAAAAGCGATTTTAAGTCTAATAGATTTCTACCGAGCCCATTTTAGATTTCATAATCTGTTTCTCCTACGCTTATTTCTGGACATTTCTTCCTTTTTTAATGCATCAACAACCACGTTTTTAAACTTGATTGAACTCGTTGGGCTAGAAATTTTCATTTTAATTTCAACAACTTTTTACATATAAACTCCGTTAGGTGATGTGCCAGCTACAAAGGTATTACCAGTTCATAGGAATCTTATGAATACTTTGAGAGCCATAGGCTGTTAAACATTACCAGACAAGTCAATAAAAAGGCCCGACTTTTGAAACATCACTGCTCCCTGAATATCGTCGCAATGATGCTGACAACTGTCTTGTTTTATTCCCGATATGCCCAAATAGGTTCAGTAAGTTACCCCCGGGGGGGGGGGGGGTAACTTAACTTGTCCTTGGTACGGGGTTGTGCCATTTTTTGGGGTACCTTTTTCATGATAGAGTCCGGATTTATGGGTATGGTTTTCAACAATTTTTGGCATCTTCCGGATTTATGGGTATAGTTTTCTGTAAAAATTCATTTATTGGTGAGCTTTTTTGGCATTTCCGGATTAATGGGTATGATTTTCAGAAATTTCTCCGGATTTATGGGTATACTTTTGAGAAATTTCTCCGAATTTATGGGTGGTACTTTTACGATATGAATAGCACAACCCCGCATCTTGGAAACTCAAGTTACCCCTCCCCCCGGGTAAATTACCCGGCTTCGATCGGCCCTTCCTTCCCGTCGAAGTGGGATATTTCCTGCACGAAGCTCCTTTCGAAATCCTGCAAAAGTGAGTGTATACAGCAAGCAAAATTTCTCTTTGCTCTCCATCCTAGCAACAATGAAACTTTGGGTGTGTTCATGAATTCTGACTTCTTTAGAGAATGCAGTCCCCCTGACTAAGTTATCCTGGGGGAAGACTTTTTCATCCCTTCAAGAGGATCACACGTGCTAATGCCTGCTCAAGTCATCGGTGTGAGGTAAAGATATTATGGAAACTTGCTCGTAATTTGAGCACGTTTTAAGATTTCTCGAAGGGAATTTTTATAGCAAATCCCTTGCAAAATCTGAACAGGGTGATCGATTTCAGTCGAAAAATTTCTGAATATTGTCTGATATGTGATGTGAGCTATTCAATCAGTTATTGCAAAATATCATTTCTTTCGTACTCAGAGAGCCTTCCTTTTTTATTCACCTGGTATATGTTCTTTTTCATTCACCTGGTGCTGAGACAAGTGCACGAGCACCGGTTACAGGTACAATATATCATTACACATTAGAAGCTGGAACCTTTTTATGCCTGGTTTCCATATGATTGGAAAGATCGCTTTGGACTTTACGATCGCACAAATTTGTAATTAGCAGTTCTTAGCAATCATTGCATCATCTTGTTTTATCGCTACGATTGCACATCTTTCACAATTATGGCGGCAAAATCGAATTCTTAAAATTGCGGGAGTGGATGTCAAGCCGAAATTCATCATGCTCAATCGGCTTCCATTGAAAACAGTCTCTCAGATCAAGGATTGCTGTCAACGCAGCGATTGTTACTAAGCTGAACAGACAGTTCCTTTGTCGATGCAATGATCGCTGTCAAGATTTTTGGAGGTCCTTTGTTTTTCTTTTTTGTTTGTTTTGTGTGGGATTGTCAAGATTTCTAGCTACTTAAAACTAAATTAGGCCTACTATGTATGCCGCAATTGGGCATAGGATCCCTAGTTTAAGGTCCCTTCCGAAGGACGGCGAGATGAGTTGCAAGGTCAGGCCTCCGAGCCCCCATTCGGAGTTTAACCTCTCTCGACCGAGCTTAACATCAGTCACCCGATGAAAAATGTATAAGCCGCTGGGCCACTATAACGATCCTTGCGATCATGTGGCCACTGGACCGCTATTACGATCCCTGCGATCATGTGGAAAGCAGGTTTTACTATAGTTAGAGTTCTTTGCTCGCATTCACAGACTATTTATGATCAGTAGTACGGCCCACATCATACGATTCCAACTGAAACATCAGCTTAGCGAACACATGGCGTGGGACTAATTATTGAAAACCACGCACAACATCAAAATTAATTTCTTTTTCATCATTTTCTAGGTCAGTGATGTCGATGACGATGTTCGAAGAGCCGCTGTGACGTCAATCGGGTTCCTCTTGTTCAGGTTGTTAACTCGATACTGTTAAAATTTAATCGTCGGTTTGAATTCGAGAACAAGATTAAAATGACTTAATTTTGAATTGATTTGATCATAGGCGTAGGAACCAGGGAGTGCACCGGGGGCACGTGCCCCCCAAGATTTTGCAATAGACAAAGAAGTGCCCACTTTATTACTAGAAAATGCCCCTTTTGCCGGCACATTTTGCCGGTGCGATGCCGGCACATTTTGAAAACGGTGAAAAATGTGACAGTCGCAAAATTTGAGCTAGCGTTCACACGACGCCGGAACAATTTGTAAATAACAGGAAATTTGACGGTATTAAACTCTTTGCAAGACTTTGATGCCACCTACACTCTAAGAATCGGTAGATGGGGTGAATCCACGGTAAAGTTACTTCTAAAAATCCACCAACATCCCTTAAATCGTACAACATACAGTAAGACCCCGTATTTAAGAAACCATTTTTTCACTCCGTAACCTAAAATGTTTCTTATAGTTATGATACTTCTCATATTTTGAGGCTCAACTTTCTTAATTTGCTAATTTCCCTTCTAAAAAGTCCTAGAGAAATGAGTTACTACAAAATGGGGCTGTCTATACATGAATTGGTCATATTGTGCCATGTGTTTATGCTAACAATAATTGTCAAGAACATTAATTAAAATTTACGTAAAATCTTTTAAATTCAAGATATCTTGCCAGCAATTTCTGTGTGATTTAACGTTTCCAGGCAATCAGACTAGTACTCTCGAGTACCGAATAATCGTCCCCCCCCCCGCTTATTAATTTTTGAAAAATTTTCCACCCCCCACCCCACTCTTATTCCAACCCCCCCTTTTATTAATTTCTGGAAAAATGAAATGATATTAGACGTAATTTCTGTATAAACGCAAGAAAGAGTCTCAAGAAGTGCATTCAACAGAACCAGAGTTCAAAAGTATATGAATCAGTAACATCACTATGCACATAGATATATAACAGATACGTGTTTACCTAAGAAAAGGGCTATTTTCTATTTCTCCAAGCACACCCCCCCCCCGATTATTCCAATCCCCCGATTATTGTTATATCGAACCATTTCCAACCCCCCCCGATTATTCTCACCCCCCCCGTTCATTCTGTACTCGAGAGTACTTGGTGTCATTCAAGATACAAGAAACTTTATTTTGGGTGTGAGCCTCTAGAGTTTCTCGTAGGAAGGGGGCTAATTATTTTAAGTAGGCTAAAAGTTTATTTAAGGTGGTTTCTTAAATGCGGGACCTTACTGTATTAGTGTTTCGTTTGTTTCGCTACGAAATTCAACACCTTAATTTTGAAAAAAGCAGTGTAAGATCGCTGTGATAGGGCCTATGAAAAATTACTGTAAAGTCGTGTTTTCAAAGAAGTTTGTTCACGTGACCCAGCCGGCCAGCCGCCTTTTTAAGTGTTATTTGTCATGAGATGCACACTCCTTTCTTTGAAATCGTAGTCATTGCAACATACTCGTTCCTTTACAGGACCCCTGAACAATGCCCCAGTGTTGTCTCACTGTTGTCGGAAAGCTACAATCCAAATGTCAGATACGGGGCCGCATTGGCTCTCGGCATCGCTTGCGCAGGAACGGGATTGAAGGTGTGTATACAGTAATCATTTAATGATTTGGGCCGCATTGGCTCTCGGCATCGCTTGCGCAGGAACGGGATTGAAGGTGTGTATACAGTAATCATTTAATGATTTGAAATCCTGCAAAAATGATGCCACTTTTAAATGAGGCTATTTGTAAAGGCAGAATTTAGGACGATCACTTAAAGTATGGGTGAAAGGCTTATTGATTCAGCAAAAATAAATGTGCGGTCTTTCGAAACGTAGCAAAACCCTGAATTTGAAATTTGATAGGAAGAATGAAGAATTGAAAAATTTCATTTATGGCTTTGGTTAGAGACCCATATGGCTGAGTGCTTGGGGGCTAAGCATAATTCATTGTGACACAAATTCGACCTTCGTATGATATGAAATACACTTCTGACCAAGGTTCTGTTTGTTTTGTTTTTGATAAAGCAAAAAACATCATCATAATTAGCAATGGGATCTTTAATATTGGAAAGGTAATTTTCATCCTTTTTCCTTTACAAATAAATCCATCCAGGATCCCTGTTGCAGTTTTATCTTTGCAGTTAAACTTTTTGTTTTGTTTCATCGTAGGAAGCAATTGCGTTAGTTGAACCTATGATCAATGATCCAGTGAACTACGTACGCCAGGTGAGTGCTGTTCTGCACGAGCAGCTTCCTCCGATTTGATCGAAATAAAGTTGTAGGCCCTTTTTACGCCATTTCGCAGCCAATGGATTTTCGTACAGTCGAACTTTAAAATATATTTCAGCACTGATAGCAACTCGAGGAAATTCATGAAAATGCTTCGGTCTTTCAGATTTTGAGTAAATTTCGATAAATCCAGTAATCATGTTGTAAACTTGTTTCTGGGTCACCTGGAAGAGAGTGGAATGGGCTCACGAAATCTATCTGAAATTGTCATGGAGGCAGAGGAGACTTTCCTCCAATTAAACAATAGAAATTCCAGGTATCAAAAGAAGGTTTTAAGAAGCTTTCTAGAAGCTTCTTTTTGAGAAACTTTGAGTACTTAAGGCGAGGAGTTTTAGAACCATCCAGTTCTAAAAATTTTCAGTTTCTTAAAAATGCATCTTCCGTGAAAGCTCTATTCGTCTGCCCGTTCCATCAAGACTCCTTTGTAATAAGCCTTCCTTCTTAGTCAAAGTTTCGATTAAGCCCCCTCTATTAAGCTCTCTTTTTTGTTAAGCCCCTCTCTTCTAAGCCAAAACTTTCAATAAGCCCTCCTCCCTATTAAGCCCCCCACTTATGTCAAATGCTAGAGAATACCAAAGATTTTCGTTTATTCAGCTGAACAGATTGCATGTTAGTCTGATATGGTTTTGGATAGTAACTGATTCAAATATGTGTATCTGACTCATAAAATTGTGTGCTGATTTCGCAAAATATGATGTAAAAGAACTGAAAAATTGTGATTTATGTATCCTTGTCATTTGGCTCTGTGTTGAAGCCCCCCTCTTTAATAACCCCCCCCCCCCCCTTTCTTTGATTCCCCCTCTGGAGTCTACGAAGGTCAACAGAGCTTTATGGTATATCAAGTTAAGGGAGTGATGTTGAATTATCATTGTTTACTCTATTCGTTGGAGGATTCAATCAAGTGGAATTACTTTGAAGGTCCTCCCATAAAACTAAAATATTTACAATTGAATATTATTTGTTTTAATGTTTATATTTACAGGGAGCTTTGATCGCTTCGGCATTGATTGCAATTCAACAAACAGAAACCACCTGCTCAAAGGTACGCTTCCATTTTCGATGCAATTTTTCTGACCTCGTTAATTGATCTTGTAAACATAAAATTTTTTAACAACTCTAAGAGCTAAGGTTCTTTGCAATGCCATAATTTTGCCTAGGCTAATATTACTTGTCAAGAGATGAAATTTTTTCTTGACAATTTATCACATTTTCTGTTAAACAGTGTGTTAATGCAAGGGTGTTAGGACACGGATGTGTTGGTTGATCATTTATTTACCTTTTGATCCCTGTGTCTTGTTTGTTGTCTTGTTTTCTGTTCTGTTTTGTCTTTCTGTTCTGAGCGTAGTTAGGCCCAACCGCTCTCAAGTTGTTCGAATGGAGCTCCCTTGTATTTCTGTGTCTTAGTGCGCCTTCGCGTAAGAAAGGTTTTTAAAACCGCAATAAAGCCACAGGAACATCTTTGACTGGTTTTTCCTGTTTTCTTGATTTTCCTGTGATTTTGCGGTTGTAAAAACCTGTCTTGACTTACCGTTCATGATTTATGTTTATTTTAGATTTACTTCGTGTGATTCTTTCAAAGCTACATAAATTTTTTCTGCAGGTGAAAAGTCTTCGCGAAGTATATTCAAAATGTATTAGTGATAAACATGAAGATGGTATTGCAAAATTTGGAGCAATCCTTGCGCAGGGCATTATCGATGCAGGTATTAATCAAATGTCACCTTTCTTCTCGTCCGATTATAAATCTATTTCGAATATTCTTTCGATGTTTTCATAAACCCAAAAAACACTGATTTGCACATTAAGTTTCGACATTGGTCCTAAATATCAGAAAGAACGCACGCACACTATAATTCGACGAAAAGGAACGAAAGGAACATTTTATTTTGTCGTGTTTGAATATGTTTGGGTCATCAAGCTGAGATTGTCTGTTTCTTCACATGAACCAAACTGATGATCTTGCGACGAAACGCGTATTTGGCGTAATTACGGTTTTGATAACTGATTACTTATTTTCTTGCAGGTTGAATAGCTTTCTCTCCAGTTACAGGTTTATCTTATGTTATTGCTGTTCCTTTACAGGAGTTGATAGTGTTTTCTTACAGGATACAAGTCTATTGTGCGTCCATGATTTATTCAGATGAGTCCGCTATTTAAGGCCATTTTAGAAAACAGATCGAAAAGAAAAACTTATGGCGTGTTTCATGATCGAACGTTTGTGATGTTTTAAACTGGGGTTTTTGAGACAACTGGTAGTTGCAAGGGAAGATTGAGGCTAGTAACGAAGATTGATTGCAACATTTATTATAAAAGTGCACCATGAAAATTCAAGGGTGGGGGGGGGGAGAGGGGTAACTCGAGTCTTGGAATGACGGGAACGTGCCGCGCACGTGCAACATTTAGTGGAAGACTCCTCTTTAAGGATCCTCACCCGATATTCATACCTATGTTTATTTGAAGCCCATACCCAAGTTTCATTTCATTTCGAACGTACAATAGACCTCCTAGCTATTCTACAAAAGAGCCTGGGTCGAGTTTTATCTTTATAGATTTTTATACGCAGGGTTCGATTGAGTGGTGTTAGAACTTCTATCATTATTTTGCACATTCGAAAATTATACAAAGCTTAGCAAAATATCGTTTGATTCTGATTATTTTCAGAATAGCTAGAAGGTCAATTATGCAGATAAAGTTTTAAGGCTATGTTTGATTGGTCCTGCTGTCTGATTGGTCCTATTGTCTGATTGGTCCTATTGTTTGATTGGTCCTATTGTTTGATCCTAAAAACGGTAGACTTCGCAGAGATGGAAACACATTCCCAGTCAAACGCAAAGTTCTTCAAAACGGCAAGTTTCAGATTCATACTGACGAGAGCGTATTTTTCAGTTGAAAACACGATTGCGAGTATAATGCTTGGCAACAAAGATTGAAGTTGCCGATTTCCGCAGCAACACAAGCGAGTTCACCTCGTTTTCAGAGTTTCACAAATGAAGACGAAAATACCTCCAATGTCTGCCAAACCTTTTGCCTTTCGGAGTAGAATGCTCAGCACCCCTTGCAAACGTACCAAATTTGCCGTTTTCGGAATTTGGGAGTCAATCAAACACAAATTCCGAGTCTGCCAAGTCTACCGTCTTCAGACTTGGTACCATCAAACACACCCTTATTAGCTAATTTTTCAGAACTGAAGCGAAAAATATCCAACGTTCAAAGATGAAACTTTGACCATGATTTTGTTACAGTTGGAAAAGCCTACCCATTGCTAGTAGAGCAGTTAAACTTATAGACCCATGTTTAGCGTTTCTGGAAGTTCAAAATTAATCTTTCTCGGTGGTACCTACACGTTGTTTGTACGTATGGAAGACGCGTTCTCAAGCGAAGCGAAAACCACAGAAAGAATCATTCAGAATATCTTTTTATTTTCTCTAGGTGGACGCAATGTTACAGTTTCCCTCCAATCACGATCTGGTCAAAATCACATGCCTTCAATTGTTGGTCTCTTTGTTTTCTCACATTTCTGGTACTGGTTCCCATTGTCACATTTCTTGTCATTGGCATTCACACCTACGTCGCTTATTGGTCTTAATCATGATCTAAAGGTTAGTTCCACTTCGTTCATCATCTCCATCACAAGAACAGATTTCGTAGTACAATAGAATCAGTTGGTTTTGACTGACACCACGATTCAAAGCAGTTAGCAATTTTAGGCAAAGGAAATTCTCATTCTCTCAACCATTAATTCAAAAGAAACAAAGCCGCAAAAGTTGCTCTGACATCAGTACGACAAACTGTCGCCTTGTGCACGCGATATTGAGTTTATATCGAAACAAGCAGGATACGTCTAAAGATCTGCCGGACAGATTCAACCTCGTTCCCAGGGCCGCCATTGTATTCCTTGGGTTTTTTGACCCCCGTTTATGACGTCATAACGGGTCCCAACTTTCTCATAACCCCAAAATTCAGAATCTCCCGTGGTTCATTACCCCTTTTCAACTCCTAACCAGCCCTACACATAAAACATATTTTTCTCAAACCATTTGAAATGGGACCATTTTTGAATGGGAATCAATAGGAATGGTCCCAACATTACCAAATATAGCTAATTTCTCCCACATGCGCAGCGCAAACCCCATCAACTGGGGCACAGACATGACTTTTAACTATAGCAGCGATACTTTTTTCAATCCTTTGTCCTGCTTTCCCGTGACAGCTACCCAAAGTTGACCAATTTTGTCGCGTTAGTCAAGCAATAACTCTTTTGAATGATCAGTGAACCTTTTGTTATCGAATAGCCAATCAAATTTCGAATTTGACCTGGCCGGTACCAGGGTCATTACTGACGTAGGAAGCTGGCCCTTTGAGCCAGGTTTGGACAAATTTTGTTTTTTGTTTCGTATGCCGAGCCGAAGGTATTTTCAGTTCTTGCAATTATAGTGCTTGAATGAAAAAATTATTCATTCTCTGAATCTAAGCGTGTTGTGGCGTAGTGGTGTAATCTTCTTACTTTGGAGCCAGAACGGTCAGTCGGTGTGGGTTCGATACCTGGTAGGGCCCCATCACTTGAACGTCATGACAAGGTGTCGCGGACTCGATTAGCGCTTAGCTACTTCTGCGATCCCAGCGGTTGGCGCTAAAAACTGCAACTTCACCTTCACCTACGAAAGATTAAGAACCTAAAAAATCAGCCTGGGTGTACGTAATCCGTAGTTTCTATTTTGCGGGTTCTTACTGTATATGATAAAAATTTATTATGTTGGTGGAAATATTTGTTTGTTGATAAAACTCCCGGGCCCTATATATTGGTATGGATGATTTTTAGGTCGATTTGTACTTGAATTGTTTTTCATTTTTTGCCTTGTTAAGATTCACGTTGCATACCTCATGAACCTTACTTTGGTAGACGTCAGTCAAAAACAGGCGTGCAGACACAGTGTTTCCAATGTTAATTCAGTTTAAGGAATATATAATTCGGGCCTGCAGACACCGTGTTTCTAGTGTTAATTCAGTTTAGGGAATATATAATTTGGGCCTGCAGACACCGTGTTTCTAGTGTTAATTCAGTTTAGGGAATATATAATTTGGGCCTGCAGACACCGTGTTTCTAGTGTTAATTCAGTTTAGGGAATATATAATTCGGGCCTGCAGACACCGTGTTTCTAGTGTTAATTCAGTTTAGGGAATATATAATTTGGGCCTGCAGACACCGTGTTTCTAGTGTTAATTCAGTTTAGGGAATATATAATTCGGGCCTGCAGACACCGTGTTTCTAGTGTTAATTCAGTTTAGGGAATATACAATTCGGGCCTGCAGACACCGTGTTTCTAGTGTTAATTCAGTTTAAGGAATATATAATTTGGGCCTGCAGACACCGTGTTTCTAGTGTTAATTCAGTTTAGGGAATATATAATTTGGGCCTGCAGACACCGTGTTTCTAGTGTTAATTCAGTTTAGGGAATATATAATTTGGGCCTGCAGACACCGTGTTTCTAGTGTTAATTCAGTTTAGGGAATATATAATTCGGGCCTGCAGACACCGTGTTTCTAGTGTTAATTCAGTTTAGGGAATATATAATTTGGGCCTGCAGACACCGTGTTTCTAGTGTTAATTCAGTTTAGGGAATATATAATTCGGGCCTGCAGACACCGTGTTTCTAGTGTTAATTCAGTTTAGGGAATATATAATTCGGGCCTGCAGACACCGTGTTTCTAGTGTTAATTCAGTTTAAGGAATATATAATTTGGGCCTGCAGACACCGTGTTTCTAGTGTTAATTCAGTTTAGGGAATATATAATTTGGGCCTGCAGACACCGTGTTTCTAGTGTTAATTCAGTTTAGGGAATATATAATTCGGGCCTGCAGACACCGTGTTTCTAGTGTTAATTCAGTTTAAGGAATATATAATTTGGGCCTGCAGACACCGTGTTTCTAGTGTTAATTCAGTTTAGGGAATATATAATTCGGGCCTGCAGACACCGTGTTTCTAGTGTTAATTCAGTTTAAGGAATATATAATTCGGGCCTGCAGACACCGTGTTTCTAGTGTTAATTCAGTTTAGGGAATATATAATTTGGGCCTGCAGACACCGTGTTTCTAGTGTTAATTCAGTTTAGGGAATATATAATTTGGGCCTGCAGACACCGTGTTTCTAGTGTTAATTCAGTTTAGGGAATATATAATTTGGGCCTGCAGACACCGTGTTTCTAGTGTTAATTCAGTTTAAGGAATATATAATTTGGGCCTGCAGACACCGTGTTTCTAGTGTTAATTCAGTTTAGGGAATATATAATTCGGGCCTGCAGACACCGTGTTTCTAGTGTTAATTCAGTTTAGGGAATATATAATTTGGGCCTGCAGACACCGTGTTTCTAGTGTTAATTCAGTTTAGGGAATATATAATTTGGGCCTGCAGACACCGTGTTTCTAGTGTTAATTCAGTTTAGGGAATATATAATTCGGGCCTGCAGACACCGTGTTTCTAGTGTTAATTCAGTTTAGGGAATATATAATTCGGGCCTGCAGACACCGTGTTTCTAGTGTTAATTCAGTTTAGGGAATATATAATTCGGGCCTGCAGACACCGTGTTTCTAGTGTTAATTCAGTTTAGGGAATATACAATTCGGGCCTGCAGACACCGTGTTTCTAGTGTTAATTCAGTTTAAGGAATATATAATTTGGGCCTGCAGACACCGTGTTTCTAGTGTTAATTCAGTTTAGGGAATATATAATTCGGGCCTGCAGACACCGTGTTTCTAGTGTTAATTCAGTTTAGGGAATATACAATTCGGGCCTGCAGACACCGTGTTTCTAGTGTTAATTCAGTTTAGGGAATATATAATTTGGGCCTGCAGACACCGTGTTTCTAGTGTTAATTCAGTTTAGGGAATATATAATTTGGGCCTGCAGACACCGTGTTTCTAGTGTTAATTCAGTTTAGGGAATATATAATTCGGGCCTGCAGACACCGTGTTTCTAGTGTTAATTCAGTTTAGGGAATATATAATTCGGGCCTGCAGACACCGTGTTTCTAGTGTTAATTCAGTTTAGGGAATATATAATTCGGGCCTGCAGACACCGTGTTTCTAGTGTTAATTCAGTTTAAGGAATATATAATTTGGGCCTGCAGACACCGTGTTTCTAGTGTTAATTCAGTTTAGGGAATATACAATTCGGGCCTGCAGACACCGTGTTTCTAGTGTTAATTCAGTTTAGGGAATATATAATTTGGGCCTGCAGACACCGTGTTTCTAGTGTTAATTCAGTTTAGGGAATATATAATTCGGGCCTGCAGACACCGTGTTTCTAGTGTTAATTCAGTTTAGGGAATATATAATTCGGGCCTGCAGACACCGTGTTTCTAGTGTTAATTCAGTTTAGGGAATATATAATTCGGGCCTGCAGACACCGTGTTTCTAGTGTTAATTCAGTTTAGGGAATATACAATTCGGGCCTGCAGACACCGTGTTTCTAGTGTTAATTCAGTTTAGGGAATATATAATTCGGGCCTGCAGACACCGTGTTTCTAGTGTTAATTCAGTTTAGGGAATATACAATTCGGGCCTGCAGACACCGTGTTTCTAGTGTTAATTCAGTTTAGGGAATATATAATTCGGGCCTGCAGACACCGTGTTTCTAGTGTTAATTCAGTTTAGGGAATATATAATTTGGGCCTGCAGACACCGTGTTTCTAGTGTTAATTCAGTTTAGGGAATATATAATTCGGGCCTGCAGACACCGTGTTTCTAGTGTTAATTCAGTTTAGGGAATATACAATTCGGGCCTGCAGACACCGTGTTTCTAGTGTTAATTCAGTTTAGGGAATATATAATTTGGGCCTGCAGACACCGTGTTTCTAGTGTTAATTCAGTTTAGGGAATATATAATTCGGGCCTGCAGACACCGTGTTTCTAGTGTTAATTCAGTTTAGGGAATATATAATTCGGGCCTGCAGACACCGTGTTTCTAGTGTTAATTCAGTTTAGGGAATATACAATTCGGGCCTGCAGACACCGTGTTTCTAGTGTTAATTCAGTTTAGGGAATATATAATTCGGGCCTGCAGACACCGTGTTTCTAGTGTTAATTCAGTTTAGGGAATATACAATTCGGGCCTGCAGACACCGTGTTTCTAGTGTTAATTCAGTTTAGGGAATATACAATTCGGGCCTGCAGACACCGTGTTTCTAGTGTTAATTCAGTTTAGGGAATATATAATTCGGGCCTGCAGACACCGTGTTTCTAGTGTTAATTCAGTTTAGGGAATATACAATTCGGGCCTGCAGACACCGTGTTTCTAGTGTTAATTCAGTTTAGGGAATATATAATTCGGGCCTGCAGACACCGTGTTTCTAGTGTTAATTCAGCTCAGGGAATATATAATTCGGGCCTGCAGACACCGTGTTTCTAGTGTTAATTCAGTTTAGGGAATATATAATTTCGGCCTGCAGACACCGTGTTTGTAGTGTTAATTCAGTTTAGGGAATATATAATTTGGGCCTGCAGACACCGTGTTTCTAGTGTTAATTCAGTTTAGGGAATATATAATTTGGGCCTGCAGACACCGTGTTTCTAGTGTTAATTCAGTTTAGGGAATATATAATTCGGGCCTGCAGACACCGTGTTTCTAGTGTTAATTCAGTTTAGGGAATATATAATTTGGGCCTGCAGACACCGTGTTTCTAGTGTTAATTCAGTTTAGGGAATATATAATTTGGGCCTGCAGACACCGTGTTTCTAGTGTTAATTCAGTTTAGGGAATATATAATTTGGGCCTGCAGACACCGTGTTTCTAGTGTTAATTCAGTTTAGGGAATATATAATTTGGGCCTGCAGACACCGTGTTTCTAGTGTTAATTCAGTTTAGGGAATATATAATTCGGGCCTGCAGACACCGTGTTTCTAGTGTTAATTCAGTTTAGGGAATATATAATTCGGGCCTGCAGACACCGTGTTTCTAGTGTTAATTCAGTTTAGGGAATATATAATTCGGGCCTGCAGACACCGTGTTTCTAGTGTTAATTCAGTTTAGGGAATATATAATTCGGGCCTGCAGACACCGTGTTTCTAGTGTTAATTCAGTTTAAGGAATATATAATTCGGGCCTGCAGACACCGTGTTTCTAGTGTTAATTCAGTTTAGGGAATATATAATTCGGGCCTGCAGACACCGTGTTTCTAGTGTTAATTCAGTTTAAGGAATATATAATTTGGGCCTGCAGACACCGTGTTTCTAGTGTTAATTCAGTTTAGGGAATATATAATTTGGGCCTGCAGACACCGTGTTTCTAGTGTTAATTCAGTTTAGGGAATATATAATTCGGGCCTGCAGACACCGTGTTTCTAGTGTTAATTCAGTTTAGGGAATATATAATTCGGGCCTGCAGACACCGTGTTTCTAGTGTTAATTCAGTTTAGGGAATATATAATTTGGGCCTGCAGACACCGTGTTTCTAGTGTTAATTCAGTTTAGGGAATATATAATTTGGGCCTGCAGACACCGTGTTTCTAGTGTTAATTCAGTTTAGGGAATATATAATTTGGGCCTGCAGACACCGTGTTTCTAGTGTTAATTCAGTTTAGGGAATATATAATTCGGGCCTGCAGACACCGTGTTTCTAGTGTTAATTCAGTTTAGGGAATATATAATTTGGGCCTGCAGACACCGTGTTTCTAGTGTTAATTCAGTTTAGGGAATATATAATTCGGGCCTGCAGACACCGTGTTTCTAGTGTTAATTCAGTTTAGGGAATATATAATTCGGGCCTGCAGACACCGTGTTTCTAGTGTTAATTCAGTTTAGGGAATATATAATTTGGGCCTGCAGACACCGTGTTTCTAGTGTTAATTCAGTTTAGGGAATATATAATTTGGGCCTGCAGACACCGTGTTTCTAGTGTTAATTCAGTTTAGGGAATATATAATTCGGGCCTGCAGACACCGTGTTTCTAGTGTTAATTCAGTTTAGGGAATATATAATTTGGGCCTGCAGACACCGTGTTTCTAGTGTTAATTCAGTTTAGGGAATATATAATTCGGGCCTGCAGACACCGTGTTTCTAGTGTTAATTCAGTTTAAGGAATATATAATTTGGGCCTGCAGACACCGTGTTTCTAGTGTTAATTCAGTTTAGGGAATATATAATTTGGGCCTGCAGACACCGTGTTTCTAGTGTTAATTCAGTTTAGGGAATATATAATTCGGGCCTGCAGACACCGTGTTTCTAGTGTTAATTCAGTTTAGGGAATATATAATTCGGGCCTGCAGACACCGTGTTTCTAGTGTTAATTCAGTTTAGGGAATATATAATTTGGGCCTGCAGACACCGTGTTTCTAGTGTTAATTCAGTTTAGGGAATATATAATTTGGGCCTGCAGACACCGTGTTTCTAGTGTTAATTCAGTTTAGGGAATATATAATTTGGGCCTGCAGACACCGTGTTTCTAGTGTTAATTCAGTTTAGGGAATATATAATTCGGGCCTGCAGACACCGTGTTTCTAGTGTTAATTCAGTTTAGGGAATATATAATTTGGGCCTGCAGACACCGTGTTTCTAGTGTTAATTCAGTTTAGGGAATATATAATTCGGGCCTGCAGACACCGTGTTTCTAGTGTTAATTCAGTTTAGGGAATATATAATTCGGGCCTGCAGACACCGTGTTTCTAGTGTTAATTCAGTTTAGGGAATATATAATTTGGGCCTGCAGACACCGTGTTTCTAGTGTTAATTCAGTTTAGGGAATATATAATTTGGGCCTGCAGACACCGTGTTTCTAGTGTTAATTCAGTTTAGGGAATATATAATTCGGGCCTGCAGACACCGTGTTTCTAGTGTTAATTCAGTTTAGGGAATATATAATTTGGGCCTGCAGACACCGTGTTTCTAGTGTTAATTCAGTTTAGGGAATATATAATTTGGGCCTGCAGACACCGTGTTTCTAGTGTTAATTCAGTTTAGGGAATATATAATTCGGGCCTGCAGACACCGTGTTTCTAGTGTTAATTCAGTTTAGGGAATATATAATTTGGGCTTGCAGACACCGTGTTTCTAGTGTTAATTCAGTTTAGGGAATATATAATTTGGGCCTGCAGACACCGTGTTTCTAGTGTTAATTCAGTTTAGGGAATATATAATTCGGGCCTGCAGACACCGTGTTTCTAGTGTTAATTCAGTTTAAGGAATATATAATTCGGGCCTGCAGACACCGTGTTTCTAGTGTTAATTCAGTTTAAGGAATATATAATTCGGGCCTGCAGACACCGTGTTTCTAGTGTTAATTCAGTTTAGGGAATATATAATTCGGGCCTGCAGACACCGTGTTTCTAGTGTTAATTCAGTTTAAGGAATATATAATTCGGGCCTGCAGACACCGTGTTTCTAGTGTTAATTCAGTTTAAGGAATATATAATTCGGGCCTGCAGACACCGTGTTTCTAGTGTTAATTCAGTTTAAGGAATATATAATTCGGGCCTGCAGACACCGTGTTTCTAGTGTTAATTCAGTTTAGGGAATATATAATTTGGGCCTGCAGACACCGTGTTTCTAGTGTTAATTCAGTTTAGGGAATATATAATTCGGGCCTGCAGACACCGTGTTTCTAGTGTTAATTCAGTTTAGGGAATATATAATTTGGGCCTGCAGACACCGTGTTTCTAGTGTTAATTCAGTTTAAGGAATATATAATTTGGGCCTGCAGACACCGTGTTTCTAGTGTTAATTCAGTTTAGGGAATATATAATTCGGGCCTGCAGACACCGTGTTTCTAGTGTTAATTCAGTTTAGGGAATATATAATTTGGGCCTGCAGACACCGTGTTTCTAGTGTTAATTCAGTTTAGGGAATATATAATTTGGGCCTGCAGACACCGTGTTTCTAGTGTTAATTCAGTTTAAGGAATATATAATTCGGGCCTGCAGACACCGTGTTTCTAGTGTTAATTCAGTTTAGGGAATATATAATTCGGGCCTGCAGACACCGTGTTTCTAGTGTTAATTCAGTTTAGGGAATATATAATTCGGGCCTGCAGACACCGTGTTTCTAGTGTTAATTCAGTTTAGGGAATATATAATTCGGGCCTGCAGACACCGTGTTTCTAGTGTTAATTCAGTTTAGGGAATATATAATTTGGGCCTGCAGACACCGTGTTTCTAGTGTTAATTCAGTTTAAGGAATATATAATTTGGGCCTGCAGACACCGTGTTTCTAGTGTTAATTCAGTTTAGGGAATATATAATTCGGGCCTGCAGACACCGTGTTTCTAGTGTTAATTCAGTTTAGGGAATATATAATTTGGGCCTGCAGACACCGTGTTTCTAGTGTTAATTCAGTTTAGGGAATATATAATTCGGGCCTGCAGACACCGTGTTTCTAGTGTTAATTCAGTTTAGGGAATATATAATTTGGGCCTGCAGACACCGTGTTTCTAGTGTTAATTCAGTTTAGGGAATATATAATTCGGGCCTGCAGACACCGTGTTTCTAGTGTTAATTCAGTTTAGGGAATATATAATTTGGGCCTGCAGACACCGTGTTTCTAGTGTTAATTCAGTTTAAGGAATATATAATTCGGGCCTGCAGACACCGTGTTTCTAGTGTTAATTCAGTTTAGGGAATATATAATTCGGGCCTGCAGACACCGTGTTTGTAGTGTTAATTCAGTTTAGGGAATATATAATTTGGGCCTGCAGACACCGTGTTTCTAGTGTTAATTCAGTTTAGGGAATATATAATTTGGGCTTGCAGACACCGTGTTTCTAGTGTTAATTCAGTTTAGGGAATATATAATTTGGGCCTGCAGACACCGTGTTTCTAGTGTTAATTCAGTTTAGGGAATATATAATTCGGGCCTGCAGACACCGTGTTTCTAGTGTTAATTCAGTTTAAGGAATATATAATTCGGGCCTGCAGACACCGTGTTTCTAGTGTTAATTCAGTTTAAGGAATATATAATTCGGGCCTGCAGACACCGTGTTTCTAGTGTTAATTCAGTTTAGGGAATATATAATTCGGGCCTGCAGACACCGTGTTTCTAGTGTTAATTCAGTTTAGGGAATATATAATTCGGGCCTGCAGACACCGTGTTTCTAGTGTTAATTCAGTTTAAGGAATATATAATTCGGGCCTGCAGACACCGTGTTTCTAGTGTTAATTCAGTTTAAGGAATATATAATTCGGGCCTGCAGACACCGTGTTTCTAGTGTTAATTCAGTTTAGGGAATATATAATTCGGGCCTGCAGACACCGTGTTTCTAGTGTTAATTCAGTTTAGGGAATATATAATTCGGGCCTGCAGACACCGTGTTTCTAGTGTTAATTCAGTTTAAGGAATATATAATTTGGGCCTGCAGACACCGTGTTTCTAGTGTTAATTCAGTTTAGGGAATATATAATTCGGGCCTGCAGACACCGTGTTTCTAGTGTTAATTCAGTTTAAGGAATATATAATTCGGGCCTGCAGACACCGTGTTTCTAGTGTTAATTCAGTTTAGGGAATATATAATTCGGGCCTGCAGACACCGTGTTTCTAGTGTTAATTCAGTTTAGGGAATATATAATTTGGGCCTGCAGACACCGTGTTTCTAGTGTTAATTCAGTTTAAGGAATATATAATTTGGGCCTGCAGACACCGTGTTTCTAGTGTTAATTCAGTTTAGGGAATATATAATTCGGGCCTGCAGACACCGTGTTTCTAGTGTTAATTCAGTTTAGGGAATATATAATTTGGGCCTGCAGACACCGTGTTTCTAGTGTTAATTCAGTTTAGGGAATATATAATTCGGGCCTGCAGACACCGTGTTTCTAGTGTTAATTCAGTTTAGGGAATATATAATTCGGGCCTGCAGACACCGTGTTTCTAGTGTTAATTCAGTTTAGGGAATATATAATTTGGGCCTGCAGACACCGTGTTTCTAGTGTTAATTCAGTTTAAGGAATATATAATTTGGGCCTGCAGACACCGTGTTTCTAGTGTTAATTCAGTTTAGGGAATATATAATTCGGGCCTGCAGACACCGTGTTTCTAGTGTTAATTCAGTTTAGGGAATATATAATTTGGGCCTGCAGACACCGTGTTTCTAGTGTTAATTCAGTTTAGGGAATATATAATTCGGGCCTGCAGACACCGTGTTTCTAGTGTTAATTCAGTTTAAGGAATATATAATTCGGGCCTGCAGACACCGTGTTTCTAGTGTTAATTCAGTTTAAGGAATATATAATTCGGGCCTGCAGACACCGTGTTTCTAGTGTTAATTCAGTTTAAGGAATATATAATTCGGGCCTGCAGACACCGTGTTTCTAGTGTTAATTCAGTTTAAGGAATATATAATTTGGGCCTGCAGACACCGTGTTTCTAGTGTTAATTCAGTTTAGGGAATATATAATTCGGGCCTGCAGACACCGTGTTTCTAGTGTTAATTCAGTTTAAGGAATATATAATTTGGGCCTGCAGACACCGTGTTTCTAGTGTTAATTCAGTTTAGGGAATATATAATTTGGGCCTGCAGACACCGTGTTTCTAGTGTTAATTCAGTTTAGGGAATATATAATTCGGGCCTGCAGACACCGTGTTTCTAGTGTTAATTCAGTTTAGGGAATATATAATTTGGGCCTGCAGACACCGTGTTTCTAGTGTTAATTCAGTTTAGGGAATATATAATTTGGGCCTGCAGACACCGTGTTTCTAGTGTTAATTCAGTTTAGGGAATATATAATTCGGGCCTGCAGACACCGTGTTTCTAGTGTTAATTCAGTTTAGGGAATATATAATTTGGGCCTGCAGACACCGTGTTTCTAGTGTTAATTCAGTTTAGGGAATATATAATTCGGGCCTGCAGACACCGTGTTTCTAGTGTTAATTCAGTTTAGGGAATATATAATTCGGGCCTGCAGACACCGTGTTTCTAGTGTTAATTCAGTTTAGGGAATATATAATTTGGGCCTGCAGACACCGTGTTTCTAGTGTTAATTCAGTTTAGGGAATATATAATTCGGGCCTGCAGACACCGTGTTTCTAGTGTTAATTCAGTTTAGGGAATATATAATTTGGGCCTGCAGACACCGTGTTTCTAGTGTTAATTCAGTTTAGGGAATATATAATTCGGGCCTGCAGACACCGTGTTTCTAGTGTTAATTCAGTTTAGGGAATATATAATTTGGGCCTGCAGACACCGTGTTTCTAGTGTTAATTCAGTTTAAGGAATATATAATTCGGGCCTGCAGACACCGTGTTTCTAGTGTTAATTCAGTTTAAGGAATATATAATTTGGGCCTGCAGACACCGTGTTTCTAGTGTTAATTCAGTTTAGGGAATATATAATTCGGGCCTGCAGACACCGTGTTTCTAGTGTTAATTCAGTTTAGGGAATATATAATTCGGGCCTGCAGACACCGTGTTTCTAGTGTTAATTCAGTTTAAGGAATATATAATTTGGGCCTGCAGACACCGTGTTTCTAGTGTTAATTCAGTTTAGGGAATATATAATTCGGGCCTGCAGACACCGTGTTTCTAGTGTTAATTCAGTTTAGGGAATATATAATTTGGGCCTGCAGACACCGTGTTTCTAGTGTTAATTCAGTTTAGGGAATATATAATTCGGGCCTGCAGACACCGTGTTTCTAGTGTTAATTCAGTTTAGGGAATATATAATTCGGGCCTGCAGACACCGTGTTTCTAGTGTTAATTCAGTTTAGGGAATATATAATTCGGGCCTGCAGACACCGTGTTTCTAGTGTTAATTCAGTTTAGGGAATATATAATTTGGGCCTGCAGACACCGTGTTTCTAGTGTTAATTCAGTTTAAGGAATATATAATTTGGGCCTGCAGACACCGTGTTTCTAGTGTTAATTCAGTTTAGGGAATATATAATTCGGGCCTGCAGACACCGTGTTTCTAGTGTTAATTCAGTTTAGGGAATATATAATTCGGGCCTGCAGACACCGTGTTTCTAGTGTTAATTCAGTTTAGGGAATATATAATTTGGGCCTGCAGACACCGTGTTTCTAGTGTTAATTCAGTTTAGGGAATATATAATTCGGGCCTGCAGACACCGTGTTTCTAGTGTTAATTCAGTTTAGGGAATATATAATTTGGGCCTGCAGACACCGTGTTTCTAGTGTTAATTCAGTTTAGGGAATATATAATTCGGGCCTGCAGACACCGTGTTTCTAGTGTTAATTCAGTTTAGGGAATATATAATTCGGGCCTGCAGACACCGTGTTTCTAGTGTTAATTCAGTTTAGGGAATATATAATTTGGGCCTGCAGACACCGTGTTTCTAGTGTTAATTCAGTTTAGGGAATATATAATTTGGGCCTGCAGACACCGTGTTTCTAGTGTTAATTCAGTTTAGGGAATATATAATTCGGGCCTGCAGACACCGTGTTTCTAGTGTTAATTCAGTTTAGGGAATATATAATTCGGGCCTGCAGACACCGTGTTTCTAGTGTTAATTCAGTTTAGGGAATATATAATTCGGGCCTGCAGACACCGTGTTTCTAGTGTTAATTCAGTTTAGGGAATATATAATTTGGGCCTGCAGACACCGTGTTTCTAGTGTTAATTCAGTTTAGGGAATATATAATTTGGGCCTGCAGACACCGTGTTTCTAGTGTTAATTCAGTTTAGGGAATATATAATTTGGGCCTGCAGACACCGTGTTTCTAGTGTTAATTCAGTTTAGGGAATATATAATTTGGGCCTGCAGACACCGTGTTTCTAGTGTTAATTCAGTTTAGGGAATATATAATTCGGGCCTGCAGACACCGTGTTTCTAGTGTTAATTCAGCTCAGGGAATATACAATTCGGGCTTGTTTCCAGTGTTAATTCAGGTAAAGCATTGCATAATTTGGGCCTGCATGCACCGTGCTGCCAGTGTTGATTTAGGCTAAGGCTGCGTTCACATTGCACAATCTTTTAAAAGCGCATAAACGCTTGTGCAGAATTCTGCTATACTAATCCTTTACTTACAGTGTTCAGACTGCAAAAATATTTTGCAATCTGAACACTGTAAGGGATTAGTATGGAGGATTTCTGCACGAGCGTTTAAGCGCTTACAAAAGTTTGTGCAATGTGAACGCAGCCTAAGGATTGTAGGATTTCAGCACGACGTCATGAAACCATAAGGTGCGTGCTACCCCCTACCCCAACCACGCTTTCTCACGCTTAAAAATTCCAGGCCCCCTGTAACGGAGGTGGCAGCTCTGTTCAGATTAGGTCTCTAAATAAAGATTGTTTGATTCATTGATTGTCTGGATACAAGGATTGTACCTGTCGCCCTTCTTCACATTTTGCTGAAATCTTTAAGTGCTGGAATGAATGATAATGAATTCGAACCGGCAAGTGATTTGTTTTTGGTCAGTCACATCCAAATCCTAACATTAACATGCTGGTTGTTGGGTTTATGTGCGGTTTGTATATAATTATGTACGGCCTAATACGGTAATTCATGGTCAGCTGGTAAAATTAGGCAATCTGATTGATCGTTGTGAAATAATCTACTTTCACGCTATCTCAGCGTTGTTTGAATTCTAGATCATAGTGTGGCTTGCTGGCCTAATAGATGCCATCAACGATTTATATTTCGATCATGAGCGATAGGTCACCCAGTGTGTAGCAGTTTGAAATTTGTATCAGAAGCGAGCTGCCTTAACTTAGTGTTTTTTCTGTTTGAAAGTTATTTTACTCGGTATACAACCACCCTTCACTGTTTCGTTATTTTGAAATTTTTTGGTAGTGAGCCACCTTAAGTGCAGAGCCACCTTAATCACACGACGAGACTATGTTGTGAGCGGTGCTTGTGCACTCGTGCAGATTAAGGAGGTCTGGCTCCACGGCTATGAGCCCGAAGACGGTTTTGTTTGTTAATGTGATCTTTGAAGAAGGTCGAGCAATTTTTATGAGATGTCTAAGAACATTTTGTGCCTGACTATCACAATTTCTTATGTGAAAGAACAGAAGTCCCATTTTGAGCAAAATAAGTCCACCTTTATTCCGAAGAATGAAAACAAATATGTAAATGTTGTTGTTGTTGTTGTTGTTGTTGTTGTTGTTGTTGTTGTTGTTACGATAATTGAGACGATGTTGTGAGTCTACTTTTGGAGATCCTTGTTATGTGTTGAAAGCTAAAAGGCCAAGAAGGTAGTGACCAACTAAGGGCCTAACCATTGCTTAGTACTTGCAGAAAAAGACCGAAACTGCTCATTACGCACAGTTGTTGACTGTTCATTAGGGAGAGATTTCACCATGACGAGACATCTGCTTGATGAGATCCCTGTCGTAACCACTCCGTTCTCAGTCAGAGACTACTTGTACGGTGAATCGGCTTTTGTAATCGCTCATATAAGTCAATCTGATTTACATGTGATTTGCTTAAACTATGGTCTTTCGTGAGAAGAGTGGGGGCACTCGACCTGCGTTTTTACTTATTTTAGATATCTTGTACCAGCTCTCGCCGTCCTTCATTTTTCAAGCTTGAGAAAATTCACCATCGGTCAGAGAGTCGGAACGTTTGACCCCAACGTCTAATTGCCAGACTTCATAGTCATAAAGAGCTGTTAGGGAAAACTTAGGTTGGATTTCAGTGACGACATATTTTCTAGGCCCAGGCCTTGAGTAGTTTCGGATATTTTACGGAGTCTAGGACCTAGAACAACATTTGTCTTTTCACATTCTACAATTCTTCATTTTAGTCGTGTTCAAATAACATTGTGATAAGTCTAGCCTCCCTCCTGGGCTTTCTATTTGCCCTCTTTATCCCTGCCTTTGCCTCGAGAATTTTGAAAATATGGTACACTCAAATGACGTTTCGCTTTTGCTTCATCAGAAACAACTTTTTTTCTAATGAAGGGAAAGCGAAACGTTTCAGTGAAGTGTTATGTTATTCCGTATTGTACTATAAGAAACTCGTATTGTATCAAATATTTTTCAAGAAAACCGTAGTTTGTGGATGCCTACAAATGACGTCACATCATAAAATGAGCTGAAATATAGAAAAGGCTGTAATTTTAGCAAATAGCCAAGATGTGTGAAAAGTCCAACGGTAGAGTCATAGAAAAATTGCCAAAGTTTCTTTCAAGTCATTCAGTTTAAAGAAATAGGTCATTGAATTTTACACCCGCCTTTTTACACCCATTTAAAGATGCTAGGTGGTACACTTCTTACTTCTTCCACTTTGACTGTAATCATTTAACATCGGGAATTTTTTCTTATTCATTTGCAATTTTGTGACAGAGCTATTTGATGAAAGAGGTGCGTGAATACAATAATGCCCCGCCTTTGAGAAACTGCATTATAAGAAACTCAGTCCTGATTTCACTGAATAAAATACCTCTCTACAAGAAACTATCCAGGCTGATTCATGTTCAGTTTCGTGTACAATGCTACATAGCCATATAATAAGGCGTATATTTGAATATGTCTCCAATAGGTCTCAATTCTCTAGAAACAAGAATGAAAGTTTCAAGTCCAAATTATTATAATTCTAAGAAACCTTCAGTACTGACTCAAACAATTAGACCCTTGCACAACAGCGCATATTTCCAAAACGTTTTCTTGACAATTTTGACTGCTGTTTGGAGTATAAAAGTGTTTCTTATACCATGGTATACACGCCCTGTTTTGAAGAAGCATATGTTGACCTAAGAACCAATCAGGCTGTAACAAGTTTCTTAAAGGCGGGACTTTACTGTATGTGAGCGTACTATATCTTCGAAATTCTTTGTTACATTCATGTAGATTTACTGCAATTCGTCCCAGTATTCACTCGCAATTTCTTTCACTTTTTTACCTACTTATCTATTGAACTGAATTATTTTACCTTCCTATTCATTGAATTGAATTGCTGGAGAGGTTTTTATAAAAATATAGAAATAACGGGCGAAATTTGCGACAAATTGTAATCATTCTAAGATTTAAACTGTTTATAGAAAAGAGCTTATGATTTATCGTTATCTTTCGTTGACACATTGTCATGTGTTTCTTATTTTTGTTGATATAGGTGAAATTCACAAGGTGTGTTATACATATGGTATTATATTGAGTTTAGTTCTGAGGACTGTTTTATTCATGATGGGTATTTTATTTGCTCCAGTTTCCCTGGATTTTGCCAGATTCTGGATCTTACTATCACAGATCTTCGGGTCCATTTTACAATTAAGAGTTGAGCCATTATCCATTCACCTCTCCAGGAAGAATTTACATAATGAGCATGCTTGGACATGCAACTCTTTAAGAAATATTGTGAAAAGCGTTCGAACATTCATTGGTATTTATGTTGTCAGTTGCATAACAGTCAGATATCAACCTTTGGGCGATAAGGTCGTGAAGCAGAGCATTGGCAAAAGAGAGCCTGCGAACGCTCGAAGGGTTTGTTCTGACTGTTTGTTGCCTGGAGGGTTTTTTTTACCTAAAATTGAGATTTGTTGCTCAAATCGTCATAAATGCTATCGATATCTATTGGACTCCTTCCCTCCCCTCTCTGCCCCGCTCTGCCCCGCTCTGCCCGCCTCGTTCACTATCTTACTATCGACTGCTGTCGTCACTTCGAACATTGTATAGGTAACTATTGTCATGATCGAAGGTGATTGTTTTGGCTCAAAGGTAGAGAATTCCATGAAAGCGTCCCCAGATGGCTGGCGTTCTCATCATAGTACCTTCTTTTCAAGGAATTAGATCGTACCCAAACATTGTCAGATTTTCATATCGTTTCATAGTTTGGAAATGAATATTTGACAGTCTTCTGGAGTAAAATAGACTTGCCCCAAATCTATTTATTACAGATGAAGAAACAGATTTAGGGCCAGTCTTTGAGAAAATAACTGTTTGTTAAATACTTTGCATGATTCTGGTCACAGTAAATATTCAGATGATTTATAATGAGCAGAAAAGACATGCCACTAAAGTTTCATATGGTCTGTAGACTGTTTATTTTTTCTTCCAAAGAGTCTGGATCGAGCGATATATTCGTACGTAGATCACTGAAACATTTAGGGTTATGGTTTACACGTTACACGCTATGTTCGATTGAGTGGTGTTGTAGTTTCGATATCTATCAGATTTGCGCACGTTCGAAAGTTCCTCAAATTACTACAAAGTTTGTAATAATATTGCTTGATCGAAACCTTTCGTAAAATGAGAGAAAGTTCGGTAGAAAAGGCGTAGAAGTCAAATGAAATTGTTGGAGAGTCTGTATCGATACAAACCACAAGAATTTTCAAGAAACTGTTTCAGAAACTTTGAGAACTCAAGTGTCGAGGAATGACAGAATGAGAACTTAAATGAAATTTACAATGTAGGTGGAACGTGTAGGTCCTGAAGGCGCCTTTAAGTCACATGACTACATGATCACGTGATAGTGGCTCTTTATTCAAAAATCACGTGACCACTTATAGACACAAAGGAAGTGATTTTCAATCGAACGCGATCAAACACGAGGTGGGAAGTTGGCGAGAGGACAATAGTGATCGTTGTATGGAGATTGTATCGATCTTTGAATTTCTGAAAAGGAAAGACATTTATCTATTCAAATATCAACATTGATACAGGCATCTTGATATTGAATGTGTGAAGAGAGGGAGCAGACCAAAGATTTCTGTGAACGATCAACAGCATTTGCAGGGATTAAAGTTTGTTTATTGCAAACATTGAAGACAAATTTCTCGTTCTCTCGTCAGTAAAAGAACATTCAAATAGGAGAAGTTATTGGATTAGCTCGGATGTGACGTAAATATCAGAAGGTGATCGAAAAACCGAAGGAGGAAGTTCTGGAATTACAAGTTTTATTTTTGTTGGACTTTTCACACTTAACTGACGAAGGTCGTTCTAATTTGGTTTTCGAGATAACACCAGGATATAATTCGCTCCATTGTTCGACGATTTTATCACTGGAAGTATTTGTTTTTGCGGTTTATCGGGATCGAAATTGATTAGAAAGAGCAATTGTTGGCGAGAATATCAGTTGTGGAATGATTGATTGAGAAACGAAATTATCTGTTTCGATTGCGTTGGAAATTTCATAACTACGATCTGAGTTCATAACTCGCTAATCTTAGTATTGGCATTGTCTGGAAGTATCGAATATTTTTGAGACATTATAAACTTTGGTATGCTGATGTTGTTGTAAGCGCAACAAGCAAACTTTTATGTTAACGAAGATTTTGGATAATGGGAGCTCGACAAAGCACAGATCATGAAAGTTGTCACAACGATTCACAAGTAAACATGGAACTCGGGGACTCAAAACTGAGGCTTGCAAAGAGACCCTCTATGCCTTCAGAATCAGAACTCTGTGGAAACTCCGCGACATTTCCTAGTGCCATGAAACGCCGAGCTTTTTCCGAATCTGAAGCGGTTGTATTAGGCGAAAGAGAAAGGACTCGACTGAACGAAAGAGAAATTCGCAGAAACAAGGAAATATTATCATGGAAAGAAAACTTTAATGCGTTACTAAAGCATCCAGTTGGTTATGAATTATTTCGATTATTTCTGAAAGAGGAACATAGCGAAGAGAGCATCATGTTTTGGCGTGCTTGTGAAGATTTCAAGCGATCGAATTTTAGGGTTTGCTCGAAGGCCAAAAGGTTGTACAGAAATTACATCCGAAACGAATCGAGATTTCAAGTTAATCTGGATTATAAAGAACAGATTAAAATAGCAGAAGCTTTGAAATCACCAAATAAAACAATTTTCGATGAAGCTCAACGGAAGATCAAATTTATGATGATGAATGATGCTTATCCCAGATTTTTGAAGTCAAGCAGGTATCAAAACTTGGAACAACGAGCTATCGCTGATTAATCTTGTTTCATTTTATTCAAAGAAAGAAAGAAACACGACTTTTTTCGTGAGACATCGCACACTGCTTGCAAATTACCTTTGATTTTGTAAGCGAGGAAATCCATGGCAGATAGTTTCAAATAAACTATAGCGATATTAACACCAGGTTATCAGCAAGTTTTGATATGAAGGAGGGTTTGTTTTGATTTTGTGAGAGATTCTTGGGAACTTCGAATCTTTGGAATCATTCAGGGAACTTCTATCTGGTGCTAAACCAGCACCTGGGAACTTCGAATCTTGGAATCATTCAGGGAACTTCTATCTGGTGCTAAACCAGCACCAGATAGAAGTTCGCTACCTTGCAAATGATTCTCCAGAAGCACCCTGAGAAAGATCTTATCCAATAAATGCCTTTGATATTCTCGTAAACATGATACTTAATACTATGGTAAAACCTATCTAGGAGGGAGTGATTGCAGTGAACATTAGGAAACACTTTTTACAAGTAGACGGATAGCCATAGTCACAGCCTTCACATTTGCACATGGGCAAGTGTTTGGACTCCATCCCCCCAAAGGCTAGTCAACAACACAAGCCTTGTGCACATGAACATGATTTTCATACCTAAGAAGTCTCTTTTCAACAAGTTTCACAATCTTAGGTATGGCCCAAGAATTCTTATATATTATTGTGTAGAATTCTTGAAAATTCTTGAGAATTCTTGTCATGTTTATGTGTGCATGACAAGTAGTGTAGTGTAAAGACAATTTTTAGAGAATTCACATCCGATTCCTTCTGAACCTCCAGGGTTCTATTAAATATAGCCATAACCACCCAGGGAGCCCCTTTCTAAGATAAAGCCACATGGACAGAGCAGGGCAGGGAATTAATAGTGAGGAAGTATCCTGGTTAATGCCTTTGATACTTTCCAATAAGATTCAAGGTGAAGCAAATCTTTGAAGAAAACACAGGGTCAAAGCCTTACAATTCACTGAGTGAGTCTCTCTTTCCTGAAATCTCGATGGATTTATAATGATAATCAGTGAAACAGGTTACCAGTAATTTGGAGTGGATTCTGGAGTCAAAATTTGATTTGAATTACTTGTAAAGAGTAAACATCAGCAATGACGTTTGGCGCAAAACCTCATTTTATTCTGAAGATTGTCTATCAATATTTATAACAGACACCCTTTCCAAAAACTTTACTGGTCTTCATGATCTATGAAACAGGTTGTCAATAGTTACACAACAACCTGCTGGCTAAGTATCTGGCTACCTCCAATTTCTTGCATGAGAATTAAGTGATGTGGCTTTGACTTTTTACCTGCTGTTGTAAGCTATTTTGTTGTCTGACAATTCAGACACCAATATAGCCTTGAACTGAATCTTGTCTGGTTCCCATGCTTATGCATGATTAGTAAAGCAATAGATACCTGCAAAGACACAGGAACTGGGGGCACATGCCCCCAAGATTTTGCAATAAACAAAGAAGTACCCTCCTTATTTTTAGAAAATACCCCCTTTTTCTAAGGAAAAAGTGCCTTAAAAATTTTTGCCCCCCTAAGTTTAAGATGCTTCCTACTTCCATGGATACCTGATATTTAGAATTGGATAGAATTGGCCAAATGGACTGAGTTAGGTTGGCTGGGCCCCTCCCCCCTGCCTGAGGGAGTTTTGCATCAGACAAATAGAAGGACAAGGGCCTTGGGAATGCATTAATTGTGTCTGCTGCCTTGTTTTCAGAATGCTACCAGCTTCTAATTACCAAAATTTACCTTTGTACTCTCTTTTATGATGAATTTTGGTGCCTTTTTTCAATCATTTTTTGCCAATTTCAGCTAAAACCCAAAGTCTGCCAGAAAGGGGGCTTTGAAGTAAACAGCAGGTACCTCTCAGTTAAATGCTTGTGAAAAAAGTACCGAAAAGCCAAGATTCTTAGGAGATAGCCCATTAAGGCCTATCTCACATTTACCAAAACTTTCCAAAAGAGGCAGAGAAAACAGACCTAAAAGATTTCCAATTTGTACAAAGTTTTGGAAGATTTTCAATTTGTGAGAAGCCCTTCCTTCCATGGAATGATAGCTCCAAACCAATTATCTTGCACCTGTAAACTTTTTTAATAGCTAAAGGATCTTAGATAATTAGTCAGTTTGACTAGGGTCAATCAAACCATTTAGACATAAATGAGACTCTCCAGACAAATTAGTATTTCTAATGAATCAGCTATAACTTTTTAAATCACAGTCAAATAGCTTTACAAATTGAAATCAAATCGCTTTTCAAACAAAATGCCTAGCAACTGTTACCAGAAACGTTTTCAGAGTAATCTGAAGCACCACTCTCTTTCCTTTTTCTTGGTGTTTAGGAAGGTGAATAACTTTTATTACAGTTTTAGTTAGCTTTGTCCCAGACCCTCTTGGAGTCTTGCCGCCGTGCAGACTTTACTGCTGCGCAGGAGAGATCGAGACGCGGGCTACTTGGGGTCACCAATATTGGTATGGCTCAGGGAAAAATACTTTGTTGATAATGAAACCACGAAAATTCAGAGGGAAAAGGACCCTTGCAGGTTTAGGGGTTATAAAAAGACTTTGATGACTTAGTTCCTTTTATGAGTAGAATGGCAGATCTTCAACATTTGGGGGGGGGGATGAATTAGGGTGAACATACCCAGCCCACGTTGCTGTTTGATATCAATAAAAACTAAAATGAGTTTGGCGTATCAGTTCCATGGTGTGTCCACCCCACTTTTTCAGAGCTGGCATCACAACAGACCCTATGAACACCGTTGACCCCCATGTCCCCCGCAGAGGCTCTATGAGCCGCTACGGAGGATAGTATTTGCAAAGACAGTAAAGACCCGTGTGGAAACCTGGTGGATTATCACCATACATGCTGCAAATGTCGAATTAGGCCCCATTTTATCAGAATCAATCTTCTATGTTCCATGTTTAAGAACCCGGCCTGACGTGCGAAATTGTAACTTCACATATGCTGGTGTTTATGTTTACTGTAGATGTCAAGAATTCCTCTGATTCATTTAAAAGCACAATTCCATTACGGTAGTGGTAATTTGCTTGCGAAAATGCCGACCCACAGTATACCTTTTATCCAGTGTTACTCCTTAGATAGCTATTGTCACCCAGAGTCCCTTGCAAGTACACTGAAAATTGTCTGAAAATCGACATGGGCCTAAGCGGAAGCCAGAAAAGTTTCACTTCAGTCTAACTGCGCCATCTTAGTTTCCGGTGTGGCCAAATTTTAGTTTCATTCCGTCTGAGTTGTAGGTAGTGTGCCCGCAAGGGGACGTAGGTGACAATAGCTGTTTAGTTACAAAATACGTCGTCTTTATAAGACGTAGCTTTTCGCTGATTGTAAATTTGTAATTATTCAGTATTTGTTTCTTCAAGATCCAATCAGACTTCGTATTAGGTTAAAAAGATTTTTACAGATCACTCATTCAAAGAACTGTGTAATGATATGTTTGGGTCATTTGGTTACAATGATGTAAAAAGTGGAAAGCTTCTGTAAGATGTATATAGAAATATACAGCAGGCGATTGTCATCGAGTCATAGTTTTTAGATTTAATTTACTCTTTGGGCCTTGTGGTTTTGCTGGTGGTTTGCCTTTATGTTCTGAGTCTACTTTGTAAACTCTTGAGCTATATATATATGAATTATTGAAAAATTTTTCAACAAGAAGTTTTTTCCAGGAAAATCCAGAGCTGTACTTTATGTTAAATCTATGGTGCATCCAGTTCAAAATTTCAGAAAACCTTACAAAAGTTATGAATTTGCGAGCAAAGTGGTCCAAAAATAGTATGCCTCTCATGCAGTCGTTTTCATCTCGGACGAAACCTCATTGGAAACTTTTACAGCTGGCCTGTTAGCGTATTTCTAAAATGGGTTAACTTTCACTTCACTAGGAAAACGTAATTTTGAATTGGAGGGGGGCGTTCTGTCGAAGGATTTAAATTTGATTGATGCATGATTGATGTTTCGCTGAAATTTATTCTTCCAACCACACGGGGCTGATTTGAATCGTAAATTGAGCTAGAAGGAACCACTGTCAGGCACCTCACTTGGTACGACGCGAACCCTCAGATTGTCTTTTGTCCAAATTGTTTCAAAGTTTTAATGTTTATTTTTCAAATTTGATTAGAGTTGTTTTGAAATCACCAGAAACAACCCACAAACCATCTGTCGGGGCAACATTACTGTTTACGTTGAGTTTGCGTAACTGGGAAAGATTGTAATCGTACATCCTGCCAGGCCCCTGTGGAGGCGTGGGAGAACAAAACTTTCCTTACGTCATATGTTCGATTGCACATTATTACAGAAAACTGCAGAGCAAGATTACACCCCCCAGTAACAACCCCACTGAAACATTGCCCCGCCAAGGTTGAAGGATGACCCGCCAAGCAAACTCCTTTCCCCGCTAAGTTTTGAATTTAAAGAGTTTTCCCGCTCTGATTTTGTTGTTTCCCCGCTGAAATTTTTGCTTCCCCGTCAAAATTATGCAAGTTTCATTATAGATAATAGTCTAAAATTTCATTTCATCGCCATGATATTTCTAATGCCCGCTGAAAATGTCTTAATTTCCCCGCTGTATTTTCAAGGTCGGCGGGGTCATTACTGGGGGTGGGGGTGTAAGGTTGTGACTGTGATGCAGCGTCAAAGGCACTCTGGTGAAGAGACTGCTTGTGAGAAACTGCGAAATTACCTAGTTTAAAATGGGTGAAAAGCTTTTACAATTTGCTGCTTTGATTTTCAGCTTTGATTTCCTCTAGTTACATTCGCTCCCTATTGCTGAAATTTGTCTAGGCCTGAAGTTAGACATAAGCTGAGTCCTGAGTGTGAATTCTTACCAAATTCCCGAAGCATACTGATAGATAGAAACTCATAGAAGCTGTTCCTAAGAAATTTAAGAAACTTGATGAAACAGAGAGACGAAACTTGCAGTTCAATAGGTAAACGTGCTTTTGAAGGAGGCAAACTCCGTTTAGAACACAACTGAAAGCCGGCGGGAAATTTTGACCGGGAAGTAATGTTACAAATCAAAGAGCCTCGTCTTTAAACCCCATGATCGTAAGGAAAGTTGAAATTTGAGGATGGATTGGCTGGTTAAAGGTCTACCAAAATTTTTACCCGACCAAGGGTGGATTTTTGCCAGAGAAAGGTTTTTTTGCAGCTGATTTCACAAAAGAATGTTTGAATTTTTGTTTCTGTTTGGGACCTAAGGCGAGAGACTCCAAAACTGCAAAACAGCTTGGTATACGTCATCGCTAGAATTGCGCATTATGATCACAGGAAACTGAAACGCGGGGTCGCACCTGATGCATCAGTAAGATTGTTTTTGTGTACGACAAGAGGTGATACTGCTGTTAACGGTATTACCAACAGAAGCATAATCGGGTTTCTGACGTCCTGCTTTGATGACGTAAGGAAATTGGGATTTCCGAAGATGAAATTAGTGGATCAAAATAAGAAATGATGCAAGAAGCAATCCACGTCTTCATGAACTAAATTTGAATCTGGTCGACATCTTTGACCTCAAAATCAGGCAGATGAAATCATGGAGGAGGAACAGAATAGCAAAAGAACAGGGCCGAAGCCAGTGGGGGCTGGGGGCAGAGCACCCTCCCCAGGAGACCATTTGTCGGAACGTCTTGCTCTCTTGTCGGATTTTTTGTGATTTAAATGTATAATTTTGGAGGATTTTGAGGATAAATGAAAATAAAAGCATTAATTTATTAGCGTTGGAAAACAAACTTCAAACAGAAATTATTAAATTTACGGCGTATTTTTTTATATCTATATGAAAAATTACAATACATGCTACATCTACGTTCTACTATACTTTCTAATTACTCTACAACTATACAACACTACAGGGACAAGACCACACGGAGCAAGAGACAGTAACTACCCTGTAGTCATGAACATAAAGACATGCAAACAAAAAACAGTTAGGAAATTAAGATTAGATACTAACACATAGTGGAATCTGTTCCACATTTGATGTCAGGCCAGCATAGGCGCGTCATGGTAAACGTATGCTGTCAGGTCAGGGTTGAGTTCACGATATCATTGGTCAGAAATAATAGCGATTCGGAGAAAGAATTTCGTTGACCCTTTGTGCTTAACATTAACTGTGAAACAGACTTACAAAAGAAATAGGGAAAAACGTAAATAGTGGCTGTGTGGCGTAAAACAAAAGTTTAAAGTTATCCAAGCCGACCCGTTTTGTGAATGAAATTTACACATTTTTGCATGATTTACATATTTTTACATATTTTTGCATATAATTTACATATTTACATCAGGCATACTTGTGATTGATATTAACTAACTGTGTTGATTGCAAGGTTGGGATGCGAAATATGGCTAAATTTAGTTACTGAGGGGTTAGATGGGTCACTTTATGTATGAATTCAACTTACGTTCCTTTAACTTTTGTTGTTGCTGTTGTCATCGATGGTTTTTGTCGGAAAATTTCGATTTTTCGCCTCCCTATGGAGACATGGCTCGTTTCGGCCCTGCAAAAGAAACACTGTAGTAAAAAGTCGTAAGAATTGAAATTGCGAAATTATTCTAATCTGTTCAGAAGTGCTTCATTGTCATTAGAATAATTGCAAACCATGGCTCCCTTGAAAAGTGACTTGGGGGCCTTGGAGAGGGCCCCTTGAAAAACACCTTCGGTTGAAGGGCAACCCTCCCTGAACAAATGAAATATATATGAAAAAATATTGCTCTTCGGAAAAAGACTTCTTTGTCTAAAAGTTTCTTCCTTCGTATCGTGGTTACCTGGCTCAGAGAATCTTTAAAATAGAGAGTCTGGTACCCAGGGTACCTCCCTCGTAGAATTTTGGCCGAGTTTTATGATTGTCATGCTGTATTCTGCTGCCATAACTCTCATTTGCCTTTCGAACTATAAGGCAAAAGAGTCTGGATCGAACCATATCTTTTGTACATTTTGATCTGCTTACGACGATGAGTCCCTTGTATCCCTGCGATAAACCTTGCTAAACAGGTATTCGTAATGAAACAGTGAAAAAGCTAACCCTATTTTCTGTGATCGTTGACGGAATTATGATTGAATCACGACTTCGAATCTCGAATCCCGTGGGAATTTTATCAGTTCTTCAATCGAATCGAAAACTCTATCACATTTGCTGTAACCATGATAATTCACAAATCTTGCTATCTGATTGGTACTCTTGGAAGCTCAGAGTCTGGAACTGAATAAAGTCAGGTTCTTCATGGTAATATTATATAGACCTTTTAGCTATTCTACAAAAGAGCCTGGATCGAGCGATATTTTTATACAATTTTATTCCTGAGGCTCGATAGAGTGGCGTTAGAGCTTCGATCGCAATTGTGCACATTCGAAAATTCTACAAAATGTAATGAAATATCGTTCGATCTACATTCGTTTTCAGAATGGCTAAAAGGTCTATTACAAGTCTCCGTTAACCGAAGCGCCATCAAGTCAAAGGAGCACAAGAAAACAATGGACCCCAGGTCACAAGTCTACATTTTGATTAGTCTCACTCCTCCACATGCGAAATATTATTGGAAATGTGCGAACTATGTACCTGCGGGCACACAGGCACGTGTGTTTAGAAAGATTTACGTAGTCTACGGTGACGATTTACGATAACGCAAAAGCGCTCCAGCAAAAAGCCTAATTCTTATAATTCGTGGACATTTTCACGTGACATATAATTTGAAATAGACTACAGTGAAAGACCAGGCGAACTTGCTTACTTCCTGGGTGTTTGGACGCAAGATAGTTGTGGTATTTGCATGGGGAGTTTGAATAGCAAAATAATATCATTTGGAACTCTCGTAAGATTAACTGGAGGGAATTGTGAAGGTGAAGGTGAATTTGCGGTTTTTAGCGCCAAGCGCTGGGATCGCAGAAGTAGCTAAGCGCTAATCGAGTCCGCAACCCCTTGTCATGACGCTCAACTGGTGGTGCCCTACCAGGTTTCGAACCCACTCCGCCTGACTGCTCTGACTGCAAAGTCAGAGGATTACACCACTGCGCCACAACACCTTCTATTGTTAGTAAGCAATGTTTTACAATTGTTGGTCAAGAGTATTTTTGTAACAAAGTCACACTTGAAGATCCGATTTACCTTGAACCATGCCCAAAGACATTCAGAAAAAGTTGGCCCAAGGGCTGCTTCTACCCCTGGTTGTCGCCAATGTGGCATATTCTAATACATCTTTCAAGGTAATCCATTGTTGGTTACAAACTTAACTGATCTGCAAGAGTTTGATGAAGATTATCAACTCTGAGCTCATTACATTGGCTTGACCTCTAGACATCTGAGCTAGATAGCCCTTGGGCTAACTATTTCAGAATGTCTTTAGGCAGGAGCGGTTTCAGGATATTTTCTGACTGTTTCAAATGAGAAAATAGACAGGGGTCTGGGGTGAAGCCCACAGAAAAATTTTCATGGCCACGCCCTTTTCTTTGGCTATAATCGTGACCAACGCCCCTTTTCAGACATAAAAACACCCCGGAAAAACTATTCACTTGCAGCATATTCACCCAATATACAACTATAGTGTTCCAAGAAACTGCAAATTTCACCGAGGTGTGAATCTTTGGAAATTTGACGGTTGCAGCTGCAACTGTTGCAACCGTCTGGATTCGTCCCTGTTTGGGCAGGAGCGGTTCAAGGTGAATTGGATCTTCGAATTTGACTTTGTTACAAAAACCATTACATCGTATTTAAAAAACACTCCTGACCAATAAAACAAATGGATTCATAAAACAAAGATGAAAGATACTATTTGTGTGAAACGCGATATTTTTCTGTAGAGAGCTAAGCCGATTTCCCTTAAAAATGCTCGCACCTTTACAAGGCGCACAGTTCTCCAAAGAAGCGCTGTCCACCATGAAAGGGCCTTGTTCTCGACTTAGAATTGGATGAAGTTGTAAACAGCGGGTTGCAATGGATCCATTGAAGTTTTTAATTAATTATTTGGAATTTCCTCCCAAGATTTCGCAACAACAGTTTATGACGCGCAGCTATAAACTTTAAGATTTTATGAGAATTCTACAGGGTCTCTAAGACGACCAGGGGCATATGCTCCCCCAGGGGGGTACTTAGCCTACGAACATACGGGGACGTACCGCTGGAAAATCTAAAATGCTACCCTGTCCCGGAGTCAAATTCCCGAAAATGATACCCTGTCCAGGAGAAAAATTTTCTTAAAGAATACCCCGTCCTTTAGTTTCTTTGGACAAATTTGTGCTCTGCAAGAAAATTTGTATGAAATCTATTGAAAATTGTGGAAATATTGCCATCCAAGCGATCTGAATCACATTCGCAGAGTGCAAATAGCCTGAAACGACCTTTCGGAGTCAAAAATGACAGATATGGACCATGGTGTGGAGCCAATTTGTACAGAAATGATACCCTGTCCCGGAGTCGGAATCCTGAAAATGATACCCTGTTCAACGGCACGTCCCCGAACGGAAAAATATATGAGTGCCTCCCACGGACATATGCTCCCCAAGGAATCTCATTCGCTTTCTACGGAAATCATGCGTGGTTAGACACCACAGTAATTCTTCTGCTTGTATGCTTCTGCAGGGAAAGATTTATATCATCCTGCAGAGGAGGTTTTGGTAGCTCCTCCTTAACGGTATAGAAATTCTTCCTCCGCCTGAAGCATGAAGCTCCAGCAGTCAAGCAAAACTGTGGCATCGACGAGTCATGCAGAAATGCTGTTTGATATTTTATGGACCACGACCACGCCGTTAGGATCGTGAGGAAACGCCCCTTCAGTAATTGAGTAGCATACAAGATGAAGTATCTGATGAAACAGTTTTTTAAACAAATGATTAGTGGTACAAAATTTTGAAATGGCCTCAAGTAGCAGACTCATCTAAAAAAAACCATGGGCGCACAATAGACTTGTATCCTGTAAGAAAAACACTATCAACTCCTATAAAAGAAAAGCAATAATATGAGATAAACCTGTAACTAGAGAGAAAGCTGTTAAACCTGCAAGAAAATCAAGTAATCAGTTATGAACAACGTTATTATGCCAAATACGCGTTTTGTCGCAGGCTCTTCCTGTCTGTTCTTCTTATGAACCAAACTGAAGAGCTTGCGACGAAACGCGTATTTGGTGTAATAACGTTGTTCATAACTGATTACTTGATTTTCTTGCAGGTTTAACAGCTTTCTCTCTAGTTACAGGTTTATCTTATATTATTGCTGTTCTTTTACAGGAGTTGATAGCGTTTTTCTTACAGGATACAAGTTTATTGTGCGTCCATTGTCTAATTAGATGAGTCCGCTACTTAATATTCAGAGATAATTTGAATTTCCCCAGCACTGTCTCTGATTTCGAGATCCTGGAGTTTGCAAGAACACGCTTAATTAGCATTGTGTTGAAACCTAAACAGGTGGTTAAACTTGGGGTAATTTGCTGTAGTTCCATAGACAAGACACACTGTTCCGAAATTATACATAGCACACATAAGCGTACGAGGCGGGGAGCCGGGGGGCAGTAGCCCCCTCAAATTTGGAGACATTTTAGAAAATCAGCCCCTTTCGGGCAAATTTTTGCCCTTAATCTGGCAAAAATGCTGGCAAGCAATGGGCTTTGTGTCGGGCCGCCCCCCTAGATTTTTCTTCCCATACGCTTATGAGCACATATCGCATTCAAAACTATATCACATAGAACCCGATGAAACTGATGGAGTATGGGGTGGGCACTAGTCTATACATGCCATTACATCAACAAATTGGGCATCCTTGCGGTAATTTCTCAAATTATTTTTCCTTACTCCAATTTGCTGCACTATTTAGCGTTTTTCAGACAGAAGTTCAAAAACAAGCATTTACATGAATTTTTAATGTTTTGGATGAAATAAAGCAGTATCTAAAAGACGTAAAAAACTGCGTTCATTACACTGTGGTAGCTTAGCCTTCGTTTAAAACACTGCAATTTAACAAATTTCAAACTGAAACTTCGAGCTTGTTATTTGCGTGTCTCCGTGAAAGGGATTTCGTCATGAGCATCCAAGCCGGTTTCATCCTAGCTATGCTTTGTACTCCCTAAGTAGACTACCCGTCTTCAATTACATTTTTATATGGAACTTGCCTCTGAAATTTATTGCACGGTTTCTTTATTTTGGTCTTAATTGCAATGGTCCGTCAGGTATGTTTGATTGACATCAACTTCGAAAACAGCAGAGTTGTTAGGGTCGGAACTTTTGTTTGATTGACTTCGAAATTATAGCCTGGCTGCGCGCAGACTTAGGTTACTGGAGAGAAGAGGGGAAAAGGAAGTTCCTTTGTTTTCCTTTCTTCCCTCTCCTCCCCCACCCCAGTGACCAGAGTCTGCCTTTTGCTCCAAACGGCGACGATTCTTTCTGATTAAACACCATTTTTTACTGTGTCATTTGTCCTGGAATTCCTGACGACAAAGTTCAAAGTCTTGGACCTCAGCTGAAATAGTCCTGCATAATATCCGACTTATGGATGACAGAAAATAGATGCATATTGCATTCTAATCATGAAATCCAAATACAGCAAAGACAATATTAGGAAATGATGACATGTTTTGAAGTTTCTTGTCAGGATCGTTTGAGAAGGCAGAGGCTTTTTAGGTTAAATATTTTTTTGATCATCCTCCATCGTCATATGATCGAAAGATATCTAACTTTCATAGATATCTAATTGGTTTAGAATTTGAAAACAGGACTTTTCTCGTACTCAAGAATTCCTAATTTCGATAAAAGTGCTTTTGAAAGTGTACGATTTACCAGAAAATTGCTAATTCACAACCCAGGTAGGCTCCTGTTTACTTACCAAACGATTCAGGAATTGCCTCCGCCATATCGAGAACCTTCAGGCAAAAGTTCTGAAAGAACATTTCTGGACTCCGAAAAATAACACTGTAAAAAAGCACTAGAAATAGGTGTTTCAAAAGTGCTGTATTCATGAAACTTATTGCACCTACAAGGCCTACATAACCTGAATATGATAGTTTTTGTGTTTCAAGTGAATGCAATGTATTTCAAGTGAATGCAATGTATTTCAAGTGAATGCAATGTATTTCAAGTGAATGCCGCTGCTTTTTGCCTTGCTGGACTCGACTCTTCAGTCAAACTTTGTTTTTTGGAAATTAATGCTGAACTGAAACTTGAATAATAATGAACTCGTTTTCTATTTAACAGATGCCAAAAATCCAATTCCGTTCAAATGCCAAGCCATCACTGTATGCCTACCCAGAGCCACTGCAACCACCAAAGAAAGAAGAAAAAGAAAAGGTATGCGTACACTAGACTAGATTGCATGTCGTAGTTTTGCAACATTTCAACTCAATGAGATGAGCGTAACTTGTGGATCCCTATGTAGTTAGGCTATCCGTACACTCCTGTAATGAAAGTATCCGGACAGCCAAAACAAAATAGTGCCGAATCTGACCATTGGATCTCCGATCTCCAAATGGCTTTGCCGTTACGCGGCTATTTCACGGACTGGAAACCAATATACTAAAACTAAAAAATACTAATAATACTAAAAATTTTCCAAGAGTTTGGTCACATAACTCGGGAAGGGTGAAACAAACCTTGGCCGATTAGGTCAATTAATTCCCCTCTTAGTTAGACGTTCTTTCTTTTTTGTAGTAGTTACGTGTAGTTTATGTGCTATCTTTGTCTTTCAATGTCGTCACGTGTAGTGCTATGTTCGTGTTTTTAGTTTTATGTTGCCATTTGGTAGACGTTATTTTTCGCTCCAAATGGCATTGTCTTAGTAGTAGGGTATAGTTTTTTGTAGGTAGTGTTACTAGGTAATATGTATTGTAAGTTTTTAGCTTGATATATATATATAAAAAAACCAATATACCGTCAAAAGTTCGATCACGCAAATTGCTAACTTCATTTTTTGTTAACAAAAGACGTTTATTTGCTTTGCTCGTAAAATATTTATTTCTAATTTCTACCTTGCATGCGTGATCGATCAGCAAATTTTTGGCGTTAAAATTATTGGTTTCCTGTTCCCTGAAATGGTTCCTTAACGACTAAACCATTTTGGTTTAGAAGTGCCAACAGTCTCAATCGATGTCATTTTGTTTCGGCTGTCCGCCAACTTTCATTACAGGAATGTATTTTCATATAAACAGTCTTGTCATGTTTTTGACTGCTTGTTCGAAAATCAACACTGTTCGTTGGGTGTTGTGAAGTGGCATGGGTCCTGTCGGGTCCTCCAAAAAAAGTTCAGACGTTTGAAATATCTTAGTTCTTAAAGTGCTGGAGGACTTCGAATGAATTGACTTTCGCTTGAAAGGAGAAAGACTGAAGTAAATTTGTGGTTTCCTACCATTTTATAAACAAGGAAAAGAGGGTGCACAATAGAGTCACTTCATCCTGCCAACCTGCACAAAGACCAAAGACCAAACTGCTACACACTGGGTGTCCTATCACTCATGATTTCTGTAATTGATAAAACAGCGCTGAGTCTCACACTCCCAACGCATAATTCATTTTCCATACAAAATATTAGAATTGTGTTTTCGTGTCAGCTGAATTGAATTTCCCAAATTTGATTTGTTTCCCGTGCAAAGTGACAGGAAATGTTCTTTGTGATGAGCTGAATTTGATTTCCAAAATGTAACTTATTTTCCATAGCAATTGACAGAAATTTTCTTCGCTGTCTAAATCGAAAGTCCAAAATAAAGGTTATTTTCCATGGAAATCAAAGAAAACTTCTTTCTGTGCGATTAGCTGAAGAAAATTTCTGAATTATACTGTAGTTTGTTAGTTTGTTTTCCATGCAAGGTAAGAAAGTTCTTTGCAAACACAAAGACAAAATAACGAAGTGAATGAATAAGCGTTGTGAATGACACCATGTACCTTTTGAACAAACCCGCATTAACGACCCCGCCGGACATTAAAGATAAAGGGGGAAATTTTGAACGTATACATTTCAGCGGGAATTAAAGATATCGTGACTGGGAAAGGAAAATTTCTGCAATTATTTATGGGAAACAACAGAGGCAAAACGGTAAAATTCTTTCAACTCAAACTCAGCAGAAAACAACTTTTCTTTGCGGGCATCGTTAAAGCGGAGTCTTTAATGGGGCTGCATGTTCATAACTTTTTTACGAAGGGGAAATCACTCTGAAAATCTCGACACTTTTGCACAAAAATTCTAAACATCTTCGAAAATGTCGAAAATTCTTGAAAATTCCAATCTTAATGAGCTCAAAGAAATCTAGAAGGAAAGTAAAGTAAAGTAAAGTTATTGCTTTTATATAGCGCCTTTACTGTAATTAGATATTCAAGAGCGCTTTACAATTCCATTACCCCCTCAGCTCAGGCATTTTTTTCTCCCTGTGGGTGTATTTTACAAAGCGTGCCGCCTTACAGTTGGCCCTTCTGATGTCTTAATTGCCTTCATCACCGAGATACAAATTTTACACCTTGGTGAGGTGCTGTACCTACGATACCGGGTATTTCCAGGTGGTCACCCATTATGGTAATAACCTGGCCCAACCATATTTAACTTCGGTGATCAAATGGGATCCGGTGTATCCATGGTGGCAAGTCTTAGGTCAATCTTGAACATCTTCCAAAATCTAGAAAATCCCATACGGCCATATAAAACTGGTTAGTTTATTCTCATCAGTGCCTGCAAATTTTGTTGCAACCTCGATTTTTTTATATTCTATATTTTCTTTTTCTACATAATAGTGTCGCCCGTCTTAGAGTTATAGAGAATTGAAGAATTTCATAATAGACAAAATTGGCTAAGGTTCGTTTATACCCTTTTCCAGTCACGTGAGCAATCTCTTGATGAAACATCATTTGATTTCTCTAACTTATTTCATGCCATGCAAAGTTGTGCCATGAGTGTAAAAAGTAGCATAATACCAAAACCTCTCATGGGCATGGTCACATGACTTGAAATGGGTAAAACAAACCTTCGCTGATTAGCTCGATTAAGTATTGCCTAATTCTAAGAAAATCAAATAATCTACCTGTCCCTAGTTTTTTATTTACGACATTCAATAATACATAAGGCAATGGTCACCTCTCAGATAGGTAAAGCACGTTTCTTATGCTCTGATCTTACAAATAAGGCTCTTCAAAGGTTGAGTATTGCATAGACAGCAGCAAAAACAACAACAGCACCAGCTTAAAAGATTTAGGTTCGTTTCCCGTCCATTTATAAAATATAAAATATAAACCGTCGCCCGTCCGATTTCTCTTGGTGTAATCCTCTGACTTTGCAGCCAGAAAAGTCAGACGGAGTGGGATCGAGACGCGGTAAGGCCTCACAAATTGAGCTTCGTGGCAAGGGGTCGCAGACTCTATGAGCGCTTAGCTACTTCTGCGATCCCAGCGCTTGGCGCTAAAAAAACCACAACTTCACTTCGCTTCACTTCTTGCGCGTTTCTGATGAGGATCAGATAATTAGTTTTATATGGCCTAAAATCTCGTGCGCGACAGATGATTCGGAGTTTCGAAAAGACCGTTCGACCATTCGTAATATCAAAAGTCGTTATAACCGTCATCCAAAATCTACATAATCGCCAAGAGTGCTGAAAAATCTCCAAGATCTTTTGAAATTGGAACACTGTCACATTTTCGAAAATCTCACAATCTCAAAAAATCTCAGAAATTCTAAAAATCTGTAAAAATTTTGGAAAGACTTTCAAAAATTTTTTGGAAAATCATAAAGATTTTAAAATTTCAAACTCTTGAACGCTGTTTTCGAGTGATTTGTTATAATTTGCCAATGCTTGAGTTCTTTAATATTTTGGCGATCTGAGAGTTGAGTTTCTTATAAGCAGTTTCTCTAGAAAAGATATTTATACTTTCTGTTATATGAAAAATACAGCCGACCATTCATCGTGAAAAAAGTACGAGCATCCTATAAATACATAGAAGTGAATTTTCATAGATAGGCCATTTGACAGTCGACCAGTAAGATATCGGTGTTTCTGTTGAGTAGGGTGTTGTCAGTAAAAAGACAGCAAGAAAACAACATTAAGAATAGATCAATCTATGGCTCTTTTTTTCAAGCTACGCCACTTTTACGGTCCTGTTTATATTGTTTGACCGCAACAGTTTCAGCTGCTCTAAACTTCTTCATTCTAGTTCTATTGCAAGCAGTCCCACGCGAAAATAAAGTTTTCCCTTTAGCTTTAGCTGGCTTGCCGCATGATTTTGTTCATAACAAACAAACTCAACTTTCTTTTGCCGCAGAAAAAACATTCGTTTTGAAGGAAAATAGGAAGTTTTTAAAGCTTGATTCATTCAGGAGGCTGCTGGAGGAGACAGATGGACCTTTCTCAAACTCTCATAACGAACAGTCTCAACTTTGGTCCTTCCGAATTCCTCAAAAAAGACGACCTCAGACCACTTACACGTTTTTTGTAAGAAACTGGTTAATAAGAAACTAGGATGGCCGAAATTTTAAGAAACTCTATAATAATAATGGTAATGTATTATAGATAATTTGTTTAAAGTTGGCGTACAACTCTAATAGCTGTGTAAAAGCTAATTAATGCCAACTATCTATCATACACTAGTACTATGTCTGAGAAGTATTAAGAAACTTTTTAAAGCTAAAAGAATGGATTTTATAGCAATATCGTTGAATCTTTTTTCTTTTGCAATATCAACTTACCATTTTTTTTTCATCATGACAGAACACTGTTTATTCCCATATGATGTTTTAAATGTCAAGAAACATTTCTGCAGCAATGTAAGCGACCACATTGCTAATTCTGCATTCAAAAAATAAGAAACTAACTAAGAAACTTTTAGTACTAAAATGGACAACATTTCATGTTAAATTAAGAAACTTTAGTACTGTGGCCTGATCCAAGTTCCTCATAAAAAACGTGTATTCTTCTAGTAGGAACAGAGGAATCTTCAGAGCTTTATCAGAATGCTGCTCGGGGAGGAGAATGTCTTCTTTTGCAAGCTCTCATAACAGGCAAACTTATCTTTGGCCATTCGCGCCTGAAATAAAAGACAGGACACAATTCCTCCCCTCCCCCCCGCCACCTATTCCCCTGGGTTTTTCACTCAAAATACATTCTAAGAATACATTCTAAGAAAGTCTTTTGTTTATATACAGACTCTTGCTGCCCTACTTCAATGAGAAACGGATCTTTCCAACACGCAAGCATCTAGCGTACATGAGAATCTCTCCGCCAGTAGACATACGAACAGTTCCTGAATTCTTAATGACTTAGCAGAGTTCTGCTTTTAAAGCGGCCAATTTTTCTTGAATTTTCTAAATCGATCTTTTGCAAGGCTCGCGGACGCCCTTCTTTGACATCAGATTTGAGACAGACATTAGCAAGTCCGTTATATTCCAAAATCCTCTATTCAACATGAAATCCCTCACTGGATTGATTGAAATAAATTTTGAAATTTTCAGGTGTCAACCGCGATCCTTTCAATCACTGCCAAAGCGAAAGCAAGAGCGAAGAAATCTAAAGATGAAGAAGCAATGGACGTTGTAAGTATCAATTCGAGCTCGAAAAGTTTAGACTTGGTGTAAGTAACTAGAAGTGCTGTTTTTGAAGCAACCACTAATTTTGCCTTTTCTCTACCATAAATCAGCAACCACTTGTCAGATTGCCTCAAACAAAGTCTCAAACTCTAATTTGAAGCCTGACCTATGCAACAATGTGAAAACCGAGAGAATTGAATCTATAGCTCTCCTCTACAGCGTCTACACAAACGTGGCACAATTTTTGGGATACCCCTCACATGCAAGTCTTTTGTAAAAATAGCCGTACAAAGACAGTAGGCCATGACACGTACCGAACCATATTCGGCAACTGATCGAAATCAATAGGAAAATACTAACATCTGATAGGCTAGGATTGGACAGCAAGTGGCTGGAGCCACTTCTGTATTCCCTTTAAAATATCTAGAATATCCCTCGGTCCAGGATTTTTTTGCAGAATAGCTAAAATGTTTATTACCCAGAATGCAATATTAGCTATAATTTAAAACTTTCTGGAATAAATTGTTGATACTCAAAAGAGAGCTTTCTTGGTTGAAAAGGACATTTCTGGATTGAGTAAAGAGACCGCTTTACAAATAGAACGCTGATGGTGCGCAGACTTCTCTTGCAAAACAAACTAAGCAGTAATTTTCAGCCGAAAGTTGTGGAATTTCTTCAGAAAAACTCCAGACATCCTGGTCACCCGTAAAGCAGGTGTATTCGAATTTAAAAAATTAAATTAACACTGATGCATAAATTTTAGCTTTATTTTTCAGCGCAGGAATTGCTGCCCAAACTGCGTCAGTGCTAATTCGACCAATTTTTCAGAGTTATCGGTAATTTGAGGATTTAACCTTTTCTAAAATTCTGTTGAAATTCGAGAAATAGAAAGTTTTTACAACTAATTTAATTTGAAAATATCGTGCCTGTAAGAATCAATCTGCAAATACATAATCTCGAACAAACTTCTCTTCGCGCGAAAAATTCGCCTAGTGGAAAACAGGCTCAAGGTGAAAAAGTACTTTTCGGCATTCTTTTTAAACAGTGAGATGAGCTCACATTCCAGGCAAATTGTAGGTAAAACGCTTTGATTTGGTCACTTTGCATCGATGGTAAATGACAAAACAATTAGTTGGTTTTCTTGTTTCAAATTTCTCGAAACTAAGATTTGTGGCCACCATAAGGTCTATCGACGTTATTGTGAACGGATAAATACTGATGTTTACTTTGAAACAACATAATGTGAGGCTTGATTTTATGGTCATGAGGGATAAATTTACATAAGTGATCGTTGCGAACTTAGACCACCCATACAAAATTGTTACCGTTCAAGATCGTTTACATTGGTTCTGAACGAAATTATTCTTTAGACAGAAGGGCAATAGTGTCACGGAGTAGTAGGAACAATATAGACAGGGGGTTACTCGTTACAGTTCTATTGCAGATCCAAAGTTGTACCGGTACAGTGTAGACCTCGGTCTAGAGTAAAACCATAGACTTATGCCTTTTCGTACTTTGTTTCCCTGTGTTCTTTGATTTGCTGATATCACTTGGTCAGTACGGACTCATAATGTTACTTTTGAACAGTGGGCCCAATTTGGGCCCGCATAGGGTGATCCGTGTTGACGAATCAAATTGCTAGAAATTAGATTTTAACCAATCTGTAGATCAGGAAGCACCATTCTTTCTACTATAAGTTTCCTTTTCAATGTTCAAGTTCTGTTAAGCAGACTTTGAAGCGAGTTTGTTGAGTGTGGGAGATGTGCGAGAACTCCCGCTTGTTTAGGCCATTTTGAAAAAGTGGGCACGTATTTCAAGATTGATATTATGAGTCCCTGTTGACCAAGTAATAACAGCAAATCAAGGAACACATGGAAATAAGGGACGAAAAGGCCTAAGTCTACATGTAGACGGGAGGCTAATTCGATACACTTTTGTTGAGGATTCAAAGTTGTACGGCTACATTGCAAACAGTTGTTTGAAGGTATTTTCTTGAAATTTTTTATATATAGCGTGTCCCCATGCTCGCAATTCATCTTTGTGGCGCAGTGAACATAATCTCACGTTGATTTTCGTCTCTCATTTTTTAGGACGATAAAGATAAGGGAACAGAAAAAGACAAGAAGGAATCAACGTCTGAAGCAAAAGAAGAAACGAAAGATAAAAAACTAAGTGAAAAGTCAGAAGATAAAGTCGAGAAAGACAAAAATGAGACGGAAAATGAAACAAAAAGTAAAACAGTGGAACCTGACTTTCAAATGCTGGAGAATCCTGCGAGAGTGATGACTGCACAAAAGAAAGTTATCACTCTGCCAGCTGATTGCAGATACTCATCTATAAAACCGGTATGCCTGATTTGATTTCATCTGCTATTCATACTCATTATGAAACGATTATTTTTATTGAAATCTGCAATGATTAGAACAAAGTTTGGTTTATCATCCAGAATTTTTCGTGACTAAGTTGCTAAAGATCAGCAAACTTCAAAATCGCCCTCAGGTCAAACCAGAGCTGGTGCATCAGCAATCGTGAATTATGATGTCAAATGATAAAACATGACATTCCCACGAATTACCGTAGATTCCTGACAAGCACACAAACACACAAGTTAATTGAACATTGAACGGATACTTCTATGAAGATCTCAGTTAAGACACTGTTACAAGTTAATTGAACATTGAACAGATACGTCTATGAAGATCTCACTTAAGACACTGTTGCTTTTCTAAAATGACTCTGAAATCGAAATAAATATATGCTAAAGCGCTATAAAATTACTTTTAATTGAAAATAATGGACAATGAGGGCTCCCTCTAACTAAACTAGATGATTCATGAATTGGTAAGGAATTCTTTTTGTCAAAGTTTCTTGATCAAATTGTGTGCTTGTTCGTAATCCTGCGAAGTTGTAGATAATGTCCCTGTTTAAATTTCGCAGGATACTTTGCACCAGCTGGCAGCTCTGGTTTTGCCCTGATAGCCAATTTAAAGTTTGTTGATTTTTAACTCTGCAACGAAGTAACCAAAAATTCTGAAAAAATATATTAAAATTTTATCTAATCATTGCAGATTCAGAGAAAAATAGTTATTTGATGTTCAATTTGAGACAGCTTGTGTCAGTTGTTTAAATTTGTTGCGTTTTTTCTGGGACACCCGGTATGTCACATTAAGGTTTTCAACATGTAAGTTTTGCCTCATTGTACCAAAAGCAAAAAAATTGTCATCTGTAATTATTTTTAGGTTATTGACAAAACAAATCAAAAAGAAAATTTATCAAAGGTCTTATGATCGATTTTTGGTAATTTTTTAAACAAGAATACTTTTTTGACACCTGGTATAAAGCAAGCTGCATTTTGGAAAAATATCAAAGTTTCTAAAAGTGTCGGATATTCACAGTCATCATTAGTTCCACTAAATCTTTAAATATATCAGTATTGATTTGCAACCTTTCATTTTTTCATTTACAACTACTTTCTTTGTTATTCAGGTAAGCGTTGGTGGTATTATCATGCTGAAAGATTCAAAATCAGATGAGCCTGAAGATCTTATTGAACCATTGCCGGGTAAGCAATCCTGATTTGAGTTTGAAATAAAACAGCAGACAACCTTTTCACTTCAATTTTAAAGGACAATCCCCGGGTTGGTATGATTAATGCTACTAGAAAAACTCACCAACTGCTGATGCGAATGCTTACTTTCGGTCCGCATCTGGCGTTCGTAACGGCTGTAAATTCTTTAAGTATTGTGATAATTTAGGCCAAATCTGGTCGCTGTGTTGCCATTTTCTTGCATGGGCACGCGATAAAGAGGCTAGCATTGATTCTAAGGTGAGAAAACAATAGGACGGCTTCGTTTTCGTTGAAAGCGACGTCAGATGACACCGATTTTTTTTGCTTTTTTATGAGATCACTTCGCACAAATCACTCTTTTGAATACGTAATTTCACAAGGTAAAGGAGAAAAGCAGTGGAAAAGATCTGATACACCAATCATTGCAGTAATGTGTTATCATCAGTCGTACCAACCGGGACTTGTCCTTCGAACCATTATTAGGGAGCTTCCTGCCTTGTGCCACTATAAAAAACAGTTGAAAGAGTTATTTGATAAGCTGAAAACAAAGTACAAACATGAAACCTAAAAGATGAGCATTAGCATTGAAGTACTCCTACTTTTATTGACAAAGATTAATTCAGATTTTTACAAAGAACTCTTCAGCTACATAAGTTATAAAACAAGTGAACAAAGAGAACAATATAATCAAACTTTATTCAGAAAGCTCCTAACAAAACGATCAACTAAATTTTTAGGATAACAATTATCTTGCATTATTTTCTTAATAGATGGTAATTGCCTGTGAAAGCTGATGTAAGTAGAGCATATATGAAAAGCACGTTAAAGTAAGACAATAATGAGATTTAGTTTTTCAGATGCTAGGAGTATTGCTCGATAATTGTTATCCTAAACATTAAGATGATCAAATTTACAATCTCCTTGGTCTTTGCAAGAGAAATATAGTTTATTGTTGAATTCATTAGAATTGTTTTATTTTCCACCTAATAATCATTTTTTTCATTTTTGTTTTAGTTGGCATTAATAAGCTATTATTTAATTTTCATTTTGAAACACCTACAATAAAGAAATTAACAATAATGATTATAAATTATAATGATAATAATTGCCTGTTTGTGAGATAATCGTAAATTGATGTTAATGTTTTGCCCTTAAATCCAAATGGAGACTAGCAACTGATACCGAGTGACCCCAAAAAACTTCACGAGCGAAATCGAAACCAGATATTTGGACTCAATATTCATTGGCAAATCATGGGCTGTTCGGACACTGTTTTTGTTTTAGCAGAGTAATGAGATGATTAAGTTACCAGTTACCAAACCAAATCAAGTCAAATATTGTTCGTCTATCTGTTTCTTTGCAATGTCGTTGCAAAAACGTGGGCTTAGGCTCAAAGATCGGGTTCTAAATGGCAGAGCAGCAACATGCGGAGGCAGTTCGGTTCGTATGGATTATTTGGGGGGGGGTGGAATGTTGTTGCTGCTCTGCCATTCAAAATTGGGCCTAAGCGCACGTTTTTGCAACGACATAGCGAATAAACAAATAACCTAACAAACAATGTTTGGCTTGATTTGGTTTGGTAACTGGTAAGATTAATCATCTCATTACTTTGCTTACACAATAACCGTGCTTGTGTTCGTAGCATTTGCTTTCAGGAGAGTATGTGCGATCTGGCTCGTGCAGTTTCTTTTGGGTCACCCAAGCATAGGTTCTTAATCTTTAAAAAGGCCGGTATAAAATTCAATGACCTATTTCTTTGAACTAGATGGCTTCAATGAAACTCTTGCTATTCTGCTATAATTCTGCTTTTGGACTTTTGTGAAATCTTCAATATTTTAAGAATTAGAGTGCTTTGTTCCTTTTTGACAATTCGAGAGAAATTTTCAAAACAGTTTAAAACTATCGTAATTTCTAAGCAAGTTGACGTAACATGAAATAATTTCCAAGAAAGCAATATTTGATAAATGTCTACATTATGGTATCAAGCAAAATTTTGTCACTTTTATGGTTTGTGATTTAGAAATTTGATGACGTCACATCCCCACATGAGCTGAAATATGAAAGACGGTGTAATCTTGAAAAACAATCAAAATTTCCAAAAAGTCCAATGGTAAAATTATGGATAGGTTGCTAAAGTTTCTTTTAAACCATTCAGTTAGAAGAAATAGATCATAGAATTTTACACGCATCCTTTTACGCAAATCTAGAGATTTGGAACCTATGTTTGTCACCCAGGACAATATAAGTTGTTTTTTTTACATGCGGAAGCAATGAATGCATAAAATAACTTTAAAACAATATATTGCCCAGAGCTAAGGATACTAAGCGTTTCGGGCTTAACCCATCATCAGTTGTATATCGACTATTGATGAAGGGTTAAGCCCAAAACATTTCGCATTAGGCTCTAGGCTATATATTTACTTAAAGTTATTTTATGTATTTATCAAATACAATAGGCTTTGTTTTGATTATCCTAGTCCCCTTGATTTAATTTCTCTGAGCTCCGTTGAGTTACATTAAATAGGGGTAGGAACCAGACTTATGCCTTTCCGTCCCTTATTCCCTGCGTTCTTTGATTTGTTCATATCACTTGGTCAAAAGGGACGACTCATAACATTACTCTTTAAGAGTGGACATACTTTTTTCAAATTTCCTAAACAAGCGTCAGGTCTCGTTCACTCCACAGAATCATTTCAAAGTCAGGCCAGAGGAGTTTGAGCATTGAAAAAATAACTTTCGGTACAAAGAGTGATGTTTTCTTGACCTACTAGTCAGAAAATATATACTCTTCAAGCAGTAATCTTCCTCCGTAGAAACAAAATAGATCCATCTCAACTACGAGAACTCTAGGCGATTTCTAATGGTTACATTTCATATTTTTCCTTGTAGATACAGTACGTTGCTCTTTTTTATCTTACTATTATTATTTTTCAAACTATGATGAAGGGAACAACCATCAATAAAAAACAGAAAAAAATAAAAAGAAAACGCAACTGTTAAAATCGGACGTTTCGATAAAAATCTTCTTCAGCACCAAACTATTTTATTATATATGTATTATATTTTTCAAACTATTAGCTGATAGGGATTTGTGGATAAAGATGATTAAATGAAATGAAATGAAATAGCAACTGTTGTCATATCCAACAACAAAAACTATGTGAATAGGGCTTCTTTTTTGTTTGAAAACTAAATTCTAGCAATATGAGAACTAAACCACTCTACGAGGGCGCCAAGTGTACCCACTTTTTCCGGGTAATGTTATGAGTCCCGTTTGACCAAATGATATCAACAAATCAAAGAACACAAGGAAACAACGGACGAAACGGCATAAGTCTCATCAGTTGAAAATCCGATATGTTATTCCACACCTCTGAAAAAATCTCTCTTTTCTTTCCATTGGATCTCAAAATTATGTTTTGGCATGGTTTTGTCAGGTGAAGGTCGATGGCGCTTAAAAGAGGTTGTTAAAGGGTACAGATTCCTCGAACAAGAACCAATCCCACTCCGGCAAATATACTTCAGGTTATTCCCAGGTGATGCATCATACAGGCGTCGCAAGAAATCGTCCTCCGTTTGTGCAGCAGCTGTGGAGGAGCTGTAGCGTCACTTTTCCCATTCTCTACATGGTTTCGCGGGTCAGGTTTCAACTTAGTTTGAGACCATATTTTAGCCAGTCAAACAAGTGGTTTCTTATTTATGGCACAGAAAAGGCAGACTAAGTGAATGTTTCAAAAACGGCACTTTCTTTCTACTACAAAAATGTCAAAATCATAGAAATTTGAAAGAAAGGGTTCTAGTGGTGTATTTGAACTTTACCTGTAAACAATAAAATAAACTCATCCTGAACTGTAGAAGAAATTTCAACACTGCAATGGAGCCTAGACTCAATGCAGTCGTCCCAATGTTTTCATTCCATTTCACTATCACTGCAGTGGAAATACGTTGTTGCGCAGGAGCATAGAATGTCGGTTCCGTATTCAATTCAATCTTAAAGATGTTGTTGTTGCTGTAACTGGGATGTTGTATTGAGTCTAAATACAATTTCTTTTAGTATTTAGTTGTTTTTGGCTTTGTTGGAGAGCAAAGAAAGTGTTATTTTGAACTAATAATTTTTTGCCATAAATATGCCATGAGTCAGCGACAACTCTTTGCTTGGCGCAAACCACGTCTACTCCGTGGGATTATCCGAGCAACTGGAATTTTACGCCATAAATGGTCGCTAAGCCGTAACTTTCTTTTCAACCTTAGAGCGACTCTTTCTCTCGTAAACAGTGAAATTTTTGCTCGCTCGGAAAATACCGCTTAGTGGAGATCAGTCTTTATAGTTGATGCCTATCCTATGCAATTATGTAAAGAATTAGGAGGAGTGAAGTTCAGACTCGTCCACAGCATCCACGCAATCGGGCACCATTTTTTGGGACATCCTGTTCCAATTTTCAGGAAATTTTGAAAGAGCAACATTTGTTTTATGTCTATCAAAGTGACTCTCTATTACATAAGTTTTTGGGCCTGCAACAGGAAGATAATTTGTATCCGAGAATGCTCTTGATATTCTGTTATATATGATTACAGAGGAGTTCAGCATGAACAGAAGAAAGCGGACTATACATAGGGCAAAGAAAACGCCTACCTACGCCGGTGCTCCTCTTGCTGTACAATATTTACGCATGTGTCCTTTCATCAAATACAACAGGCTTAATTCTTACATGCATATGAAACTCTTGAGTTAGCTTTTCTATATTAGGGACCGTTCATTATTCATGTCTCAGGTTTGCATCGAAGTGATAGAAAACGTCGATGTTGTGTTTCGATTACCCAGCCTTTTGAACAGATGAAAGAATGATTGCCCGACTTAAGTTATAGTTGAAAAATTTGTGCCCAACCTTGAGGTACATGTTATAGCTATCAGTAGTTTGCAATTTTGCAATCGAAAATGACCTTTCCTTGCTATAATGTTGATGACATTGATGTTTGTTTTAGCTTGTCGCTATACTATTATTGCCCTTGTGCCTGTTGCTTAGACTGATTACATGTCTTAGTTCGCTCCTTGCCTGAACTGATATACCGCTATAACTACGACTCATGTCCTTAGGCTTCCAGGAAACGAGGATGGCCTAAATCACCTGCTGTGTTTTTCGAAACCGCCCATCCTAAAGCGCCACAAACAGTGTTTTTCCTGAAGTGCTACACTGTGAAACAAGCTATCAGTACTTATGTAGATCTTTCTTCAGGCTAGTGAAGCAAGAAGCTCTTACTTACAAGCGGTGTTCTGCCTGTTTAAGGACGCAAAAGTTTTTGTAAATTCGCTCGCTACTTCGAGATTTTGGTTGTTGAAGCAGTCCATCGAGCGCGCGTTTGTTTGCCTTCGGCGGGAAATTTGAATTGAAGAAAAAATCAGCCAATGCGGTCACGCTCTTTAAAATGTTCCATTCTGATTGGTCGGAAAACAGATCTGTGCCCTGCAGGAATTTTTTTGCTGTTTTGAAAACAGCTTGGAAAGAAGGCCCTTGCTGCAGCGACAAAAAGAACATCAATTCAATGAGATGAGATGAGTGTAAGTTGAGGGGTTTTATGGAGTGAGGCTACCTGTTGCTCGTCAATATCAAGATCAGCAAAACCCTTGTCTTTATCTTTTCACTCATTTCTAAATCTCCTTATTCACTGTCACTTTCTTCTGAATCTCTACTCTAGTCGGTGTCACTTATCAATAATACTTCGTCTAAGATTTTCCTGATAAAGAAGATTTTCTTCCACCCCTTAATAAGCTCAAAATTATTTTTACCCAACATTTTAGCAAGCCAGAAAATTAGTTACCTAACCAATTTCTCTTCTTTGCTTTATTGTTTCAAATAAACATCAAAGTACGTCAACTTCTTTCTATGTATAGGGTGTTTCCTCCTTGATTAGCTTGCCTATTGAGCGAGCCCCTACTTTAATTAAGACATTCCTCTCTCTCACTGCAGCTCTTCATCTTGTTTGTTTAGTCTACCAACATTCGGTTTTTTGGTATATCATCATTTCTTTTTTTAAATGTTGTGTGTTGTATCTAATTTCTGTTTATCATTGTTGATAAAATACTGTAGGTGGGTTTGAAGAGTTAGCTTTGTTTTTGCAGTAGTTGGAATTTCAAAATGAATAAACTGAACTGAGCTCTGTGCAAAACCAGGCATAAGATAGGCACAAGTAATGAACGGTTCCTTGTCTCCGTCAGCTAATTTTCTGAAATTGCTAGACACAGAGGAGGATTTTAATAACTATTTCGCTCAGACATTAAATCACCAGATCAATATATCATTCATCCTCTCAATCTGCAGACATAAGCCCCTTGGATTACATGTTTGTGACATATGTTTTGATAGGGTTCTGAGTTTTAACCTATTCTTAGGTGGGCTTCAATATACGTTGGCCAATACTTAACATTTTGATGTGTGGCCAAACAGAATCAGTGCGTAATTCATCTTGGCTTTTTATGCCCTAAAACACGAACTGTTTGGCAGTATGTTTGGAAGTATGTAAATTCGACCTGGGGTGGTGCCAGCACACAATTTTCACGGTCAAAGTCGAATGGTATCATCCAAAATCTGCTTCAAGAATCTTTCGCACATTGCTTTCTCTTCAGAGGCTCTAACGGCGGGGCTCATTTTTTCCCTTGCTTGCAACCTAGAATAGACCTACTCTCTTTGGAATTCGACCTGATTTGCCAGCTGTTTCATCTTGCCAAGGATTTATGTGATCCTTGCTTCTTAGTTTCCATCTTTTTATAGATCTGCTCCCGTGCTCCTACAATCCTTGACAAAATATTTGGAATAAAGTTATGTTTCTGCTGACTATCTCATTTCTTCTTATTTTGCATTTCGATCCACACAATTTACCCCCAAAACAATTTTGGTTGGTATCCCAAAAACTAGACTGATGACGATGAGTCTCTTTTTGCCTTTGCTCTTTGACTTAATGATGGCGCTTCAGGCAATAGAGACTCATAGTATTACTCTGAAAAACTTGGTCCCATTTAGGCCCAAACTTCGCAATTGCTCCAGTACCAATCAGATTGCGAGATTTGTGAATTACTATTTGTTAAGGTGTAAATGTGATAGAATTTTCGATTCGATTGAAGAATTGAAAGCTCTCCCACGGGATGGAGATTCGAAGCCGTGATTCTTTCATAATTACATTGATGATTGTAGAAAAATGGGCCAAGTTTTTCACTGTTTCATTATGAGTCCCTCTTGAGCAAGGTTTACCGCAGGGAAACAAGGGACTCATCGTCATCAGTCTACCCAGAAACCGCAATCAGAGGTTCCCCCCCTGGATTTAAGATAATTTAGATTTTGGCTTATAGGGGAGGGGGAGGGGTTTATTAGAGAGGAGCCTAGAAAGAACTTAGACTGTACACGTTTTTTTATAAGAAACTGGTTTATAAGAAACTAGTACTAAGATGGCCAAAATTTTAAGAAACTCTAGTACTTTGTCTGAGAAGTACTAAGAAACTTTTCAAAGTTAAAACATGGATATTATAGCAAATAGATTGTTGAACCTTTATTTTTGGGCAATATTATCTAATCATTTGTGTTTTCGACATAACAGAACACTGTTTATTCCTTTATGATGTTTTAAATGTCAAGAATCATATTTGCCGCAGTGTTAGCGACCACATTGATAATTCCGCATTCAAAAAATAAGAAACTAATTAAGAAACTTTTAGTACTAAAATGGACAACATTTCATGCGAAATTAAGAAACTTTTAGTACTATGGCCTGATCCTAGTTTCTTATAAAAAAACGTGTACATCAATTGAAGGAGGTGACTACCTAACTCAAGAGCTTCATGTACAGGTGTTAGCTCAAAATTAAACCAGTCTACTTGATGAGTTTGACACTTACATAAATATTGTTCAGCTGGAGGAATAAAAGTGTGCGTAGTCGTTTTCTTTTCTCCTTTTCATAACCAATCTTCACTTAGCTCCGTCCATTTACTTGAAGTTGCATTTGAAGTCATGGGCGAGCTGAAGATAAAGATTTAGGCCTAAAACCCAGTAATCAACAAATAGGCCTAGAGCCCAACGATCAACATACCTTCAGTCCTTTGTTGCCTTTAAAACACGATTTTTTTCACTGTCAAACTAAGGTCCGGGGTTGATAGCCACTTTTGCTACCTAGAGTTTTTTAGAGTTAATCCATTTTTGTTAGAAGGGCTTCCAAATTACTTTGTATGGTCTCAAAACAAGTAATAACATAATTCGCACTCAATACAGTGTCAAAACAGTTGCTTTTTCCCATACTCAATTAAAAATTTTACAAACATATTACTAATCACAATACCTACAAACTACGTTACAATACTACAGAAACGATGTCACAAGGAGCGAAATACTCTCGAGTACCGAATAATCGTCCCCCCCCGCTTATTAATTTTTGAAAAATTTTCCAAACCCCCCCCGCTCTTATTCCAACCCCCCCTTTTATTAATTTTTGGAAAAATGAAATGATATTAGACATAATTTCTGTAAAAACACAAGAAAAAGTCTCAAGAAGTGCATTCAACAGAACCAGAGTTCAAGAGTATATGTATCAGTAACATCACTGTTCACATAGATATATAACAGATACGTGTTTACCTAAGAAACGGCTATTTTATATTTCTCCAGGCACCCCCCCCCCGATTATTCCAGCCCCCCAATTATTGTTATATCGAACCATTTCCAACCCCCCGATTATTCTCACCCCCCCCCGTTTATTCGGTACTTGAGAGTACTATGTCTACCTTGCATCCATTCTATAAGTAATTAAAAAGCTACATAAAACTACACATACCATTTACAAAAAAGGAATTATTAGCTACACACGGAAAAAGAAGATACAAGCGAAGGTAGCCTGCAACCAAACACAGTAATTTGCACCTGTAGGTTTGTAGGTGTAGAACCAAACATTGTTCCTTTTTCTGTACGATATCAAAACATTTTTGCGTGCGAGCAACAACAATTCTTAGCATTCTAAATAAATTCCGACAGGGTTGTTTCTTAACCTTCGAAAAATTGAGTCTACCGTTTCTTATAAGCTGTTTCGTATAAAAAATACGTATACATAAATGTAGGAGCCTGGGGGCACTTGAGGGCACGTACCCCTCCCCAAGATTTTGCAAAAAGCAAAGGAGTGCCGTTTTTATTTTTAGAAAATCCCCCCTTTTGTAAGGAGAAAAGTGCTCTTGAAGTGTCGTGCCGCTAAGCTTGAGATGCTTCCTACGTCCCTATACATATGTTAGTTCAGTCATGAAACCATGGTCGTCATTTTGTTGGCAGCCTGCAAGTTACGGAGAATTTTGCGGTTTGCGCCGTTTGCGAAGCCTGAGAAGGCTAACAGACTCAATAATGACGACCATAATTTATCATAGATTGATATAGAAATGCTTGAAAGCCTGCAAAGGGCTGAAGGTATGTTGATCATTGGACACAAGTTCTTTATGTTTATTAGTGGATCAGGTTTTTGGGCCTAAATCTTATCTTTAGCTCGCCTGTGATGAAGTTATTCTGAATCGTTGGAATGTGAATCTCAAAAGGCCGCAAAGTAAAATTTTATACACATCCCAGCTTGCTATGATATATCAAATGAACAATCATTTCATCACATTTGTGAAGTTCAACTAATTGCATATTTATTGTCGAACTTTGTTATTTTTAGATGAAAGGTTCTGATTTTGATTTGACTGACCTTAAAAATTTACATGAACTGATGGGCGCATTAGTTTTCTTGTTGACAACCTCAAGCATATTTTCGTAAGACATAGTGTTTTGTGTATCATCATTTCCAGCCTACATGAAACAGTAACCAATACATGTGGCAAGGGACTTGTCAGTCCAGAGGACTTGTTCGTTTTCTTATGCGAAAAGGGCCACGAGAATCGAGGGGCAAGTCACTTCTCAAAATAGCGTACGTGATTTTGTGATTTTGAAATCACATGATTTTCTTCTGTGATTTTTTTGTGATTTTAGAGATTTTTGGCGACTTTTTCGTGTGATTTTTCAATAATTTTTCAGTGATTTGTGATTTTTGGTGCTTTATGTATGTGATTTTTTTGTGATTTCAAGGGAGGTGTACGAAAAAAATCAGTGATTTGCCCCTCGACGAGAATGTTTTTCAAGATTCTGATACGTTCAGTAGTTTGCTAGCATAACACATTTGCCCTTGAAGGAAACCCCGTTGCAAGGTACGTGAAGTGCCTTTGTTTCTCTGGCTTGGTACGGAAAATAGTACAGGTTAGCATTTGGCTCGAATCTTTGCAAAATTTTAAAATCAAATGCAGGATATTTTGCCGTCGAATTCTTTCAGCTGAAAATATCGAATAAACTTCAGGTCGTTTGCCATCATTCCAGAGAGAGCATTTTCCGAGGGGCAAGTCACTGATTTTCTTTTCGTAGACTTGCCTTGAGTCACATATCGGGTGACCCAAAAAAAACTTCACGAGCTAGATCGCACATATTTTCCTGAAAGCCAACGCTATGAAGACAAACAAGGTATAAGCATGCGCAGGTGAAAGGCTCCACTATCTATTGAGATGTTGCTTGGTCAGTTTAAAATATGCGTGCTGTCCGAAAAAACTGTTTCAAAAATATGAAAATTCATTCATTTCTCAAACCGTTCCCTCGCTTTTCAGTCCATTTTTTGCAAAGTGTGACAAAACTGAATTCAAACTTTCCTTTGGAGCATGAAATTTGAATGAAGACCTCATGTCACTCACTTTGCAAACAAAAACTTTCTCCAGACCACTTCTAATCCATCGATATGTCGAGTTTTCACAAAATATTGACTTGGAAATGATGGCGATTATTTCACTCAAAATGAGGAACCCTGGATTCGACATTTTCATTGAATCTGGTTTTTCGGATGGTAATCATTGCTTAAGATGACCATGCAGTATCTCAAAAGATAGCTAAGCCTTTCAACTAAACTGTGATAGAAATCATTTGGCAATAGCTTTTGACTTCAAAGAGCTAGTTGTGATTTAGCTCGTGAAGTTTTTTCTGGGTCACCCGGTACAAAAGTCACAAAATCACGAATAAGTCACAGGCAAAACACACCAAAAATCACAAATCACTGAAGAATTACTGACACGAAAAACTCACTAAAAGTCACTAAAATCACAAACAAATCACTGAACAAAATCATGTGATTCTAAGATCATAAAATCACGTACGCTATTTTGGGAAGTGATTTGCCCCTCGGCTTTTTCGATATCATTATCATGTTTGAAATCACAGAGTTTGAATGATTTATGAGAGGAGAGGAGAGGAGAGGAGAGGAGAGAGGACGTATCAGAAGCTTTGACACAGATTTAAATAATCATAAATCTCTTTGCGTACCTTGCCAGGGGTTTCTTTGAAGGGCAGACACGTTATGTTAAATGGCACAAAATGTGAGCACTGCCACCCATTACGAATGGTTTCTATTTTCAGAGCAGTTTTCTCTTCATATGTCTCAAGAAAGAACCTTTAACAAAACCTGATAACCAAAAATTTATCTGTTCATCTTTATTATTACATTTTCTACCTTTTAGCCTCAGTTGCAACAGACGCAGAAGACGAGAAAGAGCCTGACCCACCAGAGCCATTTGAATACACAGAAGACTAGAAATACGTAAGATTAGTGCCATCTTTAAAGTGCCTCTACTTCATATCGTCCCACGATAGATGTGTTAGAAAGGCACAGATGTTATACGATTGTATTATACCGACTTTCGTGTTCTTTTGTTTCCTTAAACTGGAAATATTTGACTTGATAGAAACTAGCATGTAAAGTTTTTTCCTCTTGTTGCCCTGTTTTGTAGTTGGCATTGGAACTAAGATTTCTACTGGGTGAGCAAATAAAAAGTTCCGACGTTGAAAAATGCTGCTCCCGGAATATCAAAGGAATGATATTGAAAAATGTCTCGTTTTGTTCCCAATATGTCCAATAACGTTCGGTTTTTGTTTGTTTTTGTTTTTTGTTTTCAATTTGTTGTGAATCGGCTTGTCAGGATTTCTAGCCACTGAAAGCTACTTTAGGCCCACGTTTTTTCGGTAATTTACGCGGCTTTAATCGGTCATTCCTTCCCCTCGAAATGGGAGATTTTCTGCAGAAAGCCTCCCTCCGAAACCTGCAAAATTGAGTGAAAACAGCAAGAAGAATATTCCATTGTTCTCCTTCTTAGCAATTAGACACTTAATACCCTGGGTACCAGAGCCAAAAATAATAAAAATAAAAAAATAAAAATTTTGAGGCTCTGGTACCCAGGGTAGACACTTAAATGCATTCATGCATTTTGTCCTCTTGGGAGAGTGAATCCCCTTGACTCAGTTATTCATACTAAGGAGAAGACTTTTTCATTTCCTCAAGAGGATAGCACGTGCTAAAGCTTGCTAAGTCATCACTGTGAGGTAAACTTATTACAGAAAATTGCTCATAATTTTAGCACGTCTTTTAGGTTTCTCAGAAGGAATTTTTCCAGAAAATCCTTGCAAAATCTGAACGGAGTGACCAATTTCAGCCAGGAAAATTTTTAAGAATAATCAAGCATGTTGGCTATTCAATCAAAAATCGAAAAATATCAAACTCAGGGAGCAGTATTCATTCAAGCATCGAACTTTTTTGAGTAACCCGGTAAGCGTTCGAAGAAAGATTTACCGAAAGAAGAAAGGAGGATAGATGTGAAATTCGGACATTGCATTTTTCTATTCAAGAAACCTAAGCATGCTGGTTGTACTGAATATTCTTTCTGTTTTAGAGCTTCTAGGGCGAACAAACTGTTTTGTCTAAAACAAACAAAGGAAAGGACCATTCGGAATGGCCAGGGGACTGAAAGCATAGGGAAAATAATTGAAAAATTGTATTTCCAGAATGAAGAAGAAAGTCTTCGAAAGTGTACTGCACGAAAACATGCACGGATGGCTTAGTTTTAGCGCACTTGACTACCCAATCTGCTGCGTATTTGTTCGAGTTCCCGAGACACTGCTTCAATTAGCTCAGTTTTTCACTTTCCTATAATAAGCTTCGGTTCCAACTTACAAATAAAGATGTTTTTTACACTGCCTTTGTATACACCCCCGTCTAAGAGTCCCGGCGAGAGGTCAGATGTTCACTGGGGTGCTTGTAGTCGAAAATGGTCAAAGTTTCGCCGGGGCGCTCCACTCATATACTGAGCACAGCATAATTATTGACAGGCAACTATCTTTACACATAGGAATAACTTTATAAACTTCTCTCCGGGGTTTGTCAATTTGAAGCTGGGTTCTTGTGAGGTGTTTTGTACCGGGGAGATTCACATCTTGTCCGGGGACTGATTTTGCTTCATCCTCTTCACAGGGGAAATCACGGGGATTGAATATACCAGGGCACTTAGCCGGCAGTGTTTGTATGCTTCCGAAATTCAGAGCTGCAGAAAGGAACTCATTCCTCATTAAATTTCTCCTGACCCTTAAAAGAGACATTTTTTGAAAGATTCAAGGGTTTCTGGTTTCGGGCAGTTCGTTGCACAATGTCAAAGAATGTTTGCTCATAACAACGCATTTCGATTGTTCGCTAGTCAAGCTCTGGGAACGTGTTGGCCAAAGTTCGATGAAAAGTTGCGAAATTTGATGATCGTTGGTGCAAAGTGGCTTTTTGAAGATTATCCTTAAGATTGATATGCAGAGGTTATGACACCTTTTTGCTGTAATAATTCAGGTTAATAGATCCTTCACATTCACGTAGCATGGTTTGTAAGAATGTTTGCAATTCTGTGTCACGCGCTAAATGTAGTGTCACGCATTGAAGACTTGCGATACGGTCAAAGATGAATAGCTGTAGATGAATTTCTTCACACACTTAAAGAGTCATTGTCGACCAGGATCCTTTGCGGGCACGATGCAACTCCAGACTGTTCGAAACAATCTCGTCTCCAGAGTGAGTTCGTTGCTCTACCTCTACTTTGAGATGCAAGAGGCCGTTCGGCAATCTGATTCAACGTTCGCCATTCTGCGCTGGGTAAACGGCCGTGGCATGTCAAAAGTCAGCGTAAATCGATATTCTTTATCTATTCCAACCATCTTTTGCAATTTATTTCCGAAATTCGAAGAATAACGAGCCATTTCATTCTCGAAGCTGCGGTAAAAGTTTCTCAAATTTGCAACTTAGGCCCATTTTCGCTCCAAACAAACCGAACTCATTTTCGCAGTAAAAATACTTACCAACCCTAGATTATTGCTCAAATACCTTCAAAAGGTTGAAACAAGGTCCTCAAAATGTTTGTTTTTAGTTTTCAATTCATCTTCTGCAGAATTAGCGCTAAAGCAACAGCCATTTCCCGTTGAATTGCGTTGCCTAGCAAACTGTGATTTCCATAATGGCTGCTAATTGCACCCAGGCTCGGGGCGCATTTGATCGAAGTGTACCAGGGTGTTCATTCGACTTCGTGATCAGCGTGTGACGTAAGAACACCCTGGGGACGAGGTTGGTGTGGATCCATATCCATGGCCGAAATCATAGCGTGCCCGCAAAGGACGCTGGGTGACATCGCTCTTTAAGGTCTAACCTTGCGTCAAAGGGAATGAAACAATAATCCCAATTTAAGATGTCACTCAGACATCAAGGTGACAGGCTGTGTATCTTGGATTAGAGGTTAGGAAAACGAATGATTACTCCTTAAGCTCGGGATTTAGCTTGCTTTATTACAGTCTGAGATGTTAGTCAGATAGGCCCAGATACCTGCGGTGAAAATCAAAACAATCTTTCAAGGGCTGTCTTGCCTGTGAGGCTTTGTCCGAAAGCCTCTGAAATCTTAACAGCTCGATGTAGATGGGATATGTAGGATGGGGACGTTGTCACGGGACTTAGACAGCTTTTTGTCGGGATTTAGTTTGTTTTATTACCGTCTGAAATTTTATTCCGATAGGCCTAGATGTCTGCGGAGAAAATGGAGCAACCTTTGAAGGGAAGCCTTAGCTACGGGCTGCTACTTCACAAGCCTCAACAGTTTGGTCTGGCTTGGATTGGTACTGATTGGCATAAGAACCATGTCGCTAAAGTTACATACGTTTTATTAGAACCATTGCGGTCTGATATTTTGATCATTATGGCCTGGATATCTTTGTTAAATCAAAACGAACAGTTTGAGATTATGGCCCATGAGGCTTCTTCTAAAGTTTTAGCAACGGTGGATATGTACATTTTATCATGAGCACTTTGTCACAAGACTTACAAAGTCTTTATCAGGATTTAGCTTGTTTTATCAATGTCTGAATTTTTCATTACATAGGCACAGATATTTACTGGAAGCATCAAAACAAATGTTCAGAGATTGCATAGCTTTGTGATGTTTTTTGGTGTCTTGACAGACCTGTATGGATGGAGTTGATACGGCCCAGTGAAGAGTCCTGTCAAGCCCTGTCCAATTTTGTTTAGGATTTATTTTTGGCATATTTCAGAAAATCAACCGATATGTTCAATGATATGACTTTTGCCTCTGAAGCAAAGGCACCAGATCGTCATTGGCTGACATATTAGCAACGCTCCAACAAATCGGCCAATCACATTTTTGTACTATGAACCATACCAAATGCAGATTTAGGTCTAGTTTCCCCTTGTTTATCATCGAATACATCACTCTGATTAAGCAGCCTCGTTTTGGAAATTTATCAAAATTCCTTCCTATTGTTTTTATGAAAATTTCGAGCTCAGATTCGGATTTAGTACCCAAACATTAGTCTAGTTGCATGTTTTTAACCTCCTGGCATTTGTGATGTTGATTGTTGATGTTGACAATGCATGTTGTTGATGTTGACAATGTAAAGTTCAAAGATTTATAAGGGATTTGACCGTCAAAATTCGTTCGGGGTGAAACTTTACACCACGAGTCATTTTCACGGTCAAATCCCTTACAGGTTTCCAAACTTTACGTCGCCATAAACTTAACACCACGACTACTAGCAACGTGAAAACTTGTGGTTAGACTAAAGTTTGGGTGCTAAATCCGAATTTGGCCTCCAAAATTTCATATGAAAGAATTTTGAATAATTTCCAAAACGAGGCTATTAATCGAAGTGGTGTCTATAGTGCGTTGATGTAATTTACTTTCTCCGAATGCGATTGTGCTTTAGATTGTGTGGAACATGTTTGTTCAAATCGTTATTGAATATATATCTAGATTCAGACCGACAGCCCTGCGCGGCCAACCGACTTCCCACTAGGCCAACTGACATCGCTTGTGCTAAAATAGGTCGGAGTAACCTGAAATCGTAGTATCCTTGAAAGCCGTCATTCATCCATTGTAGTCATCATACTCTAACGGCGTACCCTAACAATATTACTTCCCGTTTGGTAATCTGCACAGTGTACTCCCTGCAAAGGAAGCTGTTTAATGAAATGATTGCTAAGAGGGGGCTCTTCCTTTGTGGAAGACAGGGAGTCAGCTTCTGGGGAGACTGTTCTTTGGCCCCTGGTGAATGCTCAGAGAAAAGCTTAAAAGGGAAATTAACAAAATTTGTAACGAATGTTGGTGTAAGGAACACGAACGGAGAGTGCATTTCTTAAAGCAATGATATCGTGTTGAAAAGCGGGCATGGTCAGTTAGATTCAAGCATATAACTGGTTTTTTTGGCCTCGCTGTTGTAATATTGTGGGGGATTTGCATGAGAAAGTCTCTTCAAGGAACCTTCAAAACTGTTCCAAACTAACGGCCGAATTTTCTGCCTTTAAGCATCTTTCAGCAATGACTTTTACATGCTTCAGCACGGGTGATGACAGTGTTATCTCTGGTAGCAAAGCAACATCGTTTGGGATATTAAATTCTCCTAAGACGATAACACGTGCTAAAACGCTTAAGTCATTACTGGACGGGAGGAATATGATGAAACTTTGGTCGTGGTTTTTTGGTAAGAGTCTTGAGCGACCGGTATGCATTGCAGCCCTATTTGCACTCTCCTTCGTAGCGTCTTTCATACCAACTACTACAAAAGCAAGTGAAAATAAGAGTTTTGAATTGAATTTTGCTGCAGCTGCAGATTAGGCCGCATCTCTTCATACGTGTATTAAGCAGTGGATTTGAATTTGTATGGACTCCATGAAATCTACGAGCTGAAACGAAACATGTGAGAAATCTACGAGCTAAAACGAAACATGTGATCTTAATGGATTCCGGTTGCCCAACAGCCTGCAAAGAACCATCGTCACTCAGGGTATTTTCCAGCCACGCTGAAATGTCAGACTATGTGAAAATCAAAGTTTTTCACAAAATTTTCTTTCCAACCTAAATCTTTGGGTTTCGAAGAACGAACAAATTTTATCCAGGTTTCCAAGTCTCAGACTTGTTTATATCTGGAATTACTTGGTAACAAGCTACCTACACTCAAAGTTTAATGCCGTATTTAATTGTATGTTGTTCGTTTATGTTTTTCGTTTCCCTCGTTGTTTCTTTGCGTAAAGTTTCTTGTTTTGTCCTCGTTTTGTTTCATGTAGCCAAGGGGTAGCCGTGTAATCTCGCTCCTCTTGGAATTGTCCCTGTAGTGTCGTAGAGTCATAATTAGAAAGTAAAGTAGAACGTAACTAATATTGTAAATTTTCTATCTGAATGTAAAAAAAAAAAAAAATCAAAGTTAGCCTAAACAGAGACTGTATGTCTATGGTGCAGTAATTGCACTGATAGAGTTGGAGACTTATGACCTAGAGTCGCTTGTTTCCCAGTACTCTTTTACTAGATGATGGCATTTCGGTCAACAGTGACTGACAAATAACTCTGCAAAACCTGACCATTTTTAGGCCCAAACTCTGCGATTCCTAGAATACCAATCAGATTGCGATATTTGTGAATTACTTTTTATGGTTAACGGCAAAATGTGTTAGAATTTTAAATTCGATTGAAGGATTGAAAGCATTCCCACGGGATCGAGATTCCAAGCCGTGATTCCATAATAATTCTTTTGATGATTGCAGAAAATAGGGTCAGCTTTTTCACAATTTCATTATGAGTTGTGGTTGAGCTAGACTCAATCCAGAAGTCTCTTGTTTCGCTCCCCATGCAGACTTGTAGCTACAACCGAAGCGATAGCAACTGAACTGAAGCGATTGCAACAACAACAACAAGAGAAATTTAGAGGGACTTATGTAATGAGTCTATGGTTGAGCAAGGTTTACCGCAGGGATACAAGGGACTCATCGTCATAAGTCTAATAGAATTGTGCAACTGAAGTAAACGCTTTCTACCAGTTTCCACTTAGGCCAAATTTGATTTTCAGACAGTCCGTAATTTCAGCATGCCTGCAAAGCCTCCTGTGCCTGCAAAACCTCCTGTGGGAGACAATGGCTCTTTACTGATTGAGATAAAAAATTGAGATCTGTTTCAGAATTACCAGACAGTGAATACTGTATTTGGTGTCTTATGTAACCAGGTGACGAGGAAATGGACCCTCTGTCATCTATCGAATGAAGCAAAAATGGCGCCGTTGTTTCCCAAGGAAGGAGAAGGAATTGAAACTACAGCCAGCCTGCCTGGTAACAGATAACGCAAAGAGACAGAAACCTGAGACGGCAGAAAATCATTTGAAATAAGGGGGCAGCCATATGAACTGCCTTCCTGCTTAGCATTTGGTTTCCTGATGTAAACACATCAAAATTGTTTCATTTTCTCAATAACTCAAACCGGAGATTGGGATTGTCTGGATCTTCCTCGCCCACAAATTTTCCGAAATCGTTTATCCCAAGGAAATCACTTCAAGTCGAAATTTAAGTCTTCGCGCGACACATGTCCGAGGAAAGACATTTTCTGAATTCACAAAAATTGATAAGGCATCTGGTAAACAAGGTAATGGCGCTGGTCGTGTTCCTGTATGGTGATCACAAGAAGCTTTTCTTGTCATGACCAGAGGATGGTCAGAGCATAGATTAGCAAGCGCCTTCAAAGTTCGAATTCTTCAATTTGTCTAAAGTGATTCATAAATACATTTGCTTTTGAATGAATTGAAAGTTTGTCCTCGATGTTTCCCGTTCCTTTATTCATTAAGTAACTTGGCAAATATGTCTTTAAAACCTTCAGCCTCATGTTTAACTAATTTCAAGGGATAATTTTACTGTGTCATACTCCAGTAGTATGGCAGCTTTCACTTACCACCGGAAGGTTAAAGTGTCATACACTAAACGGAGGATGACTTGCTATCAGAGTAGGCCTACCTTGCACGAAGGGAGAGGAAATTAGCAACTATGTGAGGCATGGAGATGTAGTCTTTTTCATTCAACGTATTTTTATAAGAAACTAAGAACTTGGGCCAGTGCTGGAACTTTCTTAAAATCATCAAATTTTGACTACTCAGAGTTTCTTACGAGTTTCTTCAAGGTTCCATAACAATCTTCATTTTCACTACCTGTTCCCTCGAGAGCATTTCAAAACAAGGCTTTTTGAAGCTTTTCCAATGTTCAGACTATACTCAAATACCTTACAAGTAATATGATACAACAAACAAGTGGAAATAAAGTAAGCTTATGATAAGGATTCCTCCATTAAAATAAACAGTTTCTTTAGTTATATTTTCCGAGTACTGGAGTTTCTTAATTTTTGGCGATCTGAGAGTTGAGTTTCTCTTAAGCAGTTTCTTATTAAAAAACACAGGTAGCTTGAAAAGAGACACAACGAACACTATTATGTTTTGCTTTGCGTAAACTTTATGGAAGTTTTCCTACAATGATTTCTTTGTAAAATGTAGCCAACCTCCTCAGGTTATCTTCAAAAAGCCTTGTGTTCTCTAGTAGATCTCAACCCCCTTTGAAGGAAAGATTTTCCCGTCAGCCAAATCAGTAGCAGAGAGTCTGGAAAAAATTTCGACCAAAGAAGTCTGTGCTAGCGGAAGGATGCAAATTGTCAAGCACAGATGTGACAGAGGACTTCTGCACTACTTCAAGCCAATGACACGTTCAAGCTTTTCATCAATTAGACATGACATACAGCGAGAATTTTGTTCTTAACGACAAGACATGGTACTTGTTATAGTGGCAGAAGTTGGGGGAATCTCCGAGATGTCATCATTGAACATGCGTAGTTGTACCGATTTCAGCAAGACAAACCTTTGCTCACTCATGAAACACGCGCATGCTCAATTAATCATGCATGGTGATTGGCTGCAGACTTCCTGGAGCGGGCAATGATGTTTCATAAAAAAGAGCATTCCTCTTCTTTGTCTGGTAATAAAGTAACTGTTTCGCAGGAAATTTCTCCAGTTTTGAAGAGCTGCACAAGCTGATTTACAACGCATTAGAGGAAGGACGAAGCACAATATTTAGTGGAAGAAACTTGAAGACGAGAGAATGAGGTATGATCACTGTTCCATTCCTCATTTAGTAGATCCTAAGATTATTTTGTCTATTTGGAGCAAGCAGTTCGTAGTCCTACTCTCTGTTTACTTGTTTGTTGCAAAGCTTTGTCAATCGAATGTACATGCACGGATAATGTGTTTCAGCAGCCTGCCATTTAATGCAAGTGAAGACAGTAGTTGCTATAAATCAAGAACTATACGTTTCGAGGTCTGAAAACATTGATGCGAGAGAAATATTGCTGACGGCAAAAGCACAGCTTTGCAGATTATATCGTTGTATGCTGCTATGATGTCCTAGCATCAATGACCTTTAAGAACTCCATCACGTGATTAAGATAATGTAAGTTCAGTTGATATCGAGTAAGATAAGACTTTTCATTTAGTGTTCAGGTATAGTTCGGTTCGCCATGTGTTCTTATTCAATCGCGGTCTAAGGCACCTCGCCCTCAATACAGTTTCATCGAAACATTATAGCTGCACCCCAGATTCAGCGCCTCCACAATGGCAGCAAAGGCTTAGTGTTGGCAACAGAAACAGTTCTTTGCCATTTACCAATCGTTGATGTTTGCATTATCAGTGACAACTGCCTATTTTGTCATTTTCGGTTGTTGCAGATCGATTTTTCGTGTAGATTCCAAGTGTTGTTTTTTTTTGGAATTCTGCGTCATTTTGTTGTCACGTCACAAAGTAGTTTGAGAATCCTTTAAACAACAGCAGTTTCACCAACAACAAGTGAATTGATTGCATCTTCGCGCCATTTTTCCGGCTTAATTCACTTGTTGACTAGGCTGCTAATTATTCCCAGCATTCCTGTAAATACCTTGGTGACATTACAACAAAATCAAGGAAAATTTCACAAAACAACTCCAAAATTCGAAGTCCAGGCACGATCTAGTCCGGGTGGCAAATGGCAATCGCTACCTGGATTCTCTGATATGAATTATGTGAAGAGGTTTTTGTCCTGTAAAGAAACGAGACATAAGTTGAGATAGAGTAAGGACGCGAGTTGAGTAGAGAACGAAAAGTCAGTATTTTTACAGATCTTTGCCAAAATAAAACGGACGGATAAGTATAGGTACTTTTCGTCAAATGTCGGCCGCAAATATACTATCTGCGGTAAAATTCTAGTGGAAAATACAACTGGGCCCTCTTCGCGATAGTTAGAGGAGTTGATTTTCATAATGTGATGTGTTACAGTCATAACCTGGACCCTACAATGGCTCATATCTACTCTTGTTTAAACATCCTTGAATTGTTTTCCTCAAGCAAATTCAAATGAAAATCAAAAGATCGTTTGTAACAAAGAACAAAACGTGCAAACCGTCTTTGTCGCAGTAAAGTGCAAGTTTGCTCTTCAGCATACAAGTCAATAACTAATATTGACTGAGCGTCTTTATGATGAATTCTTTGGAGGGTGTGACTAAAGAATTTATCTGCCACGCCCTGAACCGGGCCTTTTTGGCTTGCTAGCCACCCTACAGTTATGATGCCAGACCGCCCCTGTCGAAGTCCATAGACGTAGGAACCGGGGACGCTGGGGACAAATGCCCCCAAGATTTTGCAATAAGCAAAGAAATGCCTATATCATTTTTAGAAAATGCCCCCTTTCTGGTAAAGCATCACCAGAGTGTCTTTAATTCGATTAATATCTAGTTGCAATATCACTTGTTATAATAAGACCTGAAACTATGTAGCTTGACACTGATGCTTTTCTGAATGGTTCAGGCTCTATCGTTTTGTGAATTGTAGCCTGCTAATTTCCAGGGGTTCTTTGGAGAGAGATGATAACTTTGAAAGTTACTATTATCTTCCCTGATGTCCACAGGTTTCGTATTTCATTGAGAATATGCCCTGGTTCATCGCTGTGTTTTATCTGGGGTCCTGTGCCCCAGGCTAATGTTCTTTCGAATGTCCTAGTCCCCTGTCACATCAGTAATCTCATTTTTTTCTCATGGGAAATTGACACTAGTTCATCTTTTCTATTATTCTTGCAACCATTTGCCCCCAGAAAGTTTCTCCTTGGCACGCCTATGACTTCTTTCTCGCTGACAACAAGAACCAGGGCACTACCAGAATGTGGTCTCAGACCATCTTCACTTTGGTGAAAGACAGCGTCGGTTGTTTTGGATGTGGTGCCCCTCTCCTAGTCCTTACTTCCTTTTAAAGGCTCGAACTTGTTTTTGAAGTAAAAGATCTTTGTGTATGTTAAATCATTGTTGAATTTTGGGACCAAAGTGACTTCAGACAGCCTGGAAGAAATTTACTTCAGGATTAAGCATCCTTTCTTCTACGTATTTCTTGGTGTCGTTTTACACCTTTTTGGACTCTCTAGTGTATTTAGGACTAACTTCTGTTCGTCTTGCTACATGGCTGTTTTTCGACAGTGTCCCAACTGCCGATCGTATTAGAAGTACGAAAAATGGGTCAAGTATTTGATTGACTCAAGTGCCGGAGCCAAGGGATGTATGAGGGGGTAAACACACCCCACTTTTAGAACCTAGCCTGGGTCTACCGTTCTACACACCCAATGGGAAAATTTTGGACTTTTGTCTCTTCGCAATTTCTTGTCTGGCTTCGCCATTGATTGACTTCGTATTTGCATCCTTTAGAAGTTGTAATTTAGACATCAAAACATATTTTTACTTTATTTTGAGTTCTAGTTGCATTGCCAGGTTCAATGACAAGTCTAATTTACGATAGCGGAGTCTGCAAAATGAAGCGCATTTTTTGCGACGTCAAGAGGATAGGGCTCGAATCTTTGTAAAACTTTTGAAATTGAATGTGTAAAGTTTTATTGCCTAATTTCTCTCAACTGAATAGATCGTAGGGAACTTGAGGTCGTTTGCCAGAATTCCAGAAAGAGCATTTTGGATAACATCATTATTTTTAGAGTTGCAAATACTTTTATAATTTCTGTTACTTTTGAAGTTGTGACGTCATCAAAATGTTAAGTCGTAAACCATGATTACTACAGACTTTCGCTTGCTACCATCGTGTTGATCATCAAAAACTGAGTACTTCTTGTATTGGTCATTTTGTCTTTTCTCGATTAGTTTATGATTTATGTTACTTTTAATATATTCTTTATTCAATACAAGATATTACATCAAATCCTATATTCTACTACACGCTTCTAATTACTATACAACACTACAGTGACGATACCATGGGGAGCAAAAGACAATGACTACCCCTTGGCCAATATGAAAAGACACGGAATGTGAAATTAGATACAGCAACATTACGGAAAATTTGATATCTAGTGGATACTATGCTGTACTAGATTCCATGGAGATTCCGTCCCACATCAGATGTAAGGTCAGGGTTGCGATAAATTTACGGGCACAGCTCAGTAATTTGAATGCCTGACATCTGATGTGAGACAGAATTTACAAAGCAAAAGAAAATTTACGTTAACGGACGTGGTGGTTGGTTTGGGCATAGCTGAAGTTTGGAAGATCTTAGTCAAAGCGACCAGTTCCGTCAATTCGAGTATATTTTTGTTCATGTCATAAGAAAGGTCTTGATCACTAGGTATAATAAAAGCTTTGTCAAAGCATCATTTGAGTTTATGGTATCTCTAAAATTATGCTTGAATTTGTGAAAATTCAACTCTCTGAGACCAACCCTAAGTTGAGTAAAATGGGACAGTCCTTTTGGATCGTGAATTCCATAAACAGATTTTGCGGGGAGGGGGATAATTGACAAGGTCTGGACCAAAGAAATGTGAGAATTACTGGACAGGTCGAAGACGAAGTCAGTATGCGAACTCTCTCTGTTTTAACGACCTTTGCAGCACCGTTTTTTTGCTGTTTTGTCCCTCAAGGGTCTAAGGGCTCATGTGATCGCGGGAGTACTTTGTTGGAGGGATGCTGAATTCATGATAAAAAGAAAGCGAATAATTTTCTAACTTTGGCGACAATTGCTTAGTTTGCTACTAAAGAACGCCAGAATTTTCTGTCTGACGTTGTTAGAAAGACGTGCTTTTCCGGTGATTGTGGCGCAGTTCTCAGCTAGAAAGGAGTCAACATGCTCGGTCTTCACTACGAATGGGGCTTTACTAACTTGAGACCGCGTAAATTCACTCTTCCAACCAGATGGAAAGACATAAATCAGTTTACATCGTGACTTTGATTAGCAACTGCTACTCGAACTTTATCTCTGCTACCTACTCAGAAGTCAAGTGTCTATGTAACTGCTACTTTGTCGGCTCATTTACACATCTTATTCACCATGTTGAAGGCAGGGCAATCAAATCAAAGATACTAACCATTTCGCAAGGATTACACTTCACAGTAAATCAAACCCGCCAGAGATTTTTATTCGTCCTTGTATTTGGAACTTGAGCCTTGAACCCTTCCTATTTTTGAACCGTGGTATGAAATGTAGTAAGTTTGTTTTCATGTGAAGGGACAGGTTACCCGGGATGGTAACTTCTAGACTGATGACGATGAGTCTCTTGTTACCCTGTGCTCTTTGACTTGATGATAGCGCTTCAGGCAATAGAGACTCGTAGTATTATTCTGAAAAACTTGGCCCTACTTAGGCCCAAACTTCGCAATTCCTAACGTACCAATCAGATTGCGAGATTTGTGAATTACTATTGTTAAGGTGTAAATGTGATAGAATTTTCGATTCGATTGAAGAATTCAAAATACTCCCACGGGATGGAGATTCGAAGCCGTGATTCTTTCATAATTCCATTGATGATTGAAGAAAATAGGGCCAAGTTTTTCACTCTTTCATTATGAGTCCCTCTTGAGCAAGGTTTACCGCAGGAATACAAGGGACTCATCGTCATAAGTCTAGGTAACTTCCATATATAGAGCAACGGATATGTGCTGCTTATAAGGATGTGGTTAGAACCTCGAAAATCCTTATATATGGTTTCAGAATTGAAATTTTCCATTAGAAATGGGTATGTCTTTGACTTACAACGAAAATGGCCGTCGAGTTTTGCATTTGCAACGTTGGATTTTTATCGTTAGCTCTGAAAAGTGGTTAGTTGTAACTTTACCTTCATTTTGTGCGTTTAAAGTGAAATGAAACTTGATTGCTGGGAAGTTCCTTGGCTTCATCTCCCAAAAATCCTTAAAGGTGATTTGAAGCGAAAATTTTCATTGATTCAAATTAATGACACTGTCGAATGATACGGACTCCTGTTTAAATTTCTTTGATATCTCTTTTCGTTTTCAAGTTATCCACTGATATTAAGTTTCAGTTGATGACGTCATTTTGTTTGCAAATTGCTAGGATGCTATATTGAAATATAGCTGTATCCAAGCTTTGAAAGGCTACAGTGGTCGGAGACATTTAAGTCGAGCTGAATAAATGTAATAGAAATTGTTTCATGGACTGATATGATGTTTAGAAAGGTATGCCAATTTAAGAAATGTTCTTGGAGTCAATTTCCATTAGGAAACATAGCCAGCCTCGTACATTTTCATTACTTTTTACAAACAAAATGACGTCATCAGCCAATCATACAAAAAAGCGTATACTTCGAAAATGAAACAAGGTATCACAAAATGGTAAACGACATTCTTTATCATTCAAAAGTGCTATCCATTTGCATCAATAAAAATTTTCGCTTCAGATCACCTTTAAGTATGGGTATAAAATCGACCGAAAATCCTTAAACATAGGTCTTACTCAAAAATGTTGGGTGGCACGTCCCCGCCATCCCAAAACTTGAGTTACCTCCCCCCTTGGGCGGGTTGTTGATTTTCGCTGGGGAGGTGGCGGAAAAAATGTTTTTCAAATATCTGATGGATTTTTGCTTCCCCTTCTCTGATTTGCCCGAAACTATCCGTCCCCTTCCAAGAATGCACAAAATTCTCGTCCCTCCAAATAGCCATACATAAGGAAAATGTCACAATGCTGGCGTGATTTAAACTGCATGCAGATTTAGGTTCTAAGATAGGGATGTTCATTTGGACAGATTTTTTGGCTACCCAAAAAAATGACAGGCCCACAATTTTCAAACCCAAAAAAATGAAAAAAATGATGGAATTATTCTCGAGCCCCCATAACTATTCTTTTTGTACCTCAAGTTAAATTGAGAAAACCACACCTTACAATTCTGTACAAGATAGTCAAGATGGTAAAACTGATAGTGCATTTGGAGACCATCACAGCAACTCCTATGATCTGTCTTGATCTTCATATGTTAATAACCAACTAGTCTTTCCAAAAACTATATCAATCAATTGACACATAGAGTAGGTGAAACTTTCTATTCAGCATAATTGGGAAGAAATAATTACTCAACAACCTATAGCACTACCATCAATTGATTGAGATTATAATTTTCTAAATACAAAGTTCAGTAACCCAAAAAATGACGCAAATTTTCAATGGACCCAAAAAATGACGGCAAGTTTTTCAAACCCAAAAAAATGACACCACTTTAGCGAAACCCAAAAAAATGACATTTTCATAAATTTCAAACCCAAAAAAAATGACATGAGCATTCCTATCAAAATTTTCACAAGTATAACTGTTCGAGAATTTGATTGGTTCTGAGCCGCCTGTTTTAAACTGATCACTTGAAAATAAGAGCCTCGTTGTCGAAACCATGCGAGAAATGGCGAAATGGCGGCAAAGCAAGCTTCGACCAAGCGAACGTCTTTGATGCTTGGCTATGACCGTGACGAAAATCAGCGCGTTTTAAAAGCATTTTATAACAAGAGGGATGAACAGGGATTGGAAATCAATGTCCAGCTAACGAAACTATTGCCAATGACAGCGCAGGTGGACAGAAGAGGTGGACTCAGGGTGTCTAGCAATTCGAAAACAAAATCAGGGCCTAAACCCAAACAGCTAGTCACATGAAAACATGACGAAAGATCACATGTATCCGAGATACCTCCCCGCCCCCTCGAAGCCTTCTACTTACATGGACAAACTGCCTTTTAGATGTGGTTAGGTTTTCGTTCCCCTCTTTTTGATTAGCTGAATTTTGAAGTCCCCTCCCAGATGTCTTCCACATCCTCTCCGGGAAGGATACCTGTCCCTAAGTGTGTCGAATTTTACAGATTGAACTCAAGTTGAACGCCATATTGGCTGTCTGCGTCGTATCTCAAATTAACCCATATTCCAGGGGGCCTGGGTCTTATGTTTATAATAATAATCATAATCATAGAACATTGCAAAGTGCTTTTTGTGAAGAATTTTAACTCATGAAAGGCACTTTGTTAACTAGCTAAAATGATTATTGCGTGTTTGATTTACGGAGTCATCACGTTACTTGTATGACCCACCTTTTTATTAAAGCAAGTCTTTGTTGCTCCAATTTCTAGCAAATAGAAAACCAATCTCCAAAATTCCTCAGTTTAGACTAAAGTTCAGAGAACACCAGTGTGAGATTTAACGACGGGGCTCTTTGGTTTATGACATGTTAGAGTAGAACAAGAAATAAGGTTCACCGTCGAGAAATTTGTTCCATTGCTGATAGAGAAAGAGACCCTGGTGGCATATGGTTTTATGTTATCTTTATTGAAACTGTGAGGTGAATGCATCCAAGGTTGTCGATTGTTCATCGCTGAGAGTTCAAATTCCCAGGACTGAGAAATGGTACGAGGCCTCTACAGAGTGTTATAAAGGAAACAAGCTGCGATCTCTGAGATACAACTTCAGTCGAACCTTTTGAAACTTAAAGTGGTTAACGGAGCGTCTACGCCACTCTTGAAAACAACTTCATCGTATAAAAGGACTTCTTCAAAGCTGACCGTGCTTTTCGCTGTTGGAAATTTTGCACACAGGGAGACGGAGTGATTGCTTAACTGTTGAAAGCAATTTTGTGTATAGGAACTTCTTTGAAGTTGGTCGTGCTTGTGAAAAGGGCGCTGTTGGCAATTTCGGTCACAAAAAACGAAGCGACAAATGAACTCTCGAAAATAACATCATTGTATAAAAGGATTTCTTTTGAGTTGGCTGTGCTGGTTCTAAGACGCTGTTGGAAATTTCGATCGCGGAGAGTTTGAACATTGCACTTTAGAAGTTCCACTCATTTGATGTCTTGAAAACAACGTCATTAATACAAACAGCCCTCTTGTACGTTGGACGTGCTTTTGATCAAAGTCGCTGCTGGAAATTTAGCTCACAGAGAATTTTGTACTTTGTTCGTGCTTGTAAAAGTGTTCTGCTGGAAATTTAGGTTCGTGCTTGTAAAACAGTTCTGCTGGAAGTTTAGGTCACAGAGGAACTTTGAACATTGCATTTCAGTTTGTTTTGCTCAGTTCTTGAAGATACCTCATTTTACAGAAGGCCCCCTTCGACATTGCTGGCTCTTATTTTAAAGACTCTAACAGAGAAACGGTGAAATTTCGATCACGAAAAAGCTTCGAGCACTGTTCTTTGGCTTGGTTTATTTAACTCTTGAAAAAATTTCATTTTAAAACAGCCGTCTTGTACATTGTTCGTGCTTGCTGTGAAGGCGCTTGTGGAGAGACTGTCAAATTGCAATCACGGAGAAACTTTGAGCACTGTTCCTTTACTGGTTCTATGGTGAACTTGTAGTTTATGGTGAGCTTGAACTGTGCGAAATTTGATGTTAGTATTATGAGATCTAATGTCAAATGAAGGTCTATTGAACTGTGGTTTAGCCTTCATCACAATATAATTTAGTTGGTGAGAGCTTTGTGACCTTGGTTGGACGCCATTTTACTGTTATCATGAGGTGTGTATGCTGTTTGAACATTCTAGTAACTTAGATCTTTGCTTATCTCTTTAGATTTCGCAAATCTCATCATCACCTAAAGATGGATCTGTTAGTGGCGTGTCCTTCATTGTTGCTTAATTTACGTCAGAAAAGTAAAGTAATTCTCAGCATTGAAGGGCTTATAATGTTGCTATACTCTGCAGCTTTTAACTCTTTGAATTTAGCAAATTTTATCATCAACTAAAGAAGAGTTTGTTAGTGACGGGAGCTTGGTTGCAGGGTGCAGCCCAGTTAATGTCAGAAAAGAGATATTATTCATAGCATTCAAGAAGTTGTAAAGTTGCTTTACTTTCCAGGTTAGTTGCCCTCAGTAGTTTCCATATCTCATTACTTCATAACACAGTAGTCTTCTCGTTAATGTAGAGAAGAACCTTTTTAGTTGTTGCGTGGGTATTGACAAGAAGGTACTCTCGTGCGTACGAAACTTTGCATTTAAGATTAGAACCAAAATTGTTTTCCTTTTAATTGTTTTGTCTTCTAAGTTTTTACCTTTGAAAGACCTCGTTGTTAACTGTTGCAACTTTACTTTGCATTAACTAAAGAAGAATGTTGTTAGATGGATTCTGAAATGGCGTTCTGTGCAGGAGTCAGAGCATTGCAAAAGAAAGTAAAATTACTTTGCTGCGCTAGGTTTTTGTGAAATATTTTGAGATAATGCAAGGTCATATTGTTGAGAATTTTCCTGACTATGGCGACCGAGGAAGCAGTTGAGGCAAAGGGTACTTTGAAGTTTCAATTAGGGCACTTTCAGAGGTCTTAGAGGGACACAGTGCCCCCTTTGCCCTCTGGCTGCTACGTCAAACCTAAAAGGCTAAAGCTTATAGTGGTTAAAAGAGTTCGCTGTATTTCGCTGTGTTTTCAAGAAACCTTTAAATTCATATTCTTTATATTTGCCTGTGGCAAAAATCCGTTATCGACTATTTGAGCGTCACCAGTAGCCAACCGAGAAGGCAAATTTATTTCAAATCATGAAAAAACCTCCTTCTAAGTGCCCCAGTGAGAGGTCAGATGTTCACCGGGGTCCTGGTGACCGAAAATATTGTCAAATTGTCACCAGGGAGCTCCAATAATGTAGCGAGGACGGCAGAATTATTGGCGGGGAACTTTATTGCATGGAAAGAATTTCTCAAATTTTTCCTGGGGGTTCGCCAGTTCCAGCTGACGTTTCACTTGTGAGGCGTTTTGTATCGGGGAGATCCACATCTTGTAGGGGACTGATTTTGCTCCAAGTTTTAAACCGGGGAAAACACAGAGGTAGAATGTACCCGAGCACTTTGACGCGGGTGTATGAAAAGATTATTCCAGACAGATTTATTCGTCCTTGTACAGCCTTACTTTCCAACCTGGAATTTACTCTATCACATTGGGTCCCCCAGTATTTTACAAACATTTGATCAAATCTGTTGGCAGAAATCCATCTCCATATTATCTAAATTATTGGTTCACTGGTAATATAAATTTTGTTTATATTTCATCCGGATATCTGCAACCTCATGTCAGAGATTACAGAAGATAAGATTTCGAGATCTCTGATGAAGAAAAATTTTCATCAGTCATAATTAGCGTCGTTTTGTCGTCACTTGCTAGAATTATTGTCTTGTCTGTGCTGTGCTTTCTTGCAAGGCTCGATGGTAAGAGTTAAGGGCGGTATCTCTTGGCAAAATTAGCAATGGGTGTTCGGAAAAACAATTAAAGTTACGCTCTGCTTAAGACACCTAGCGCTACGTCGTTTTCGTCACTTTGATGACCATCAAAAAGAATTTTGTAACTTGCCATAACTGAAGTGACCACAGGTATAGCAGCGAATGGTTGTAGCAATAGTAAAAGTAAGATAGCAAACCAACCTTTGTTTTCTTCCTTATCGTCGTTTTCTTTGTTGTGATATTCGTGTTGTCCTTTAACTCCCTCCATCTGAACGCTAGGCCCATCAATAGACCCAGACCCCAAGCGAGACTCGTTTAGGGTCTGGGTATGTTGATAGGCCTTGTATTTTGATGCAAGGAGTTAGAGGACAACACGAACATCATAAAAAACAGAACAACGATAAGGAAGAAAACAAAGATTGGTTTGCAATTTTACTTTTACAATTATTACAACCATTCGCTGCTACCTGCGGAGTGACTGCATCCACGGGTCCATAGATTATCGGCAGTAGGTTGAGGAAAGCGAAATAAAGTATGTGTTGAAAGTTGAAGTTTCTCACAGGAATGAAAGGCTTGTAAGTATTCGGTACAGATCCCATACATAGAAGGAAATTAACGTGTTACTTGTCAAAAATGATAGAAACTGGAAAATCAGTGAACTTTGGCCCTGTTTGGAACATCTAGCGTCCTTTCGTCTCGATTTTGTCGGCTAGAATCTTGAAATTTCTAATAGGAGTGAAGTGTTTGCAATAACTTGTTTTAATTTTCACCCATGCGCGGCAGGTTTATCAGTTTGCCGATTTTTTACTTCCGAAAGATGATTCTCGCTTGAAAGCGATTTAAATGGCGCCCTGTTTGGGACACCAAAAATTTCTTCGTTTTAAAAGACTATCGACAGACCACTTCGGAAGCGGGGTGCTGGGGCTTCAGCCCCCCCCCCCAATAATTAGCTGAAGTTTGTTGATTTTGTAAGTAAGAAAGGCTGTGAAAGCCAAGGTCATAGAATTGAAAATTCAAATTCATATACATTTGTGGAAGCAACCAGAATATATCAGGAGTGCAATAACCAATGTCATGCAACTCAAAGATAATATGCATCCATGTGAAATTGAAAACCGTTTTCAAAATTTTCCTATAAAGACCCTCATTAGAGATTTTCCTATAAAGACCCTCTTTGCTTCTTTCAATGGCAGAGTTCCAAAGACGGCGTTCTCCAACGACCTAAAGGACGTGGTCATGAAAAACTTTCCCGGGGGCTTGCCCCCCGACCCCCATCTTTGCTTATTTCGCTTACACATGGTTTCAGTCCCCCTAGACTTGCTTCAAGGCGACTTGATGCAAGTCCGGCCTCCCCCATATGAATTTCGTTCCGACGGGCCTGATCGAGAAGAAGTTTGATATTTGGACCGATCCATACATAACACGTTAACGCACGTTAATAAATCGTCTATTTTTGTACTTTTTCATATCAAAATCTTACCACAAGGTTGAAGACCCAGTCAAAACTCCTTTGTTCTGCTCAATTTTTGATTATTTCCTTACACTGATTTTGTATCATAATATATATCTTTTTCTACAACGCGTGGGGTGCTATTTATTCAATAATCTCCATGGTAATAAAAGACTTTTAATTCCATCAAAGTCTAGGGTATCAACTCATGAATGTCTAGAATTTTCCATAAAATTTACCGCCCTGAACGCCCAAGTGCTGTGGTTTTCACCATCCTTTTAAGTGTTTCGAGTGACTTAAATCCTGAACCAAATTTTTGAACGATGGTCTTTATATCATATCATTGGCTCAAGTCTTTAAAAAAGGCGGTGTAGATAGCTCCATTGCCTCTTCTTTTGGACTAACTGGCTAGATTTATAACGATGGGTCCCTTGTATCCCCACGATAAACTTTCCTCAACAGGGACTCATAATGAAACAGTGAAAAAGCTGACCATAAACTTCGCCTTCATCAATCGAATCACGATGGAATCACGGCTTCGAATCTCGAATCCTGTAGGACAGTTATCTGCTCTTCAATCGATTCTAAAATCCTCTCACATTTGCCATGACCATAGTATTTGCACAGAGTTTGGGCAGGACAGGGGAAGCACGGAGTTTGGGCCTAAATATTTCTGCGATCCCAGCGCTTGGCGCTGATAAACGCAACTTTACCTTCAAAGATTATTTTCTGGGATACCTGTAATGTAACCTAGACACTAATATTTTTCCTTTTAAATTAGATAAACAAACTTTCGACGGTAGATTGATGTTTTCTCGCACTTTTTTGGTATCATATTTATTGATAGTGATCAAGCCTATCTTTGGCTCAGGACTCACAGAATTTATCATGTTCTAGTGGTTGCAAACTGTGCATGCTCTTTGCCAACCTCCACAAAAATATGTGATCGAAACAAGCAATCCTAAAGGTTAGCCATGAAGCGTTTTGCTGTTTCGTTCTGTTTAATCAAACAATAACCAAAGAGTAAAGCTTCATAGAAAGAAATCCCAAGCTCTAAAAATACACATGACATATTGAAACCTTAATCACGAACCCAGCGCACAGTTTCTCATACAAACTGAATATATCTCATTCTGTGACGGGCCTTAATTGCAAATAGCTTTCCTAGTAGGTCGTCCCAGCTAAAGACATGTTCTCGCAATAAAGAGTTTGAAAGCCTTCCTATTTTTTGTTGTCTGTGATGTTCTTCAATGGTTTTCAGAACTCAGAGGGAAAGAATGTAACTTCCAAGCCCTGTTTACAAAGTTCGTGTGTGGTTCTTAAAGGACAATGTTTACGTGAAAGATAGATCTGGCCAGGCCTGCAAATATTTTTCCAAGGACTTTGAGACTTATATTCCTTGAACAACGATTTCCGATTGATCAATCCTTAAATTTTGGGGTAGGCAGCCTTTTCCTCTCCGGGGGTATATTGTGAACTAGTTCTTGTAAGAAGTGCAGACCGTAATAAACAGAGTTTTTAGAGAAATACAACCCATTTTCATTCGAGATTTTCTACAAGATCTGAAAGTACAATCTATCGTCTTTCCAATGATATCCAGGTTTGGTGGATTAGCTGAACTTTTCGTCACACAATAGACTTTTTCATAAGCATTGTTTATCTTAGATGCCAGAAAGCAATTAGGCATCTGCTTTGGTGAACATCCATCTTTGTAAAACATTATCTTATCAGCGTCAACAAATGCATCTCATTGGGATCAATTTGTCTTTCACCTTACCTAACGCATCACCTTATGTGCTTATTGGCCTGAAATGCTTTGACAAAGTTTGTTTCGTAATTTTTGCTGTAAAAACGGAATTGATTTTGCTCATATGGCATGCCGTATTACAAAATACAAATTGGGTATACCTACTAAAATATCAATTTCAATTATAGTTGGGTTTCGTTTTTTCTGAAATGCCCTTTATACTGTAAAATTTTAATGGCTTATAAAAAATCCTTAAAGCCATTTTTATACAGGCTCCTTTGCGGACGCGCTTGCATTTCAGACTGTTTGAGAATCAAATTTGGCACAAGGAGAAATATGGATTCACATCTCTGAAGTTGAACTGATGGAAGAGTTTGCTCCTATTTTGGTTGATGGCAAATTTGCCCCCCCCCCTCCCGTAGAAGGTTTTTTGAAATAATTCTGCCAGGAGAAAGATTGTGACTATGAATGATTTGGACTTTTTGCTGATTCCTATTTTATGCTACTCAGAAAGTTTCATTGAGATGTTTTCAGAGATGAGGGCGAGGGGAGACAATCTTCCGAAATTGACCATGTTAATATTGCAAATTCTCATATATCAATTTTCACAAAAAAGGTAGCAAAACTGCAATATTTTGCAAAATTCTTTAGCAGAGTAGTATTTTATTTCATGTATTTTATCGTAATTTTCATGTTTGGATTGAGATTTTACTCAAAATTCAATTTCACCGCAGTTTTCCCGATTTTTGCCAGAGTTTTGCCGCTGTTTTTGACCACACAAAGACAAATGCTGATGTAAGCAAAACGATGGCTAATTCTAAGTTGCGTCTTTGCATGTCTGATTGGCACTAGGTGAAGGTGAAGGTGAAGTTGCGTTTTTCAGCGCCAAGCGCTGGGATCGCAGAAATAGAGCAGACCTAATCGAGTCCGCGACCCCTTGTCATGACGCTCTAGTGGTGGGGTCCTACCGGGACTCGAACCCACTCCGCCTGACTGTTCTGGCTGCAATGTCAGAGGATTACACCACGGCGCCACAACACCTTCAAGCTAATCAAGCTAACGAATTAAAGCTTTAGCAGGTTCTGCTAACAGAAGAATTGCAATTCTAAGTTGATTTATATTTATTCATAAAGTAAATAGACCTTTTAGCTATTCTACAAAAGAGCCTGGATCGAACGATATTTTTATACAAATTTATACGCGAGGTTCGAAAGAGTGGCGTTACAGCTTCGATCGAAATAGACCTTTTAGCTATTCTGAAAAAGAATCTCAACCGAACGATTCTTTGCTACATTTTGTAGAATTTTCGAATGTGCACAATAGTGATAGAAGCTCTAACGCCACTCGATCGAATCTCGTGTATAAAAATGTATAAGAATAACGCTCGATCCAGGCTCTTTTGCAGAATAGCTAAAAGGTCTATTGTGCACATTCGAAAACTCTACAAATTCTAATGAAATATCGTTCTATCCACATTCGTTTTATTCCCGAGGCTGTTAGCGCGTCAAATTTTGTTGGTCTAACTGCCTAGGTTCTAAGTGAAAATTCTTCCCTGAAAGATTGCGTCATGACAAGAATTAGTTGCACGATGTTTTCGAAATGCTCAGAAGGTTCCTAATACACGGCTCCTCGATTCCCCGATTCCTTCTGTTGCCAGGGCTCTCGGAATGGACCACGCTTTCCCCAGATTCTCAAAGCGCTTTGAGATCGAGATCAAGTCATAAAGCAAAGGCCTTAGGCCAAAAACAACATTTAACGCTACCCCACTCCACCGAATTTCATCTCTCGTTGCTAAAGGAGGCTATAACGACTGAAATCCCGTTAGCTTGATTAGTGCCAATCAGACATGCAAAGACGCAATTTGAACTTTGGAATGAAAAGAAAATTGTTATCGAAATTGATTAGTTTTCAATAAAGAAAGCAATGGCCAAAACCAACGATTAATACGTCCTTATAAATAGTAATTAAGCGCTTGATACTAGTGACAGAAATATAATTATGAAATTAACTAAACGTGAAACCAAGCAACTGTTTAAAAACCACCAATTCGCCAGGTAAGAATTGACGTAGCATTCCAGCCAGGTCACCGTGATCTGAATTCAGATATACAGTTTCTTGGTTCATTCATAAGTATGCAAGCATGGGTACCTAGACACTGCAGTATGATGCAGGTTGTATGTCTTCTACTACCGGGTGAGTCACTAAAAACGTCCGGCGTTTGAAAAAATCCTGCTCCCTGAATATCATAGCAATGAAATTGAAAACTGTCTTATTTTATCACAGATATGTCAAATTAGGTCCAGTAAGTTACCCGGTTTTAATCGGCCATTCCTTCCCGTCGAAATTCGAGATTTTCTGTAGAAAGCCCCTTTCGGAAACCTGCAAAAACGAGCGAAAACTTCAAGCAAAATTTCCCTTTGTTCTCCTTCCTGACAATAATGACTCTTGAGTGTGTGAATGTATTTTGTCCTCATGAGAGAATGGAATCCCCCTGAATGAGTTATTCACACTAGGGGAAGACTTTTCAACTCGTCAAAAAGAAAGCACGTATCAAAAAGGGTGCTGAAAGTCATCGCTGTGAGGTTAACACATCGGGGAAGGGACTTTTGCTTGCAACTTTAGCGTGCTTTTTAAGGTTTCTCAAGGGGCTCATTTTAGAAGATCGCTCACAGAATCTTAACGAAGTAACCGATTTTGGTCAGGAAAATTTCTAAAAAATAATTGAACATGTTAGCTATTCAATCAGGTGTTGCAAAATATCACTGCTTATATGATTAGGGAGCAGTAGCCTCTCAAACGCCGGGCGTATTTTTTGACTCACCCGGTACATACCATAAAGCCACGTCAGGCAAGCACAAGTGCTGCGTCTTACCATTTATGTATTTTTCTATATTTGTATATTCACCAATCTACTGTGAAAACGTTCTCGCAAATCGCATTTCGCAAATCGCGTCAGCTCTTAGGTGAGATTAAACAAGATGCTTATGCTTTGATGAAATGTATAACCAAATCATACCTGTGTCCAGGACCGTCGAGAAGGGGGGTAGAGGGGGTAAAAGGTCCAGGGCCCGGGCCTCGACGGGGCCCGTAAATATTTTGTGCCATGAAAGTTAATATTGCTATATCTTTTCAGTGCATTTTTATGATAGTATAAATGATACAAACCAAACCGTTGTATTGATATTTCAATATCATAGAAACTGGTTCTTTCCCAGAGAATCAGTCGTTGATGTCGTAGGATCGTTGAGTTACCGTTCAAATTCAATCTCTTTGGTCTTTCAAGTAAGTCGTTTGTTCCCTCTAGCATCTCCAGTGAGTGCAACAACCTGGTGTGAACTTGGATTTACTAACGTAAAGCAATGTCCGCTTGATTCATAACGCAATTTTGTATGACCTTTACAGGGAATGTTTATGCAATTTTTAAAGAAACTAATCCTAAAAAGGGCGTTTCCCTCATTTTCCGAGCGTCTAAAGGGCGTGGTCACAGAAAATTTTCTAGGGTCTGTCCCCATAGATCACTCCGGGGCCCGAGCTGGCTCTCGACGGCCCTGCCTGTGTCCCTATCGTTGTTCCTGTCTGCCTTTACTTCTTGCAGTCTCAGTTTGATTCATATCATGGCAAAACATGACCTAATTTTTGTTTTCTGTTACAGTGAGGCGAGGCTGTCCTCGTTTGCATTTTTGTGAAATAACTCCACCAAGGAAGAAGAGTGTCAAGCTCTTCTGTCGTTGTTTCACTAACTGCAAACAAAGACAGCCTCGCTTATACAGAAAACAAGAATTAGGCCATGCTTGCCATGAAATGAATAGAACTGAGACTGCAGGAAGGAATGGCAGAAAGAAACAACAATAAGGACACAGGTATGATTTGGCTGTACCTTTTATTAATTAATAAACATTGTTTCCCCTCCCCCATGGTCAGCTTAGTTACATCATATTTAGCATAAATGCTCGGTTGCTCTCTTGTAGAAATATTCTTGACAAAAGATTTTTCAAATCGTTGGAAGCTTTTCAACAGCTGCGTTTTCATTTCAACATCACTGTTACTATCATCCCTTCATTTATTTATTTATCTAGTTATTCATTTGTTTATTTATTTAAACTAGGCATGCATATACTCAAGAACTATAAACTAAGAGCTAATTCAAGCCTTCTTTCTAAGAAAATAAAAATGTGTATACAGAATAATTAGCTACAAATGCATAAATTTATTTATAAGTTTTTCAAATGTTTCCAATAATTACAAAGTTTTCTTCTTTCGATATTGACAGAGTAGAAATTTTTTATCAGCTCCATAACCAAACCTGCGACACGAAAGGTCTACATAACATAGGGACATAGGCTACAACTAAATTCCTCTCCTTTCGAGATTTTGATTCTCCTCTTAAAGCTGGAGAAGGTACGTGACCTGAGCGTTTTATATCATTGAAACGTAAACAAATGTAACTAGTATAGTTGAATTGTAAGTGCCAGCTGCAGTGGAGACCAGATGACCAAGTGTCTTTCTCCGCTGTGGTTGGTACATAGAACTGTATTTATTTTATATTTCTAATGTTTTTTTAGATCTATAAAAAAAAACGAAAAAAAATAAACAAATGTTAGAAAACCTGTCTTGAAAATGCGAAATCCGAGCAGGAGATCCAAACTGTTACGGTTTTCGGATTCTCCTTATTCTTATCTATCGAACATTTTCCTTTCAGATTCACAAGGTTTCCAGCATCATTTCTTGTCTATAGTGTATATCTCATCGTTTTATTTGGAACACACAGAGGTACGGTATCTTATTCATATAGGGTATTTTTCTCGGGGGGGGGGGGTATCTCGACCTATTTTCTGACGGGGACGTACCATTTTGCCCGAAAAATTGGTACCCATAATTCCGTAAATTCTGGTGGATGTTAGGGTCATAATTCCGTAGATCGAATGAAAATCTGGACCATAATTCCGGAACTTGCGAAAAATTCCCTGAAAAGGACACCCATAATTCCGTGAAATGTCCAAATATTGTGAAAATGCTATCCATAATTCCGTAACGGTTTCAAAAAAGTACCCCTGAAAAATGGCACGTCCCCGTACCATGAAAAGTACTAAGTTACCCCCTCCCGAGGTATTTTTCTTCTACGTTCTGTAGTGATTATTGTTATGTTTAAAAATTTGGTTCTTGTTGCGTTGAAGTGACAGTTAGGCCATAAGACTAGAAAACATTTGACCCTTTTGCAATGCTATTTCATTGGCGATGGCGATAAAGAACGGAAACACCACTTAAACAGCAATTTTGGAATGGTTAAAAAATTTAAACGACGTTAAGAATATTACAATTAGTTGCTCCGCCTTTGTTTACTTTTGTCCTGTTTGTGAAGGTTAAAGAAATTGAGTTCATATAAATAGTTGAGCGTTAACGCTGTCCTGAATTTGTGCTGACAAACCGCTGACGTCCCTTTGTTGTCGCACAATAGTACTAAAGTCATTAGAATGGAGACCAAAGACTTCATATATTCCTTGCCTTATCCTAAGGAATTTCTTTGGTTTAATTTCAATAGGGATTAAATAACAACTTTTGTTTCATGATTGAAAAGAACTTGATATTGGTCATGAAAGCGCTATTTATACGGACTCAATGCCTTTAATTTGGATGTCTGTTGCTGATGGCCGTTCTGGTACCTCAATACCAAAGACCACGAGCAAACCGAGCGCTTTACCCCCTGCCAACTTTTAAACTTTCACATGGCTCTATATTTATGACATTTATTCTCGAAAATTATGATAATGAGAAATATTAACTTTATCTTTTTCTTTGCAGCTCATTCATATTGTTGGTATGATGGGAAATCTTACTCCGTTGGTGAAATGTGGAGGATTACGAGTGCAAGAATTTGCAGACAATGTAAATGTTTTCAGGTATGAGATATACCCTTCTCGATTCAATTTTGGCGTAATATTTGTTCAATTTCTGGTATTAACAGACCAATCTGGAGTTGTTATGAATGATGCTAGAGAACATACTTACCAACTGCTGTCACGAGTTATCAACTTCTTTTCACACATTGACCACAGGGAGCCCCTTTAAGAAAGTAGCAAAAACCAGACAAATACGCCCTCTGCCAGTGAGACACGTCGAATGTATCATCTCTTCCGTTCATTCCTCATTGCTCCTTCGCAGATGCTGCGCTTGACGTGTCTCCTGCGCATTGACGTGTCTCCTGTGCATTGTGCAGTCAACATGCTGGGAAGGCTGTTTGACGACTGTTTTATAGTTAAACATCGATCTGTTTTATATCACCGTTTTATATCTGAAGGGTTTCATAAATCCCCCAATTACAAACTGGCTTGTAGGAAAGGTATCATTAGTCTATGCTATAATTTTGTTCCCAATAGAATTGATGTGTAAATATAAAACAGTAAGTATAAATCCCATGCTTTAATTCAGCTATTCTCTTTTTTCCTGGCCTACTTTAAATAGGTGATTGATAATAAATAAATGGAGAAAGTTCGGCAGGTTTTCCAACCTTCCAAACCTGCCGTTTTTGGAATTTGACAGTAAACATAACCCAAATTCCGAGTCTTTCAGTCTACCGTTTTCGGAATTGGCACAAATCAAATGCACCCTGACTAGCTACCATGTTCAATCATTTCTACAATTTTTTTTCTGGCTGAAATCGGTCACTCCGCTCAGATTCTACGAGGGATTTTGTGAAAACAATCCCTTTTGAGAAACCTTAAAAAGGGTGCTAAAATTATGAGCAAGTTTCTATAAAACATTTACCTCGCAGCAATGACTCTAGCAAGCTTTAGCACGTGATATCCTCTTGGGGGGGGAACGCAGAAGTCTTTCTATTCTTCCAAGAGGACGACATACATGAATGCATGTAAGCGTCATTATTGCAAGGAAGGAGATCATAGAGAAATTTTGCTCGTCATTTTCACTCGTTTGCCATGGGTCGTAGGAAACGAAGTAATAGTTAAAAATGTTAACGCAAATGTACCTGTGTCTTTATCGTGGTTTCTTTTGCCTTTCTTGGCCTTCCTTTACTTTCCTGCCTCAACTCAATTCATTGATTCAAGTTTGTAATGGCCTAATTCAGTTTCCCTGCAAAAGCGAGGCTGCCCTCGTTTGTGGTCTTGAACCACAAAGACACAGGTATGTTTGCATTTACATTTTTAATTATTATTTCGTTTCCTGCAACCCATGGTTTTGCAGGTTTTCGAAAGGGACTTTCCGCAGAAAATATCCCATATCGACAGGAAGGATTGGCTGATTAAAGCCGGGTAAATTACTGAACCTAACTGGACATATCGGAAAAAAACAAACCAGTTTTCGATACTATTGCTTTGATATTCAGGGAGCAGCATTTTTTTAAACGCCAATCCTCCTTTTTGATACACCCGGTAGATACGATATGTTATGTAAATTAGTTAGGTCACGTGGCTCTCCCTTTTCCCGCCATTAGGTGCACGTGACCGGTTCATCTGATCTATGGGCGAGGGAAGGGAGGCGTGACGGGAGTTGGAGTAGAGATGCCGTTGAGGACGGACCCACAAGAGTTTGAGATTGGTTTGAGACGATAATAGAGATTTGAGATTTAGTACATTAGAGATTTGCAATTCGAGATTTAAGAGAGTATCTCCGAGAGATATTATCGACGTTTGGATTGATTTTCGCTGTATTTAATTGTATATACCGGGTGTCTCAAAAAAAAGTACCCCCTTTTGACTGGAAATAGGAACGAAATCATAAGATATCATTACTCTCCGAGTGGACAGCTAAATTTATCAATCTTCAACTTAGATCCACATACCTTGCATTTAAAAATTGGCCACCAAACACTGGAGAAACGAGCTTGCAAAGTCAAAATTTACATTGCACCCGAAACCAGAGGTTCTGTAAAAGGGCCTAGCCATAATTTGCTATCACAGGCATGTTGCACAGGAATTTCGACTTTGACCTTTAGCTTTTTCCATTGAAAAGAATTATACCTTGAAATGCTTCAATTGAATTACAAATAGTTATTCCTTTGAGGAATCAATCCGTGCATTGCATTCTACTCCAAGTGTCAAAGAAGAAGAAAAGGAACACATGCATACTCATTTGGGAGAAGTTGCACGACTTCATCATTCTTAACACATTTTTGTTATATTTGTTTCATCAGGGCGATTTCCACGAGTATTTTTTATTCTTTTCGAAAGCAAAAAACTGAAAGTCAAAGTTTACAGGTGCTTTGGAAAAGATCCATAATACAAATCATGGCTAGGCCCTTTTACAAAACCTCTGGTTTTGGGTGCACTGTAAATTTTGTCTTTGCATGCTTGTATCTCTGGTGTTTGGTGGACGATTCTTAAATGCAAGGTATGTGAATCTAAGTTGAAGATTGATAAATTTAGCTAATAACTCGGAGAGTAATGATATCTTATCGCTTTGTTCCTATTTCCAGTCAAAAGGGGGTACTTTTTTTGAGACACCCGGTAGAAGCTGCTGTTTTTCGTACTCGCTGTTTATTTGAGACTTATTATCACGCGCCGACAATATAGAGGCGATCCTCAGGACCCTTAGAGATCTTCATAAATCCAGACCTGAATGATAAAGAGCAATGTTTTCTCACACGATACGTGCTATCAAACGATTTGATTTCTCTTTATTTCAGGGCAGCCTAGTCAGATGTCTTCCAACATGCAGTCGTGATGGTAACTGTAATCTTTATAGTTTGAACTTTAAAGCAAGGTCGCCGAGAGGGGTTCAGCAGGGACAATTTGCCTCAGGGCCTCAGGATCTTAGGGGCCTCATAACTGAAGATTTTTTTAACATTTTGACTGTAGGAAATGCTCTGAAATGCATTTTAAGCCAATCTAGTGGACGTCATCAAGAGATTTTCTTCTGGGCCATATTTCACAGTTTTGTCCCAGGGCCTCCAAATGCTCTCGGCGGCCATGCTTTCAAAACTGCTACCTTTCAGCTTTGGCCCAACATCTCTAACTTTCCTTGCAATATACACATATTTTTTAAAGGAAAACGATAGAGTTTCTTACGAGTTTCTTAAAAGTCTCGTGGTTGACTTCCTGTGCCCTCGTCAATATTTCAATATGAAACTGGTTGAAGCCTTTCCAATATTATCCACAAGCAAGAACTTTTTAAGTACTATGGGCACGAAACAAGTGAAAATAAAGAGGCCATCCGAGATTCGAGTTTCTTACAAGCCGTTTCTTGTAGAAATTACGTGTGCTTGGAAACTCATGTTCTTCATTGTCTTTAAAAGCCTTTGGGCGACCTTGTTGCTAGTTAGGCTCAAGAAACATCGATAATTTCATATTTTTCTAATCAAATACAAATGACACTGTTGCGCTGTCCAAAGAATAAATTTATATTACATCAATTTAGTGTTCATTGATTGTTAGTAAATCTAAGATTCAAGTTTCTTATGAAAAGTTTTTTATAATACCATGGGAAATGTGGACACAATTTGGGTGTTGATCGTGTCCTCAATACCTGGCCTAAATTATGTTTAATGATTAAATGTATTTCGTAACCTTGCTTGTCTTCAATTCACTGTTTATCTTCTCGTTCTTGTTTGGGAGCACAGTAGGCTGCTATCAACGGTTCCGCATGGGCCTAATGTTTTGAACTGCATTGCGATTCGAATTCGAGGGCCGCGTTGATCTGGGAACTAGTTCTCAGGTCACGGCTTTCGAATCGCAATGCAGTTCAACACATTAGGCCCATGCGGAACCGTTGATAGCAGGCTGCTGTGCTCCCAAACAAGAACGAGAAGATAAACAGTGAATTGAAGACAAGCAAGGTAACGAAATACATTTAATCATTAAACATAATTTAGGCCAGGTATTGAGGACACGATCAACACCCAAATTGTGTCCACATTTCCCATGATAATGCCAGTCGAAAGAAAACGAAATAGCCTAAATTCAGAAAAAAATATCATTGCAAGTATACCAAAGAGGTTTTGCTTTCTAGGACTAATTTCCAGGTCACTTGACACACTAGGTCTCACTACTTTTGTTTTCATTTCCTGAAAATGCGATATTTTTGTCTCACGATATGTTTTCTCTATTTAGTTCACTTTCCACTGAGCCCCCGTGCATCACATAACATGCCTAAAACAGTTATCCAGAGAGACTCCACAGGGGTACAATGCACATTGGATGGCAAAACGCATAGTGATGGTGAGAGTTGGACCGAGGGTGGTTCTCATTCGAAGGGGTTAGCTGAAGATCAGTGCATGCAGTGTAATTGCAAGGTGTGTATTTGCATATCGGATAGGAACACCTTTGGTATGGGTCAGTAATTCTTGCTACGGAGGAGTGTAAGACATTTACACATATTTGATAGAATTTTCGTAGCCCCTGTCTGGTTTTCTTGGAAATTTTAGTGTTCCTCCAACAAATTATTTTCATCCTCCTTCTCAGTATGTGTATATATGTTAACGGTGTCACTATTCTGTTATTGTTTCAACTGGATGCAGATTGACATCGTCACAGCAGCATATGAAAGAAAAAATGCCATCGCAAAGTGATGAGAAATTACTTTGAAAATGATTCATATTTACTTGACAAAATTATCTCAAACTACTTTCATACCCCCTTCCTGAAATGTGCGTTGTTTTTCGTCCCCCCTCTCTTTCGGTAGGAACAATTTTGGTACCTCCCCCCTAGATGTCTTCCATCCGCTCGTTAGCAAGAAATAATGACCCGTCCCTTTGCTGTAGAATTATTTCGTCTGGTATTGCGGAGGAAGTTGGCTGTAACTTTCCATGCTGGTGAAAAGATAGATTAAATCCTTTGAAAGGGTACCCTGGGTACAGTTTTCTATCATCATCATCGTTCTCATCATCATCATCATCATCATCATCATCATCATCATCATCATCATCATCATCATCATCATCATCATCATCATCATCATCATCATCATCATCATCATCATCATCATCATCATCATCTCACTGTGTTATGCTGCATAGCGTTGGTTATCATGAATCTCCATCCGTTGCGATTCCAAGTGCACGCGGTTCCAAGTGTACGATCTCATTTGTGTTGGTTTTCGTTGTGTTGCCATGACGTCACAGTGCCAATTTTTTTTAGGTACAAGTAATAACATGTGCCATACGTAGATGTCCTGAAATCAAATGCCATAATCCTGTGCCTCAACATGGAACCTGCTGCAAAATTTGTCCAGGTAAGCATCGATCTTATCGGGTGACCAAAAAAACTTCGCAAGCTTTGTGTCACAGTTTAGTTGAAAGGCTTAGCTATCTGTTGAGGTCATAGAGATGCTTGAGAGTTGCATGGTCATTTCAAGCAATGATTACCATGTGAAGAAACAGATTCAAAGAACTTTGTGAACCCCAAAAAATTGCCATCAGGGGCGGCCCCAGCTTTGAAAAAGTGGGATGGACAATAGGTAAAGTTGATTGTCAGAAGGTATACCAAATGTTTACTTTGATATCGCTTTTGCTTAGGAAACAATATCGACCTGAGGAAAGTGTGGCATGTCCACGCCAGTATGTCCACCCAAGTCCACCCAGTGGCGCCACCTTTGTTCGCCATCGTTGACCAGTAAACATGTTGTGCAAAGTCAACGTAGCGATGGATTTGAAGTTGTGTTGGGAAATCTTTTGTTTGCAAAATGATTGACCTCTGTTACTAATTCAAATTTTGTGCTCTAAAGCCAATTTGGAATTCAGCTTTTTCAAATCTTGCAAAACATCGACTAGAAATTGAGGAAATAGTCTGAGAAATGAATGAATTTGCTTTAAATATTTTCCGGGCAGTAGGCATACCAACATCTCAAAAGATAGTAGAGTATTTCAACTACATGCTGATACCTTGTTTGTGTTCACAACGTTTCTTTTTCAGTAACTATGTGTGATCTAGCTCGTTAAGGTTTTTTTGGATCACCCTGTAACTCCTGAGAGCAAAATTAAGAAACTAATTTTGAAAAGGAATTTTTTAAGGAAACTTCTTCAAAACTCGGCGAAAATTTTTTGGACAGGGTTGCTGAATGAAGAGAAGGCAGACTGTAATTTTTCAAATTTTCAGTGTTTTTGTAGTGATGACATAGAAACCAGTGAGAGGAAAATAGGCAGCGGGTTCTTAAACTACTAGCTAATTTAACGAAAAATCTGCTATTTTCTAATCATCCAACAATTTGTTTTTTGATAGAAATCAACTCTTTGTTACTGGTTTCTTAGTGTTCTTTTTGTTTTTCTTCAGAGCGATCAGCAAGGCCTCCAAGAAAATCATCACCAAGAGGTGGGTTTCAATCATTTCTAGATACCTGCAGGCTAGCATGAAATCAAAGTTGACCAAAATTGAAGAATACGGTAATGACTTTGAAGAAACAATTTATCACAATCGTTCATGCCTTAGCAGAATTTTTATACATTTTCATCGATGGATTTTGGTTAGATTACGAAGGATCTTGGCAGAAATATCTCTGAATTAAAGGGGCTACGTAGAAGTACGTAAATAATTCTAAGGTTTTTGTATCAAATAGTCGGAAAAGTCACCGAACATTACATGGATATCAAATATTACATGTTTTGTCTCCCAATGATGAAGATTTCGTCTTTCCTGGAGAATAAAACAAGTTATAATGCGCGGTGAACTCATTGAGATAAAGCAGAAAGTTCAGGAAATCTTGGTCGTTGTTTTGAGTCTGTTTTGAAGATTTCTCGAAAGTTCTTTTTAGAGAAAAAATCCATAATTTCAGAAGGTAGTGGCCAATTTCAGTCAGGCAAAATTTAAGGCCTATTCGAATTAATATGTTATTCAATATCATCATCTCGATATTCAGGGAATAATGATTTTTCAAATAGGGACTCTTTGAAATTGACTCACCGCGTATTGATCACGAAAATTTGCCAAACCAGAAATTTATCTGAGAATTTCTTTCACTGAAAAAGGTGCTGTTTAGATATTTTTTGGATTTTGAACTTTGAATGCTATTATATTTCAGGTTGTACAAGCATTGGTAGATATTTTCAAAACAATGAAAGTTGGCAATTGTATCTTCCATCCAGAAATGTGTTTGCTACTTGTGTTGACTGCAATTGCATGGTAAGGCCTAGAATTTATTTTCTGTGTGATTAAGAACTCCTCTTCTTTCTTCTCTTTCGTAACGATACGAGCTACTCAAATTTATCCTAAATTTTGGCAAACAATAATCAAAATTGTTCGGACTAAACTTGTGACGTTCTTAGAATAATATAAAACAAGACAAAACTTGGCCGCAAGAAGAAACACGGAGGCAAAAGAAAAGTAGAAAAGGAGCTTGGCGCATTTTAAATGATGTCAAAATTGTTCCATACAAAGTCGTCATAATGGTTTGCAGATACCAGAAAAGTTTCAAACAGAACCACAAGTTATTAGGTTTCTTTTGCTTGCAACCAGCCGCACAGGATTTGGCAAAACATTCAGATGTTTGAAAATTCGTCGTAAAAGCATACTCAATGTCATTTCACCTCTCTCGAGGGTAACAAGAAGTGAATTCTTCAGGGAGATGAAATTTACTTTCGCACTTTCTTTGCTGTGAGATTCTTCGCGACTTTATCTAGGATTTTAGGCCCTTCCCTTCGATGCATTTCGCAAGCAAAAGAGATTTCTTTAAATCAAATTTGCCAATATTTCTTTGCTCATAAAAAGACGAGAAAGATCCAAAATATACTATGGTCTCTGGGCTATCAAGAGGAATTCGATTCGTTCCAATTCATTATTGCCTCACTAAAGTTTTCAAACAAGCGAGACAACGAAAGATTCTCGCCACTCTCATTGGTTAATCGCACATTTCCCGCAGTTTCCCCGTAGCCTTTGTATGATATGATGCAAGGACTTCTTTTTGTCGCCACAGCAACTTTTTTCTTTAGGCCTGTCAGATTTACAACTGACTCAGACGACATGACAGTAACAAAATGTGTTTGACTATATACGGTACGAGTCAAAATTAGAAGCTTTCAGGTAATAAAACTCATACTAACCGGTTTTGTCGTTGTACAGGAAAATATAAAGCCCTCGGTCTTAATGCACAGACCTCGCAAGCTCTATCAGGAATCGGTTGGTATGCGCATATATTGTATAAGAATTATTGAGTCGCATTTTTGTTCGTATTTCATTTCCAATCATTCGTCATTTCCTTGCTCAGAATGGCAGAGAGTATTGTCGCAAGCACTCATGTACTCCAGCCAAATGTTCCAAACCAATTAAGAGGCCTGGAGATTGCTGTGCACTTTGTCCAGGTAAAAAGATTTTCTTGTTTTACAAGATGACCCAACAAGTGAAATTTTTGAAGAATCATTAACACTTGCTTGTTTGCCGATATTTAAAATTTCTTTTTGTGTATTTACACCATAGTTTGAATCAATTCGAGAGACATCATAAAGCCTGAATGCAATTTTGCAGTTGTAGAATTTTCGTTTTTGAAAGTGACGTAGCTTTGATACATATACTGAAACCAAGGGTATTAGGACACGGATGTTTTGATTGATTATTTATTTATCCTGTTTGATTCTTTAGTCTTGTGTTTTTGTCTAGTTTTCTGTTTTGTTTCGTCTTCAACTGATGTGTGCAGCTAAGCATGATTAGGCCTTGCCGCTTTAAAGTTGTTCAAATAGAGCTCCCTCGTATTTCTGTGTCTTCTTTCTTGTGCGTTTTATAATGCCTCTGCTTGTTAATTTGAAGCCTATGTGTGGTCTGATATATTATTCATCTCAGGTCAACGACGACTTTCTGCTAGATCTGGTAAAGAAATTCGGAAAAAGGCTCCAGCTTTACAGAGTGGGATCTTTGGACTATTCCTTCGAAGGACTAAAAATAAGAGTGCGAAAGATAAAGGAACTTCTGGTAAAAATGCAAAAACAACTCAATCAACTATTGGTGATGTGCCTGATACGAGAAAAGGTGGGAAATGTAACATAATGTAAATTAGTTCTTATAAAATCTCTTAAAATTAATTTTTTGAATCAAGTGACATTATTTGGTGTGAGGCTGATAATCGAGAACACTAAATTGATTTTGCCTGTTTTTTCTTTGTTCGTAAGAATATTTGAGCTAGAATCGAGAGAAAAGTTGAGTTCGAGTTGATGAGAAAATCAAGGAAACGATAAAGATTCCAAGGTAACTGACAGTTTGCGAAGAATTTAGTTTATATGCTACTGATGTTCCTCTCGTAAAGGACAAGTCTGGGGTTGATGAAATTATCGTTAAAAAGCAACTTTACCAACTGCTGAACACCAATCGTGAGTTCTTTCCATTTTCAAGCCTTGAACTTTCATAAATTCGACGATTAATCTTCGTAAGTTAGGCCAAAGATCGTCGCCATTTTATGCGAAAGCACGATAAGGAGGCTATCAATGTGGGTAGTTTATTATCAACACATTTGGCAACATCGTCCAGATCAACGTGAAATGACATCATACAAAATGACGTCATTTCGCACGTCTTAGCAGATTGAAATATGTAGTTTGGCAGATTAAAAGAGAAAAAAATTGAAAAACTACCAACTATTCACAACAGTGTAATCTCTTGAATAATCAACAATTATACCGACCCCGCACTTGTCCTTTAATACTCGAAGCTCAAGAAAGTTTTTATTCCTTCCCGCTAGGGAAGAACTCTTCAGATAAAAGCTCCTTGGAAAACTTCTTGGAGGTTTTCCCGTTGGAGTTTTATGATTTAGGTGGATCTGCACTTGTGGTGGCTCACTAACGGAAATTTCAAAATTAAAAAGATTTAAGCAGTAAGTTTAGGTTGTTCGCTACAGTTTTAATCTGAAACTGTTACACGGGTGTCCTATCGTTCATACTGTTATCTTAAATTTTAGGATGTCGGTTTGGAGTCAGCTCTACATATAAAGATACTGCATTGTTCTATCCAGTTTTGAATGGTAAAGTTCAGAAATGCACAAAATGTGTTTGCATGGTATGTCATTTATGATTTATCTGAATAAATGGCTTAGTCACTCCACAAAAAGTATTAAACTTGCTCCAAGTCAATCCCTCAGTCCTTGGGGACCGTTCCCTTTTCGGTTATTTCTGGATCCGCCATTCCGGCATTCCGTCAAAGGACAACGTAGACTGATGACGATGAGTCTCTTGTTTCCCAGTGCTGTTTGAATTGATGATGGTGCTTCAACCAACAGAGACTCATGATAATACTCTGAAAAACCTGGCCCTTGCTAGGCCCAAACTTCGCGATTCCTACAGTACAAAGCAGATTTAACCAGCGCACAGCCTCAAATCCTCCTCAGTAGGCTCTTTTCTCACACGGAATGTTGAAATGGGAGAGCCACGAATTACAGTAAATGGGACCGTCAGAGGGACGGGAGAATCAAACTAGGGGTAAGTCTAAAGAAGTATGAGTTTAAAGTTTTTCAAAAATCTGCTTATTTGATATTTTATCAATTTTTATTTTCTGTTAATTGTTTGAACTCCTAAGGCGTCGCATGACACCCAGGAGTTTACTTCACTATCCTATCATACAAAAGTTCTCGAAGTAGGATGTACTTTTTATAGAGAAGCTCTAGGATTTGGGCCCAACTTTTCTAGAAATTCTGAGAAGGCCCAGGTTGGAATAATTAACAATTTTCCTATCGTTTTGTGGTGCAAACACTAGTCCGAACCTACATTTATATTTTGGCATTGGGTCCCAAAATTCCGCCAGAAGTTCTTGGAGTTGGTCATAATGAGTTTTTAGATCACACACCTCCATATGACCAAATACTGAAATGCACCCCCCTCCCACCGGGTATGACTTATAACGTATTACTTATTTCCTGCCATTGGATTTTCTGAATATGCGTGATTTTAAAAATATCTGTTGCATTTACTGTTTGTAAACTTTAACTTCAAATTTCTTTCCAAGAAACGAGGAGTTGAAATTCAATGCATTTTTATGAAGTTGTAGACCTCGTTTTGCACATTAGATTGGTGCAATGATTTCAATTGAGGTATTATGATATTTTTCAATGATCGAAACTAAATAGTACGTTTCCAAAATCTAGAAGCACAGTGTAGATCCTCCAAATAATTTGAACCGTATCGACGTCCTGAGCGACTTTATGGAAGCAATGGCGGCGTCAGCTCTGAAAAATCCGAGCGAAATGGGGGGATTTTCACGTAATTTTTCAATCTAAAGGTATACCAGACTAATTCTATGCCAGTTTTCTTCGATAATTTTTGCCGACTTATGGGGTTTGGGGGGGGGCAAGTCCCCCAGTTCCCCCCCCCGTGGTGCCGCCATTGATGGCAATGTCATAAAGATCGAAACTTTGTCTCTACTTTGGCTAAGCCATGTTGTTGAAGGATATCAGTAAGTAAATATATTTTGGTTTCAGAACTCAGTTGTCAAATGTGCAAGGATCCGATGTCCATCTCGATATCCATGCGAAAGACAAATTACTAAAAAAGGCTTCTGCTGTAAAGTGTGCCCAGGTATGTTAGTTAAATCTGAGTTTTGTATAGACTTAAACTGGATGATCTCGAATTTTTTATCTTTAGAAGGATGTTTTCAAGTAATCGCAGTAAAGTTTGTTTTCAGTTGGCCGTTCAATCATAGTAGCTTTGCCTCTGCCTGGGAAAACCACCCTTTTGATCTTACTGAAGACAACTTTTTTGTCTTTCACAAATTTGAATAAGAAGAAATTTTAAAGTCTGGAAAATGTTGCTATTGCCCTTTCAGAATTTTTTTTGGCTCACCCGGTGTCCCTCCTTTTCTTTTTTCTCATTTTTATTTTCACTCGCTTTCTTCACTTTCTTCAGAGGATGAGACTTGTAGCAAGTCCACTCATATGGTGGTATTGCTCAGATATGGAAGAGCTAGAGCTCGACAAATCTTGGGAATTTGGGAACTTAATTTCATTTCCTGGCACTTTGAGGGGGCGTTTCGAATTTTTTTGCAAAGACTTTCAGCCCCAAGTTATATTGCCATAAAGAATTTCATAACAGATCTAATTTTGCTAAAAAATTCAGACCATGCTGCAGAACTTTACTTTTCAATGAGGAAAAATGTTATGTCATCAGTGATGAGAAAGAAAGGACTCGATGGGCAGAAAAAGTAATATTTAGCTTATTGGAATAAACTTGGGTAAGAAATAGGGACGAAGCATAAAAAGTTGAATTATTTTTGAAAAAATCAAGCTTTTTATGTTCAGACCCCAGCATGAATTCTTTTAAAAAGTTGCGACCCCGCTTCTATCCCTCTCTCTCTCTCTTAAAATGATTATGCTCTCTTGCTGAACGATATGTTAAACAATCTGCATCGGTGATTATATGTGACATGGTAAACTTATTTCTAGTGTATTTTTTCAGGGATGAATGACAGAGAAGCCCATAATCTCGAAGCCATTCAGATGTATCAGAATCGAGGCTGCATGAGAGCGAAGCGATCGCATGTACAAGTTTATCGATATGATGATATGACTTCAAGTGCGGCGCAGCTGTCCGCCAAATACTTATTCGATAAGTCACATCAACAGGGGAACAAGAGATCAGAAGTACACCATTTGCAATTGATCAATATGAAAATTAATATTACGCGTGCATACCTCGATGATGATGACATCATTCGAAATTCATTCGACAAAAACTGGGGTTATCTTGGAGCTATCAAAGAAAGTAAGTGTGCAGTACTTAGCATTTGGCTCAAAATTTCCAAATCTTTGGAGAGGTGGATGCAAAATTGTATCATACTTTAATGAACTGGGTGACTTGAAAGGAACATTAGGTAATTTTATTGGATAATTTTCATGGATCTGAAGAAAGGACAAATCGTGCGGTTTCGTGCGATTAATTGCGGTGACCCATTCAATAAATGTCGTTCTGCACAGGGGCCCCGGACATAAATAACAATATTTAGGGTTTCCAAAACATTAGATTCAATCTTTGGGACCCTGCAAAGAAATAGTGGCACAGACCACCTTGTATTGAAAATTGGGGGGTACCCCCTTCGACATTTTTTCATTTTCTACAAGCTGCAAGGCCTACCCCGGGTACCAGACTCTCTCTGAAAAGAAAATTGAGAGATAGTCTGGTACCCAGGGTACTGCAAGGCCATAAATCCAACCTGAAATTAACTTTAAATTTGTTTTCTTTCCCCAGAAATGTTTGCAAGATTTTTGCGACATGAGAAAGATTTAGCGAGATGTCGAGATACAGCCAAGTGCATCAAGAAAATGACCCATATGTTTGATCAAATGAAAACAAAAGCAGCCCGTAGACGTCGCTGTGGATCAAGCTCAGTTGTGAGATTACAAAAGTAATTTGACATTGTACAGTCCAAGCAAAGACTTTAAAATGCTGTGTCGTGTCGTCATCTGAGGCACTTTGTGCAAGGGCTACTCGCAAGGTATTAGATGGATTTCAGGGTTGTGCTAGGTAGCTGGGAGGTACTTGGAAGACTTATGACGATGAGTCTCTTGCTTCCCTGCCTTCTTTGACTTGACCATGGTGCTTTGGTCAACAGAGACTAATAATATTTCGCGATTCCGAGAGTACCAATCAGATTGCGAGATTTGTAAATTACTATTGTTACGGTGTAAATGTGATAGAATTTTTAATTCAATTGAAGAATTTAATGCACTTCCACGGAATTAAGATTCGAAGCCGTGATTCCATCATATCCATTGATAATTGCAGCAAATAGGGCCAGCTTTTTCAATGTTTTATCATGAGTCCCTGTTGAGCTAGGTTTGCCATAGGGATACAAGGGATTCATCGTCATAAGTCTAGGTACTTGGTCTACAAACATAAAGGGATGTGTCACTGAAATCTAAAATGTTCAAGTCATGGATCCTGTCCAAGGGTAAAACTTCCAAAACAGTCCCCTGTCCTTGAAATTTTAAAAACTACATTTTGGTGCTGCCCTGATGGGAATTTGTTTGAAGTCTATCAGAAAACGGATAAATGTTCCCATTTACAATTTGAATCATACTGGTGAAATGCAAATGACATGCAACCATTTTGCAAAGTGAATCATGAGGGTCGTATAGGGGATTTGGGGAGCATGCCTAAAAAGAATTGGGAATATTTTTAAAAATTGCCAGGGAACATGGGAACAAAGGATAATTCTATGAAGGAACAGAGAGACAAGGAATCCATCTATACGCCCTTCAATCTTGCAAAGTATGGACCTTGTCATGGAGCTGGCTGCAAAAACATGATACCCTGTCTCAGAGTAGGATTGTTGAAACTGTTACCCTGTTCAGCGGCCCCTTCCCATTACCAAAAATATACTAGTGCTACCCCCCGGACCATGCACTGACAGGGGAGTCAAGATGGTAAAATGCGTCTCTCTAGCAGTGCCTCATCCGCCCCTTTTTACTTGGTGGCGAGCAAAAAGGCCAATCCTCGTTTGAAAAACTATTGCCCCCTGCTTATCGGTGTGCATGCAGTCCCACCGGACAGGATCACGAGCCTCCTTCGGATGATGCATGCTCTCCTTGCGGTCTACATGCTGAAGCTGTCACCATTGTTCCGCAACAAATTCCAAGTATTTGACCTTAATGACTTTTTATCAGTGGTTGATCCTAACTTTTCACCAAACTGAGGGGCCATCATTTCCAAATGGGCCGACAAAGATTACGAAGGCAAATGCAGCAAGATTTCAGCAAGGATAAACATGATATGAACAGCAGTCCACTAATAGCGATAACTACGACTATGCAATCAGTCCACTGAATTCTAGCCTGTGTTCCAGAATGGCTACTGAATTCTGTCAAAGCGACAGAAACTTTTCTTGAAATTGGGAGTTTCATACTCCATTCACACTGACACAATTTATCTAAACCAGGTTAACTTTCAGCCAATCAAATATGCTTGATTTGTTGGACCGACCAATCAGGAGCCCCTATTCGAAAACCTGGTTTCGTTTAGCTGGTTTAACTTTTTAAGTGTGAGTAAAGTATCAGATGCTGAGATAACAGCCTAAACGACCAAAACGATAGAAATCCGCCATCAGAAAGTACCTCTATGACGCACTCACATTGTATTTATTTGGTCAAAATTTGACCTCCTTAGATTTTAAACTTAGTTGGTATATTTATTCTATTAAACGTTCATGTTGTTCAGTAGCACATAAGTAAATAAGTCTTGAAGAGGTAGACAGAGGCAGCGATGAGTGATAAAGCTAAAGTCAGAAAAATTAGCCAAAGCAGTGGATTTGTGGGAAGTGCAAGGGTTAAGACGAAAAATTTGGATATTTCATCAACGTTTGCCTGCCTCTTACCTACTTCCAAACTCAAGGAATTTTACGCAATTCTGTCTTAAAAGATTTTCAGGAACATGACTGGACAGAGAAAACGACTAGCAGGATATCGATTCAACAAAACTGAGAACTATAGTGTTGTAAGATAAGTGGTTTGAGTTACGATTGTGAGTAACTGTAGATTTTTGATCTTGAATAGTGAGTTGAAGTTTTGCCGCCCGCGATGTCTTTCTTACACTCTGCTCTTATGAGGTTTGGGGACTACAGGTATCCAACCTGCGAACCTGCGAAGCGAAACTGCATGAGAAGCTGGGAGTAACATCATTGTTCCTTTTATTTACCCATTTGGAGGTAAAAGGAAAGGCAAATGTGCTTCTCATGTAGTAATGGAAACGGTGTATGCATGAGACAAGAGGACTGGGGGCTGCAGCTCTCCCAACTCTGGAAAAATTTGCAAAAATCAGCCATAATCGGGCAGAAAATCGGCCTAAAGTCGGCTAAATTTTTCGTAAACAATGGATCTTTTATCGGGCATGCCCCACTTAATCATATTTCCCACTACCTTACGTGCACATTTGGTATACACCGTTCTCATGAAGATGTGGGTGAGATTTCAGGCAATAACGGAGTATTAGCAACTCTTTCGATGCAAAGGGAGGATTTGTATCGCTCGTAGTAACGGGAAAGGTGTGTGTATACATGGCTCCTTGTCATAAGCACGTACAACATGTAGGTCCACCACCGTTTGCGTTGACTGACCCTGTTTCCAAGCATTAATGTTTCCTAGCAGCCCTGCGGTGGAGCATCCCATAATTCCTGGCGCGCAAATCGAAATTTTTCTTTTTGTTGACATGAAAATGGCGGACAGGGAGGACGGTTATCATTTGAAGAAAACCTGCATTAATAATGATGTAACATCAAATTTAAAGCAAATAAGAAAGAGAGACGCAGCCATTAAGCAATCTAAAGGCTTCATCTCAAGTAGAAGTGTTCATCCAAGTAGTTTTACAGCCTGGATTGAGTGTTTTAAAAGCACAGATGAAAATGATGGATCGTCGTGTGGTCCTGCACAGGTACCTGTATGATTTTGATTTAGGCCCCAGTATGTGTTTGAAAAGTTTACCTACCGTGTCTCCCAACGCTACCGTGTGATGTTACTTATAAACATGGAAGGATTTGATAGTAGCTTTGATAGCTCAAAATCACCCAAACAAAAGACAGAGAGGTTTCACATATGATATGGCAGTGCAGATACAGTCGACTCCGGTTATTGTCACACCAAATGTTTTCAACAAAAATGTGACTATAAGTGGAATGTGACTTTAAGCGGAGTTCCCCAAAATAGTTGTATAAATGCTAGAAAATCGATTTTTGTAGCTTAATTTGGGCGTATGAAGTCTTTGTAAGGACTTTGACTACAATTAATAATGTTTTCTATCTTCTTCTTTCAAAAAAGACTTCATAAGCCCGTTTATAACCGATGATTGCTCAAAACATGAGAATCATCACATGAAACATTCTTACATGGAAAAAATCCTTGCATCCTCCTGTTTCCTATTACAAAGTCCTTGTGATTCTTTCACACATTGCAAGGGGCCTGGGCTGTTGCATGAATTGAAGTAAGTCTCCCAAGACCGTAATGATGTGAGTAATATAAAAATTCATCAACATTTTCCCCAATATGTGAATGTATAAAGAGTATTTTGCTGTTTGGGAAGGCAAAAAGTAGTGATTGTAAGAGGAGTGTGACAAAAAGTGGAATGACTGTAACAGGAGTTCCTATATAAGGGTTTGACCACAGCTAAATTTGGGAAACAGCAATGTGGTGATAATAACCGGAGTATGACTATAACCGGAGTGACCATAACCGGATTCAACTGTAAACGATAATAGGACTATGCATTTTGTTATGCAAAATCTTGAGGAAGAAAAAATTATTCACAAAAATCAGAAGCTGCTAGTAACTAACTAGATTTTCTATATGCTGATTAGCTGAAATCCACATGAGAAGAAAAACTGTGAAAGAGCTTTGTAAATTGTTCAAGGCAAACCTTCCAGTCAAGGGAATTAAGAAAGATGTGGGTTTGTTCAAGAGGATATATCTCATCCATCCATGCTAGAAAGCATGACATGTTGCACCAAATATCTTTGGTGTGGAGAAACATCAAGAGCAATGGAAGACCAATAGGTCTATTGTCCTTAGACAATTGGCGTAGTGTAAACCTTTGATGAGCAAAAACAAATTTTCCACGCTGGTATCTCATCTTATCTTCCTGAGACATATCACCTTTGAATTCTGTAGGGAAAAGGAATCTCTGTCTCCACTCAAGAGCCAAGTAAGACTTAACATTCAACAGAGAGTCTGCAGGAGAAGAATGGTTAGGCAGGGTGAAATGAGTAGTGTGCATTTTTGACTAAAGAACCATAGATCATGATTGCAACAAGAAAAATCCTCTGAATCAAGGTGTTTAGGAAACTTATCCACATTTTTCCCAGATTCATTTTCTACCGCTTCTTTTCCATTTTAAATGCCCATATATGTTTTGCCTTTAATTGATAGGTAACAATGAATATTGATTTGTTGCTTTGTTATCATGTCAGATAGATGCAGAAGAAATCCAGGCCAAAATAGATCAGATAGAAAAGGACAGGAGAGAGAGGCTGAAACAGTTCCAGCAACAAGTAGAGAACAGAGTCAGACTCATGAGAATAAAAAAGCAAAAAGAGCAACTTGATAAATCTATTGAAGAGGTTTGATATTTTAGATTCATACATCTGGTGTCATCTTTGCTAATTTTTTGTAGCTAATATACAGTGCGAGCCTTCTGCATAATACAACGGTGGTTTTCTGCCTCAGAATTCTTGTTCAGAAAATTTACTGCCTTTACTGTTGCTCAAAAATCCTTATCATGAAATCACAATGAAAAATTTCTTCTCATGCTAATGTGCATGCTAAGGCCTGTACTGTATTTGCATTTCCTGTTCAAACTTGTTTGTGATTTGGACACACGATGTAAAATGCAATATCTAATTCATTAGGTGGCAAAATAAACTGGTCCCCAGAAACATAGCACATACACAGCGTTTTCTCATGAAAAGCTTCCCTTAGCAAAATATTTAGTATATTTAGAGCATGCTTCAAGCTTGATTATAACTTGTTTTGAGTATGATTTAGGTATGTTTGAGAGCTTGATTTGAGTAAGAATTTTGCACCGCTTACAGCATGTATCTTTTGACTGGAAGGCAACCCCAATCAAGCTTGAATCCAGTATGTTGGAGAAAGACTTTAGCATTGAAGCATGTGATTAAAGTTAGGCTTGATCAAGCTGTAATCACACATCTAAACTGGCCAAAATTGTGTCAACATACTTATTTAAGGCTCTTTCAAGCCAAAATCATGCTATTTCAAAGCTTGTGCAAGGTAAACTCTTTCTTATGGGCTCCCAACAAGCTTCCCAACAAACTGAACAGAAAACTTGTTTCTAAAAGCATACTAATGCAGTTACTGAATGAGCAATAGTTTTATGAAATTAAGCTACAGAAATGAAAGCAGGGGATCATCAAACGTGGATCAACTTTAGAGGACCATATTTTTTCTCACCAAGAATTCTTAGGTAGGAAACCATGTTAATGTTAACAGCACAAAGCGTAACAATGTAAAATTATAATTGATTGAAGTAACTCTCAAGTGCGTTGTGCATTGAGAAGCTCTTAATTATTCAAATTAATGCCTCAAATATTGGATATTAATTGTCTTATTTTTACCTTTGCAGTTTGAAAAAGAGAGTAGGGTCCTGTGCCAGAGTGGTTTCCCCAAACAAATACCAAAAAGTCAGAAAAACCCATGTTCATTCAGAGCTGTTATTACTGCTGAAAAAATCAAGAATATAATGACTGGAGAAGCAAATATGGACAGAAATCATAACATTGAAAGAGTTTTAAGATCTGTTCACGAAATTGACCAAAAAGCTGAAATGGTGAGTCTTTCGATATGTACAGGGTGTCCCATGTCGTTGTACCCATTTGCGTGACTGCTGTGGAGGAGCTGTGCGCACTATTTTGCCATTCTTGACGTAGTTGCATGGGATTGGCTTCAACTTGCAGTTTTGGGGCTTCGTTTGGCTATTGGATAACAGCACTCCTTTCTTCGTTCTCCAAAGAAAAATATCTGAAGAGTTCAGCGTGAAAAATTTTGCAATATCGCATTTTACAGTCTTTTAAATTACGTTTGATTACGATCATTTTTAACCATTTATTTTGAACGAAATATTTATTCGATACTACCACCTTAAGTCTTTTCGTAGCTACTACCTAAACTAGAGGCCCAGTGCCTGAATTACCACCCCGGAGGAGCGCCTTGCTAGGTCACAATAGAACTAAAGAACTGACGATTTTGTCTCACTGCGCTCGCTGTTAAAGTAGTAGCCCTAACTAAAACTTAAGGTAGTAGTATCCAATCAACATTTCATTAAAAAGTAGAAGTGTCCACAATGCTCCATGCGTTAACCCTTGCAGATGATCTAAAGCGGAATGCAAATTGATGAAAATTTATGTTTATTAATGCAATGCAAATGAATAGCACGTTGAATGACAGAGAATGCTGTTACAAGTTTTTGGATACCTTATTTCATTTTGGAGTTAGCCACTAATTTGCATGACCAGCTGATGAAGTCATCTTGTTTGCAAAAATGGCCTTTGTAGATGGCATATCAATTCATGAGCCAATGGCTGTTGCATAATGTTGTGCGTCTCTGTTGACCGAAGCGCCATCATCAAGTCAAAGAGCACAGGAAAACAAGAGACTGATCGTCGTAAGTCTAGACACAGGGACCCCAGGAAAATGTATACCCCCCTCTCCCCAATGATAATGATAATGAGGTCTCCCTCTTTAGCCTCCTTCACCATTGGGGAGAGGGGGTAAACATTTTCCTGGGGTCCTTGTGGTTTAGATGGCGCTTCGGTCAAACAAGGGACTCCCGGTCATAAGTCTGCAACCAAACGTTGGTTCAGCTCATAAGGTATTCTCTGCATAAAGAAGTTTCAATTATGTGAAGCTTTTTGTGCACTCAGTTATTTATGTTCACTTTGTGCTCAGCTTTTCAAGACTGTTAGCACAAAGTAAAAAAAACTTTCTTTTTGCTACTAGATAAAAAGCCAGACGAGCCAAGCAAGAGCTGGCCTTATTTCAAAGAGGCTTGATGTAGATGCGGTAAGAAAAACAACTTAATTTACTCATTCATTTCCATGAAAATAGCAAGGATTAAAGAAATAAATAAGAAACTCTTAAGATTTTTGCAGATTGTAGCTTGATATAGATTTTTTCGCGAATAGTTGGTAGGTTTACTTTACCTATTTTTCTTACGTCAAGAGCAGTTCCCGAAAGTTCTTGAAATCGACAAGCAGATGAGTCACGCAGAACAATCAATCAGACAGATTCAATTGTTCTATTGTTGATTGTTCAAATCAATCTAATAGACAATAGGAGTCATGATTGTCAGCTACGTGCTCTGCCGCACGGCTCATGCTTACTCGCACGCAGTGCAATCCAAGTGTTTATCTTCTCGATGAAGTATGATGTCAACGAATTGACTCACTACTTCCAGATTCTATGGAGACACGAAAGAGGAAGGACCATTTTGAAGGTTAGAGATCTTGATACTGCATCACAAAACGTCGCTGAAACTTTAAATTCAGCTTAAAGTTGGGCGTTGCCGAACTTGCAGCATGAGTGGCGCTTTGTTTGACAGTGTAAACAACGGCATGCGATTGTCATTTGGATATTCGATATTCAACATTGGGACATTCGAGACACATTCGCGACACATTCGCTGCGAACAGTGGTCGGAAAAGTAGTGGTGAAATGACGCTTTTTCCCCCTTCCTGGGCAGATGTTTGCTTATAAATAGTAGTAAGAGGCCTTAAATTGCAAGTTCCAAATAAATTCAGTGAGAATTTACTTAAAAATTTTCTTGGAATCTACTTGACTTTCTGGGTGATTTTTGTCAACAAACCTGCTTAGGCCCACATAAGCTCCGTAATCATTGCCTCTCAGTCGGCTCTCCCAGTGCGAATAATCGCCAAACAAGGATCCAAATAAACAAAAAGATCCTTATCATTGACTCGACGCATCATCTCTTCCTCAAATAAGTTTCCAGTTTCCATTGCCAGGAATAAATATCATCTGCTGTACTTACTTGCCCCTCGTAAAGTTGATCTCATCCAGCAGGTTAGCGCCCGCGTGGTTATGATATACCGCGATATTCTATTGTTAATGATTGTTATAAGTAGGGAAAAACGCGGGAAACATAAAATTAAAAAAAAAAGTCCAGACACATTCAGCTCAAATGGAAAATTGTTTAATAATCGAGGATAACCGAGGCGCCGATGTGTTGGGGCGGCCTATTCATTGAACTGGATTAAGTCTTTGCAGCAGAAAATTAAAGGATAGAAACTATTGTATTTTGGAAGGAATCAAATTACTAGTAAGACGTTGTTACAACTTGCAGAAGCAATCATGGTGTTCTTCGTATCGACCCTCGTGCAGCCATAATGTCAGCCTGGCTTAGGCCATATTTACAGGTTGGCCTAATCTTACATCTTCTTTCGACGAAACTGCCTGTAGATCGGAGCATGGCTGCTTTATTGCAGATACGTCCACCTAAGATGTCGAGAAATGATCTATGTACTATCATCTCACCAAACAGGAAGAGTGAAGAACACAAAAAATGGCATTATCGTGGTAAAAGGGGTGGTAGGCGGAAACCAAAGCGTGTCAAGGAATTTATTAATGGAATAAACTCGTCCAATTTACTTTACCCCCCTCGTAAACCAATATCAAGGGACAGTGGCTGGAAGTTAAAACTTGCTACAATAAACACAAGATCAATTCGTAATAAAACTGGCATTTTCTTGGATCATATCATTGATAATAGTATTGATATTTGTACAATTACTGAAACTTGGTTGAAAGATAAAGATGAGGTTACCCGTGCTGAACTGAATATTGATGGATATGTTTTTAAGGATATTACAAGAGATCACAGACAAGGGGGTGGGGTTGGAATTTTTCATCGATCAAGTGTTTCTTCAACTTTGGTTAACTGTGGGGAAACTAGCTCCTTTGAGTATGCTACTTGGAAATTATTACTCCCAAAGTTTGCATGGATGTTCCATGTCATCTATAGACCGCCTTACAGTGAGGCTCATCCTGTGTCTGCAAGTGTATTCTTCAAAGAATTCTCTGATTTCCTTGAGTCAGCATGTTCTGATTCTTCCAATTTTATCATAACAGGTGATTTCAATTTTCATGTTAATGACAAGAAAGATCTAGACACTGCAAAGTTTTCTCAAATCCTGGATTCTTACAACTTAATTCAGTTAATCCAGATGCCCACTCATTTATCTGGTAATACACTTGATCTTCTAATTACATCTGCACCCAATAAAGACTTATTCAGTAATTTTCAAAGTGGTTTCTACATATCTGATCACTCCTTTGTTAGTTGTCACATGGGAGAAGAAAAACCTGGCCATGAAAAAAGGGAAATTCAATACAGAAAAATTAAATCCATTGATCACAGTGCAATGAAAAATGATTTGCAAGATTTGGTTAAAAGCTGTTTTGAAGAGGATAACCTTGATACATTGGTAGTGTCATATGAAAGTGGTCTTAAAGGTATTATGGACAAGCATGCCCCAGTTCAAACCAAGAATGTTACAGTTAGACCCCTTCTCTCATGGTATGACCCTAGTCTTAAGGTTCTGAAACGTAGTTTGCGCAAAGCGGAACAAAAGTGGCATAGAAAACAGTCTCAGGAGGATCTCAGGATGTTCAAAACATTGAGATCAAATTTCAACAATAAAGTAAAAGATTTGAAGTCTTCCTATGTAAGGTCCAAAATAGAGGAATGTGCACATAACACCAAACAGTTTTTCAAGGTTGTGAATCAAATTACAAACAATACTAAAATAAATCCATTGCCACCGGGTAATAGGTCAGAACTTGCAGAGAATTTCTCAATCTACTTTGGGACCAAAATTGAGAGGATAAGAAGTGAGTTAGATAAGTTTGGACAGTATGAGCCAATAGTGGTTTCAGTTGACAAGTTTGAAAAATTCCCAGAAATTAGTGAAGATCAAATCAGGAAGCTGATTATTGATGCAAATACAACTGACTGTGCAGTGGATCCTTTCCCCACCAAGTTAGTCAAAGAATATATTGATGTTTTACTGCCTCTCATCACAAAAATGGTGAATCTGTCCCTTGCAAATGGAACTTTCCCAAGTAATTGGAAAGAGGCAATACTGATACCTCTTCTGAAGAAATTATCTTTAGAGTTGATCAACAAAAACTACAGACCAGTCAGCAACTTACAATTTTTGTCTAAAGTTACTGAAAAAGCCGCACTGTCTGGTTTCATACCTCACTTAAAAGAGCATAATTTACTTCCTAGTTACCAATCAGCTTATAGAGAACATTATAGTACTGAAACTGCCCTTGTCAAAGTGCAAAATGACTTGCTCATTGCAGCGGATAACCACAAAGTGTCACTTTTTGCATCTATAGATCTGTCTGCAGCTTTTGATACTGTTGATCATTCAATCTTAATGAAAGTCCTTGAGTCAAACTTTGGAGTGACAGGTATAGCTTTGAAATGGTTTAATTCCTACTTAGAGTCTAGAAGTCAACGGGTTAAGATAGATAACGTTCTATCAGACAAATCGGAATTGAGATTCGGAGTACCACAAGGATCATGTGCTGGTCCCATCTTGTACTCAGTATATGCAAGTACCTTATCAAATGTCATTGACAATAATATTTCTGTGATGGGTTACGCAGATGATCATGCGCTGTATTCAACATCATCTACTGACAAAGAGTCAGTAGCACTCACACTTGCTAACATTGAATTATGTCTTGAAAAAGTCGGTGTATGGATGGTAGAAAATCGCCTGAAGATGAACCAAGAGAAAACAGAGTTTATTGCTTTTGGATCAAGTCATACCATAGAACAATTACAGGTTGAATCAATCAGAGTTGGAAATGATCCGGTTGAAATCTCCTCTCATGTCAAATATTTGGGTGTCTGGTTCGACAGCACTCTTACCATGAAAAAACACATATCAGAAAAGTGTCGGATAGCGTCTCTAAAATTATATAACATAAAGAAGATTCGCAAGTATCTGACCCATGATTCCCTCGTCAGGCTTGTAAATGCCTTGGTGTTATCACACTTGGATTATTGTAACGCACTGTTGATTGGCCTTCCGGATTCCACTCTAAGGCCACTGCAGAACGTCCAGAATTCTGCTGCCAGGGTCATCCTTGGCCTTTCAAAATTCGAGCATATATCTCCTGGATTAAAGAAATTGCATTGGTTGCCTATTAAATACAGAATTGTATTCAAAGTTTTGACCATGGTTTTTAAATCATTACACGACGAAGCACCAACTTATATTAGTGATTTACTCGAGCTGAAGAAATCAAACTATTCATTACGATCAGCAAATGGCATCAACCTGCAAGAACAACGCTCAAAATTAAAGTATTATGGAGACAGAGCCTTCTCAGTCTGTGCTCCTCGACTTTGGAACATGCTGCCTAACAATGTTAAAACATCTCCAAATTTGGATATTTTTAAGAAAAATTTGAAAACCTATTTCTTTAAAATTGCTTTTAGTTAAACAAATCTTCTCATGACTCATTTCATAAACTTTCATTTTAGCCGTTTTTAAGATTTTAAAAAGCAGAGGACTTCTTATTACTTATCTAAATTTTAAACCCGTTATAAACTTTTGTCATTGTAAAGCGCCATAGATAGATAACTTGTTATTTGTATGCGCGCTCTAAAAATGTACATTTTATTATTATTATTATTATAATCACTAAAAATTCTACAATGCGATGAAACATTTCAGTTTTGGTCTAGAATGAGAGGCTAGACATTAAGAACTGGTGGTTTTAGATTCCCAAGGTCAACAAACCTCTATCTTGAATGTTCTCAGGGGGTCACTTACGGTCCCCAGCCAGAAGATACAAATATACCAAGACGCTCAATAATCACTAAAAATTCTACAATGCATTGAAACATTTCAGTTTTGGTATAGAATGAGAGGTTAGATACTAAGAACTGGTGGTTTTAGATTCCCAAGGTCAGCAAACTTCTATCTTGAATGTTCTCAGGGGGTCACTTACGGTCCCCAGTCAGAAGAGACAAACATACCAAAATGTTCAATAACCACTAAAAATTCTACAAAGCTTTAAAACATTTCAGTTTTGGTTTAGAATGAGAGGATAGATACTAAGAACTGGTGGTTTTAGATTCCCAAGGTCAGCAAACCTCTATCTTGAATGTTCTCAGGGGGTCACTTACGGTCCCCAGTAACAACAGATAAAGATACCAAGATGCTCAATAATCACTAAAAATTCTACAAAGCTTTAAAACATTTCAGTTTTGATTTAGAATGAGAGGATAGATACTAAGAACTGGTGGTTTTAGATTCCCAAGGTCAGCAAACCTCGATCTTGAATGTTCTCAGGGGGTCACCTATGGTCCCCACTCAGAAGAGACAAACATACCAAAATGTTCAATAATCACTAAAAATTCTACAGTGCATTGAAACATTTCAGTTTTGGCTTAGAATGAGAGGATAGATACTAAGAACTGGTGGTTTTAGATTCCTAAGGTCAGCAAACCTCGATCTTGAATGTTCTCAGGGGGTCACTTACGGTCCCCAGCCAGAAGATACAAATATACCAAAATGTTCAATAATCACTAAAAATTCTACAGTGCATTGAAACAATTCAGTTTTGGTTTAGAATGAGAGGATAGATGCTAAGAACCAGTGGTTTTAGATTCCCAAGGTCAGCAAACCTCTATCTTGAATGTTCTCAGGGGGTCACTTACGGTCCCCAGCCGGAAAATACAAATATACCAAGACGCTCAATAATCACTAAAAATTCTACAAAGTTTTAAAACATTTCAGTTTTTATTTAGAATGAGAGGATAGATGCTAAGAACTTGTGGTTTTAGATTCCCAAGGTCAGCAAACCTCTATCTTGAATGTTCTCAGGGGGTCACTTACAGTCCCCAGCCAGAAGATACAAATATACCAAGACGCTCAATAATCACTAAAAATTCTACAGTGCATTGAAAAATTTCAGTTTTGGTATAGAATGAGTGGTTAGATACTAAGAACTGGTGGTTTTAGATTCCCAAGGTCAGCAAACCTCTATCTTGAATGTTCTCAGGGGGTCACTTACAGTCCCCAGCCAGAAGATACAAATATACCAAGACGCTCAATAATCACTAAAAATTCTACAATGCATTGAAACATTTCAGTTTTGGTATAGAATGAGAGCCTAGACACTAAGAACTGGTGGTTTTAGATTCCCAAGGTCAACAAACCTCTATCTTGAATGTTCTCAGGGGGTCACTTACGGTCCCCAGCCAGAAGATACAAATATACCAAGACGCTCAATAATCATTAAAAATTCTACAAAGCTTTAAAACATTTCAGTTTTGGCTTAGAATGAGAGGATAGATACTAAGAACTGGTGGTTTTAGATTCCCAAGGTCAGCAAACTTCTATCTTGAATGTTCTCAGGGGGTCACTTACTGTCCCCAGTCAGAAGAGACAAACATACCAAAATGTTCAATAATCACTAAAAATTCTACAAAGCTTTAAAACATTTCAGTTTTGGTTTAGAATGAGAGGATAGATACTAAGAACTGGTGGTTTTAGATTCCCAAGGTCAGCAAACCTCTATCTTGAATGTTCTCAGGGGGTCACTTACGGTCCCCAGTCAGAAGAGACAAATATACCAAAATGTTCAATAATCACTAAAAATTCTACAGAGCATTGAAACAATTCATTTTTGGTTTAGAATGAGAGGATAGATACTAAGAACCAGTGGTTTTAGATTCCCAAGGTCAGCAAACCTCTATCTTGAATGTTCTCAGGGGGGTCACTTACGGTCCCCAGTCAGAAGAGACAAACATACCAAAATGTTCAATAATCACTAAAAATTCTACAGAGCATTGAAACAATTCATTTTTGGTTTAGAATGAGAGGATAGATACTAAGAACCAGTGGTTTTAGATTCCCAAGGTCAGGAAACCTCTATCTTGAATGTTCTCAGGGGGTCACTTACGGTCCCCAGCCAGAAGATACAAATATACCAAGACGCTCAATAATCACTAAAAATTCTACAAAGCTTTAAAACATTTCAGTTTTGGTTTAGAATGAGAGGATAGATACTAAGAACCAGTGGTTTTAGATTCCCAAGGTCAGCAAACCTCTATCTTGAATGTTCTCAGGGGGGTCACTTACGGTCCCCAGTCAGAAGAGACAAACATACCAAAATGTTCAATAATCACTAAAAATTCTACAAAGATTTAAAACATTTCAGTTTTGGCTTCGAATGAGAGGTTAGATACTAACTACTGGTGGTTTTAGATTCCCAAGGTCAGCAAACCTCTATCTTGAATGTTCTCAGGGGGTCACTTTTGGTCCCCACTCAGAAGAGACAAACATACCAAAATGTTCAATAATCACTAAAAATTCTACAATGTGATTATATTTCAATTTTGGTTTGAAATAAATCATCGTTACCATAAAGCCTTGTTTAAAGAAATTTGGCTTACAATCTCACCCTTTATGATGGTATATGCATGTGATATTTAGGCTCCTTCTTTGAAGCAAGGCTGTTATAGAATTGTGAGGTGTCATACAGAGAGAATAGTGGTTGAAGGAGACCGAAGCTTGCAGATATAAGATGATCAACAATCATGACAAAAAATGTATAATGTTTTTGATAAACTTTTTTATAAGCTTCTATTGTTGTCATATGCATCTGTACGAGATATACACCTAAACAAATGCAATAACTACAGGCCACTATGACTGGCTGCATTTGATGCTGATAAGTTGTCAATCCAGACGTTAATGCGACGCCGTTGCGACGAGACTTTCATCTAGTATACAATTAATATACCTTATAATAGTTAAAGTCCAAATGCATTCTAAAGATGCCCTAAACGACAGTTCACTTTTCACTTACATAATTCTTCAGTTCACTTACATAATTCTTAATCGCGTACATAAATTGTGTATTCAGTTACGTCCCTACACGAACTTAAGTTTTCGTCACTTCTCCTTGACAGAACCTAAGTCGAGTTGATTGAGTCCCTCACTTCAGCAAAATCTACTGATCCAAAGAGTTTTGCACCTTTTAATCCTATCTGCTGCATGCAATTGATTCAAACATCATAATTCTCGAGGACTTAATTCTCAAGTTAAATTTTGCTCTTGGGGGGGTTGCTTAATTGTTAAGGGTAGGGTACTGGACGTGCCTCTCGTGTGGGTGGGTTTTTTCATCGGAAGGCTACGTTAAAGACCGCTCTCCTCATGCGCTGATCTTAACACAATTAGGAGCCCCTAAAACATGGCACGTCCCGGTACCATGAAACGTACTAAGTTACCCCCCCCCCCTTCGAGGGCTTCCCTTATCGATGGACCCCATAATGATTATCTGTACCAGAAAACTGAAAAGGACCTTTTGTCGAAGGCCAGGTGCAGGTGTAATGGTCTAGTTGCAATGAAGTACCCCCTCCGGGCTCAGCACATTAGAAGAATGGCTTTTCAAGGAGGCTTGACTTGTTTTCTACTTGCTCTTGTAACTTGTATTTTTCGCATGCCTTGGTCGGCAGCAGTTGCTGTTATTATTATCATTATTATTATTATTATTATTACTGTATTCCTCGGGGGTTTGGTCTGTGATTTATCTGGTCTCAAAGGGGGAAATAATTGCTAATCAGCCAAACATTTCATTTTCTTGTTTACGCTTGGAGCCTGGATCGCGCTGGGTCTCTTGGGTCGTTGGGTTGCTCGGGGGGACTCAGGGGAGAAGGACTCAGAGTTTGGGTCCTTTGTCGTTGGGTCCTTCTGGGCGGCCTTGGGGGCCCGGGGGACCAAGCACTTTGAACTCAAACGTGATTTTTCACTCCCACTAGAATTTAATTTCAATAGCAGTCATGTTTACTAAGGATGGGGTTCTTTTTTACAAAATGTAATTGTAATTTTATTTTTAAGTTAGGTTGTTTATCATGTATTATAAATTCTCGGTTGTCCTTTGGAAAGTTTGTGCTGAAGAAGATTTTTATCGAAACGTCCGAATTTTAGCAGTTGTGTTTTCTTTTTTATTATTACTGTTGTTATTATTTTTCATTATTATCATTATTATTATTATTATTATTATTATTATTATTATTATTATTATTATTATTATTATTATTATTATTATTATCATTATCATTATTATTATTATTATTATCATTATTATTATGAATTTATTTATTGTTTTTCACACGTAACAACTGATTTTCCATTTCTCTTCCTGAGAAATAAGGTCATCATGTTTCTTTTGCGTCCTTGATCTTGACTTCCTGCGTCAATAACGTCTTTTTCGTCATCCTTCAATTTGTGTGAATCTTCTCACAATTCTCATTGTTCCGAGTAACGCTGCTTTTTGCATTTCTAACTGCGATATTTTGCAAGGTATTTTCTCTAAATCTTGTTTGAAACTCTTCGATATCACTCCTGTTGCACCAATAACTATTGGTATGACAAGGACTTCGCTGGCATTCCACAGACGTTTTAATTCAATAGAGAGGTCGATGTATTTGTCGATTTTCTCGATTCTTTTCTTTACAATATTTGCATCTGCTGGTATTGCAATATCTATGAGGTAAAGTTTGTTGGTCTTTTTATCTTGAAATATGATATCAGGTTTGCTGGCAATGATTGTACGATCAGTGTTAATCTGGAAATCCCATAAAAGTTTTGAGCTCTCATTTTCAAGAACTTTCTCAGGTGTAAAACTGTACCATTTTAATGTTTCTTTCACTTCAATCAAGTTGAATTTCTTTGCTAGTTCTAAATGAATTATCTTTGCTACCGAATTATGTCTTTTCAGGTATGACGTTGCCGCTAAGGTCGTGCAGCCTGATATATCATTATTATTATTATTATTATTATTATTATTATTATTATTATTATTATTATTATTATTATTATTATTATTATTATTATTATTATTATTATTATTATTTAACAACATGGCTCTAGCCAAAATATTACATCACTTTGACAACACAAGAATAAAGGAACAACAACTAGGAGAGAACAGTAAAATTAGCTGTGACCTAAGAAATGTTTGGGTTGCACCCAAAAGCAACAGATAAAGTGTTCTTCATTGGAAGACTGCAAGGGGTCTTGGTATAAAAAGCCATGCAACGTCTACAAAGCTACACAGATTTCAAATGTAGTCAACGTGCTAAACAACGAAGAAAATATCATCATCATCATCATTGCTATACAGCACAACCTAAAGTTATGTATGGCAGCTATTAGTAAAACTAAACTAAAATAAACTAAACTAGACTTTAAGAACAACAAAACTATAATCAACGGAAACATAAGGAACATCAACGGTAATATATGAATAAATTGAAAGAGAAAAAATGTTAAAAATAGATATGTGATCAACCAGGTGCAGATTCAGCATACTAGTGTTCTTTGGCTAGAATTTCCCTTATCTGGTTGGCTTGAACAAGGTACGATGCTAAGGCGGCTATTGTGGCATTATCATTAGAGCTCATTATCTTCTGGAATTGAAAATTCGTTGTAAGGGGTTCGACCGAGGTGTGTGATAAAAGATCCGATCTAGGAACGCTATATGCCGGGAATACAAGGAGAAAATGTACCTCATTTTCAATGAGGCCAAGGGAACAGTTTTTACAAATACGGTCATTGACATCAAGCCCTCTGTGTCTTCCAGTCTCAATCAATAATGTATGGTCACTGTATCTGAATATGCACTCGGTTTTACGGTATTTAAAGTTCATACTAACTGATAAGTACTTTTCTAGTGTCAGTTGAGACTATATAAGGTATATAGCAAGAGAATCGTTAAGTTTGGATATGAGAGCTCGGGATGTAAGAGCTACAAATGGTGAAAAGAACTTCTTAGGCTATGAATTAGATGATAACGACAGACTGGTGAAAAACAAAACTTACGGTGGGAATTCAGATTAACAAGATTCCAAGTGAATAAATAAAAAGGGAGTGTCATATACGACGAAAAGTTGGCGAAAATTGTCAATGGAAAAAAATCTGAAGCAAGAGATCGAGCGAGAATTTGAAAAACTTGATGCAGCAAAGTGCTCAGAACTCAGGTTCCAGGGAAATTCATAGGAATACATACCATTGATCGGAAAATATCACATCAAATATACTTTTTAGAATTTTCAGTGATTATTGAGCATCTTGGCATGTTTGTCTCTCCTGGCTAGGGGCTATAAGTGATCCACTGAGAACATTCAAGATAGAGGTTTGCTGACATTGGGAATCTAAAACCTCTGGTTCTTAGCATCTATCCTCTCATTCTAAATAAAAACTGAAATGTTTTAAAACTTTCTAGAATTTTTAGTGATTATTGAACATTTTGGTATGTTTGTCTCTTCTGAGTGGGGACCATAGGTGACCCCCCTGAGAACATTCAAGATCGAGGTTTGCTGACCTTGGGAATCTAAAACCACCAGTTCTTAGTATCTATCCTCTCATTCTAAACCAAAACTGAAATGTTTCAATGCATTGTAGAATTTTTAAAGATTATTGAGCATCTTGGTATCTTTATCTGTTGTTACTGGGGAAGGCAAGTGACCCCCTGAGAACATTCAAGATAGAGGTTTGCTGACCTTGGGAATCTAAAACCACCAGTTCTTAGTATCTAACCACTCATTCTATACCAAAACTGAAATTTTTCAATGCACTGTAGAATTTTTAGTGATTATTGAGCGTCTTGGTATATTTGTATCTTCTGGCTGGGGACTGTAAGTGACCCCCTGAGAACATTCAAGATGGAGGTTTGTTGACCTTAGGAATCTAAAACCACTGGTTCTTAGCATCTATCCTCTCATTCTAAACCAAAACTGAATTGTTTCAATGCACTGTAGAATTTTTAGTGATTATTGAGCGTCTTGGTATATTTGTATCTTCTGGCTGGGGACCGTAAGTGACCCCCTGAGAACATTCAAGATAGAGGTTTGCTGACCTTGGGAATCTAAAACCACTGGTTCTTAGCATCTATCCTCTCATTCTAAACCAAAACTGAATTGTTTCAATGCACTGTAGAATTTTTAGTGATTATTGAACATTTTGGTATGTTTGTCTCTTCTGAGTGGGGACCATAGGTGACCCCCTGAGAACATTCAAGATCGAGGTTTGCTGACCTTGGGAATCTAAAACCACTGGTTCTTAGCATCTATCCTCTCATTCTAAACCAAAACTGAAATGTTTCAATGCACTGTAGAATTTTTAGTGATTATTGAACATTTTGGTATGTTTGTCTCTTCTGAGTGGGGACCGTAAGTGACCCCCTGAGAACATTCAAGATCGAGGTTTGCTGACCTTGGGAATCTAAAACCACAAGTTCTTAGCATCTATCCTCTCATTCTAAATAAAAACTGAAATGTTTTAAAACTTTGTAGAATTTTTAGTGATTATTGAGCGTCTTGGTATATTTGTATCTTCCGGCTGGGGACCGTAAGTGACCCCCTGAGAACATTCAAGATAGAGGTTTGCTGACCTTGGGAATCTAAAACCACTGGTTCTTAGCATCTATCCTCTCATTCTAAACCAAAACTGAATTGTTTCAATGCACTGTAGAATTTTTAGTGATTATTGAACATTTTGGTATATTTGTATCTTCTGAGTGTGGACCAAAAGTGACCCCCTGAGAACATTCAAGATAGAGGTTTGCTGACCTTGGGAATCTAAAACCACCAGTTCTTAGTATCTATCCTCTCATTCTAAGCCAAAACTGAAATGTTTTAAAGCTTTGTAGAATTTTTAGTGATTATTGAGCGTCTTGGTATATTTGTATCTTCCGGCTGGGGACCGTAAGTGACCCCCTGAGAACATTCAAGATAGAGGTTTGCTGACCTTGGGAATCGAAAACCACAAGTTCTTAGCATCTATCCTCTCATTCTAAATAAAAACTGAAATGTTTTAAAAGTTTGTAGAATTTTTAGTGATTATTGAGCGTCTTGGTATATTTGTATCTTCTGGCTGGGGACCGTAAGTGACCCCCTGAGAACATTCAAGATAGAGGTTTGCTGACCTTGGGAATCTAAAACCACCAGTTCTTAGTATCTATCCTCTCATTCTAAACCAAAACTGAAATGTTTTAAAGCTTTGTAGAATTTTTAGTGATTATTGAACATTTTGGTATGTTTGTCTCTTCTGAGTGAGGACCAAAAGTGACCCCCTGAGAACATTCAAGATAGAGGTTTGCTGACCTTGGGAATCTAAAACCACCAGTTCTTAGTATCTAACCACTCATTCTATACCAAAACTGAAATTTTTCAATGCACTGTAGAATTTTTAGTGATTATTGAGCGTCTTGGTATATTTGTATTTTCTGGCTGGGGACCGTAAGTGACCCCCTGAGAACATTCAAGATAGAGGTTTGCTGACCTTGGGAATCTAAAACCACTGGTTCTTAGCATCTATCCTCTCATTCTAAACCAAAACTGAATTGTTTCAATGCACTGTAGAATTTTTAGTGATTATTGAACATTTTGGTATATTTGTATCTTCTGGCTGGGGACCGTAAGTGACCCCCTGAGAACATTCAAGATCGAGGTTTGCTGACCTTAGGAATCTAAAACCACCAGTTCTTAGTATCTATCCTCTCATTCTAAGCCAAAACTGAAATGTTTCAATGCACTGTAGAATTTTTAGTGATTATTGAACATTTTGGTATGTTTGTCTCTTCTGAGTGGGGACCGTAAGTGACCCCCTGAGAACATTCAAGATCGAGGTTTGCTGACCTTGGGAATCTAAAACCACAAGTTCTTAGCATCTATCCTCTCATTCTAAATAAAAACTGAAATGTTTTAAAACTTTGTAGAATTTTTAGTGATTATTGAGCGTCTTGGTATATTTGTATCTTCCGGCTGGGGACCGTAAGTGACCCCCTGAGAACATTCAAGATAGAGGTTTGCTGACCTTGGGAATCTAAAACCACTGGTTCTTAGCATCTATCCTCTCATTCTAAATCAAAACTGAATTGTTTCAATGCACTGTAGAATTTTTAGTGATTATTGAACATTTTGGTATATTTGTATCTTCTGGCTGGGGACCGTAAGTGACCCCCTGAGAACATTCAAGATCGAGGTTTGCTGACCTTGGGAATCTAAAACCACCAGTTCTTAGTATCTATCCTCTCATTCTAAACCAAAACTGAAATGTTTTAAAGCTTTGTAGAATTTTTAGTGATTATTGAGCATCTTGGTATCTTTATCTGTTGTTACTGGGGACCGTAAGTGACCCCCTGAGAACATTCAAGATAGAGGTTTGCTGACCTTGGGAATCTAAAACCACCAGTTCTTAGTATCTATCCTCTCATTCTAAACCAAACCTGAAATGTTTTAAAGCTTTGTAGAATTTTTAGTGGTTATTGAACATTTTGGTATGTTTGTCTCTTCTGACTGGGGACCGTAAGTGACCCCCTGAGAACATTCAAGATAGAAGTTTGCTGACCTTGGGAATCTAAAACCACCAGTTCTTAGTATCTATCCTCTCATTCTAAGCCAAAACTGAAATGTTTTAAAACTTTGTAGAATTTTTAGTGATTATTGAACATTTTGGTATGTTTGTCTCTTCTGAGTGGGGACCAAAAGTGACCCCCTGAGAACATTCAAGATAGAGGTTTGCTGACCTTGGGAATCTAAAACCACCAGTTCTTAGTATCTATCCTCTCATTCTAAACCAAAACTGAAATGTTTTAAAGCTTTGTAGAATTTTTAGTGATTATTAAACAATTTTCCATTTGAGCTGAATGTGTCTGGGCTTTTTTTTTAATTTTATGTTTCCCGCGTTTTTCCCTACTTATAACAATCGTTAACAATAGAATATCGCGGTATATCATAACCACGCGGGCCCTAACCTGCTGGATGAGATCAACTTTACGAGGGGCAAGTAAGTACAGCAGATGATATTTATTCCTGGCAATGGAAACTGGAAACTTATTTGAGGAAGAGATGATGCGTCGAGTCAATGATAAGGATCTTTTTGTTTATTTGGATCCTTGTTTGGCGATTATTCGCACTGGCAGAGCCGACTGAGAGGCAAATGATTACGGAGCTTATGTGGGCCTAAGCAGGTTTGTTGACAAAAATCACCCAGAAAGTCAAGTAGATTCCAAGAAAATTTTTAAGTAAATTCTCACTGAATTTATTTGGAACTTGCAATTTAAGGCCTCCTACTACTATTTATAAGTAAACATCTGCCCAGGAAGGGGGAAAAAGCGTCATTTCACCACTACTTTTCCGACCACTGTTCGCAGCGAATGTGTCGCGAATGTGTCTCGAATGTCCCAATGTTGAATATCGAATATCCAAATGACAATCGCATGCCGTAAACAACATGCATGTGAAGAGGCCTAGCCAAAGCCGGGAGATGTCTTACTTCGTGAACAGTCCAAAGATGGAGGCACGACAGAGCAAAGAAGGTCTGCAACTCCTCCGAAACATCCATGAGGAATTAAAGCGAAGCAATGATTTCCACAACAAAGAGCATTACTCGAAAGATGGCGTAAAGTACATGGTTTGGTATAAAGATCGTAAAGAACATATCACAGTTTTTGTGCGAGTAAGTTTCGTTGGTATTGGAGATATAGATGCTGTTAAGCAAAAATTTCAGTGCGAATTTTACATGAATTTACGCTGGAAAGAGCCGACGCTTTTAGGCAAAACAAGCGAGGATCACATCGATTGGGATTCAGTGTGGGATCCTGGCGTTTACATCATTGATGCGGTGAATTTTGATATTCATGAGCGGCATCAAGAACTTCGCGCGGCAAAACTACACGGAGAGCCCCCTGATGTTATTCAGTACTATCACATTAAAGGAACGTTTAAAGAAGTGTTAAAAGTGAACGATTTTCCGTTCGACTACCAAGATCTGTCATTAATGCTGACATCAAACTGGCATGCAGATCAAGTCACGCTCGCGAAAGACCCTGAGAAAGATGACAATATACACATTTGGAATTTTACCGCACAACAAGAATGGGACCTTCAACGCCACGTTATAGCGGAAAGCAAGACATTGCTTCCACAGGAGGGAACATCATCCAACAGCTACCCGCAGTACCGTATCCGACTGAATGTAATGCGTCGATACTCATTTTATTTGTACAATGTTGCTTTTATCATGTGCCTTATAACCTTGTTGACGTTTACATCATTTGCGGTAAAAACAGACGCGGTCGGCGATCGCATCCAAATTACCCTAACGTTGTTGCTGACTTCTGTCGCATTCAAGTATTACGCGCAACAGTTTGTGCCAACGGTTTCATATTTGACGTTTCTAGACAAATATGTCATGACCTGTATGGTTTTCCAATTCCTTGTTGCTATTTACAATGCAGTGTCTGGGATGGTAACATCACCATCAGCGCTGTACCATTTTGAATGGGTCTCGTTTTCAGCAGCTCTTGCTGCGTTCTTGTTGATACATGCCATATTTGGAGTAAAATGCTGCTTTTTTGTAAAGAAGAACAAAAGAAAAATGGTGACTGACAAGGAAAGATACCACAATGAAAACACTGCCAAAGTTTTGGAGCTGAAACGCCAAGAAGAACTGATCGCAATTCCGGAGAATGGGATAGAGTTGCAACCAGGAAACTTTGCACCATTGTAGGCACTGACTTTATTAAGCGCAACAAATTTCATACTGATAAACTCCGGAAAGCAATATTTTCGGACGTTATTTAAAAAATTCCAGATGACTCAACAAAGATAAATAGTAGTTACAATGTATGATACTTGTTTTATGCTAAAATGTTACAGATTAATATATGGTGCTCTTTTCTAAAGGGCCAAATAAATCTAAATGCAAAATATAAATCCAGGTTCTTAGCAAAAGGACTTAGGCTTCCCCAGAGAAAAGAGAAATGTTTTAATATATAAAGAGAGTTTCCCTGAATTATCTCTAATTTATTGATAAGAGCGTTTGTAATAAGAAACTAGGTTCTTTTTTAGTGAAATTGTAGTAATGATTTAATAGACTGATCTCAAACTTTCTTGATCTGTCGATGCAGTCTAACTTAAATGTAGTGGCACTTGGGCAACTGGCAAGCATTGCAGGTATTTTTGTAAAGGTGGCTGACTTTCATGCTGCGTTACGCAGCGCAGTAGGTTAAAATTTGGACCTGAATTGAATGGATTCGACGAAATTCACGAATACAGAACATGAATTCCGGTTGCCCAAGAGCATCTCAATCATCGAAAGAGCTATAAATAATTTCTATAGAGCTATGTATCCAGAATATAAAACTGTCATATACGCTTTCTTTAGTCCAAAGCAGTTAAGTTGGTGGCTAGCCGGAAACTAGCATTTTTCAATCGGCTGACTACGATGCGAACAACTTTTTCAATTTCATGTTTCATGTCTACTCAGACATGAGCTCCGTGTTTGTTCAAAACACATTATTTTGATTTATATTTGTACATTTTTAATTTTCACTTCGAGGAAGTGCTATCACCATTCGAACGAGACGCTGTTTGCATAGTTTGCATACACTTTTAATACCTAATTTTTAAATCTTTTTTAATAAAATGGAAGTATTATTTTGACACCAGATTATCTGTTTCTTGAATTTGCGCCTTTTACTAGGCCTGTCCATCGCCCATCGATTAATCAATGAGTTGCAAACGATAACGATCGACTACCAATTGACCAGACCTAATAATCGATGAGTTCCAAACGATCGATTGCCATTTGGCCGGACTTATTAATCGATGAGTTCCGAAAGATCGATTTTCATTTAGCCAGACCTATTAATCGATTAGTGCCAAACAATCGATCAATCGACTGCAAGGAATAATCGACTTTGCTGAAATGATCAATTTTGAGTCACTATTCGCTTTTCATTCATGATCGATAATGAGAAAATAATCGATTTTCATAGACCATTCACTTAGATGGATAACCGACTATTGCAGAGAAACCATAATGATATTGGTGATACACGTATTTTTTCCTACGAAACTGCTTATAAGAAACTCAACTCTCAGACTGCCAAAAATGAAGAAACTCCAGTCCTGAGAAAACATAAGAAACTATTTGTTTTGATAAGGGAGATCCTTGATATATTTCTATCCTATTTTCACTAGTTTCCTGTATCACGTTACTCTGAAGGTACTTGAGTGATGTCTAAACATTGGAAAGGCTTCAGTAAACATTGTTTTGAAATGTTCAGGAGGGCACAGGCAGTGAACTTGAAGATTGTTAGGAAATATGTAAGAAACTCATAAGAAACTCTGAGTGTTCAAAATCTAATAATTTCAAGAAACTTTCAGTACTGGCCAAATTCTTAGTTTATTTTGTACCTATACTAATGGACCCTTTATTACTGGAATTCTACCTACTCCATTGCTAGCATTGTTTGTTCCTGCCTATTTCACATTCAGACCTTTTCGATTAATCGATAAGTCAGCAATTTTGCTTACCATTAATTGAGTAGTAAAGTCATAGTCGATGAACAGGCCTCCTTCTTGCATGCAGAACGCTACAGTATTCATAGCCACAATCAATTTTGAACATAATGCGTATGAATATTGTATGATCCTGGACAAACAGTAGAATTTATGTTAATTTTAGATTCAATTGCCTGGTGGTATCTGGAGCACGAAAAAGACTACGAACAACAAAGCAGAGGCTGCGAATCGGACCGAGGTGAGTTATTTCCAAAACTAAGATAATTGCTAAATGTAACCAATGTAGCTCAAGGGAACTTCTTTCTAACTAGTACTTCGCTAAACTATGAGGTTTGTGTAACGAAAAGTCACAAAATGACGATGGATCTAGGTTTTGACGGATGTAGCTGGTATCGTGAGGAAAAGGATCGTTGAGTGTGAATAAGAAGAATTTGTGAAAGAATCCCCTATGCATCGAATACCCTGGCTTCGGAGAAGAAGTGTTCATGAATCGCAACATCTTTAACATAACTGTTGTTGACAAAACATCTGTTGAATACGCAGTAACATATGCTGTTACCTTACTTCAGGAAGAACGGCAGGTTACCGACTGTGTAGAAGAGATATCAAGAGAATATCTTAAAGAAGAACACAGACAGCCTGGAGACATTTTGAACGATTTGTGGAGAGGATTTGACGTCGAGGAAAGCGAGGAAGCCAAGCATCATACTGAAGGTGAAGGAAACGAGAAATCGAAGCCTAAAACCAAGGGTGGAGGAAACGAAAAAGGGAAGCATTATATGGAAGGTGAAGGAAACGATGAATCGAAGCCTGATATCATGGGTGGAGGAAACGAAAAAGCGAAGCATCATATCGAAGGTGATGGAAACAAGGAAAACGAAAGTGATTGCGTGATTAGAAAAGGAAAGGATAAAGAGAAAAAGAAATTACGATTTAAATTACCCGAGAAAGATTTGCAGCAAGAAGCACGGAAAGGTAAAAATTATTGAATAATTTCACCTGCCTCTTGGTTTCAGAACCCTGGTATCACCGATCCTGCTAAATCAACCTTTAGCTTTTCTACGATACCGGAGAAGCCAGAAAAAAGTCCCCATTTTCAACATTCGTAGCACCAAGAGTACATCACATATTTGAATGATTCGAATTCCAGTTGAAGGCAGACTGGCCCCTTCTTGAATGAAAAAAGATCGATAAAGATCTCTATTGAATATTCCACAAATTTACGCTAATCTCCTTTATTCAACGAGGGCAGGGTCATTCATGCGTAATTTTCATGGCCATGAAAATTACGCCTGAATGATTTTGCTTTGTCTGGGTGAAGCAAATTATCGAGGGGACAGACTGCCTTTAAAAGCCGAAAGATTGAAATATTTTATTGACTTTTCTTTCCACCTTCCAGCCCTAGAGGTATAGTTGAATTCAACTTTATAATAATTTCATGTTTGCAAAATGACTGAAAAGGGGCCAAAACATTGATCAAATCATAAAGGACTCCTCTCACGGAACTACAAAGAAAATGCAATTTCTCATGGATGAGAGATATCCTTTGCACATTTATTGCTATGGGATATGCCTTATAACTCTCAGAGAGAGGTGAAACGCCCATTGCGTATTGTTCTGTGTCAGGAGAGTCCTTTATAATTTGATCCATTTTTCAGGCCTTTTTCAGTCATTTTGCAACCATCAATTTTTTGTAAAGTTGAATTTACCTTTATTTCTAGTCTTGGTAAGAAGAATAGTAAAGGAAGAAAAGAATAAAAGAAAGTCAGTTATTGGATAACCCTCTTTTCATTACTGTTCTGTGATTTCCCAGTTCTTAGTAGATTATCAACTATGTACACTATATTGCAATTCAAATCAAATTTGGGAACGCACAAATCTGAATCAACAATGCAAGTAAGAATTCTAGTTTGATGTTCCTTCGCAGGATGGCAAATATTTCTTCCACCACTGCCTAAAAAGAGCTAAAGTTGCTAATTTTTAAAGGAAAAGTCCGAGATCGTTATAATTGTTGATTAGTCAAGAGATTACACTGTTGTGAATGGTGTGTACTCCGTTTTTCAATTTTTTTCTCGTTTAATTTGCGAAACTACATGTTTCAATCTGCGAAGAAGAGTGAAGTGACGTCATTTTATATGACGAGGCTGCCACTTGTGTTGATATCATACCACTCACTTTGCTAGCCTCCTTATCGCACCTTCGCACACTCGTACAAATACAAAATGGCGACGATATTTGGCCTAACTCACGAAGATTCATTTATTAATGAAAGTTGGAGGCATCAAAACTTGGAAAGAACTCACGATTAATGTTCGGCAGTTGGTTAAGGTTGCTCTTTATCAACCCCGGACTTGTCCTTTAAACCAATTACAAGATCGATCACGTGTACGAAAATATTTCGTTGTCGATATGCAGGCGAAATTATTAATTTGAAGATCTGCCTCGTAACTTTGGTGATTTTTTGCAGAACTTTTTGGACACCCCGTTGCTCCTGAAACAATTTTTTGGGTCAGCTTGTATCTAAAAATTTTTGCGTTCCCGGGAATCATGCGCTTTTTATAAAAATGTTCCTTTTCTGCAGCTCAATTGTTAAAATTTCTGAAAGAATGCTGTTGAAAATTATTGCAGGTACATCCTTTGCCAACAAAGTAAGAGAGGTGCAAAGAAGGAGTAGTGACAATCAAGCAATGAATTCAGCTGGTAATGCTGCTCAAGACAATGCCAAAGAAGTTTGTTGACCTTCTTTCTTGAGTTAACAGTTTCATTTTATTTTTATTCACTTTTCTTTCAACTGAATGAATTCTGATTAATTAAATAAATACAAAATCAAATTTCTGGAACCTCGAAACATTGGGACGAGTGCAAATTTGCCACGTTCCAAATAACATTAAAGTCACAAATCTTTATTTGTCCGAAAAGCTGAAATATTTTCAAAATTTGTAATAAACAGTCTTGAAAAAGTTACCACTGCGGCAAATACTTGGAAAATCTTTACTTTAGAAAGTGAATATTTGTTGATGGCTGTAGGAAGTACGTGTTAATTAAAATATTCAACACTCACCATTAACTGTTCACCAAAAGCATACTCTTTCATCCAGAGATGGCACCTCATACAAAAACACAACCAAACAACTACTAAAACATAGCACACTCAAGAACACACCTCCTTTCACCATGCCATGATCAGAAGAGAGCTAGCCTCTCTCTGGCCACACCATAAAGAGACTGAATCAACTTTGATTGACAGTACGGTCTATAAAACGGAAATATATGGTCATTCTAAACCATTCTAGAAAGCGACCCGGATTTTGACCAACATTTACGAAACTTGACCGGAAATATGACAAACTACAGTTTTCCTCGCATACAGACTTCTTCAAGATTTTTGCTTTGTAAAACTTGTTAATGCAACAAGGCAGGTCAATACTATCACTCAATTTTGAAAATCATACTGCAGAAAGCTTTGCAACAGACTCGAATCCTCTTGTGTAATTTTTGTTGTAAGTGTGTTGAAAGTTTTAAGTGAATATATGTAAATTTAATTTATTTTTCCTGGTAGAGCAACAATCAGTACTGGACATATAGAAGGCTATTCATGGATATCGAAAGAGAGAGAGTTCGAGAAACACAACGGAGAATGAGACACAAGAAAGTTATTTCGAGGTAATTAGACGTACCTGCTTTTAAGATTTGCTACGTTCAGGTGGACTTGCTACAAGTCTCTCTCGCGGAAAAAACAGGAGGAGGAAAAAGCGAGAGAGACTTGTAATACCTGGCATGCTCATTAATATTCATGAGCAATCGAGCCTTGCTTCCATTTTAAAAAATGACGGGTTGTTGTCAACTGTTTCATCGAAGATTGAGTCTGCCATTGTTAAAGAACATCACAGAGCCTCGCTCTGTTGAATCATTGTCCTTTCTAAGCATATGATTGGATATTTGTTATTTGTAAAAGGATGCCGACTGGACAAAATCCTGTCCAGCCAACGACCCAGACTGCCAAGTATTACAAGTCTCTCTCGCTTTTATTCCTTCTCCCGTTTTTGCCGCGAGGGAGACTTGTAGCAAGTCCACGTTCAGGCAACTTCAGAGTTTCTCTGTATAATTGTCATTTGCTAGCAAACAAACTAACGTTGTGAATTTGAGTTAAACATCTGTAATGTAGATTCGGTAAAGTCCTGCCTTTAAGAAACCACTTTGTAAGATACTCACTCAGACCCTGAACTTCTGCTAGAACAATAGCTATTGTGATCTATTGATGAAACGTTTTTACAGTTAATTCAGTTAAGTTTTTACAAATATTTCACTTGGAGCTTTCAACTCCATTATACGAGATAATAAATTAGTTCATTAAGAATCTTCTCGAGCTTGCACTTTCGTTGATTCTCGTATGGAAGAATTTCTCTTATAGCTGTTTACAAAGGACGTTCCTCTCAAAAGGCGACATCTGTTGTTCGCATGTCTTTTATTCAGTTCCTTTAAATTTATTTGTGATACTCTGGTACTGGAACCTTAACCTTATGACATGGAGTCCCTTTGACTTGATGATGTTGCTTCGGTCAACAGAGACTCATGGCATGACTCTGAAAAATCTGACCCTATTTCCAGATTGCGAGAGTTGTGACTTACTATGGTTACAGCAAAAGTGATAGAATTTTCGATTCTATTGAAAAACTGGTAACATTCCGACGAGATGCGAGATTCGAAGCTGTAACTATATCTCGATTCGATTGACGAAGGCAAAAAATAGGGTCAGCTTTTCACTGTTTCATTATGAGTTCCTGTTGAACAAGGTTTACCGCAGGGAAACAAAGGACTCATCATTATAAATCTACTGGAACCTTTGATCACGAATGACAGCTTTGAAATCTCCGCAATGTTTTCGAACTCTTTTCATATCTTCATATCAAATCTTAGAACAATTAAAGCGTTATTGCGACGTCTTCTATTCAAGGAATGTTGTACCCAAGTCTGCTGGAACGATTCATTTAAATGATAATACAAATAATTTCTTCATTTGCAGACTAAAGCAAGAAACAGAATCAGAACGAGATTTCATAGAGAGAGAAGTTGAAGTTTGTTTACCAACGAAGTTGGAAGAGAAGATCACCTCTAAAGAGCAGGTAAAAATCAGGGAGTGTATAGCTCCCTGGTAAAAATAAAGCAATGTCTTTTTTCCTTTTATGTCCTATCAGCAAAGACAATTCAAATAAATACAAGTGCATGATACAATCAAAGACGAATAATCCCATGACAGAAGTTGTTGTATTTCTTAAGGAATTTCAATTGCCATTTCATAGTTGAAAGACTAACCTACATGTGGAAAGTTATACTGCATTCACACTGACACAGTTAAACCAGCTTTATCTAAACCAGTTTAAATTTCAACCAATCAAATGACTGGATTTGTTGGATTGACCAATCAGAAGGCCTTATTCGAAATCTGGTTTAGTTTAAGCTGGTTTAACTTGCAATGTGAATGGGTATTATTTTGCAAACATCACTCTTTCCGTTCAAAGGTTACAGTCCATCTGTTTGAAGCTGTTTCTGAAAGAGCTTCAAAGTCATCACAAATTTCAACACGTATTCCGCTTTGAGAATAGGAAATTGCATCATTTAACAAATGAGAAGCTGAAAACAGCAAGACTTACTTTCGACAATCTGGTAACTCCTATGCAATGCCAATTACATCAATGGTTTATAAAAGGTGCCATTTCGTGGCTATTCAGTCAAGGAAATGCCTTTACAGTATTATGCGAATACTAACCGGTTTTGTTTTGTACAGGAAAATATGAAGCCTTAGGTCTTAAAAGTGCAGACCGAGCTTGCGAGGTCTGTGCATTAACAAAGAGGGCTTTATATTTTTCTTTGTATTTTCCTATATTTTCACCGACAAAACCGGTTAGTATTTAATTTAGTACATGATGGCTTCTAATTTTAGCTCGTATCATTTAGTCAGACATATTTTGTTACTTTCATGTCGTTTGAGTTTACTGTAAAACTCATAGCCCTAAAGCAGTTGCTGTGGCGACAAAAACGCGTCCTTGTATCGTATTGTACAGGCTTACGGGAAACCCGCGGGAAATGTGCGATTAACCAATAGGAGTGGTGGGATTCTGTATTGCCTCGTTTTTGAAACTTCATTCAGGTAATAATAACGTGTAATGGCTACTTGCAGAACGAAGAAATAAAAGATCACTGGAGACGCGAACGGCAAAATGATACTCGAAATAACTCGAAGCAGAAGGAAATGAACAGGTATGTTGACACAGTATTCATCTTCTCGCAGTCAGTTCAACAATAGTTTTGTGGTAAATGGCGAACACATTTTGGTAAATTTTTAATAGGTCTTTTACGAAGTATCAATGAGCTCTACATATCTTTTTGTTCCAAATTCATCGCAGAAAATAAGGAAACAGTTGTAGAAAATGTATCTAAAATTGTTTTTTAAGAAAAGAATTCAATAGAATTTGTTAAAGTCCCGTGGCAGCCATTTACCAGAATTGTGTCCGCCATTTACCAGAATTGTGTCCGCCATTTACTACAATTGTGTCCGCCATTCACCAGAATATGTTGCTTTCCCCATACCCTTTCTAAATGTCAAAAATGGTCCATTCTACCAATATTAGCATTTATTTTCATCAATCAAAGAGCGAAGTAGATTGTAAAGACTGGTGGCAAAGATAAAGTTTGCTTTTTAGTGAAACCTTGAAACTGATTTTGATTCCTGTGAGCTAATAAAGACAGGGTTTTGGAACTGAGAGGTATGTACAGTCGTGGCCAAGAATTTAAGACGAGATTTTTTTAAATAGCGTTTCTTGGCGTAACGAGAAATAATTTTGATAGTCAGCTATACTCTTCAAGCAACATAGTTGATTAAGTTTATTAATCAACTTAAGTTAACTTAAGTTAGTTTATTGATTAAGTTGATTAAGTTGATTAAGATTAGTTGATTAACATAGTTGATTCAAGCAACATACTCTCCAAGCAGGCATTATTTAAGTTTTTCGTTATCTGTCAGGTCTACAATGATACGGTGCATAGAACATATAATATGCTTTTATTTCTGACATTTACAACTAACCTAGAAGCCTAATATCAAACCCTACCGCTATGCCTATTCTACCTACTTGGAGTTTGTTTTGGCCAAATTTCCTTGTAGATTCCAAATTTCCATTTTGTTATTTGAATATCTGCACCATTTTTCTATGCCGTCATCATAAAATCTATAGAAATTCGCAGAAATTACTTGGAAATGGCTACTCAAATGGATTTTACATCATTCTATGCACAGTTCACTTCTGTGATTTGTTTGCGAAATATCCAAGCTTCACAAAAAACGGCTTGTTGAAAAAGGTAACGAGAGCTTTCAGTCCACAGCCATGGCCAAAAGTTTGAGAGCAACTAAATTGCCTTGGGTTTTTCAAGTTGCAACAAACATTGTCGTTTCTACGTACCAAAGTAAGTTTTCTACCGGGTCGGGTGAGCCAGAAAAAATTCCTACTTTTGGAAATTCATAGCACCAGGAGTACTTTACAGATTTGTATGATTCAAAGTCTAATTACAAGCCAAAAGATTGAAGTATTTTTGTGACTTTTCTTGTTGTCTTGCCAACACTAGAAGTTTTGGTAGCTAAATTCAACATTGGTAAAATTTCAAGATTGCAAAATGACTGAAAAGGGCCTAAAATATTGACCAAATCGTGAGGACTCTCCTTACACAGAACAATACGCTATGGGTGTTTCATCTTCTTCAAACGTTATAAGACATCAGTTTTCAACAAATACCCTAGATTTGCAGTCTCATGGCAATGAGTGTGCGATGTCTATCTCTCACACATGAACAACAGCAATTTCTTTATTGATCTATGCGAGGAGTCCTTTGTGATTGATTAATGTTTTACGCCGTTTTTCAATCATTTTGCAACCGTTTAATTTAACGAAGCTGAATTTACCCATATTTCTAGTGCTCGTGAGGAAGCAAGAAAATTACAAAAAATACTATGATCTTTGTGTTTTAAGTAGAAATTAAATAATTCAAATATGTGAAAAACTCTTAATGCTATGAATTTTCAATAGTGGGAAATTATTTTTTGCTCACCCGATGCAATCACCAAAACGTTTGACTTTACATTCCCTTTTCTAGATATATAAAAGCTTTAAGAATTCTGATTCAGGAAAAAGCAAGCGACACTGATAAAAAGCTCCCTTCGGTTTGTTCATGTGGAAATACATTGATGGCGACACATCCTGATACATGTGCAAATAACTGCATCTTCTATAAAAATCATAATGGTAATATTTAAAATTTCTTTTATGATTTGAAAATCCTCCTAAGTTAGCAAAGTTTATGTTTGCTTGGTTGTGAGCACCTAACGACTAAAACTTTTCCTGACTTTTCCATATTGTAGCTAAGAGAGGCTCTTGGCATTTGTAGTTTGAATACAGGTGCCTCCGCATGGTACAGTAGCAGAATTCGGGAATTCGGAATTCGGATGTAAAAAAACAAGATATTTAGCACACTGAGGCCTTTCTGATTTGTGTCTTCTGAAAACGTTGTTCATACAACTTCCTACGTTTATTATTATTTGCAGAAAAAGGAAATATGGACATCTCGTTAATATATCTTGAACGAGTAAAAGTAACAGTGATGTTCATTAAAAATTTTGTCAGAAGTTGATGACTTTGAAGGGACAGCCAAACTGCGACTACCTCGGCTCGGTATTTCTTCATTAAGAGAACAGTCGCAGTAATCACAAGACCGTTAGGAGAGTATGATATTTTGTTTCTTTTTAATTTATTCATGTAATCATTGTGTGCTTCACTCACTGTTTGTATCACTTATAGAATACGCAAGAGTTTTATCCGCTGTGTTATCATCGCTTGGTACATGACAAGTGGAAGCAGAAGTGGCTGGCAGGTGGCAACGAAAAATTACCAGCTTTCAAAGACGATAAAACAGCACTAATGAAATCGAGGTTTGCATCTATAGCGAGGTTTGCATCAATAGACCAAGTAAGACTGACTACCTTTGATATTTTTATATTCATATCAAAGCAAAATGAGACATAGGCTATCTCACTGTAAATAAAATGTAATATACAATGTATAGTAAAACATGAAGAAAGAATGAAATTGAAAGTTTCTTATTGAATAAAAAGTTATCATTTTGTAATCTTTTTACTACCTATCTAATTTCTGAAATGAATACGAGAAATGAGTTAAAATATTGCATCCTGTATTCGAATAAACGTATTAAAAAAGTTTACATTAAGGTACTACTTTCAAAGTCCCTCGATGTACTCAGGGATGTTTCTTTGGTTCAAAATGCTTACAGATGCTGCGAGTGCAAAAAGAGTCTTACCAATGACCCCATCATCCGAATTTACAACAATTTTGATAGATAAAATAGAACTTATTTTGCGGAGCTCATATAACTAATTTGCCAATCAAATTTTGTACAAAACTATGTTGAAGTCAAACGAAGAATGGAATCGTTGTTGTGATTTTGTGGCATTGACAGCAGGGAGCTAGCGGGCTGCAGCTCAGGAAAATTCATTGCATTTCAGGCTCCCTTGAGCACTTTTAACTGACTGAAGCCATCGTATTCAGGCTAAATCAATGATGAGCAACTTTAACTAAATGATAAGTCTCAGGCGTTGAGTATTCCCAACAATCATGATAATGGTAGATTCGAGTGAGAATCTCAGATCATGCTAATATGAAATTTCTACTTTCTACATAAAGCTAATACTTTATATTCCAAAAACAAATCTTCTTCCTTGGCACATAGAACTCAAATAGATTACATTTCTGACAAGTAGATATCCCGCAATAATGTTTTGCAGTCTCTCTATCCTTATTCTCCTCGCTTGTACAAAATTTTAAACCACAGGGAAACCAGGGGATGCAAACAGTCCTTCTGCAAATGCAACCTAATTCCCACATGGGTGCCGCCTCTTCGCATAAAGGATATGCCGAGTTATTGCTTGTTGGAATAGGATCCACTGATTTCATCATTGATTGCATCATCGCTTCTTCTTTTCCTATAATTAAAAAAGGCAGCCTTTTGACAAGTATAAAGACAAATCTCTTCAAAAAAGGTGGCTATTACCCTTGGTACCAGACTCTCTATAAAAGAAAACTTTCTTTAAGGGAATCTGGTATCCAGGATAGGTGGCTATGGACAGTGTGTGATTTTTAAACTGACTCTACGGGGTGAGTGGCCGAGTGGCTTGTACAGTCTTCGTCAGGTGACTGAAGTTAAGCTTGGTCGAGTGAGGTCAGACTTCGTGACTTCGGATGGGTGACCTCGGAGGCTTGACCTCACAACTTACCTCGTCTTCCTTCGGAAGGGACGTTAAACTAGGGGTCCTGGATACGACATGTATAGTGGGCCTAAATTATCTTTCAGTAGCTAGAAATTTTGACAAACCCACTCAAAACAAATTGAAACAAAACAAACAAATAAAGTTGCTAAAATGGAATGCTTGAACTACACAACGTTTTACTGCTCGAGTCCTTGATTTCTATGTTACGGTCATGATTGTATATCTTATTGCTAGCTTCAGTTTCAGTCTCCTAAATACAGTGGAATATCGATATAACGGACAGTTTTGGGACCAATATTATTGTCCGTGGTAGAGAAGTGTCCGTAGTAGAGAAGTGTTATCTTTTGTCGTACTATATTTGGGACGAAAATATCTGCCCATATTTTTGGAGGCGTCAATTGAATAGTGGTTTCAATTAATAGAGGTTCCACTGAATTTACAACATACCATGTAACACAAAAATAAAGATTTGCAGAAAAAGAGACTCGTATGTATCACGCACGAGTTAACCTCCGCCTGCAAATGTAATGTCGATGCAACTGTTGCCTGACAGCCAACTTGAGTACTTATAACCGTTGATAATAACACGGTGGGAATGCCAATGAATTCATTGGTTGTCAAAAAACGCATGTTTACGGGGGCACTATATTCTGTAGGTACTGGGGACTGGCCATCGGAACTTGCCATCGGTAGTGAGGACTTTTGGTCAGGTATACAATTTAGAGCCTTTGGTGGTAGGAACAGGTGCACTTTTGAAGATTGGGTGGTATGTCCCTAACAAAAATCTGGTCATGCGCCCCCCTCCCTAGGACACACAGGGACAGACCTTCAAATTTGGCGAAAAATGGTCAGGCGGTGCTTTTTACAGTTTCTGGTTGCGAAGGAGTGCTACGAAACAACGCAACACAACACAACAACAAGGATGGAAGGATAAGGATGGAAATACCACGACAGAAGACGAACGCAGCTCTGCGCCAGGAAGAAACTGTTTCCCATGGAAGATAGTGATGCATGGAACCTGACAACAATATTAACAACATGCAAAGGTATTGAGAAGACAGAAGACTTCGTGCGGAAATAACCTATCTGGCAGTTTACATTGCAACCGGTTTGTTTTGGCTGTTAGGCCGGTTTGCACAACAAGCAAACTTCCTCTGCATTTTAGCCTCAACAGCAGTTTACTTCTATGTAGCTATAAAGTTCCAATACACGGAAAACTGCACATAAACAGCAAGCTGTACAAACAAGGTTCAGGTTGTGTTTGAATTAAGATTTGAGGTTGACGTTGCAATGGAAGAAAGAAATTCAGCCCAAGGCCAAGAATCCTCTTCATGTTTTGAAGCACTTAGAGCCTGTACTTTGAGAATAACTTTTGTATTTGTCATTGCACTAGGGCTTCTTGGCTCAGCGCTTGTTGCCCGTTTTGGGATTTACAGCGAGAAATTTCACACAGGAGCGCAAGGGGACACTTATATCAATTATATTTCAACATGGTACTGCGAAGGTGTTAGAATCTCCAGCATGGATAATAACACACACTTTCATGCCTATGTGAACAAGGGAAGACCAGAATTCTCATCAAAAAGACTGGTTTATAATTCTGGGCGAAATTTTTACATGCCTTCATGGTCATTCCAAAACTGGACAATGTATCTGCTGAAAGATTCATATCTTGATGTGAACATATGCACAGATCAGTACCTTATGTTTTATGTGATAAAAGGAAAGAAGAGATTTAGTGAATGGAAGCAAACAACACTGTTCACTAACTACCACCTTGTCAGACATATATTTCCAAAGAAAAACTGCAACAAAAAGTCTAAGTTTGATCACTACAGAATCGAAGCAAAAGACAGTGATTTTTTCTACATCCTTTTCTCTTCATCTGTTGGTTGGAGATTCTTCACTCGTGTATTTCTAGAGCTCAACTTCAACCGAACAGTTTATAATACCTCACGGGCATTGCACAAATGCAGTAGCAATGGCATTTGGGAATCATGCAACATGCCTTTAGAGTATTCTTCAAACAATAAGGTCCTCATTGAGTATCATTCACAGGCTGGGGAGCCCCTAGATTTCTTCAAAGTTGGCAAAATAAAGTGGTGTCCAGAAGCAAGGCTGCAATTTTATGCTGTGTTTTTTGGGGGGATATTTCTGTCAGTTCTCTTCCTAACAATAGTGTATACCATCACAAGGTGTATTGTCAAGAGAATCCAAATTTCAAAGGATAGATTCCCATTGCTGTCTGTTCAGGCACGTCCAACTTCAACAGGTGAGGGCAGAAGAAAATTTCTGATATTTCCCAGAAGAGGAACCAAAACAACACTGGTTAGCTATGAAGTTGTAAGCCAAAGTGAAATGGAAGAAGAAGAAGATGAAAGAACTTTATCCAAAATGAATGAAGAATTTAATGCCAGTACAACATATTCAACAAGCGATCAAGTCAGGGATTTAAATATGACTGCTGCAGGTGTGAGTGCAATATAAGAATGACAGTATACTTTTGGTTTGGAAATAATCTTGAATAACTGACTCATCATAATAAATCCATGGATGTATAATAAACTTGTAACCTGTAAGGAAACATTATCAACTCCTGTAAATGAACAATAATCAAAATACAGTATAAAAGAAACCTATAATTGGAGAGAAAACTGTTAAACTTGCAAGAAAACCAAGAAATCACTCCCTAACAGTGTTATTTCAGGTGATTTCTTGATTTTCTTGCAGGTTTGCCAGTTTCCCTCTAGTTAAAGGTTTCTCTTATATTTTGATTATTGTTCTTTTACAGGAGTTGATAAGTGCTTCCCTACAGATACAACTTTATATTTTACTTCTATGGGTTTACAAGGATGAGTCTGCTATTTAAGGCTATTTTAAAATTTTTTACAACAAATCATTTGTTTACAGTTTTGATTTTTGTAAGTGAGACATTATACTTCTCTAGACCAACAACTTTCTGTGGTCTACAGAATGAAAATAGAAAGGGCAAAATGGGGGATGTGAAAATTTAGATTAAATTTTGCTAGAATTGTACACAACAATGTTATGCAGGTTTCAGAGGCCTTGAGGAATGGGAGAAGGGCAGAACTATTTTTGGACTCCACGGACTTGTGTTTGTTCAGAGCTATATCTGAAAAAAAGTTGGCATTGAAAAAATATTGAAGAATTATTAGGCTTTTCATATTGTTAAGACTATATTGTAGAAATGCAATATGGGATGGAACAAACTGCATTGTGGTATACATACATTAGCTTCATCATGCAGAGCATGCTTGTTAGAGCAGAATCTTTAAATTACCCTCATTTAGTCTAAATATAGACTCAAAATGAAATCCCTATGATAGTGACTGCTAAAACCACTACTGGATAATATACTGTAGCCATAAACATTGAGAATTTGATTCATGTTCAGATGATTCATTGTAGTTCCAGAGTTAATGAGTAAATTGGCCTTTCCTGACTTTGATCTTGTTTCATTGTTTGTTGATATGTTAAGTCAATGCTATGAAATAAATGATTCTCATGGTCAAAATTTTTTGCCATCCAATGGCCAAACTGTCTTAATTCATAAAATATCTTATAGTACAACAGAAGTGGCACCAGAAACCTTCCAATAGAGGGCTGGAGCTTCCCACGGGGAGGCTAGAATGGCTAAAAATTGCAATTTTCATACTAGATTATTTTGCCAAATTTTCTCTGACAAGAACCCAAAATGTCCTCCAATGGGGGGCCAGTTGGTTCTGATGGGGCAGGACTGTAGCCCCCTCTAGCCCTCCCCTGGCACCACCACTGCCTTGAATTGAGAAGTAAACAGTGGTTATTTAAAATTATACACATGTTGAGTTTACATTTGAGAAAGTTTACCTCTTGTTTTTTGTTTAACAGCATCTTGTGTCAAATGAATCAATTCTGTGCCTGAACAATAGCCATCCAAATCTTCCCAATACTCTTCAAGACTCTTTGCTTCCATTTTTCTGTTGAGGACAGTGACTGATTTTCCAAGGTCCTTTTCAGCTGACTGTACTGATGTGGAATCGAACTTTGGAAAATGCATAGACAATGTTAGTATGTTACACTTAAATGCAGGCCACAGATGGTGAGAGTTGTTGTGTATAATTTTTAATGAAAGACATAGGTACATTCTTACATTGACTATTGTCATGTGATGTTTATAAGTAGAAATAATTTTGGCCCTAAACTACCTTGTTACTGAAGTATAAACCAATAGGTCGTAGAAGCTTCTAAGAAAGTGAGGTTCTCAGGTTATGACAGTCTTACAGCTTCCAATTCTAAGTGTACTATACAAGCTGTCCACATCCTTTGTACAGTGCAGGCCAAAGATGGGCACTTTCTCCTACCTCTCAGACATTGTTACAAAGATGAAGTCTTAGGCATTGTTACAAACACTTGAGCGAAATTTCTTTTGATTTCTTGTGTAAAATTTGAGGTGTTTTAAATCTTGAAAGTGCTTTTCTCAACAGTCTCATTATTCTTATGTACAGAAGGCTTATACTGCACATCATTTTTCTAGATTAGATAATGGAGGGTTTCCTCATTGGCTTTCCTAACCTTATAACTTTGGAAGACAATATTCTGCCATCCCATTTCTTCTGGTGTTAAAACATCCATAAAACACATGAAATGGAATGGAGGATCTCCCAGATCTGTTTCCCCAAGTGCAATGCTCTTCCAAAGCTGAAGACCCTGCAAGAAATGCACAAAAACTATAACATCAACTGGTGAATGATTTCAGGAGGCAAAACACAGCTACTGCATACTTTCTGATGCTTTGGTCGAAAAGGGAAACAATGAATTTGACTTGAAGAATTACAGACATGATTGTCTTTGTCATTTTGTGGCCAGTATGAGAAAGATAAAATTGGTAAGCAAATTTTTTTTATCTCAGTATCAACATTTGCTTGCGAGGCCAGTCCCTTTTGAACATCACAGACCTAGTTGTAAAGAAATTTTGAAACTTCAGATGGATGAAGATTCTCTGTTTACAGTTCCTTGAACACATTATTATGTTTTCCTGCAAAAGAATTCTCTTGTTTAGAAAACTGATATTTTCATATGACTCAAGAATTCTAATCGTAAACGTAAAGAATTCTTGTCCATGTTAATGTGCACAATTCCAGTCAGCATTCCTTGCCGGGAAATTTTCCCTGCGCCACTTTGACAGCTTTCAGCCACACCCAGGCCATAACTCTGTAAAAGCACCACCTGTGGCAAGTAACTGGCCACGTTTAAGGGACCTATAGGGTTTTGCTCCGTTTGATTTGTTTTCATATGAAGATTATTTTTGTGGAGCAGTTTTTCCACTGTACCTTTTCAAATAACAAACACCATTCATTGTAAGCCCCATCAGCACCCTTATGCTCAAAACATGCAGTTTTGCGAGTATCGTTTAATCCAATCTGCATTTGTGTTACAGCATTTGCAGTCAAGGATGCCGATGGTGAGGACTTGCCCTTTGCAGAAATTTGTATCACGATTTTGCCATCATTGATGCTGCTTTTTTGTTGATGATGATGTGTTGTTTGTTGTGATAAGGAGCTAACGAGTAAGGAAAAACATAAAACCAGTTTAAAACAGAACGCCATGCTGATGTTTACGCTTCTCGTCATTTCCAAGACATTAAATATCCTCTCGAGAAACTCGCCGCGTCACAAATATTTCTTTCCTCTGTTTGGCAACCATTTTGTATATGTTGTTTTTGTATAGACTCGTTTTCAGGTCCAAAGATTCGAACGAGGCTCTACAGTGCAACATGGATTTGTTCAATGGCGGACGGCCTAAATGCTCTAGCTGCGAAGAAGCTGCACAAACAATACACCGCACCTACTTGTAAATGAGTAAGTTCTCAAGACTTTATGTCGTTGCCACATGTTTGTGCTTTAATACTCGAATAAGCATAGCAAAATGAAAAGGAATATTTCTAAGTTTAATGGCTTGCATTGTAGCAACAACACATGATGACTCTGCTGTTGTTTATTTATGCAAAAAGGTTCAAATTATATTGTTCAGGTACTGCAGAAAGCAGGTTTTGAATGTAGAAAATAGCCACACAGGCTGGATTTGCTGTTTTTGTCATTCAAGAGTGCACTATTTGTGTTTTACAGAACCCAATGGTAGTTGACCAGAAGTTGGTTGGGGTGTGCCATCCAAGCTTAAAAACAGACTGTTTAATTTGTTTTTACCAAGTTTTCATGAATGTATTAGATGAATGAATACTGCTAAACTGTTTATCAAATTTTTAAACAGCATGTTATTTGTTCTTTGTATGAAATCACAAAATAGATTATATTTTTAGCACAATCATGACTATTGATACTTTGTTTGTGCAAGACAATGCAATCAATACCTTTCCACTTTTTCCTGGCACATCCGCAGTACCAAAAAGTAAATAACATAATGTAGTGTGCCCTTGGGTCACAGAAACATCCAGCAAATTTCATTCTTTGTCATTGACACTAAAAAATTCTGCATGTGGATGACCTAGCCATCTCTTGTTATTCTTCCCAAGAATTTATAATGGATCAAATATTAATATGGATTTAGTTGTTTTGTCCAGTAATGTTTCCGTTGTGACTTCCCTTCAAAAGTTAAACCTTGGGAACAATTCCTTCATCCTATCAAAGGAATGCGTTTGATGTTGTTGGTAAATTTTCTCAAGAATTATCTGAATAAGAAATTGTCCCATACCCAAAGCTGTCCTGTTAATGAATTCGCAGTGATGTAAAAGATATACCACATCAAAATTTACTGAAATTTAACTTGAATTTCTAAACCTTAGAGATCGTGCTAGCCACCAGTTTATAATTTGCCAAAACTTTATTTGTTTCTTCAAGAAACGTTTTATACTTCCACCAATAAGGTATGATATAGAAATATTACAATCTCTTGTCTTCTTGAAAAGTTATTTTCCACACATTAGTTCTTTATAAGCTGGCATTTACAATAAAAGAGAATTAGCTTCCCTCGTGGCAGAAGAATGCTGCTTAAGCAAACTTTTCTAGTCCAATTTTTGTCATGATAATTCCAGCCTAATACAGGGAAGCCTAGCAACCTTAGCCTGCGTGCAGACAATACCCAAACGTATAGTCTGCGCAATGCCGCTCAATATCGCGTATTGTATGTGTCAATATTTCATTTCAATAGTATTTTGAATGGCCCTTTCTACTTAACGTCTGTTTATTGTCTGTCGCAGGGCACTTGAAATTCCAGAGTATTGTGTGGTTAGCCTAGTCTGCTTAGAGAACAAAGCGAAACCTGAGATTTTATCACATGATAGCCGTTCTCAAATCTGATTGCTTCCTTGTTTCGCAGGAATGCGATATTATTGGCTGTTACAACATTGCATTTTGTTTGTTATCACATAAATACTGAAGCACACACTACACAACTACGAGTGGCGTTGCACAGACTATGCCATTTTCTTGGGTATAGTCTGCACGCAGGCTAAGCAACCTGGGAAAAACAAAATGCTTTAGCCTGGATCACCTAAACACAAGCCAAAGTGCACAAATTTAAGAGATGAAAAAAACTAAGATGCATCAAAGTAAGCTGTAAAAAGTATTGAGTATTGAAATTAAAGTGCAGATAGCAAAGTTTGCTATTTTATAGTAGATAAATATTCAATATTTGGACAGTATATCTATCTTTAGTGTTTAAGTAAAATTCTTTTGAGAAGAAGAGGTCCTGAGTAGATTAATAGGTACTTTATTCCATAATTTGGCACCTTATGTTTTTAATCTTGAAATTTCCTCAGTGTCAGTTTGCTTTGTTAATTCTGAAACATTTTGCCTAGCTCTATCTTTATGCCTACCTTTATTTGTCTCAAAATAGTTTTGGAAGGATTTATTCATTGTTCCAGTCTTTCAGTCATTCATTCATTACTCTGCACATTGTTCTCAATTCCTTTCTTGCTCTCTGTTGATTCTTTATTCATTTCTTGATTCAAAAGTTCAGTGTGCCATTAATTCCTGTATTGATAAATGTCGTGTTTATCTATCCATTTACAGAGTTGAGGAAATCACAAGAGCTGTCAATTTGGCGCAAGTGTCAAAATAAAATGAACGATTCAACAGATGAAGGGTAATCTGTATTCTATTCTTTCATACATTTATTTGCAGTAAAAGTCCACATTAGTCCTTAACCATAAATTGTTGACCTGAATCAAACATTATGGTCGACCGTTGCACGTTGAATTCCTCATTTTATTTGACAACCTTTCAGATTCATATTTCCCTGAAGGGGGCTTTGGTGGAGGGGGTAACTAGAACCTGTCAACATGGACCAAAATTTGCAAACACCCGAAAATCCGGAACAAAACAATCAAAACCTGAAAGTGTACTTCTGAACAAATGTCTTCAATCTTCGTCAGTTTTTTCGTCGGTATTTGATCATTTCCAGCATTTGCGTTTTCACCGATTTCTATCGTTTAAGCATTCGAAAGTTGGCTTTTCCGTCTCATGATCTGTATAGCTTCGAAAACTTACAAAGTAGGAATTTTTGAATGAAATACCCGAGATTCTTGCACAACAACTGGCCAAACACCCAACCCATGACACATTTATTTAAAAACCCGATTACCCGTACGATTTGAACCTAAAACCCGAAACCCGAGGGCTGAAATCGGGGAACCCGCAACCGTTTAAAACCCCTAAGCCCGCCTCTTCTCTCCCTCTCACACATTTTATCAGTCAGTACTAAAGTTACCAAAATCTTACTCGATTCGGAAACCATCTAAATTTTATTGCAAACGTCCAAGAAATAGGCAAAACAAGATTTAGATGGCTAGGTAGATGATGTGCTCTGTTTTCTGCATAGACATTAGTTAGGATGTGACTGAAATTAAATAAATTCTAGATACAGCTTGAACAGGACGTTACCCCACATATCGGTATTTTTCTTACTGGCACCCCGGGGGTACACTTAACCACTTGTTCGTCGGGTACGTGCCATTGAGATTTCAAAACTGTACCCGTTCCTAATACCAATTTTCGAAAGAGTATACTGTACCAAACCTTATGTTTTACACCAAAATCTTGAAAATCGTTACCTTTTTTGTACCAAAATTATGAAAATCGATACCGTTTCTTATACCAATGTCTGGAAAATGGGTACCCTTCCAAATGACACGTCCCCGTACCTAAAATAAATGTGGTGCATCCCTCGGAACTGGCAAAGATCTAACGGCGCACTCATGACAACAGTGGTTACTTGGAGCTAAACGAAAAGGAAATTTAATTTGACTGGCGACAGAATCACTCGCTCAGATATCATGTTTTCTGCGAGGCCAAAAGTAATTCTAAGTTAGCACTTTGACTTCAAAGCTTCGAAGAGTTGCAGTAACTAGCCGTATGGTTCAAGCGTATAAGTTACTGCTTTTCCAGAAGTGAATAGTTCTTCGTCTTTGTCTTTTAACGTAAAGACGATTTGAACGTGGACAAGTCCATTCCAAGTTTTAATTGTCACCTTTGCATTTAATTCCTGATAAAACCCTTTTTTCATAATCGCTCAAAACCTTTTCCAGCAAAATTCATTCTTCTTCGTCTCACGTGACGAATCAAATTAGTTTGACTAAGCCAAATTATAGAAATTTAGTTAATTTTCTTATCCTTAAACTTGGTTTATTGAATAAAAAATCAAGTTAGTCACACACCCTTTGATTTTAATTTCATAAACTCGGTCTTTACCTTCCACTTATTTTTACCGAAGCCATAATATTTTACTTTATTAGTTACAATTGAAATTTTGGAATTCCAAGAGTATGGAATCAACCTAATTTGTGCCAGTGCCCAGCATGGCTTCGGACTAACCGTATTTTGGTAGTTGTTTTCGGCTGAAAAGAGAAGGGAGTTTGCGAAACCACGACGGCTACGGCAACTGCCGCAATGTTGCTTTGGTTTCAGGACTTTAGATTCGAAAGATTTCTTGCTTTCTGCTCGAATTTGCTTCCCTTGAGAGACTCTGAAGTTGTCTGTGTCAATTTGACAACTTAGAAAGCCCATTTCTGGCGTTCTGTATGGCAGATTTAGGCCTCCGAAATAAACTCAGTTGTTTTAAATGTTTATCTTCAAAGAAACAGTTTCAGGTACCTATGAGTCATAGGAGGCCTCATTTTAGCCTTTTGGATGTTATGTTAAAGGTAGCGTGTGAAAACAATACTTCCTTTGCAGTTGACGTTCTAGTTCGTGTTGCGGTCCTCGTTTCGTAAAGTCTCTAGTGGCCACAATGGAGGGGAGTCTGTTACGCCATGGTTAAGCTTATTACCTGCACCTGAAAAAGTTCCCATTTTCAAACACTCATAACACCAGGAGTACTTGACAGATTTGGATAGTTCAAATTCTCGTTGTAAAAGCCAGAAAATCGAAGTATTTTTGTGATACTTATTGTGTGTTGACGAGGACTGAAATATAAGTTAGTTTGACTTAAAGCAAGTTTCTTGGTTGTGAAATGCCTATAAAAGGGCCTAAAATATTCGATAAAACCGTAAGGAACCTCCTCACGCAGCAATACGTAACAGCATTTCGCCTTTCTGTCGTTAAAAGGTGGGATTTTGAGCGAACTTCACTCATTGACTTCACTTGAGAAATCTCCTAGGCCAAAGCTAAAAACATCCCAATAAAAGAGTGCATCTGATGGCTTGAACCATTGCTATGAAAAGATTGGGGTGACACTTTACTGGTTTTTTTAGCTCTTTTGGAGGAAGGGTAACTAAGGGGGGTCACTTTAGCAACCTCCTTGCCCTGTGGTTAGTGGTCTCAGCCTCAATGGCATCATTGTATTTGCCAAACCAAATTTCATGCTTGCTAGTGTATTTCTAACGTACGTGTAGAGGTCTGGATCGAGCCAAGTTCGCGCCAAAGTTAGCACAGCTACTTATGTTTAAAAGTTTACTCTACAGTGTCATAATTATTAAGTCACCATTTTTCGAAAGCTGACAACCAACAAATCGTTTGGTCCATTGCATTTAAATTCTGATTAGGTCGATAATAAAAACTATCATCTGGGATTATCTACGCAGCTTGATATCATTAGGCCTAATTCATCATGCTGAACAGGTCAAATTTGATCGACCAGAAATTTGTACTTGTAATGACATTCCAAGAGAGAAACTTGGTTTCTTCCATTTCATAGCCCACCCAAACTTTCTTTTAAGCTTACTTTTTAAGCTTTTCTGTCGATAAGGCTAATGTTTTGATGATGGGGTATGGTATTTTTAAGGGGATTCTAAAACACAACCGATTATTGATTGCCCGAGGTACAGTTTTAGTCTACCATGTGATCTGTAAAGCTTTCGAGGGTAAACATTTTATAAGCTCTGATCGATAACAGTGAAATATGAGGGTCTGGTACAAAGTACCAAGATAAAGGACATTGGACTGTTTAGCAACAAAGCGTAGACAAAATTGAGAACCTGATTGCTGTCTTTAGCCAGCTAGCTTACACAGTTGTCCCCTGTTTATTTGACATGTAAGGATCACGGCAGGGTGGACAGTTGTATTTGGAAGAAGTTGCAACTCTGAGCCCCCTTAGCTCCCAGCAACAGCTCCTGAAACAAGGCATTAGTTGATATTTCTTTCTTTGATTTCACTCTCTTGATTTATCATTCGAGAATTCGTATATTGTCAAAATTCACTAGGGTGATCTGCTGAAAAGATGTTCCAATTGTTTACAGATTCTTACCATTATGAGTGGATTTTCAGTCGCTAGGTGGAAGAAATCAAAGAGTTTTCTCAGAGGTATGTCTTCAGTTCAGTTTCAGTTCTGTTTATATTTTTAGATTATAAAGCTTTCATTACATTGTGTCTGTATCACAAGATCCCTGGCTCGAAAAACTTTGAAACAAAATCTAATCGATATGAACGAATGAAGATGTAACTGCATTTCTGACTTGCAAAATTTAGAAGACAGTACTTCAAAGGCGGACAGTAACTTTTTATCAAGTTTCTCGCAAATTGCATATCCCTTTAGTTGAATTGAACTCCCTCGATTAAATGTACCATCGCCGCTGGGACTATTTTAGTCTGATCGTTTGACGATCCCCCTGTCGTGTGGTCAGTGAGGAATTTACAAAGGGAAGCCTTTTGAATCTTAACAGTTTAAATTTTGCCGCTTTCTAAAAACTCAAAAAATTCACTTACATATGAAATTAGAGGTCTGACAGAACAGAGCCGTGGGAAAAGAACACTGTATTTGATTTTGATGGTCAAGATGAAATCCAGTTCAGAAACGAAACCAAATAAAATGGAGCCTTTTTTGATATCCTTTAATCTACATGAAATCCAACATTATCGTCTTCTATCAAGGTTTATAAGAAGTTCAGTGTTATGGGTCAGATTTTGAAGTTTTTGGTTCCATTATGAATAGACCAGAGAGAGAGAGAGAGAGAAGGATTTGTTGCATAACGTTTGCCTTTCGTAGCTTTGAATGCATATGAATTTTGCTTGCGTTCAGATCAGCACGTCTTTATTTCGTTCTGAATGTTCTTGTGTACCTTATTTCGCCCTGCGGTCTCGTACTATCGTCGCTACCTTGCGGCCCATTTGTTCATACTATAAAATTTCTGCTCATTACCTCTCGCTGTCAAGGCGCGCTCTCCAATGGGTGTCCCTGAAAAGTGAAAATTTAGAATAAGTCTCCCTCTCTTGCAAGCCCCTCTACTCATTCCAGAAACCAGAGGTTACCGAAGATTTTCTATTGTTGTCCCACTATGGCATTTTGAGAATAACTGATCAGTTTTGAGTATCAGCCTCTATTTATGGTAAACTATATCTTCATTTTGTTGAATAGACCTTTTAGCTATTCTACAGAAGAGCCTGGATCGAGCGTTATTTCTATACAATTTTATACGCAAGGTCCTATTGAGTGGCGTTAGAGCTTCTATCACTATTATGCACCTTCGAAAATTCTTCAAATCGCATCATAACAACGTTCGATTCCGATTCTTTTTTAGAATAGCTAAAAGATCTCTTGCTCGCTTTTCTTGTAGGCCATGCGCGCATGCATAAACAAATGACAAAGCCATACCATGAAACTCATCACGGCAGGAATATGCGTGGAGCAAACAAACTATGACTAAGGAAGAGCATTGATGAAAGATTAAAAGTGCAGACATCAATGGGTGCCTGAAGGTATTTGGATTTTTTTATCTTCTTTCTGTGCTGTTTTTCATTGACCATACGGGACGCTGGGCGCTGCAGCTAGACTTATTACGCTGAGTCCTAGTAATCGCTACCACCCACCCATCCCCCGCTCATACTAGTATAGTATAGTATAGTATAGTATAGTATAGTATAGTATAGTATAGTATAGTATAGTATAGTATAGTATAGTATAGTATAGTATAGTATAGTATAGCATAGTATAGCATAGTATAGCATAGTATAGCATAGTATAGCATAGTATAGTATGAGCGGGGGTTTGGGTGGATGGTAGCGATTGCTAGGACTCAGCGTAATAAGTCTACGCTGCAGCCGAAAAACATTTTACTAGCTTCACTCCATAAGGACCCTCAAGTTACGCTCATCCTATTGAGTTGGAAATTATTGTTGTTGTTTTCGCTCCACTGAGGGCCTTATTTCCTAAGAGCTATAAAAGCGGCCAAAAATATCAATCGACGACGAGTTTATATCGTCCGGTCGTCTACTGGTCAGAATGTGGCTTAGAGAAAGGCCGTTTTTCGCGATTATGCCAAGAATGATCCTTTACTGCAGTACTGATACCTAGATTTATGGTACAGCAGTAGACTCATGACGTAAGTCCCTCTAACTTTCGCTTGTTGTTGTTGTTGTTATCGCTTCAGTTGTTCTGTTGTAGCGACAAATCTGCAGCTAGGGGAGCGAAACAAGAGAATTTTGGAATGAGTCTAGTACAGCAGTTCTAGGAAACTGATTCTGAAGGCATTTTAGACCCAGTGGTCATGAGAAAAAAGCAGCAGTTGATTTAGGCCCAATTGATCTTTCAGGGACATAGGTAAACAAGAATGCGAATCGAACGACAGATTGATACATTTTGTAGAATGTTCGAATGTACACGATAGCAGTAGATGCTGCAACTCCACTTGATCGAATCATCAGTAGGACAGGTAAAAGGTTTCATATTGAATTAAATCAGTAAAGAGCTGAAAGAGCTATACGGTTTCTACAAACAGAGGAAAGGGAGTCGTATTCATAGCGTTATAATTTCAAGCAAAAGCGAAGCTACGACATGTAATCGAGTCCAGCCAGATATCTCAAGAAAAGATATTCTTATTAAATTTTTAGAAAAGCTCAGAGATCATATTATTTTTGAAATCCTGCAGAATACAAAAACTGACCTGATCGAAATGGCTTGATAAGCCTAAGATTGATTTAAGAATATCTAAGAAGAGAGCTTTCGGAAAAACAAATTCTTGGACATGAAAAGCATCATTGTGAATTGTATATCATATTACAATAGGATAACTCTTGAAATTTATCAATGATAAAAGTATTGAAACAATGGCTGAAAAAACAAATTTGAAGTAATTTCAGATGCAAATAATAAAATCTGATATTTAATATGGATTGATAGATACAATTAATTTCATAATTCAGGGATGAGCTCTTCTTCTGCTTGGCTTCGTGAAAATCTTCATACAATTCACAGTTGGACAAAAGCCTAAAGCCATCTACATCCCTCAATAGAGTACCGTTCTTGCCCAAAATGCCCAAGGATCAACTAGTTCAAAGCGATGAATCTGTGCCTATGCCACACAAGACTCTACTGAGCTATGTAAGATCACAATGACGTAATGTTTTGGATTTATTGCATTCATTCAGTTTAAACACTTTCTGTCGGACAAGCTACGTTGATATAGAGCCGCTCTTGCCCAATAGGCATTAACGAATCAGCTAGTTCAAGGTTTTGAATCTGTACCTATGTCACACAAGACTCTACTGAGCTTTGCAAGATTAGTGACGTAATATCTTGTGTCTATTGCAATCAATTCAATTTAAACACATTCCATTGGGCAAGATCCGTTGATACAGAGCTGTCTTTCCGAATAGGCCGTAATGATCAGCTAGTTCAAGGCTTTCGACATGGGCCTATGCCATGCTAGACTCTACTGAGTTATGTAAGATTATAATGACATAATATCTTGGATCTATCTCATTCACTTCAATTTCAACGCACTCTGTTGGACGAGTTCCCTCAAAAGAGAGAAATTCTTGCCCTAGTACGCCTCATCATCGTCAGTTGCATTCTGCTATCAGCAGCCCAGTTGTCGTAGATGTTCGGACCTCCTTGCCTTGTACCTTGCCTTGCGTAGATGCTCGGGCCTCCTTTCCTCGTGATTATTCTCTCGAAAAATCTACCTTGGAAGCAGCAAAGTAAAAGACCACATTTTGAGTCATTCTTGGACGTTTTGGAACAGCAAATATTGGATTAGCTCATATGGCCCTGAAAGCTCCAATCCCTTTCAAATACCTCCTTACTATATTTCAATAATTTCATGAACTTTCTCAGTCTTCTTTGCTTACATAAATCTTGATTTGAAAAACTCAGAAGATTGCACTAAAAGATGAAGGCAAGAAAGATGCTATGCTTTGGGCATCGTTTCATTGCTCAACCTCTTTATTTGGAAAGTCAAAGTCGCAGCTTTTGTAATGCAAATTTATCTTCCCCTAGCTGTAATCAAACCATCAAACCATGCAGAATAGCTCCAAAGTTTAATTCCTGCGAAAATTCCATTTCGTTTTGTTGCCAGGAAATTACATTCTTTTGGCAGCTTTCAAACTTGCCAACCCAGAAACAGACCACCCTACCTTCATAATGACTGCATTTCGTACACAAATATTGTTTTTAGAAAGTGCACTGCATCCATTAGTAATCACCGAGTAGTTTTAGGGGAAGTTTACTACTTTTAGGAGGCCGCGAGTTAGACACAACAAACGTTATTTCGCATAATTTTGCAATCATGTTTGAATCAAACAGTTTGATCTCAATAAACTCTAATTAAATCAACATAGTCACTGTTTTGGAAACAATCACTTCCCTCCAACCATCGCTAGTCCAATTTTGCTTGCCCGCTTTCCGCCTATCAATGCGCGGATTAGGCCCATTGTTTTCTATTACATCTCGCCGTTGCCTTGCTTTGTGACTTGGAGTGGGTGCACTGGCGGCGTTCTCTTTCCGCATACATCTGCTAGTTTACAACAGACGCATAGTTTAACTAGGTAGATGTGGAGCACGGGAGATAAACACGCAAAATTATACACGAAATTATAGATTGGCCCATAACTAGGCTAGGTCATCCTGCATGTAGACCTGCCACAATATATAGAGGAAACGGACCATCAGTTCTCTACCAATGTCTGGGATGGCGTAAGGTCATACAGTTGTAATATGTATGTATGTATGCATGTATGTATATTTGTATGTTAGTTTCGCCATGAAAACTAAAAGTAAAATTAAAATTATGACAAAGATTTAAGGAAAAAGAAGTCTAATTACAGGTGTATAAGACAGAGCAGAAACTGCGCACGCATGCGCGAAAATTCGTAACTTTGAGCTGCCCTAGCTCCCTGCAACAGATCCCAAAATAAGGCAACACTTGATATTTTCTTCCTAGGGCCTAAAACTCTTGATTCATGATTTCAAAAAGCTTATCAGTCCAGAAGTTACCAGTTTCTGCTCTGTCGGTGTAATAAAGTAATGTAATGTAATAAAGTAAGTATAAATGTAAAAACGTAGTCTAAAAACGCCCCAGTTTAAAAATGGCAGGGATATCATTAAAAGGTCAGTGCGACATTTTTCCAAGGGAAAACTTTATTTCTCTCTCAAAATTTGAAAGAAATGCTGAATTTTCAAGATTGTTGATAGACAGTTCTGTTACCGCTTTTAGGATTTTAATAAGATATATATGGACTATTTTGCCTGATTCTAGATATCTTTAAAGAATTTGTCCTCGGTGTTATGTTTGAAGCAGCTGCAGTCCTAGCGGACTTTTAGTAGGAGTATAGAACTAAATGCTACATTTGAATGTCATGTTAATATTTGAATCTCGTGTTAAATGTTATGGCTGCAGGGTTGCTATGAAGCTTCATGCTCCATGTGGCATAGCTTCGTCATCTTTGTACGTCAATTGTAAATCTTTTTGGAATGTAAACAGTAATGTTGTAAGGCTTGAGATGGACTCCCCAGTTTATGGCTAAGGAGTGAGGACACTCCTTGAAAGTCTTTATTAAAATCCTTGAAATGGACAAGTCCGCTGATCCGATTTCCAGAGAACTCAGGTAAGGTCACAGGGATGAATGAATTAGAATAAGAGATAGTTCGATTTTTTGAAGGTGAATCATGATATTTGCGATGGATAAGGTTGTTTGGATGATGCCTCTGATCTCCAAGGAGAAATTTTCCTAATAGTAGCGGTATATAACAGAGCTAAGGGGAGACACAGCGCATGTGAATTACAAAATCAAGGACTTTGGTTCCCGGGTGGGGTACTTAGTATGTTTTGCTGACAGGATGTGCACTCCTTCCCGAGTATCGTTTTCGCCACTTAATTCTAACGCCAGATATCAAAAGAAGGCAATTCTTCTAAAGCTGCTTGTCAAAGTGTTATTTCATAACTTTCTGATGAATTTTTTATGTTTCCTGTATATCTTTCGCCTGCTTTTTCTAAAGCCGGCTATCATTTCAAGGGAAAAATTGTAAAGCCGGGTGAAAAAGTATTTCTTGGAGTGCACACACCTCGGCAATTGAAATTTAAGTTGCCCCCCCCCGGGCTTTGGTTACTGAGTCGTCATTGAAGAGGCGAATGACTTTCGATTGGATTTTGTCAGTAGCTTATGTATTGGCAAATATTGGTACTCATGCAAGAATTCACAACCAAGCAGATTCTAAACACATACTAAAATCCTTGGAAAAGTCTTATAAAAATCGAATGCCTGTTATCCTTTGCATTTGGCCTAGGTAATTTTTAATGCTGAAGCTGTGTTGTTATCTTAATCAGTTTGAAGCTATAAAAATCATTCAGTTAAGTACGGAAAACTAAGACTCATGTAGCATTAGGGCCATCATCCATTGCCCCTGTACCACTTATAAACTCCAGTCCTTGTAATCTGTTCTCAGTAGAGGTTTATCTCTCATTGGTCTCATCCCCAGTTCCTCAAATCCCATCTCAGGCCCATTTATAACCCTTTTACAATGAATGTTCTGAAGCGATTAGGATGTCTGATCCTTCGTAAATGGAAGAACACCTGTACTTCAGAAAGAGATTATAACTGTGGCCAATATAAATGAACATAGGGGTAACGCAACTGTTGTCGGCGTAGTTAGTCTATATGATGTATCATTAGCGTACATTAGACTTATGACGATGAGTCCCTTGTATCCCGGCGGTAAACCTTGCTCAACAAGGACTCATAATGAAACAGTGAAAAACCTGGCCCTATTTTCTGCTTTCGATCGATCGAATCATGATCGAACGACTGCCGTAGCTCTGTTCAACGGTCACTCTTCGGAAAGAAAATGCGATAAAGACCACGTTAAACAGACACTTAATCAACGAAACTTGGTATAAATCTGTTCACTTCAGAAGGAATTCACTTTACCTGGTAAGTGCAAAATAAGTCTTTCAAACCAGAGAAATATTCAACTACCTGTCGCAGCAACTTCGTTCAAATCTAGTCAACTGTATCATCCGAATTGAAAATTCGACAACATTGTTCTTCGCCAAATCTTGCAATCTGATTGGTACTCAAGGAATCGCGGAGTTTGGGCCTAAATAGGGCCAGGATTTTGAGGGTAATATTATGAGTCTCTCTTGACTGAAGCGCCATCATCAAGTCAAAGAGCACAAGGAAACAAGGGACTAATCGCCACAAGTCTAAGCGTACATCAGAGAACGTTGAGATGTACAACAAGGATAGATTTGTTATACAAAAGCAACAATTGTTTTAACTGACGCCTCATTTCAAGGCTATTAGCGACTGCAGACAAAGGGAATTCTCTCAACTGGTAAAACAAAACAAACACGGCCGCAAAAGTTGCCCCCGAGATCAGTAGGGCAAACTCTCGCCTTGTGCAAGCGAAAGGTGGTTTTAAAATAAGGTATGTGCTTATAACGAACGAAGAAGGGAAAATCTAAACCGCGGATTTATTTTGTTCAATTCAAGAGCTTCATAATTCTTGAACCAAAGCTTCATGATTTGTTTTATTTGATTCAAGAGCCTCTTACACACAGCTCTGCAGACACAACAGTTAGCTACGTCCCCAATATGAAGTGAAGGAAAGACGTTACAAGGTTCTGCCTATAATTTTGTTCTCATTTTTCTTCTTACTGACAGACATGCTTAACAAATACTTTACCTAGGATTCAGGTTTAGGAGAAAGTCCAAAGTTATTCAAAGTAGGCTTTTCTAGTTTCGCTTTAATTTCTCTGAAATGCAATTTTCTCTCTTTGGGCTTTACGATCGTTCTGCCTTTTCAGAAGGCTCTGATATCTAGTGTATCTTTTATTTTGATGTCTCCAAATAATTGCCAGCTGCCTGTTTTTTAACATTTTTGAAGATGAAATTAAGAAATCACAATTTTTTTCTAAATATGGACATTCAGTAGCTGCTCTTTGGTCCTCCCCTGTGAAAGTTTTTGTTTTCCAGCCTCCAGCCAGTGGGATAGGAAATACATGCTCTACGTGTAAAAGCAACTCTCACTGTTTCTAATGGACATGACAGTGTCTTGGGCACCCTCTCTTCTGGAAAGTGACCCAACCCCCGTCTTTGCTCGTTCTTTCTTAAACAAACATTGCATCCCTTTCTGTGATTTTCTTCTTTAGCCGATGATGAAAGGCGATTGGAATCACTCAGATTTTTATAATAGAAAGAATTTGATATATACTCGAGAAGCTGCCTGTATATTTAGAGAACGCCATTCCACTAACTCTTGGAGGTGCATTACTGGAAGCGGGTGGTAACAAAGAGCAGATGACCGGGCCTTTGTTCCTCTAAAACTTAAGAGATAAAACGTGTGCCCGCAGTATATAAATCATACCCCAATCACACAAAGCGGGAGCTCTCTAAGAAGATTCACTCGTTTTCAAATTTAACCGTTATTGGTATTGATTAGTTCAGATTAAAAGGTTTTTCAACTGGAGAACATTACACTCTCGAAGCACTCTCCTACGATTAGTCCCAGAAAAGTCATACGTTGGCTACTTTTGGAAGTACTCAGTTACATTCCAAGGCGTTTGTTTAGCTGTTCAACAAGATCTCCATTGCTGTACACAGAAATCAAGAAGTTTCATCTAACGCCGCATTTTAGGATCGATTTGACATTTTTAGAAGTATGGATTATACCTTGAAGATCATTCTCGTTTTCAGCGTAGTGTGTTCACTGCTTGGTACAGTAACTGCGTCAAGTGGGGCAGCAGGAATTCAATGGCTGTAAGTAACAAGGAAGTTTGATTTCACTTGGGATTTGACAAGAATTCAGCTGGAGTCTTCTGAGAGTTTCTTCTTTGAAAATTTCTTTCTCATGAGGTTGCTGAAAAAGAAATATAGCTAGTTATGCCTAGTGCCTGTTTTTGCGATAATACTGAGTTATTTTCCTATTCACGAAAGTCGAAGTACAGAAAAGAATACAGCATTTGCAACTTCCAATTCCCTGCTGAAAGTTCGTTATAAATTAATACAGTAATTGCTATGAAATGCGCAAAATGTTTTTAGCTTCTATACACTGGAAGAAATTGGATGGATAAGTTTGCTCTTCGAAGAGCCTGTTCCTGAGAATTTGCCTTGTCCTTTCATAGATTTCAAATCTATTAGGAGTGAATAGAAGGAAAAATCTTTTCTTCGAGATATCAAATTTTCTTCTTGAAACTTGAAAGGATAAAACAAACATTTTTTATGAAATGTACAAGGCTATTCCGGGGTATGGTTTGTACTTCAGCTAGGACTCTGTATTAGAGGTTGGTTTTGTTTTCCTTATTTGGGTGATTTTTGAAAGCACAGTAATTCTTGTACCTGAAAAACAAATGTGAAGTTATGGAAAATAGTCATGTCAGATTACATTCATGCTTTTACTGAAAACTAAGGTCCAGAGCTGGTAGGTAGTTTCTACCTTGAATCCTAAGACACTTTTCCCTCCAAAAGTTTCTTTTGTGAATTTCTCATATTCTAAATTCCCTAATTATGTTTTTAGAAGGCTTTCCAATGACTTAGTAAGCTGTCAAAAGAAGTTATCATAAATCGCACTCAAGACAATGTCAAAACATTTTGTTATTACTGTACCGCGTCGAAAGTTTCCTGGGTGATGTTTAAAAATTGACGCTCCAAGGTGCGGTCTCTTGACCTTTGACAAATTGAGCCAAGCCATCTCTTGTATCCCATATCCTAGATTTCCTAAGAATTGATATGTAAATAGAACTACTCTCGAGTACCGAATAAACGGGGGGGTGAGAATAATCGGGGGGGGGGGGGTTGGAAATGGTTCGATATAGCAATAATCGGGGGGGTTGGAATAATCGGGGGGGGGGGGGTTCTTGGAGAAATAGAAAAAAGCCCTTTTCTTAGGTAAACACGGATCTGTTATGTATTTATGTGAACAGTGATGTTACTGATGCATTTACTTTTGAACTCCGGTTCTGTTGAATGCACTTCTTGAGACTTTTTCTTGCGTTTATTCAGAAATTACGTTTAATATCATTTCATTTTTCCAAAAATTAATAAAAGGGGGGTTTGAATAAGAGCGGGGGGGGTTGGAAAATTTTTCAAAAATTAATAAGCGGGGGGGGGGACGATTATTCGGTACTCGAGAGTAACTGAAGAACGTGGACGCCATTGCAATCAGTTCGGAGTGGTAGATAAATTTTTAATATGAAATCCTACCAGAGATTGCAGTCAGTTTACGACATCTTCACTTCTCAAAAATTCATTTCCTTCAAAAGAGATTTGCTTTATTGCAACTAAACCCTTTTCCCCTATCTTCACTACAAAGATTCGGGTCCTATAATTTTGTTAACATTTGACATTTTTCTACTCTTATAATTGAGTTTCAAACCGTGCATTCGTTTCGAAACGGTGATTTGATTGTAACACAGTGCTGATTTTGATAAATCAATTATTTCTTGCAATGATAAGAGAGAAAATTTAATAAGTTACCCTGAACATCAGAACAGGCCTTCAGCTGCAGTTTCCCACTCCTGAGTGCGAGACAGTAATTTTCCAGACCAGAATTCCACATCCAGCGAATTTTACACCGAAATTCTACAGATCATTACCCTTGAGATATTGATTTTTATAAAATTTTTAATTTAACTGCCAAAAGACAGAAAATGTCTAAAAACAGGATATTTTCGAAAAAGTTTCGTGAATATAACAAGGAAAATTTCATAATTTTATGCTCGATGCATAATGTTCGTAACAATATTTTCAAGATGAATTTTAGCAAAGATTTCCGAAATTGTCTCAAAAATAATGATAAATTTTTAGAAAATTTGATGAGGAAATTTTTGAAAAATCAACGCTGCAGTCCGAATTGCAAGGACACTGACACGACAGAATACTTTTCATTTGTCGTGAAGCAGACGTAGATTGATAGATAGATAATATAGCGTAGATTGATAGATAGATAGTGATTGATAGCAGTACAATGCAGATTTCTCAGGGTCGTAAGAAGTATCTGAAATTGGAGAGAGGGGAGCGACATTTCGAAGCACGTTTTCGTGAAGCTAAAGGGGTACTTTCTGAAACAGAAGGGCTCTTTTTCATTGAAAGTCTTGATTGGACTTGCCCAAGCCGTCATATGAGAAAGAAGTCCAAGTCTTGATGGGCATGGGCCCTCAGTGCCCCTGGTTCATACGTCTAGAGGAGCACACTATGGTCGGGTTAAAGTTTTCAAGTGTTAATGTATCGTAGACTTGAAATCGCAGTGGATACAAAGCCCGTAATTATAGGTTGGTCAGCTCTTCCGAATCTTCAAGGAATCATTAGGCGTTTAATGATTATAATGTGTGAAGCGTGCAATGAGTATATCTTTCAATGAGCTACTTCAGAAAACCGCGAAAGGCCATTTGACTTTACAGAAAGTCAGTCTACTGCAAATCCTCTAAGATATGGAAAGGTTACCAGCTTTCCCATGTTGCTACACACTTCCAATGAATGAGTTAATAAATGAAACCAACTTGGATGACACTGCAGTTTGCTGATGTCCTTGCCCTTCCGTGTTTTTGTGTTTGCCTTATCATTCTCCTTCAGGCCCGCAGGAAGCGGGGGGCGGCAGGTAGGGCTCAAGCTCCCCAATAATTTTGAGAAAAATAGTGCTACGTCACAAGTATTAATTAGATGCATTGTTCTCTATTGTTTCAAGAACACTTGCCCCCTCCCTCCCCAAATCAGCAGCTGCTTTCTACGGCCTTGATACTCCTTTCTTTTTGAAGGGTGTTCTGTTTCCTTAGCGATACCCACCCATGCATTCGATTTTATCAAAAACCCGTCCTTCTTATGAGAAATCCTCTCCCCGCCCTCACGTTGTGATTCTTCTTCAATATCACATCAAGTACTGCTGTTGTCTCAAATACATCAACTCACTACTGTACCAAGTACCTTTGGAACTTGCAAGAGGCTCTTTGTATATCAAAGGTTGAGGCGATCTTAGGTCATGTTTTTTCGCTCCTTTCTTAACAATTATTCTTCCAATTTCTATCTCTGTTTCCTTTCCCTTCCTTACATCTCGATCTTGCCATTTCCCCTCCTTGAAGTCTCGAAAATTGTACTCCAGCATATCTCTCCCCTTTATATTGACCAACCACAGAGCGAGTTGTTGAACTGGATTTTAGGTGACATCTTGCGCCACCAAAGAGCTAATAAATAGACGATTGCGCTAGAGAATGTGGCGAGGAACTTTTTACCAAGATGTATCGCGTTCGAATTTCGAATCTTTAACAGTTCTATTGAAATTCGATTGAAGAACGCAATGCATCTTGGTAAAAAGTTCCTCGCTGCCATCTTCAGCGTATATCGTCTATTACAATTCAATGACTTGCTCCCCTTCCTCCTTCACATGCAACTGCATTCTTTTATTGATACTGAGCTTGGTTGAAGTCACCTATTAGAAACCTATAAGGTGACAGCTTGATTTCAGATATGATTTTCCCATCAATAACCTAAAGAGCAACCAAAGACATGCAGAGTAAAACTGTTTTTGGCCATAAAACTACGATTATCTTCCAAAATAGTGCGAACTGGATATCATTCGAAGGGGCATGGCGACCAGAACTTGCTTTCTTGGACATTCTTTTCTTCACAAATTTTTTCCAACTTTCTATGCATTATTCGAAAGTCCAGGTTTTCGAAAACAGTAATATGACGTTAGATTTTGCATGGAGTAACTCCAGTGGCTAAATTTATGCAAAACGATCGATGATACCTATCAAAATATACTTTAATGCCATATAACAGAATAACGTATCGGGCCGTGCCCTTCGTCAGTAGCTAAATTCATGCACTGCCGTGACACATGACGCAAATCAATTACTGACACGTGTACAGTACACCCATCCACCCATAGTGACCGCTCACTTCTCCTCTCATCTCCAAAATAAGCTGCTCACTTTGCTCATGACCTAGTTTGGAAACCAAGCTGGTTTAGTGTTTCACATCTCCCTAATTTTGTTATGGCTTTGCATAATATTTTTAGCAGATCAAAAAATGCAATCTATCGAGCTCATTATGCGATCATTCGATCAAATGAAAGTACTTGACTTGTACATTATGTTATTGACCCTCTTAGGCTTCGTTTCCCTGCTGCTTTATCCTTCTCTCCCAGACTATAAAGCACGGGGGACCCTTGCTGTGTTCTCATGCGCCTTCCAAGAGTCAGCGCAGAACCCGCAAGAAAGTCCTTCAGGTTATCGCTGTGCGATGTAGAAGAGCTGAGTTTTTTGTTTTGCGAAATTCATCCTTGTTATCTGAAAGTTATTCCGCCCTTAATTTGAAAATGCAAGACAAAAATTTTTGGCGATAGTCTCACGACCAAATAAATGCAGTTTTCGCGTTCTTTGCTACTTTTTCAAAGTGAAAATAGCTCGATTGTTTTGTTTCAGTGGAATACGTCCAGGCTCCTTGAGAAGATGGCGCAAAGATGAATGTTCGAAAAGATTTGGCCTAAGCACTGCGAAGCAAATGAAAATATGTCGAGGAAACATAGAAATGATGAGATTTGTCGAAGAAAGTATCAGATTGACCAAGATGGAATGCAAGGAACAATTTCGCCAAAGAACTTGGGATTGTTCATCGATTGACAGGGCACCGAAGTTTGGCGTTGATCTCAAGTCAGGTGAGAAATATTTTGCAATATCTTAGTTTGTTTTGAGTGACAGAACCAGAACCATGACAGATGCTGGATACCAGAATATCCTTTCAGAGACAGAGCACCGAGATTTAGGTACGATATCCAGCATGTAAGAAATCAAACAGATATGTTAAATGCGTTTCATTTCAAAGATGAATTTGGGTCACGGCACCATATTATACTATCCTACAGCTGACATAGGTGATAGGTAGTTATACGCAAGATATTTTCAGAAATACTTCGGTATGATATTTGGACTAAATTCAGGTTTGTGACAAATGGCTCGAAGAGACAAGATTGACCACCAGCAATAAAATGGTACGCGTATTTTTTATGAAAAACGAAGAATATGGGCTTGTTCTGAAAGTTTCTCAAAATCGACAGATTTTGACTACTCAGAGTTTCTTACGAGTTTCTTAAAGGTTTCATAACAGTCTTCATGTTCACTACTTGCTCCCTCCTGAACATTTCAAAACTTTTAAAAAAACACGTGAAAACAAGCGGAAATGAAGTAAAGATACGTTAAGGATTTCCTTAATCAAAATGAATAGTTTCTTAAGTTATTTTTTCCTAGTGCTGGAATTTCTTAATTATTTAGCGATCTAGATCTGAGAGTTGAGTTCCTCAAAAGCAGTTTCTTATTAAACAATACGTACTCTTTAGCAAAGGGACACAGTCTGTAGTGGGATGCCAGTCCTGCAAAATAATTGGGTGAATTTGTTTGGACAACTGCTTGTACGATTTAAACTCGTCAACGGTCCCGATTTCAAGAACCGTTGGAATGAGTTCCGCAAAAGTATTGCCCAAAAGTCATCACAATGCTTTTTGCTACGATCCCCCGATGTGGTCGTACCGGATATAGTTTCCTATCTAACACCCCAAGTAATTTTTCTAAACTTGGCAGAGCTTGTTCGCACCCTACCGAGACACAACCAAAAATCAATTCTTCTTTTCACTAGTTTCATTTCATAAAAGGAAATAGTCTTTCAGCTCTTTCATATTCTCCCTATATGATATCTTCCTTCCTCAATAAATTCATGCCTAAATTTAATTCTTTAAAATGCGCTAAAGTTAGTTAAGAATGCCTTAAGAATATATCATATCTGTGTTGGCTTAAGGCGTCGTGTAGTTCAAGGTTGATTTATTGATTTCATATCCGCTCGCAGTAGGCCCAAGATGCGATTTGTAATTTGATGTTGCTTACAAAAATGAGGGATTCCATCTGTGTATTGGAAGAATGCAGGAGAGCGGTTGAACTTTGCTCCCAACAGAAAGAAATTGTGACTGCGTTAGAATCTCATTTGCAGGAAATCGTCAAACAAGAACTTAAATGAAGCAGGAAAAGCTACAGTCTAAAATTTGTCATTCAGGCACGGAGCCTATGACAAGCAGCCCTCTTTCATATGCCATATTCACAAGCATTGAGAATTTTCATAAAGGACCCCGAATTTAGTCAATGAAGTAAGACAACAGATAGAGAATATGAAAAGAATCTAAATCCTTGTGTTCAGGGTGCAAGCAACAGAGGGAAAGTCGTATGACATAGAATCTTTGAATATTCATCCTCATACCTCCAGCACTCAAGGCGCATTGGTCTTCGAAAGAGGGGAGGGAATGTCGAGGCAATGCTTTTATCACTCATCTGAAATATAGATCAAGAAGTTTCTCCGTGAACAGGGAGTTCAGTTCGACAAACAGTTGTAGCTTGCCCTTACGTTTTACAAACCCGCTCTTTCATTGACCACTAAGAATGAGGTCTGGTTTCTCCATCTATGATCAATCGGGAATTTTTAATCAGAAACTAAGTCTAGGATTTTAATAAAGTTTATAATGAGCTTAGGCCATTCAACGAATCATTGCGAGCTTAGCTGTTTGCGTGAAAATAGTAATAAACCTAGACGGTAATATTCTACAAATCCAATTTATGGTTTTCATGTCTGCGGCCTTGAGTTATCAATAATTTCCGCGTGCGATTTGACAAAATACATCTCTTCTCTTTGTAACATCACTCTTTCGATAGTTTATGAGAGAAATGGTTTTGGCTGATTTGGAAGACTTGGCTTTGCTTTTAGCAAATATTTCGTTAACCGACCAATGTGGAAGGAGAGTCAGGGGTAGTTGACTCAAAGATTTTGAGATGTGTCTAAAAACGTGAATTCACACATTGGCGTCAAAATGATAAATAATGCAAGGTATCATTTCACTAATCTGTCCTGCATGCACCCCTTGTGGATAGCAATGCCTACCAAAGCTTCTCTTACGATTTAAGAGACTATTCGTAGAAGCGATTAATTCTGTGTGCTCAAAAAGTCCTTGTTCTGCTACAAGCAAACACTTTCCCGAAATTACGTGTCCTCATTTGAAGGTGAGCCAAAAATAGCTGCATATTAGTTTGCCTTCTGCGTCATGTACATGTCTGTGCGGTGCGACCTTTCTATTTGCCGATTCAGTTTAAGAAAGTCAAGTCAGGTCCCTCACCTACTTCTATAAATGTCATTTTGATTGGTGTTCAGAATTTATCAACAATCTAGCAATAGTTTTCTCTGATAGAGCTGGATAGGCTCATACCGATTCCCCGTTGTCTGTCAGACGTTTTGTTCTATAGTGTGGTTTTGACGAGGCAGTCGTCGTCCTGTTTCATTGTTTATCAGCATTACAAGAACATTTCCCATGTTCTAAAATGGACATACGATGAGCAAAACATGTTTTACATGCTTAAAACAGTACCAATCTGGAGGAGCTAATTCAAATGTGTTTGTTTTCTCTTTCCATTCTTGCTTTCGTCGGTTCACTAGCTTTTCTTTCATTCATGTTCTCGTTCGTTCATTCATTCATTCATTCATTCATTCATTCATTCATTCATTCATTCAACATTCACCATTCATTCTGCTACATAACTGTTCTGTAAGAATATTTCAACGTTTTTCCAGGAAACTCTCCTTCTTTCTTTCTTCCTGTTCTTACTGTTTCTTCGTCACACTTTGGCCAAGAAACTCAATTTGTTACCTATTATTTGCTACAAATTCATCATCCGTTCTCCGCAGGACAGTGAACAACTTTGCCATTTTGGATTATATCAAAATCTACTTAAACTCTTATGACATGTAACTCCAGGAAATTAATTTCTAAGTAGTCATAGCCGAGACTTAAGCTAAGACTGTTTGGGACATGTTATTAAGTCATTTGACGTAGGACTGCTCGTGTCCTAACATGAGCAAATGGTTTGCATTTCTGTAGCTTTGCTTTCCTGTGTTTGATTAATGACGCTGTGCTGGCGCACGCTGCAGCTTCTCTTGACATGTTTGCCTTTCTCCGCAGTCCATCCGCTAGTATTCCTTTGACACTTGGCCTCAAAATGTTCACTTTTGATTTCTCCATGCGGCAGTGGATTTCAAATCGAGCATTGGTCTTCATGTTGACTACACGAAATGAAATTGTCTCGCCCACAGTTGTTCTCCCCATGATCGAGGAGACTTATGTGCCCATTTATGGGCAGGGTCATTCCTAAAGCAATGGTTTCCCCATGCAGCGAAGGCATGACTGTTGTCAATGGACGCTTAATTTTGCTCGATCTTGGGGAGAACGGCAGAAACCAAAGTAATCGAAGTAACGAAAATACCCAAAAAGTTGACAGTCAAGCCATTTAGGGTGTGTTTTATTGATACCAAGTCTGAAAACGATAGACTTAGTAGACTCGGAATTTGCGTTTGATTGATTCCCCAATCCCGAAAACGGCAAGTTTGGCAGGTTTGGCAGGCCTGCTGAACCTTCTGCTTCAAAAGGCATAGAAGGTGTGGCAGACTTCGGAGGGATTCTCGATTTCATTTGCAGAACTCTGAAAGCGAAGCAACTTTGCTCCCGTTGCAACGGTTATCGGTAACTTTACTCTTTGTTGCGAAGCACCAGACTTGTCTTCGTGTTTTTCAACTCGAAACCTCGTCTTCGCCAGGACAAATCTGAAACCTGCTGCTTTGAAGAACTTTGCGTTTGATTGGGAACTGTGTCTCCGTCTCTGTGAAGTCTACCGTTTCCAGAGTTTGGTAGGTTTGCAACTGCCAATCAAGCATTTACGAAAACTTACTCTTTCAAGACTTTTGTGTTTGATTTTGGAGCATCGATCATCTCTTCGAAGTCTACTGTTTTCAGAGTTTGTTAGGTTAGGATTTACCAATCACACAATATGAGTCCAAAGAAACCTGTAATAGCTCTTTGCACCAATCTCAGACTGGAAGCCCAAGTTGAGATGCTGTAAATGTTTGGCCTGGGCGTTTTAATTAAGTCTCGTTTCCATGAGCAACGTTCTAATAACTCCATACGCATCAAAAATATGACCCCTCCTGCTCATATCACAATCTTTATACATGGCCTAAAAACGGATTTTTTCAGTTCATACACCCAGCAAGATATAAAGTAGATTAACATATTTTTAATTTTCTTGGTCACTCCCGCAATTTTGTGTTACAAAGTGCATTTATCATGCTGGGATAAATTCCCTCAAATGTATGGTTTAGCAACTTCTGTTCAATGCTTTCGCCCTGCAGATTCAAGCTACTTATCCTGGCTTACAGGCCTTTCATGTCTCTTGACGTCCACTACTTTGCATTCTAATTTGCAACTTAAATTTGTGTCGAAGCGTTTTACGCGCTTACTTCGTGTGATTCCACTCATTTCCTTTCTGCTCCTTCTAAACAAGCTGTTTAGTTCTCTGGTGTGTGTATGAAAGCTACTTATAAGACTGCTTTAAAAAAGGCTTTGTCGTAACTAGGGCAGCTCTTGAATTATTTGCTTTTACACTTTCTAAATTCTACATAAATGTACTGTTTGGCCTTCCTCGCTATAAACCCTCCTTTCTAATATGCCCCTCCCCTATGAGCCAAAATCTTTAATAAGCCCCCCTGTCTATTAGGCCTTCCTCCACTTATATCAATTTTCAGAATCTACCGGAGATTTTTTCCATTTTTCGGCTGAACATTTTCCACGTTAGTTTGATATGGTCTGTGAAAAACTGTGTCAAATTGGACTTGAAAGATTGTATGTTAAATCGGCCAAATATGGGGAAAAGAACTGAAAACCTACCAAATATATCTTCGTCATTTGATTTTGTGAATAAGGCCCCCTCTCGTAAAAGCCCCCCCCCCTCTTCGGAGTTGCCAAAATTAAATAAGCCGCCCTGGGGGCTTAATAGAGCTTCCACGGTATTCATCATGGCAGATGATATCCCCCGGGGGGAGGCTCTCAGCTGTAACACAGTTGTTAGTTGCACCTCGGGGGTCGTACCAGTGCGGTGTAAAAGGGACTGGATCTCGGACTACGTTTATACTGTACCCGGCACAACTTTAGATCTGCAACCTACTTTTACACTGTTCCTACTAATCTGGACACTTTCGTCCCTTAAAGCTATCGAATTCTTTTGTTCCGGAGCAATGTGAATGCTCTTGAACTGGAACATCTTTGCAGCGGATAGCGACTCAAAGCTTTACCAGTGAAATGTAATCGTAGTCTCAGTCCAACGTTCGTAGGCTAAGCTAAAGGCACTTAAAACTGAAGGACTCAGGGCTAAAGAAATTGAAGGAAAAGGAAGGATTAAGTTTGAAGGCTAAGACGATTTACCACGAATAAACAAACATTACTTTGACTTACCGAAAGACTTAAAAGAAGCACAACCTTGTAGAGATGTAAGGATTGATTTAGCGTTTTGAAGAGCCGCATGCCAGGCCTAACAGATACTCAGCTTTTGTGGGAGTTAATGCTATTTGGTCTATTAGATCCTCAGGCATTTCTCATGTTGTAATGTTCAATCACTGACTCTTGAAATGCGCGTGGTAGCTTTTGCCGGAGTGGGTTCATTCAAATCGCGCATTTGTTTTCCATGAGGGTGTTGCACGCAATCAATCCAGGCCTTTCTCTTCACAGTCCTATCTTGGAATTATTCTACCTCTCGTATTTAAAGTCATCCTGAAAGAGAGGCGTGGGTTTATACGTGGGTCTGCCACTCAGGATAATTTTGATTCATTCGTTCCTACCTTCATTCATTCATTCATTCATTCATTCATTCATTTATTCATTTATTCATTTATTCATTTATTCATTTATTCATTTATTCATTTTTCTTAATTTTATTTCAAGTGGATTAGAATGGTTTCTTGCGATATCTAGCTAATTAAGGCCTACCATCTATGCATGCCACATCCAGGCATGGGACCTCAAGTTCAAGGCCCTTTCCGAAGGATGAACGTTTTGAGTTGCTCGGCCAGGCATTCGAAAGGGCACCCATCTGGTTTTGACCTCACATGATCAAGCTTAACGTCAGTAATATACCTCTTGGCCACTCACCCCTGTAATCAAAGAGCAGTACCGAAAACTACCTCGACGAATGGTATTTTTACCTTGGGGTTTGTCTTGCTCTTTCCCCCAACCTAATGTCCTTCTTTCCTTCTTGGTGTTAGCAATCAGCTACGGCCTTCCCTTTTCTAAAATTGCTCGTTCTACAGTCAAAGATTAATTTCTTATGCTTTGTCTTCTTCACGTTAGAAGCACGTTTTGGTCTTTTTGACCTGTGCACCCTTGAATCTGTAGGCTTAAGACTGTATTCCAGATTCTTAACTTTCTCAAACATGTGAGTTCCATTAAGGTCCTCCGCTTTGTGCTATAATATGGAGAGCTTAGGAACCAAGGCTAGAGCTTGCCTTGAATCATTCAAAGAATTTGTGGTAAGTTTATTTGGGTAACACTCGTCGAAAATTTGCTCTCTTTCAAATGATATTTTATTGTCGTAGAATTTAAGAATTTCAAATAGACCGTAGAAAGTGTTTCCCCATATAAGGTCTATGTGACATGAAACGCAACCTTACCGCGGGTAGCATCAAGAAAAAGCATAGATTTAAAATCTTCAGCTCGTTGATTTTCGGAAATCTTGAATATTTTTCGAGATTACTGTGTATCTATATTTGGACTCATTTGAGAATGTGACGTCATCAAACTCCTAAGTCGTAAACCAGAAGAGTGGCAGATTTGTTTGATACCATGTTGTAGGCATCCATAAACTATGGTCTTCTTGGAAATTACATCATCTTTCATCAAAAAGTTTAAAAATTACGATTATTTGAAGTTATTTCAATTCAGTTCGGTTCAGTTTTCATGATATAAATTCCTTCTACATACAACTTAGATTAAACTACACGGTGTCCCAAAATGATTGTGCTTCGTTTGTGTGGTTGCTGTGGAGGAGCCGTAGATTCAATTATCTCGGTTTTTGCACAGTTACATAGGTCAGGCTTCAACTTAGAGTTTGCGACCTCGTATGAGCCAATTTGACAGATGGTTGCTGATTTATGGCAGAACAAAGGCAAAACAAGTGGTTCAGTTTCAAAGAAAGGGTTCTGGCATCATATGACAGAGCAGAAACTGCGTAAAATGACATCATCAACCAATCTGAGATACGGAAGTGTTTGAATACATAAGCTTTTAGAAATGATAAATCAACATTTTAAGGCCCTAGGAAGAAAATATCAAGTGTTGTCTAATTTCAGGATCTGTTGCAGGGAGCTAGGGAGGCTCAAAGTTACGAGTTTTCGCGCATGCGTGCGCAGTTTCTGCTCTGTCGCATCATATCAGATTTCCACTGCATTTTTGGAAAAGTAGAAAGTGCTCTCTTATGATTATGCTACACTGCCAACCCTTTAAAAACTGCAGCAAAAGCTTTCATGAGACGCATTGATGGCCAACAATATAAGTGCTAGTTTTGAAGCAACCACTTATTTTGCCTTTTATCTGCCATAAATGAGCAACCACTAGTCAGAATGACTCAAAACTCAAAAAGGTCTCAAACTCTGATTTAAAGCCTAACCTGTGCAACTGTGTAAAAATCGAGATGATAAGAATCTACAGCTCCTCCACAGTAGCCACCTAAACGGTGCACAATTATATTGGAACACCTTGCATATACAACTTAACTGTCTTTGGTGAGTGCCTAAGATTTCCCTTGAGAGGTCTTCATGAAACTGAAAGAGCAACGGAGATTTAATCATTTGAATTTTTGCTTAATTACGAGCGTAGAATGAAAATTATTGTCTAGCTAAGCCTGACTGTGTTTCGTCCATGCACGACTAAGTCCACTTGTCTAGGCCTCACAGTAGAACAAGGTCCCACAATACATATGTAATCAAGGAACGCTGTAAAACTGTGCTGAAATGTCTTGCCACTAATTATGTCACATTTTTCGTTAATTCAAAAAGGATTTGCAAAGGCGTTTCTGCGAATATTTATTAGTTTTCACGACAGGATTTGTTTATACATGGAGCCTTGTCCCTGTTAAGATTTGCAGGATTGGCTCACATGAGTCCCATGGGTCATAAGTTCATGCCTAGGCCCGTTGTTAAATTTGACAGAGTGTGTAAGGTGGAGCGTCTATTGGCAACCACTGCTGTTTGATAGGCTATTCATACTGTCATCTCTATCAAGAGAAACCGTGATCTAGAATTTACGTCATGGAAATAGCCGGGGGGGGGGGGGAGGTACTTGACTAGATTTTGGACGGGGACGTGCCATCGAAGCGTCAAAAACATACTCGTTCCTTATACCAATTTTTCCAAAATGTAAACCCGACCTTAAACCAATTTTCCGAAAATGCATCGATACCGTTCCTTATACCAAAATCGTGAAAATCGATACCCTTCCCCGTACCCAAAATATGTATATTACGCCCCCCCTTGGGGGATTAGTTACCCATGAAAGGGTTCGCGTCGTGAAATTTGGGTTGATTTTATTGGTACAGGCCGATAGGAAGCGGGGAGGGGTAGGTAGGGCTCAAGGTCGTTTTTTCCCCAATAATTTAGGGAAAATGGTGCTGCGTCACAAGTTCTAATTAGACGTATTGTTTTCTATTGTTTTAAGAACAGTTGCCTCCCCCCCCCCCTCAATCAGTAGCTGCATCCAGCGGCTCTGTTGTCATATCTATCAAGTGGAGCAAAACTTGAATTTTTAAAAGAGCTTATGAATTACTAATGTACTTAGCAAAAGCTAGGAAATTACTATTGTCATCTGGTCACTTGCTGAGGAATCCTAAAAGAAACGAAAGGTTTTGCCACACTTCAATACAAAATAATAGCTATTCTGTTCAAAATGGACGGCTTTAACAAAAGTATCTTTTGTTATGAGCAAAGAAAAGCATTTATTTTGTATCAGGCTCATCACTACAGGCTAAATTTTGAGGAAGTTCTGACTTCGATTGATAGAGCATCAAGTTTTAGTGTTCTGCCGACTCGACAGGATTGGCGATAAATAATTTCGTGAGTTGAGAGGAAGCCTTAATTTGTCAGAATGTAGATTTGAAGTAGGAATGGTTTCTCAAGCTAGCTATAATGGTTTAAACTTGATTGCAAAGAGACATTTTCTGTTTCAATTCAAACGACAGCATATTTACCGTCAGGCTGCTAGCTAGCTCGTTGTGCACTCCTTAATTTGTTTTAAGGGCAAACGTGACCGTAGATTGAACGAAGGGTGATACATCTTAACTTCTGCCTCAGACATTATTGTGTTTAGTTCAGAAGCTGAGAAGTGAGGCCTTCAATTACATCAATAGATGAGAATTGAATCGCCCACCAATCAGCTTCTGAACCAAATAAATAAAATGGTTGAGGTAGAAGTTTAGATATGTCCTCCTTCTTTCGATATGTGCTCAAGTTTGCTCTTGAAACCCATTTCTAGAATTCATAAGGAGTCAGGTAGCTACCAGGGCTTCAAGGCTTGCAGCTCATCTTGTTCTTGTTTATGATTTGATCAACGGACCATGGAATTCCTTTTGCCTGCAATCACTCTTTGTATCTAGGTGTTAAAAAAGTAGCGGGTCCTATTGTAACGTTAATAAATTCTGGTCCTTGAATTCTTTGCTTACCTATGGCAGTCGCTTTCTAGCCTCGTACCTAACCATGTTGTTATTGGAATTGATTACAAATGATCCTTGAACTAGGTTTTCAACCGAACAAGTCCAATTAGCTGATTTAGCATGAAAGGAATGGGCTTAAGGCGATAAGAAAGAATAATATGTTTTGTTGCAATCTCATTACATGGAAATATAATTGGATAAATAAAAGCTTCGGCGGGACAGATTGGCTACCAGTTTCAAATTCCTTTCAACTTGTAATTGAACCCTATTACATATGATAATTTTATTGGCTTTGCAAATGTGATTTGGATATGATATAGGGCGAGATACTCCCTGGGCTATGCTGGAAACGGTTTTGAAATTTCATCTGCATAAATGGGTGAATCAAAGTAGTATTTGATCAACATTTTCTGATCCTCGGAGCATTTTCAGGAACAGTTTCTAAAAAATTGCCGATAATGCGAGAACTGTTTGGCCGATTTTAACGAAGTTGATTTTAAAATTTAAGTCTGCTATTCCACTCTAAAATGATCAATAGTACGACAAAATTTGACGAAAGTTTTCCGTCATATGTTTGAGCAAACATAGATCACTTTTTCATTCACATATGTTGTTTATTGTGCCAAAGTGATCTGCACCTCTTTGATGACCAATTGAGAGAAGAGAAGGTACCAGATAAGAAATTTTGTTTCGAAAACTTCAAACCAAGCACCAAAATCTATTCCTTTCGACAATACTGACCAATTCATATATATTTTTCCTATTCAATCGTTTTAAGGAGGGTTACCCTTCAACAAGTTGATGTTCAAACGGCCCTCCGATAAAACGTTCATTACGATCTAAGATACAAAGTAAAAACTTATAAATTGAATTAAACTAAAAAACCTTACTTATTCAACAGGAAATTTGCCTGCTTTATTATAACTAATTCACATCCTCATAGTTTCTTCAAACAGAACGTTAGAAAAATGGTGTACAATCCAGGCATTATTTAGTAAGAAAATAAGAATATTTTCAAAGCCAGCTTGAAAGAGAGTTTAACTTGAAGAGAGTAGTCAGAGATTGGAATCAAAAGGCACGATCAATTTTGGGGAATTAGCTGCAAGTCAAATTGCCTTAGAATAAGAAGAACCAAGTGCATCCCTGCCATCCTAGAGGTCATATTTATAAAATTTTCCAGGGGAGTATGCCCATGAACCCCCACGATTTACGCATTTCTGATCTCTGGCATCTTGCTGCACAACCTCTACACAGACAACTAACCAATGTTGCTTGGCAATCAGTGAATAATGATGCTGCTTGGTGGATTAAAAATCTCACACTTCATGCAGTCTCTGTCCTTAAGGACTTGGCAAAGTCATTTGCCACTCGCTTTTGCCAGACCCTTTTGACCGGAAAACTGCAGTTTTTCGCTGTTATGTGCAGTGATGAAGATTCGTTAAATCAATGCCTGATAGATGTCTAATAACTAAGAGAGCTCTGTGTTGTGCGTTTCCTGTAACGTGCTTTTCGGATCCTAGCATGCTCAAAGAGGTCATACTGCGTGAGTCACCTCTCAACATCTTTAAAATATTTCTCCTAATTTTACTTGATTTTTCTCCTCAATCTCATCGATTTTACAAATATTGTCGGCTTTCGTATTTGATGCCATTATCCTATCAGAAATTGCGAATGCCTAACTCATCAATACATTCAGGTACGAGCATGATTTAACTTGAGGTAATTTGAGGTTTTGGGTTTGAGACAAAAGTGAAAAAACAAACGGTAGTATTAATAAAAAATGGACAAAGCTGCCTTTGAGATGATTTTGTGATACGTCAAAGAAGGAAGCAGGTTTATCCTACCCAAAGAAGATTAATTACTTGTTAGTTATTGAGGTATCTAAAGTCTGTATTTCTCTAAGTTCTTGTCTTTAGACGTTGATTTGTTCATTTTGGCCGGTTTGGCATATCAGTACTTTGCCTTACGCCACCAAGTGCAATGTGTGTTTGTCTTCGAAAATTCGGCGGACTTACGAAGATGTCAGGAACGGACAGTCATGTAAGGACAGATTATTGCATTCAACCCCTTTTTCCTTTAAAACTATGAAAAAGAATTTATCAAAATATTTCAGGTCTAGAAGCACTTGGGGTGATGCCTTGTTGAATGAAAAAGACAATTTCATTCTCATGAGATGAGATGCATAGTTTCCGGCATCGCAAATAGGTCATACTTACGAAAACGTCAATGAAGCAATGAAAAATTCAATCAATCCACCCAACCTGGATATCATTGGAAAGAAGAAAGATTGTAATTTCAGATGGTATGCCTCAAATTGATTCAAATGCTACTATTTCCTGAAGAATCTAAATGAATGTGGGTTGCATTTTATTGTAAACACCCTGTATAGTTCATAAAATCAGTGAATATCAAAACTGGAAGACCAGTTTGGCATGTAGTGGATGTTGAAAAATGTTAGGCCCAAGCGATTATAGCAACATTGATTCCTTAGCGCATAGTTGCGGTTTTGTCAGCAAAAATGAGAGAAATCGGCCGGCGCGATGACTAACTTTCTCGTCTTATCAAAACAATGTATAATTTGAAAGAAGCATCATTAGAAATAGTAAATGCAATGTTAGTAAATCGTTTCATAGACTTAATTGTTGATTGGTGGCGGCAGATTGATATCTCGTCCTCCTTCATTCAAACCACTAAAGAAATTAATCCCAACTTAGGTCATAGCTCATGATCAAAAGTTACTCCTCAGGTCATTCATTCAAGAAACTGCGCTTCGAAAATGATACCGGGGGTTGAATAGATATTGATGCTTGTTTTGCTTGCCGGACAACTTACCGGCCCTTTGTTATCGGGAACATATCAACTAACCGAAAACCGGTACGATGCAATGCTTCACGCTCCTGTAAGGCCAGCTCTCGTAAGACTGATATTAGAGAGTTTATGGTTAGCAATCGGTCTTTAATCTATCATCCAAAGGCAAAAATGATGCCTCCTCTATAACTCCTAGATGAATCAAACCATCTATTTTCTTTATAGACAAACACTCAAAACTATTGAGATTTACTTTGAAGGAAAGGAATATTTCCTTTTATTCGCTAATAATGTGAGCCATATGACGACAGTGACAAGAAAATACGCTGTATTTTCGACTTTCCTACAAATCTATAAAACATATTTGATACCCTAACCGTTGGTCTTGGTGACAGATGCGGATGATAGATTTCAAAATTCGGCACTGCAGTAGGCGCTCTGAAAGGCGTGTGTGCTTTATTCAGGCACTGGCTGGGCTGTAAGAAATGATCAAAAATGCTGTTTTTTTAGGGTACAAGTTTATAAAAACCAGTAAATCACCCTTCTCAAGTTTTCGATTAGTTGGTTCAGAAACCTCGAGGCAAAAATTTTGTCCAATTAGATATTTAACAATCGTTACAAAATTACCTATCTTGCTATCAGTAAATGAGAGATCTGAGAAATGACATGCATTCAATCATTGATTAGTTTTCGTTCGCCAAAACTTAATATTTCGTTTCAACTAATTTGATTTTTCTGAATTCAGCAAGACCGCTTCTTATCAATGGAAATGATTGTTCTTTCATAACCTATATCTTAGTCCATCTAATCTCTTCATCTTACTCGATGTAACAGTGACCTTTTGCTCGTTGCTACAGTTGCTGAGAGCTCGCCTTTTTGTAAGGTGGCTCTCTCCTCACAATATGGAGTCCATTTACCTGGTAAGTCAAGGAAAGTTTAGGCGTTTAGCGGGCTGTGAAGTAAAAAGTACGTGACCGATATCCAAAACCGAAATGTTCATCTATCTGTCATCTTCAAATGTGAAAGTTTTGTTTCGTAAAATCACTCATCTTTCAGACGCAAAAATTAGGAGAATGGGTGTAAGGAGTTTGTATTTGTATGAGAACCAGAATTCTGTGTTCCATTTGGACTTACCCGGACACATACGGCAAGTAAGGCCAAGTTTTCATATTCATTTATTTATCTATTTATTTATCGATCTATTTATTTATTTATCTAATTTATTTATTTATTTATCTATTTATTTATTTACTTATTTATCTATTTATTTATTTATTTATCTATTTATTTATTTACTTATTTATCAATCTATTTATTTATCTATCTAATTTATTTATTTATTTATTTATCTATTTATTTATTTATCGATCTATTTATTTATTTACTTATTTATCTATTTATTTATTTATTTATTTATCTATTTATTTATTTACTTATTTATCTATTTATTTATTTATTTATCTAATTTATTTATTCATTTATCTATTTATTTATTTATTGATCTATCTATTTATTTACTTATTTATCTATTTATTTATTTATTTATTTATCTATTTATTTATTTACTTATTTATCTATTTATTTATCTATTTATTTATTTACTTATTTATCTATTTATTCATTTATTTATGTATTTATTTATTTACTTATTTATCTATTTATTTATTTATCTATTTATTTATTTACTTATTTATCTATTTATTCATTTATTTATCTATTTATTTATTTACTTATTTATCTATTTATTCATCTATTTATTTATTTATTCATTTATCTATTTATTTATTTATCTATCTATTCATTTATTTATCTATTTATGTATTTATTTATTTATTCATCTATTTATTTATCGATCTATTTATTTATTTATCTAATTTATTTATTTATTTATCTATTTATTTATTTATCTATTTATTTATTTATCTAATTCATTCATTCATTTATATATTTATTTATTTATTTGTTTATTTATTCATTTATCTATGTATTTATTTATTTATTTATCGATCTATTTATTTATTTATCTAATTCATTTATTTATTTATTCATTTATTTATTTATTTATCTATTTATTTATTTATTTTTCTAATATGCAAAGTTGAACTCTGCAATGCACGTTTTTATAAGAAACTTGGATTAGGCCGTAGTACTAAAAGTTTCTTAATTTCACATGAAATTTTGTCCAGTTTATAACTAAGAGTTCCTTAATTGGTTTCTTATTTTTTGAATGCAGAATTATTAATGTGGTCGCTAACACTGCGACCGATATGATTCTTGACATTTAAAACATCATAATGGAATAAACAGTATTGTGTTATGTCGAAAACACAAATGTTTAGATAATATTGCTCAAGAATAAAGGTTCAACGATCTATTTGCTATAATATCTATGTTTCTAACTTTCAAAGTTTCTCAGTACTTCTTAGACATAGTACTTGAGTTTCTTAAAATTTTGGCCATCTTAGTACTAGTTTCTTATAAAACAGTTGCTTATAATGAAAAAACGTGTATGTTTGTACATCAGAGTTAGTCTTATCAGTCAGTAAACAACCCATTTCTATTCTAAACAGGTGAGAAATTCATGACTGTGATATTTTGGCAAAAACGGTATATTTAATTGTTTTGCGCAATTTGATACTTTATTTCTTCAAATATATTTCATGTTCTTTGATATTAGCATTGCTTATACCGGTCACCTGAGGCCTTACTCTGGGTACCAGAGCCAAAATAAAGTAAAAGAAAGAGTAAAGAAGGATGGAAAGTCGTTTCTCCTTCTTTCTTCCTTCCCGCTCTCTCTCTATTCCTTCCCAATTTCCTTTCATTTCAATTTTGAGGCTCTGGTACCCAAGTTACTTGGCCGTTTTTTGCGGACAAACGCTAGCCTTATGACCTGGAGTTCCTTGTTTCCCGGTGCTCCTTTGACTTGAGGAAGGTTTACCGCAGGGATACAGGGCACTCATCGTCATAAGCTTAGAGCAATACATCACCTGCCCGACCTGGGGCCGACAGGCGAAGTAATTTTCAGTCACTGTTTATATGAGACTTTTTTCGTCACCTGTCAGCTGCTGGGCTGAAAGCGAGGTGGAGTAAAGTCTCTCTTCCATGAAATCCGAATGAAGTAACCAGTAAGGAGAGACGAATAATTTAATTCACCTAACACATTCGTAGAGCTTCGCTTATATGGAAAAGTTGCTCCCCACCCGAATAAGATTCTACCTCTGGCGAGGCGAGATCTCACTATACCGTTGGTGTTGCATTTGTCGTCTAATGCAATATGAAAATATTTTATGGGAGGAATCTCGCCTGAGGTGTTTTGTTTGTTTTTTTGTTTTCAATTTGTTTTGAGTGGGTTTGTCAGGATTTCTAGCCACTGAAAGCTAATTTAGGCCCACTCTGCATGCCACATCCAGGCATGGGACCCCTAATTTAACGTCCCTTCCGAAGAACGACGAGGTGAGTTGCGAGGTCAGACCTCCGAGGTGACCTCATCCGGAGTTTGACCTCACTCGAGCAAGCTTAACTTCAGTCACCTGAAAAAGACTGTATAATCCACTCAGCCACTCACCCCGCAATTTTCCATCATGCAAACAAGCTCTTATGATAATATTGTTTGTACTGTATCTATTCTCATAACAATATCTAATGGGTAATATTTTATTTCCCAGATACAAAGGAAGCAGCCTTCGTTTACGCCCTGTCTGCAGCAGCTCTTACTTTCACAATCTCAAAAGCTTGTTATGCAGGAAAGATTCCCGGTTGTGAATGTGCATCCAAACCAATCTTTGTCCAAGCAGAAAAAGCTCCTAAGATTAGACAACGAGATTTTGGTGGTTGTCCTGACGTAACAGGAAAGGGCCTGAGATTTTCAAGACATTTTGCAATGTCAGAGCTGAGGAAGAAACATGCTAGAAATCTGGCGAATCAACATCGGCAGAAGATTAAAAAACATAACATTAAACTTGGTGGACAGGTGAGAGTTTGAAGCTTTATTCGTTGTAAGAGAAATACTTTCATTTCATTTAAGAGAATGTTTTTTTGCTGCGTAAAAAAGAAAAGGTTATTCTATACACCCGATTGCATGTCGTAGTTTTCCTTTGCTTTTTGCCTGAACTGATAATCCACTCAGTGGAGCGACAACAACAACAACAATTCAACTCAATGAGATGAGCGTAGTTTGAGGCCCGGGGGGGTGCACTGCACATATTTTGGGTACGGGGACGTGCCATTGGGAAGGGTATCTATTTTCAAGATATTGGTATAAAGAACGGTATCAATTTTCACAATTTTGGTATAAGGAACAGTACCGATTTGCAAGATTTTGCTATGAAATATAAGGTAGGACATACTTTCTCGCAAAATTGGTATAAGGAACGGGTATATTTTGAAGTCTCGATGGCAGCTCCCCGACCAAAATCTGGTCAAGTGCACCCCCCGGGGTTTGAGGGTCCCTATGGAGTGATGCAAGTTATTCTGTTGATCTTCGATGTTTTTTCGGCAATTTGAAGGGATTCCACATCGTTTTAGGAGCTTTACATTAAGCAGTTTTTTTTGTGAGCTACCTTGCAGCATACTGTCAAATTGCAAAAGTTTGAATTCAAAACACCCCCCAGTAACGACCCCGCCGGACATTGAAAATACAGCGGGGAAATTACGATAACATTTATTTTCAGCGGGGGTTAGAAATATCGTGACGGGGAAATGAAATTTTATGTTTTTCTCTATGATGTAACTTCCATGATTTTGAAATGGGTTTTTCATCGCCCTATTTATAGACCATGCCATCCAGCTCAGGCCACTTACCTTAAATTTCTATATTTGATGCGAATGAACTAAAATATCTTTCCCACAGGTCGTGCGAGATTTGCTGTCAGTTAACTGTCGTTGCCATGGTGTTACTGGCGCATGTCAACTAAAGCACTGCATGAAGAGATTGCCAACTTTCCAAGAAGTCGCTGCCAAATTGTCAAAAATGTACGAAAAGGCGCTCTTGATCGATACGAGACAACAACGAAGTGGCAAGAAGAAGATTTCTGGCGCAAAAGGCAGTTTATTGTATTGTGACAGCTCACCGAATTATTGTCTCGCAGATAAATCACTTGGCACAACAGGCACTACTGGAAGAGAATGTTTACTGAATGGCGCTGGTAAGCAAAGCTGTGAGAAACTATGTTGCGGAAGGGGTTTCTCAACGCAGAAAATTGAGATTGTCGAGAACTGTAAATGTCGTTATGTATGGTGCTGTGAAGTCAAATGTGAAGTTTGCAGAAGCAGTCGTTTGCAACATACTTGCAGGTGATTCAGGATTCTTGGAATTGCTAATGCGGAAGTAATGGCGGAAATAATTGTGGAAGCTCTTCTATTCAATTATGTGAGCTGACAACGCTAGACTGCCTGCGACACTCCACGGTTGCAGGGAGGTAGCTGCTTAGACGAAGCTACGAGAAGTTAATAATATATGAAAAGCTCATGCCTAATGAACAGGACCATAGACATCGCTTCAAAGGAAGGTGCTGTTACCTGGAAATTCAAACAAAGAAGCACTGCAATTATATCAAAATGTTTGTCACATCAGAAATAAGGAAAATCTTTGAAAGAATACTGATTACCCGAATTGTTTTGAATAAGAGTATAAAAGTAGTTGTAATTTCTCACCCCGTGTTGGCATCTGTTTCAGCCTTTGCACAGTGGTTCATTCCATAAAGAACAAATGATCAGCTAGAACTAACATTTAGTCGTTGGATTTCAGAAATAATTATCAACGTTTGATAGCTGTTAGTATTTAGGGTGTGTTTAAGGAGTACCAGTTATGACTGTAGACTTGGTTGACTCACAATAGACCTTTTAGCTATTCTGGGAAAGATTCTGAATCGAACGATGTTATGATGCAATTTGAAGAATTTTCGAATGTGCATAATAGTGGTAGAACCTCTAACGCCACTCGATCGAACCTCGCGTATAAATTTGTATAAAAATAACGCTCGATCCAGGCTCTTTTGTAGAATAGCTAAAAGGTCTATTTGTGTTCGATTGCCTACGAGATTACAAAAACGATAGGTTTAGTAGTACATTTGGAAGGTTTTCTTTTGCTCTACTTAGAAGGCTGAAAGGTTTTTTCCAGATTTTGGTGAATCCAAAATGTGCTGTTTTAAAGAATTTGTGTTTGATTGGCAAATTTGTTTTCAACCCTGCTAAGTCTACTGTTCAGAATTTGGTAAGTTTAGAATTACAAATCAAATATATCCCCATTGCAGTAAATCTATCTAGGAACAGGAGAATTGCAACGGAATATAAGGCCCCTGAAGTGGCAAGGGACGACCTAGCCAATAACATAAGGTTCCTGACCAATGGAGCTAACTTTTGTTGTACAGCAATATCGTACGTATACCCCCAAATCTGACAGTTATTGCATTATGAAACCCTTAGCCTTAACGGGAATTTCTTCATAAGTGCACATTTTTGTAAGCTGTTTTTCAAGGAATTGTTTATCACAAGCAAACTAATGCGAGTTCTCACTGAGGAGATTGCCGATGGGCAGTGGAAATTCTGGTACCAGACAAATACTGTGTAGCAAAATGGGTGTACAATCATGATTTTAGGGACATGCACATTGGTGGGATTTTGATTTCATCTATTCGTTTGAAGTTGGCCTTTCATGTCGATTTTTTTGCTGTGATGGGAAAATCAATGATGCCGAAATGTTTGCTAGAAGCACCCAATTATCAGCGTCAGTTTTATAGGTCTATCATTCTCAAATATTACAGTTGTGAATAAGCTACAAATTAAGATATCAAAGATCGGTTTTTAAATGGCTACGTATTTAGCTGTTTACTCGCCTTTGCTGTTTTTATTGTTTTCTCTTGTTTTGCTTTCCTTTCTTTACTCTCTTGATTTTCCTTTTTTTTTATATCCTTTGTTACTGCCCAATTTTATGGCTCTTTACGCCCTATTTACGAGCTGATAATGAATCTTGGAATGGATCCGAGACGTTCTAACTAATGAAAAAAATCGTATCATTTGGATTTGTCAAATGTCTAAATTACGCTGGATTAGTCAAATGTTTTAATTATACTGTTACGTTCTTAGACTGTCATCTTTGAAAATGGACTGATAGAAAAAATGTGCTGAAAATACAGTAATAACATGATTCTCTTTGTCGTCGTGCTTGCCCTCCGAGCTAGGAATTTTCTTTTTAAACCTTCAATGACGCATCCTTTTTCAGGTCAAATGTAAGATCGTTGATTTTCCCAGCTTTATTTACAAAATTATAGAATTAGACATTTTTGAGTTGTTTACTATCAAGAATATAAAGTTTATTTTGAATTAATTCTATTTATGCTGCCCAATTTCTTTCTATATTCATGAGAAATCCTCTTATTTTGAGATTTTATTGCAAAGAAGATTATGGCCTAAGGCCGGAAATTCGCCTGCTTTCCTAGCTCAGTGGATTCTATCAAAACAACATCCTGATTAATCGGATTGATTACAGTGATTGAGTGATTGTCACAGCATGATCTCTGTCTTAATCTGGAATCATGGCTTTAATCAATCAAAGATTGAATCGAGAACAATGGAAATTCTTCAGGTGGTATTTCAAGACTACTTCTCATAAAATGTTTATTTCCGGACTTCCTATGGTCATCCCATTACTTGCACTCTTCTTACGTATTTTCATGTTTCTGCAAACCAGACTCCCTACTTCAACAGAACAAAGATGAAATCAAATTTGAAAATGATAATACGTTCTGTGGGGGTTTTTATCTCCAGGAACTTCTTCAAAAATCGGGGATCAATTGACCAAACTATGATCGTAGAAATCTACAATGATTGGTTACATTTTTTGAATCGACCCAAATTGAATCGAAAAAAATCAAAAACAACCAAATTTAACAAAAATGGCAAGCCTATTGCATTACCTTTCGTTGAAAACTTCCGATTTTAATGAAAAGGGAGTCTTATAGACTGAAAATCAATACCTTCAAAGCAGCCAATGTTGATGAAAGAGGTAAGCATGTAGCTGCTGATATTAGCGAAGAGTGTAACCCTAACGGATGAGCCAGAAAACAGTTTCTACTTTTGAAAATTCATAGCACCAAGAGTACTTCACAGATTTCAGTGATTCCAGCTCTAGTTGAAAGCTGAATAATCAAAATATCTTGTGATTTTCTCGCTGTCTTTCCAGCACTAGAAGTATCTTTAAATTTAACTTTACAATAATTTCATAGTTGGACAATAACTTAAAATGGCCTAAAACATTGATTACCAACAGCTGATTTTAGCGAAGAATATAAGCCTATGGTCTTACTTTGTAGGAAAAGTTGAGCATTTCAAAAACACATGATTTAGCAAAGAAGGTAAGCCAGATCTTGGTGAAAAATGACCAATTTCAAAACACCGGATATTGGTGAAAAGGGTAGGCCTTTACCGTTACTCTTTCGTCGAAGATAAACAATTTAAAAAAACCCCGACTTTAGCCAAAAAGGTAAGCCTATAGCTTTACTTTTGATGTAAGATGGGCTCTTTCAGAAACATCCGATTTTAGCGAAAAGAGTAAGCCTTTAGCCTTACTTTTTGATGAAAAATGAATTCTTTCAGAAAAATGCGACTTTAGCTAAAAAGATAAGCCTATAGGTATAGCCTTACTTTCTGATGAAAAATAAGCTCTAACAGAAACATCCGATTCTAGCGAAAAGGGTAAGCCTATAGCCTTACTTTTTGATGAAAAATAAGCTCTTTCAGAAACATCCGAATTTAGCGAAGAAGATAAGCCTATGGCCTTACTTTCAGGTGGAAATTGAGCTCTCTCAGAAACATCCGATTTTAGCTACAAAGGTAAGCCTATAGCCTTACTTTCAGGTGGAAAATGATCTCTCTCAGAAACATCCGATTTGATCTAAAAAGGTAAGCCTATAGCCTAACTTTTTGATGAAAAATGAGCTCTTTCAGAAACATTCAATTTTAGAGAAAAAGGTAAGCCTATAGCTTTACTTTCAGGTGAAAATGAGCTGTTTCGGAAAAATCCGATTTTATGGAGAAAAGGTAAGCCTATAGCCTTACTTTCTGATGAAAAATGAGCTCTTTCAGAAAAATCCGATTTGGGCGTAAAAGGTAAGCCTATAGCCTTACTTTTAAGTGAAAAATGAGCTCTTTGAGAAACATCCAATTTGAGCGAAAAAGGTAAGCCTATAGCCTAACTTTCTGATGAAAAATGAGCTCTTTCAGAAACATCCGATTTTAGCTAAAAAGGTAAGTCTATAGCCTTACTTTCAGGTGGAAAATAAGATCTTTCAGAAACACCCAATTTGAGCGAAAAAGGTAAGCCTATAGCCTTACCTTTTGGTGAAAAATGAGCTCTTTCAGAAACATCCAATTTGAGTGTAAAAGGTAAGCCTATAGCCTTACCTTTTGGTGAAAAATGAGCTCTTTCAGAAACATCCAATTTGAGCGAAAAAGGTAAGCCTATAGCCTTACCTTTTGGTGAAAAATGAGCTCTTTCAGAAACATCAAATTTGAGTGTAAAAGGTAAGCCTATAACCTTACTTTTTGATGAAAAATGAGCTGTATCAGAAACATCTGATTTTAGGGAAAAAAGGTAAGCCTTATAGCCTTGCTTTCTGATGAAAAATGAGCTCTTTCAGAAACATCCGATTTTAAGGAAAAAAGGTAAGCCTATAGCCTTACTTTTTGGTGAAAAATGAGCTCTTTCAGAAACATCCGATTTGAGCGAAAAAGGTAAGCCTATAGCCTTACTTTTTGATGAGAAATGAGCTCTTTCGAAACGTCCGATTTTAGAGAAAAAGGTAAGCCTATAGCCTTACTTTTTGATGAAAAATGAGCTCTTTCAGAAACATCAAATTTGAGCGTAAAAGATAAGCCTATAACCTTACTTTTTGATGAAAAATGAGCTCTTTCAGAAACATCCAATTTTAGGGAAAAAAGGCAAGCCTATAGCCTTACTTTTTGATGAAAAATGAGCTGTTTCAGAAACATCTGATTTTAGGGAAAAAAGGTAAGCCTATAGCCTTACTTTTTGATGAGAAATGAGCTCTTTCGAAACGTCCGATTTTAGAGAAAAAGCTAAGCCTATAGCCTTACTTTTTGATGAAAAATGAGCTCTTTCAGAAACATCAAATTTGAGCGTAAAAGGTAAGCCTATAACCTTACTTTTTGATGAAAAATGAGCTCTTTCGGAAACATCCAATTTTAAGGAAAAAAGGCAAGCCTATAGCCTTACTTTTTGATGAAAAATGAGCTGTTTCAGAAACATCTGATTTTAGGGAAAAAAGGTAAGCCTATAGCCTTACCTTTTGGTGAAAAATGAGCTCTTTCAGAAACATCCGATTTTAGCGAAAAAGGTAAGCCTATAGCCTTACTTTTTGGTGAAAAATAAGCTCTTTCAGAAACATCCAATTTTAGGGAAAAAAGGCAAGCCTATAGCCTTACTTTCTGATGAAAAATGAGCTCTTTCAGAAACATCCAATTTTAGGGAAAAAAGGTAAGCCTATAGCCTTACTTTCTGATGAAAAATGAGCTGTTTCAGAAACATCCGATTTTAGGGAAAAAAGGTAAGCCTATAGCCTTACTTTCTGATGAAAAATGAGCTGTTTCAGAAACATCTGATTTTAGGGAAAAAAGGTAAGCCTATAGCCTTACCTTTTGGTGAAAAATGAGCTCTTTCAGAAACATCCGATTTTAGGGAAAAAAGTAAGCCTTATAGCCTTACTTTCTGATGAAAAATGAGCTGTTTCAGAAACATCCGATTTTAGGGAAAAAAGGTAAGCCTAGAGCCTTACTTTCTGATGAAAAATGAGCTGTTTCAGAAAAATCCGATTTTAGGGAAAAAAGGTAAGCCTATAGCCTTACCTTTTGGTGAAAAATGAGCTGTTTCAGAAACATCCGATTTTAGGGAAAAAAGGTAAGCCTATAGCCTTACCTTTTGGTGAAAAATGAGCTGTTTCAGAAACATCCGATTTTAGGGAAAAAAGGTAAGCCTTATAGCCTTGCTTTCTGATGAAAAATGAGCTCTTTCAGAAACATCCGATTTTAGGGAAAAAAGGTAAGCCTATAGCCTTACCTTTTGGTGAAAAATGAGCTGTTTCAGAAACATCCGATTTTAGGGAAAAAAGGTAAGCCTATAGCCTTACTTTTTGGTGAAAAATGAGCTGTTTCAGAAACATCCGATTTTAGGGAAAAAAGGTAAGCCTAGAGCCTTACTTTCTGATGAAAAATGAGCTCTTTCAGAAACATCCGATTTTAGGGAAAAAAGGTAAGCCTATAGCCTTACCTTTTGGTGAAAAATGAGCTGTTTCAGAAACATCCGATTTTAGGGAAAAAAGGTAAGCCTATAGCCTTACCTTTTGGTGAAAAATGAGCTGTTTCAGAAACATCCGATTTTAGGGAAAAAAGGTAAGCCTATAGCCTTACCTTTTGGTGAAAAATGAGCTGTTTCAGAAACATCCGATTTTAGGGAAAAAAGGTAAGCCTATAGCCTTACTTTCTGATGAAAAATGAGCTCTTTCAGAAACATCCGATTTTAGGGAAAAAAGGTAAGCCTTATAGCCTTACTTTTTGGTGAAAAATGAGCTCTTTCAGAAACATCCGATTTTAGGGAAAAAAGGTAAGCCTTATAGCCTTACTTTCTGATGAAAAATGAGCTCTTTCAGAAACATCCGATTTTAGGGAAAAAAGGTAAGCCTATAGCCTTACCTTTTGGTGAAAAATGAGCTCTTTCAGAAACATCCGATTTTAGCGAAAAAGGTAAGCCTATAGCCTTTCTTTTTGGTGAAAAATGAGCTCTTTCAGAAACATCCGATTTTAGGGAAAAAAGGTAAGCCTTATAGCCTTACTTTCTGATGAAAAATGAGCTCTTTCAGAAACATCCGATTTTAGGGAAAAAAGGTAAGCCTATAGCCTTACCTTTTGGTGAAAAATGAGCTCTTTCAGAAACATCCGATTTTAGCGAAAAAGGTAAGCCTATAGCCTTACTTTTTGGTGAAAAATGAGCTCTTTCAGAAACATCCAATTTTAGGGAAAAAAGGCAAGCCTATAGCCTTACTTTCTGATGAAAAATGAGCTCTTTCAGAAACATCCGATTTTAGGGAAAAAAGGTAAGCCTATAGCCTTACCTTTTGGTGAAAAATGAGCTGTTTCAGAAACATCCGATTTTAGGGAAAAAAGGTAAGCCTATAGCCTTACTTTTTGGTGAAAAATGAGCTGTTTCAGAAACATCCGATTTTAGGGAAAAAAGGTAAGCCTAGAGCCTTACTTTCTGATGAAAAATGAGCTCTTTCAGAAACATCCGATTTTAGGGAAAAAAGGTAAGCCTATAGCCTTACCTTTTGGTGAAAAATGAGCTGTTTCAGAAACATCCGATTTTAGGGAAAAAAGGTAAGCCTATAGCCTTACCTTTTGGTGAAAAATGAGCTGTTTCAGAAACATCCGATTTTAGGGAAAAAAGGTAAGCCTATAGCCTTACCTTTTGGTGAAAAATGAGCTGTTTCAGAAACATCCGATTTTAGGGAAAAAAGGTAAGCCTATAGCCTTACTTTCTGATGAAAAATGAGCTCTTTCAGAAACATCTGATTTTAGGGAAAAAAGGTAAGCCTATAGCCTTACCTTTTGGTGAAAAATGAGCTCTTTCAGAAACATCCGATTTTAGCGATAAAGGTAAGCCTATAGCCTTACTTTTTGGTGAAAAATGAGCTCTTTCAGAAACATCCGATTTTAGGGAAAAAAGGTAAGCCTTATAGCCTTACTTTCTGATGAAAAATGAGCTCTTTCAGAAACATCCGATTTTAGGGAAAAAAGGTAAGCCTATAGCCTTACCTTTTGGTGAAAAATGAGCTCTTTCAGAAACATCCGATTTTAGCGAAAAAGGTAAGCCTATAGCCTTACTTTTTGGTGAAAAATGAGCTCTTTCAGAAACATCCGATTTTAGGGAAAAAAGGTAAGCCTACAGCCTTACCTTTTGATGAAAAATGAGCTCTTTCAGGAACATCCGATTTTAGCGAAAAGGTAAGCCTATAGCCTCACTTTCTGAGGAAAACTGAGCGCTATCAAAACATCAAATTTTAACGAAAAGGTAGGGTTATAAGAATAAGCTAATAAAGATAAGCTTTCTATCTGGATGTTGATAATATTTTCCTATGAATACTCTCAGGTAGACGCTGAAGAAGGAGAACGCAGATTTTAAAGAGTTAACCCTAATCCGCATGGGGGGGGGTGTTTTCCACCCCCCCTCGAGGTTTTTCTTGCCGAGTGTTTGAAAGACATCACCTATGTCCCCCAAACCCCTCTGACTTTTACTAATTATCTGTTCGCCACATTTTGATCAAAAAATTTTTAAACAATAGAGCTCACAGGTCACGTGACATGCCCATATTTGGAAGCAGGTAGCAGAAAAATCATTGTTTTTGATGATTTGAATGGAAAGATTGGGTCAAATTATGAAGTATTATACACCAAATGAATCAGTAAACGAAGAGCTTTAATTTGATACAGCAATTTCTGGAATTTGATGATGTCAGCATTTTTTGATGATGACGTCATTTTGGCCGCCATTTTGGGCTAATTAGCAAGCTTTTTGAATATTTTCGAAATTTTTCAATTGAAAACACTCCAATGATGCGTTTGTGATGGAGTATTACCACTTTGCAGCTTCTTTTGTCTATTTCTACAGAGAACAAATTCAATGCATTAATGACATCATTCAGATTGGCTAATTTCTGCCAAAATATCACCCCAAGTTCATTAATTTCAATGAAATGATATCTTCATATCAAATTTGTTGCTAAGTGGAACCAAAAACTACCAAATTTTCATGGAAAACCTTCTTCGAATTCAAATTTAACTTGGAAACCTGATTTTCACTGATTTTAAACTTCATGACGTCACTATGACGTCATAAGGCGTGGCAGCCACACCCAAAGTAAGCTACATGCTAGGAGTTACCTGATCTATAACGGTGCCAAGTTGCATTGAATTCTGACCAGGCTAAGGCAGTTTACAGAGGGGGGGTGGAAAGAACCCCCCCCCCCATAAATGGTAGCTCGAAAAAAGCCCATATGGATTAGGGTTAAGGACAAGAGCACTGAAAATATAAACAAATGAATTTGATATGAAAATATGATTGAACACCAATACAAAAATAGAAATGTTTTGACAGGAAACAAAATCTACCTCAAATGCAAATGGAATGAAAATACAAATGTTTAGGAATGACATTTATACAAAGCGTAAAAAAAGTCTAGTTTAGTGCATGCCATGTTGTTCAATCATTTAGTCTGCCTTGCATTTGATTTCTCGTTCTTACACAGCCTTCTCATCTTTCTTTGACTTTTCAGGGTCTTCCTCCTTCATAGTTGTATCATCTTTTCCCGGTTTTGCACTGTCTTCTTCTTTCTTCGAACTATCTACTTCCTCCTTTTGATCATCTTCTTCGGGCTCCTCACCTTCCGGAATCTCGTCTTCTTCTACCATCTCTTCTTCATCACTTTCAGGATCTTCCTCATGTTCCTGTTCATCTTCCTCTCCTTCAAACAAATTCGAAGCAAAGGACTCAAATCTTTCAAGTCGTTTAAAATGTAGGTGTAACGTTCTATTACATTTTTCATTAAATTTGGGAGCTGTCATAAAGTATGGAACAGAGGGGATCGGAAGGGATTTGATCGGGTCACTAAAACTGTTGGATGGAAAAGGCTGGGCTAACAAACTACTTCTAAGTGATACAGATGGGCCATGAACCTATTTGTTTCAGGATTCGTTTCAATATTTTACAAATTTTCTACACAATGTCAACGTCATCTTCGCTGTTCTCTTAATCTTTGATATTGTTTTCTATCTCAGTTTTTAAGACAGTGGTATCTGCCTTATTAAAACGTTATACCTGATCCAACAATACGGTATTGGTGGGTATTGATAGCATGATGCATGGGAAGAAAACTGAATTGTAAAGCGCAGAAACTTTTTCTTGAAGCAGCTTTTGATCCAACAATCGTTGTTGTTGATGTTGGTCGTTTTATCGTTGGAAAATTTTGGTTCTTCGCCCCCCTAGGCAGACATGGCTGGTTTCGGTCCTGCAAAGTTCCTTACCAATCGAAGGTCCAATCGCCATTTGCACTAGTTATTTTAAAGATTCCACAAATACTCTTACCATCTTCACTTGCTTCCTTTTCCTTTTCTCCCTCCGCTTTCGAAGTATCTTTCTCTTTCGCCTCAGCTTTTGAGGCATCCTTCCTAGTGGCATCTGGTTTAACTGGATCTTTCTTTGTTGTGGCATCAACCTTTGTGTCCTTCTTAGCAGTTGCATCAGCCACTTTGGTTGCTTTCTCGGCTGCGGGGGCTTCCTTTTCAACTTTCACAGAATCCTTGCTTTCCTTCACACTTTCATCTTTCTTTGAGTCTTCTTGGGCTTTATCTGCATGAAAACGTCATAACGTTATTCCCCATTCTCGGTACAATTAAGCCAGCTGTGGGTGGCAAGAAGTTGCTTCGGATATCAGATTTTGTCCCACTCTTTGCAAGACTTTTAGAAATACAACAGCACAGTAAAAGGAAAAATTGAAGTTCTTATAATGCAAACGTTTAGGTACGAGTCCACAGACAACAGAAAGACAATAGAATAATTTGACAATAGAATAATTCTTGTGTTGCGAGTTACCAAGTTTTAGCAGCGGTAGGGTCCAACATATCAGTGCCATGACGGCAAAAATTTTAAGAAACTCTAGATTTTGGTTTACCTGTGATGCTCCCTATGATGCTCTAAAATCACTTAAACACTCTGAAAATATTCTTTATTGTTCAATCTTCATCTTGCCCCCACATACCCTTCCTGGCCCCACGGCATGCAATACTAGCTCTCCTTGGGATCTGCAGTAAAAGCATCTCACTACCAAGATCTAGTATGGGTGCCATTCATGGTCATAATTAGCACTAGGTACCCCTGGAACACCGAAAACTTCCCCAAGATGCCCAAAAATTACCCTAGGACCCCCAAAATGCTACAAAAGGATGTGCACAGAAATTAGCAGGACCCAACTCTCCTCAACAAGGTTTCTTTTGAAAGAATAAGGAAAGAGGACAAAAGTTTCCTTTTCTTCCCCTCCCCCCCCCCCAATGGACCACGGAACCCACAGACCATGGAATTATGGAACTAATAAGAAAAACACAGAAGACACCATTTGGAGGAAAGTACCATGACACCTCTTGAAAAATACCCTCTCATCCCTTCTTCACCTTCTTCCTCTGGATCTTCTTCAGTCACTTCTTCAACTTCTTCTTCATCTTCCAATGGCTCATCTTCTTCGGAAGGACCATCTTCTTCCTCTGACTCTTCCTGTGCTTCTAAGTTGTCAAGAGGATCTGCAGGTTCTGTTTTAGTTGCCTCAGCAGCTGAAAAATATGAAGAGAATTCTTGACGATTCATAACAGATAGTTAACAGAATGCTGGAGAGTTTGAGACCAGCATCCTCCATTATCCAAACTCTCCAGTCTCCCAGAGAAGCACAGAGAAAATTGTACTGACTGACCACACAGGTAACATCAAACTGCATCGAATGGTTGTAGTGTGTAGTGTAAAAGTAAAATTGTAAACTAACCTCTGTATTCTTCCTTATCCTTGTTCTATTTATTGTGACGTTTGTGTGTCCGCTAACTAGCCCCCTCCATCAAAATACTAGAACCATCAACAGACCCAGTCCCCAAATAAATTATTGATGGGCCTAGTTTTTTAATGGAGGGAGTTGGAGGTCAACATGAACATCACAACAAACAGAACAACGATAAGGAAAAAACAAAGGGTGGTTTGCAAATTTTACTTTTACAATTACTACAACCATTCGCTGCTACCTGTGAACTGACTCATCAAGTGTACCATGATATTGGGCTATTCCACTTTTAGATGTACGGGACACGGGGGGAGGGGTGGAAAAGATTGTTGTCAGATTGGCACCTATTGGAAAAGAGTCATCAGTTAAAGGAGCCACAAACAGCACTTTGAACCCATGATCCCCTTGAAAATTATATTGAAAATTATGAGCAGCATATGTGCAAAAGGGGATAGCTTCCGAAGCCTCCCTGAAAAAAGTCGTGAAGGTGCATTAGTCCTTGAAAACGTTTGTTAAAATATTTCATACCCACCCCCTCAGAAAGGCATCATTAAGAATTTAGACCTCTCCTCAGAAATTCCTTTTGAAGGACCTCCTGCAATTGAATTCCACCCCTTTGTATGGAGAAGAAATGGAAACGAGGCAATTGCACACTAACCAGCTTCTGCTTCAGCATCCATCTTAGCAGCAACATCCCTCGAGACTCTTCCATGTCCTCCTTGAGGCGGTTTTTGGCATGAAACTTGGACAAAGAAGGAAGAAAAAACCATTAATAATCGCAACAAAAGTCAAATTAACAGCAGTCAATTTTGAGCAATCAAAATAAGTCATTACACACAGATGTAGGAACCCGTGGGCACTAGGGGCAGGTGACGCCCCAGCCTTTTTAATCTTAGAGAATACCCTTTTTTCTTAAAGACCCATTGCTAACCATGACCCTTTGTGCGCCGAATGAACATTGAACTATTTATAGTTCAATGCGAATGAAACGCTAGACAAAGGCAATTTTAAGGCCAAAAAGGACTTTCAGATAATGCGAAAGTCGACTTTGGCGCCACGAAGGATCATGGTTAGCAATGGGTCTTTAAGAAAAAAGTGCCCTCGAAGTGTCGTGCCCCGCCAAGTTTGAGATTCGTTTGAGAGTTGATTTAGACCAAAGGTCACAATCAAAGTTCATCGTTCAAATGAGGTCATAGTTCAAATCAGGGTCGAAAATACAGCACAATGGGTGGGACCTTTCCGACATTCCGTGCAAAAGATGAGGCTGAGCAAGATGAGAAATTTTCCGGTCCTCCTGTTGTGTTCAGCCTATTTATGCGAAAAAGACAACGCATTGGGATGGAAGGGTGCCAGAGAACAGGTTGAGCGTTCTGACTCGTAAACCAAAGGTCAGAACGGCCGTAGGTTCAAATCCCACGCTGGACAGTTTGGTCGCTGTCCGTTACTCTAGCCCGGGTCGACCTGTTGCGTGTGTGGCCTCTGGTTACGCACATTACATATATTGCATTTAGGACACGTAATCTCCTCATGTCTCCTGCTTACATTGCATGTCTGGTTTATGTAAAGCGGGTATTTCATAAGAGCAAGAGAGAATTTAGCGGTCAGTCGATCATACTCTGATTCAGAAAATAGTTGTTGTTTCTGAGTCTCGCCTAGCGAATCCTCAAGCGCATCAAATTGGTGACAGAGTTGGTGGCGAGTACGAAGATATTATGGCAACTTCTATTACACCAGAGAAGTTCGAATCCGGTGATATCTCTTCGTGGTTACGCCAGTTTGAAGTCTGTGCAACTGCAAATTCATGGGATAACGACAAGAAATTAAAAGTTCTGCCTGCTTTTCTACGAGGACCAGCAGCCACTCACTATTTTTCATTCTCTGATGCCCAAAAAGCATCATACAATGAGCTGAAAAAGAGTCTTGTAGCAGCCCTCTGCCCGCCAGTTGACCGTGAAAAATATTTCACAGAGTTTGAAAGCCGATCTCTCCGCCCAAGTGAAGACCCCTCGATTTATCTGTGGGAACTGCAAGAAATTTTAAAGAAAGCTGACCCTTCGCTTGCTGATGAAGCACGTGATGCACTTCTGTCTCGTCAGTTCATGAAAGGCCTTCCTGAGAGTCTTCGTCTCAAGCTCCTAGAGGCCAATCCAACACCGTCCCTTGCTGAGATGACGAAATTTGTTCAACGTTTTCGCGCTGTTCATCGACCAGCGGAGCAACCACTGGCTTTTGCTTCACCAGTTGCCCCTGCACCTGCAGACCGTCCCTCCAGTCATCATCAACACGACACGCTCAAGGATTCGATTGGTCAATTAACTGCTGCTGTTTCAGCCTTGACTGCAAGCCACAAAAGTCTGGAAACATCTCTTTCCCAACCAGAGGCCACACACGCAACAGACCAGAGCCATGTGAGGGAAATCTGGTAGCTGCAGCGGGTAGCTGCGGCGGACTGATGGTAAAAAATCCGTGGCCCCTGCTGGAAATAAGTCTCTCAGACTTTCGCAGGCTAGCCACGTTAAATATAAATACCTACCTACCTACCTACCTACCTACCTACCTACCTGAGGAAACATCAAAATGGCCCAAATTCGGGCCTATCTTCCCCACACGCAATCAATTGTAGATGTTCTATCTTACCTGTGAATACGCTAACAAGCACCAGGGAAGCTACAAACAGCAAACTACCCTTCATTTTGTTCTTTAAACTCTTCAGCTGCGACGGCAAATCGATCTTCTCGCGACGGTTTCTGAAAAGACTGGAATTCTTCGTCAAAAGGAATTCGAAAGAATGGCGTGGGTTTTGTTTCTTCCCTTTCGAAAGCTATTACAATCACGCAAGGTAATGTTGTCATGGCGACTTGAATAATTATTGTTTTGTGCTTTGTTTCAATTTCTAACATATTTGAATTATGTCGTGATAAATTATTTCACCGTGTCAGCTAATGCTGATTGAAAAACATATGAATTATGTCGCAATAGATCAACACAGCAAAACTTCGGAAATTTCCAGCATCTGCATATGAAGACTGCAACCACATAGCGCGACAAACGCGTTTTCAATGTGCTTTCTGCGCAACTCTATACATGTCTCAAACATAACGTTTGGCTTGGCTTTAGGCCACAAATGGTTACACGTTTTGTTGTAAGAAACTGGTACTGTCACGAATTTGATTGGGTGATTTGGACAATACAAAGAATAAGAAATTTGAATGGCTGCTAATCCTCTGACTTTCTATGGCCGTAGAAAGTCAAGAAGATTAGCCCTTCTTTGTTTCAAATACACAGACTGGCAAAGAAATCCGTTGTGTTCAGGTTTGACTTGGTCGCGGCCAATCAGAGACGTGACAGACTGCCTGTAAGGTGAGGGTCATCAGGGTTTGCGGAACGGCAGAATTTGAAGAAAATTAATCGCGGAATACGGAATTTTAGCAATTTCTCGGCGGAACGACGGAATTTTCAATCCCCATCAGACGCGGATTTTCTCGAAAATACTAGGCGAAATGCGGAATTGTTATGAAAGTTTATGGATTTGCAGATCTTTCATCTGCTGTCTTGAAGAAAAATGTCTTGGTCACATCTCTGTTTCTCTAGTCAGCTTTATGAGAATAATTTCCAAGCTTTGCACAAGAATTTTAACTGCCACTCTCCTCCTCTTCCCACCTGGATGGATGAAAATGTCTAACAACGAAGTGGTGGGACGCGGAATTTTTGCTAAGAATGACCGGAACGGCGGATTTTAACGGAAAATCGCGTGGAACGGCGGATTTCTACCTCCCTTGATAACCACCACCTTAAGAAACTCTGGTACTATGTATTAGAAGTACTAAGAAACTTCTCAAAGTTAAATGCATGGATATTATAGCAAATAAATCTTTGAACCTTTATTCTTGAGCACTAATATCTAACCATTTGTGTTTTCAACATAATAGAACACTTTTTATTCCTCTACGATGCTTTAAATGTCAAGAACATATCTGCCGCAGTCTTAGCGACCACATTGATAATTCTGCATTCAAAAAATAAGAAACCAATTAAGTAACTTTTAGTGCTAAAATGGACAAAATTTCATGTGAAATTAAGAAACTTTAAGTACAATGGCCTGATCCAAGTTTCTTATAAAAAACCTGCATTCTACGTTGCTATAAACAAGTTTGTGATTGTGTTGTATGTATAACATTTTGATGATCGTAAACCTTGGCCTCGTGGAGTCAATGCAGTTTCAAAAACAACAATTTACTTTTCCTCGTTAATCCCTTTTCTGTCTAACCAGGCAGTTATACACATTTCTTTATCTAACATACGTATGTTTATCATGCACGACTGAAAATGTTGAATCCAGCAGACAGCATAAAGTGAGAACATTCATTTTATCAGGAAAAGCGCAATTGATAATACTAAAGAAGCGTTCAAAGAGTCCCAGGTAAAATAATTTGAAAAACTGTACGGGAAACAGTGCGATGCTATTTTAAGGCCAGGGGTCTACGGATGGCCCAATGGTCCAGAGGATCCGGTATAGCCTGAGATCAGGCTCACTCGCAAAGAAATTTGAAGTAAAAGAGACCCTGATCTCACGCTAGGTCCCGTAGAGAGAACATCCCATTAACGTTAGGAAAAATCATCAAAACTTGAGCTAATGGCCAATCATCAAATGTCTTCATTTTGGCAAGAACACCGAAGACCAAATTGGTTTCCAATGCAGTATGCTCGAAAAGCTGATCTTGCGTCGCTTTAAAATTGAACACATCTCTCTCTTTTCAGGTTTGCTTGGTTTTAAAGCATTCTGAAAAAACAATGGACTTGAAACAAGTCCATCTCACTATTCTTTCTTCTACCGTTTTTTTGGCGAGAGAGACTTGTTACAAGTCCACAAAAAGCATTGATGATTACCAGATTAAGACTTCTGAGAACGAAAGTGAGGAGAACGAAAAGCAAACTATCATCGAAGAATTGAAAACTATACGAATCTCAATAGCATGGCTCTTAATACGCAAGAAATACCATGCTACTCAAAGAGCATAACTCAGAATGACGATTTCCAACGTTTCATTTTACATCTCAGACCATGGAATGATGTGGCCTATAGTTATATTTCTGAGCAGTTGGATCATGTGATCGGGAGCGATCTCCTATCAAAAAGAAATTGCAAGCAAAGTGAGCTTCGATGCGAAGAGGAGGCGAGGGAGAATTACATTCAAAATCACTGTGTTGTTTCTCCTGCACGGATTGCGAGGTAAGTTTGATAATGTTGCTACTTCGTTGTTCTTCTGGCCACAAAAACTTCGATTGAATGCCACCATTATTCAACAACTCCAAACAGTAGCTATTTTTTGCGTGCGCTCCTACGCAGCGATACGTCTCATTTCATATTTGAGAAGTATCGCTGTGAAGGGGCTCATGCGCAACATACTGTTTGAACTGTTTTGGATGAAAATGGCATTCAATTGAAGTTGTGTAACGAGAAAGGCGAAGAAAAAGTACCATTATCAAGGTTTTCTTGCAATGGGAAAGGAAACAACACAGTGGGTAAGGACATCATTCTGGTCGTAATAGCTATAGGCCACATTAACGGTGCATTATTGGCCATAATCTGACCGTGAACTGAGAACTGTCCATGAGCTCAGTGAGTGAACAGACCATGATTTTTTTGAATCCTTGATCAAACAACTACTCTTTTTGGTTTAAAGTGGGGGGAGTTGAAACAAAGTAAATAAGTCGATAGTCGTTTATTTTCGCTTCATTATCATACATTAAATTTTGAACGTTTATATTTACAGTTAACCAGGTGCCAACATCTTTACCCCCAGGTACGACAAAAAAATTAAAGTCTGATAGAATTTCTCGCTGCTCAGCTTGAAATAGTTCTTACAATTGTAGTCAAACATTGCACCTTAAAAATATCGACAAACTTTACTAAACATGGAATATACAAACTGCTTTTATTTTTTCAACGATGCACGTGATGCGGCAGACGTGCGAGAGGCCTGCGAGGTGCGTGAAGCCTGCGAGGTGCGTGAAGCTTGCGAGGTTCGTGAAACCTGAGATGTGCGAGAGGCCTGCGAGGTGCGAGAAACTTGTGAGGTAGCTGAACCAGGTCTCGATGGTGGCTTTGATGAAGGGCTTCCTCTGATTACAGACCCAGATTTTGAGACACGGCCAATTGGAGTAGTATCTGAAATTTAAAGGAAATCCAGGTAACGGTATCAATCACCTCATCTAATAAACGACATTGACCCAGCGGGGGGGGGGGGTAACTACTATATACACTGGGATGGGACTTGCAAATTTTTGGTGAGCTTTTTTCGGGCAGAAAATAAATTTCACGGTATCCTTTTTGATAAAATCAAAAGTAGACACAAATTTTGGGGTGTCATTTTGCAAAAAGGTCTCTTTGGGGGTGTTGGTTTTTTCAATTTCACATACTTCGTTTAAAATTTCGGATTGTCACAATTTTAGGGCATATATTTTGAATGGCCTTTAATAATTGGGGTATCGTTTCGCGAAAACGTATAAATTTGAGGGTGTGATCTCAGACGCTAAGATGGCACAACCCCGTCAGCGGCCTATTGAAGTAACCCCCCCCCCCCCCGAGATATTTACTCTCTTGTGAAAACGCTTTTAATCATATGAAAGACATGCTAATTCAAGACTGAAAGGAGAAAAGAAAAGGTTTTAAATCAAATATCATACCTCCTTTTGGACTTTCTATCCCAGTTGCAGCCATAGCCCCCAAATCAACTGATGAGGTTTCTAATCCTTGTCGGCTTGCCTTACTCCTAGCTGTGGAACTCGACCTGTAATTAAACATACGTAAGTTAAGCTGTAGTTTAACAAAGTCGTGGTGCAGTGCTGTAATTCTTCGAGACAGTGAGGAGAACAGGGTTTGATCCCAAGTAAAGCCCTGAAACTTGAGTGTCGTGACAAGGGGTCGCAGACTCAATTAATGCTTAGCTATTCAATAAAATATGTGTGTGGAGTGTGGTACTAGTATGCAAATTAAACGATGATACTGTAAATAAAAGATTTAAGTTAAAAACACGACGTTTAGAGCGTATACTCGTATACTTGCCTTAATAACGAGTATACACTCGAAACGTCGTGTTTTTAACATCTATGCTACATTGGTACTTAAATCATTTGCTTACAGTATTATCGTTTAAAATGCTTAGCTATGTCTGTGATCCCAGTGCTTGGCACTAGAACTTCAACTTCATCTTCAGCAGCTTTGGTCATATTTTCTCTCAATCAACTACTCTAACTAGCTGCCTTAAAAATTTTGGTTTGAGGAAGATTTTCAAAAATCTTTTACGCGAAAAAGTTTGCTATTTCCACCATTCTAAAAATTTGTCAGGTGTCTGCAAGTGAATAAAATTCAGTTCAACTCTTTTGGATTTTAAACGGAATTTAAATCATTGAAGTGCATCAAGCAATCTTGGTGCTATGAATTTCGAAAGGAGGAATTTTTCCTAGCTCACCTGATATGGCAACAAAGGAAACCACCTCAACGCAGACGGCTGGACAAAGAGAAACTTAGACTACGTTGACACGATGCCGGCAAATTTTGAAAACAGTGAAATATGCGACGGAACCAAAATTCATCTAGCGTTCAGAAGACAACGGAGCAACTTGAAAACGGTAGATAATCTGACGGTAAGAAACCCGTTCCACGACTATGATGCCAAAGACATGGCCTAAACCTTAAGAGACAGTTTTATTCCCAAAGCGTCAAAAAGTGTTAGATTTTCACCATTTTGGAGTGTCCAAACGATGCCATTTTCAAAATGCGCTGGTTAGAATTCCATTTTCAAGATCTACCGTTTTCAAAATCTGCCGGTAAAAATGTCCCTTTTTCGTGTGAACGGGAGGCCTATCCGTCACATTTTTCACCGTTTACATAATGCATCGAAATCAGACGAGCGCAATCTTAAAGAAGGCTGAGTCTGCCACACTTACCTAACTGAAGCAAGGCTTGAAATCGAACTCCTGGCTGACCCCGATCTTGATGTTCCAGGACCTGGTGAAGGTGGCATTGGTAGACCAGCTTGCGTAAAATACAGGTGAACCGCAGCGGCAATTTCTGGATTATCATGAACAACACCACCTATTTGTTTCATAATTGAGGTGTTGAAATCTCTGAGTTCACGAAGGTCGATATCTTTTTCTTCAGGAAGCTCATCTTTAGCTTTCCTTGCACTTCGTACACTTTTGATGAGCTTGTTTAGTTGATTATCGACCCGAGATTTTTTTATTTCTTGCTCCATGATTTCTTTTTGCAAACTGTAAATGAGATTAAGAGGTTATATGAAATGAAATAACAAATACCGGGAGACTCAAAACAAATTCGCCAGAACGCACATATTTTCCAAAAAACAACTGTTATGCACACAAACAAGGTATGAGCATATAGCTACAAGTCTCAGCTATTTTTCAGGATGTTGCTCGGTTAGTTAAAGTTATGCCTACCATCCGAAAAAAAAACAGTTCCAAATATATTGCAATTCATTCATTTCTCGGACTATTCCATCCTTTCCAGTCCAAGTATTGGGAGATATGAAAAAATCCGAATTCCACATTTACTTTAGAGCACAAAATTTGCAAGGCTGCAATTATATATACATAAAATCATTAGCGTTATTGGAAATGAAAACTTCTCGATTAAACAAAACTCTGTCCGATAACTTTAGCTGCGCCAAACTTTTCCAGAAGAAATTGTCATGTTGTTGATGTTTGAAAAATGTTAGGTTTTTATTTGGTAACCCAGTAATGTGAACGAAGCTATTTCCAACGAATTATCCGTACCTGGAAACTTTGGCACGCTTCTCGTCTAGTACTGCGACCAAATCCTGCTCTTCCACAGACAGCGTCTCAAATGTCCTCTGCATTGCTTCATAGTCATCTTGCAGTTCCTTTATCTGCCTTCTTTTATATTTATATTTATCCATGGCCGCTCTGAGTTGCTCTTCTAGTCTTTGTTTTTCTTCAAATTCTTCACTTGATTGCTCAACCTTACTGAAACTCTTTCGATATGTTTCGTTCTTGTTGTTCATGAGTCGTAATGTATTCTCAAGGGCTCTGAATATGAAAGATAGTTAAAGGAATGAATCATTGCAGCTTGGAACAAAAAAATATGAAAGGCTTGAACCCAGACTTCGATAGCTTGGATAGGACCCAGATTTGATCATTCAAGATTAATATTTCTACTCTCAAAGTACCAATACCAACAAATGCGGTATCGATGTGCAAGTTAACTGTCGCGGATTATTTCAAAATTGACTAGCCATTGAAGAATGCGGCAAGCGACGATGATCATTGTAAATTTCAATTTATCGACATTCCATCTTATTATAAAAAGGTACTAATAGTGCGGATGAAGAACGAACAAGAAATAAACATAAAAGAGCTGTTTTTAGCACACTAAGGCCTTTCAAGTTAATGCTATCATCAGAGTGTGACTGACATCGAACTATTTCTGATATATCATATTACGGAGATTAATATGTTTACACAATGATAGACGCTAAAAGTGTAAATTAGTTGTTCGTCAGTGACACTCTAATGATAGCATCAACTTGAAAGGCCTTAGTGGGCTAACAACATCTCTTTTCTGTTTATTTCTCGTTCTTCTTCATCTGCACTATTAGTACCTTTCTCATTGTTTCTTCGTTGCCATCTTGTTATAAATATAGTTTGACAATTCCAGGAGACTTACGTGGTACAGATAGTGGACATCAACGGTCAAAAAATTCAGCTTGTTTTAACAATGTTTGTCGTCGCTTACCTCATTCTCCCCATCATAACCAAACCGTTTATTTCAACGAATTGCCCAACTAGCCATTGTTTAAAGATAAATTCAAAATTCGTTAGACTCAACCAGATCTGTAAACTTTGTCTGGAACACCCAATACATACTCTTACCTAATTTCCTTTTCGCCTTTACGAATCTTCGCATCCAGCTCATCCCCATATCTCTGCATTTCTTCTTTCTCCTGCGCAGCTTTGATGACATAATATGCTTGTGACCTCTGTTCCTCTCCTTCCGGCGGTGCCATGGATACCATCAGTATCTCGTATCGTTTACGGAGTTTGTCGATTTTTGATATTCTCTCATGAAGCTCCAGGCTGAGAAAATACAAAATTTTAAAAGAAAATTAAGTCCTAATTCTTTGTACAATCAAACAAAGTAACATCCACCACACAAGATGGCAAAATTTCCTAAGCCTTTATATCCATTGTCTGAACAAAGATGAGCCCCTGAATTTCTTTTCTAAGACCTCGTACAATAGGAAAACACCTCACCTATCTGACTCAAAGCTTTCAGGAGAGGAAACTTGCAGTCACTGTTATATGGGATTTTCAACTCATCCGTCAGTCTCGAGACTGAGATCCGAGATGGAGAAAAGTCTGTCTTCCATGGAATGAGAATGAATTAACCATTAACAATCAACGAATAAACTAATTCACCCCTGGGAGATGGCGGCTGTTTCATTTACATGAAAAAGTTCACCTCACATAAAAGAGATTTGACCTATGGTGTCGTGGTATCTTATACCGTTGGAAATGCGATAACTAAGTAAATAAAATTAAATATAGGCATTTTGATGCAAACAGAAATCAGCTTATTTCAATTCGCATCAAAGTGCATATATTTTTTTTATTTGCTTGTTTATCTCTGTACAATTGCACTACGCGCAACAATATAATTTGAAATTGGTAGTGTACACGTCATATAGATAAAACATGAGGAACATAAAGTACTAAATGGGAAGATGAAACCAAAACACAATTAACATGCACTGTGCCCCAAAAAAATTGTGAACCTGTTTGTGGGGCTGCTGTGGAGAAGCTGTAGTTTCAATTACCTGACTTCTTGCACAGTTCCATAGGTTAGGCTTCAATTTAGAGTTTGCGACCTTGCTTGAGTCAATCTGACATGTGGTTGCTGATTTTTTTTTTTCTTTTTTATTCATCTAAAATGTTACAATACAAGGCTACAAACTACTATACTTTCTAATTACCATACGACTATACCACACTACGGGGACGATACCACAAGGAGCAACAGACAATGACTACCCTGTGGTCTTAACATAAAGAGATATCCTACTTACATACAAACTAAATATACAGTTACAGATAGATACACATAAACGATCACTACAGACAACAGATAGATACTGACGCCTGTTTCACGTTAGATGCCAGGCCTTTCTGGTGCACTAAGCTCATTGGTGTAGGATTAAGGTGCCTTCATCAAAATATGTATATTTGTACATCTAATCTAAAATATCCTACACAAATATTAGGATTTATGGCAGAGAAAATGCAAAACAAGTGATTGCTTCAAAAACAGCACTTCTTTTTTTCTCCACCAATGTCAAAATAAACTAGTTTTTGAACGAGAGGACTATAGTGTCATATTAACATTTTCGCTAAACTTTTTAAAGTGCTAGCAGTATTGTCTATTCATAAGAGAACACTTTCTACCTTTTGAAAAGTTCAGTAAAAATTTTAATGCGATGCCAGAACCCTTTCTTCGAAAACATACTTTATTTTGACATTGCTTGATAACAACAGAAGTGCTGTTTTTAAGCAACCACTTATTTTGTATTTTCTTTGCCATAAATCAGTAACCGCGTATCACATTGGCTCAAACAAGGTCTCAAACTCTAAGTTGAAGCTTAACCTATGCAACTGTGTAAAATTAGAGATAACTGAACCTACAGCTCCTAGTAGCCACACAAACAGGGTATAAATTTTTGGGACACCCTGTAGAAGTTACCTGATTGTTTGTTTTTCCTCCTCAGCAGCTTTGAGTTGAGCTCTAAGCATGTCCATATGAATCGCAATTTCCCGAGATCTTTCCTTCATACTCTGAAATCGAGGAAAAGGCAAAAGTTATTGATCTGAGATTTGCCCATACTTGGCCTAGGCAAAATGTTGAGACATATAAGTTTCAGCCAAAATTAGTTCAGAAAAGCAATATTCGGGCGCGTTTAGGAATATTTCAAACGCCAAAGAAAAAAGTCTATTTACAGTTTACTTTCCTTGTTTTATGATATCTTCAGTTACGAAACATACCTTAATTCAAGCTTCAAAACAGCCCTCGCTACTGGAAAACATCTTCCTAGATCAGATCACTCGAGTTGAATATCACCACTTTTTGGCCAGAAAAGTTGAGTCCTTGGAAATATTTGAATGTGCAATGCGTAGCATACTGCATCGTCACAAGCTACTTGACATTCGAGAAGGAAAACTGAGTAACATGTTAAGTCAAAAAAGTTACCGTTTCGAGTTGCAGTCTTTGCTTTTCCAATGTTAGAACATTATCAGCCTTGTTCCCCAGATGATCTCGAAGCCTCTTTATTTGCAATTTCAATATATTCTCGTCGACCATCAAATCCTGAAACAAAGAACATGCAATTTCATAAATTCAATTGAAATCAAAACAAATTTGTGGCGATGTATGCAACAGTTACCTCCTGGTAAGGGTCCATGCAAATTATGGAATGAGGCAGAGTTGCATCTGTTACATTTTGGTGGCTAATTGAAAATCTTTGTTTTGCAGCCCTTATGACAACGAATTTAAAGTACCATTGTCACCTAGGGTCCTTTGCGGACAGGCTGCAATTTCAGGTGGTCTGAAAATTAAATCTTTATTTGGCCTAAGTAGAAAACATAGATCCCGATCCCCAATGCAATAGTCCAACTAATTTTAAGTTTTTACTTTTGCTGACTTTTCCATGTAAGTTCAACAGCTATGGTGTGGATTCACATTTTGGACTTCGGCTTGCCTACGATTAGAGCCAGTAGGCTACACTTAGGCCTGACATATAGACCAACTGAAAATTCCAGCGCACTCGCAGAGGATGCAGGGAGACGATGGTTCTATAAGTACCAATAACACAAGACGAGGTCATGACAAGGAGGCAATGAAAAGTCTTAATGTTTATGGAATACTGGAAGACTTACTTCCTTATCTGCTGTCATTTTCTTGAGTTCTCTTTCTGAATTTGCATTGTGCAAATTTAATTCCTCTGAAAGGGAAAGAAGTGTAAAAATCCAATGATTTGTTTGTGACAAAACAACACTGCAACAAGTAACTGACTCAGTAATAATTGAATTTCAATCACACCAGCTTGCTGAAAAGAAGCTACTGTACCGCAAAAACTCTATTAGCCTCCTCTCTATCAGTCTTCCTCTCTAATACTTCCTCTGTTAAAAGTCAAAATATGACGTCTCCTCTATGACGTGTCTCCAAAATTACCTCGACTGCAACATCAAGCATTCCCTGTCTATTGAGCTAAAAACGTTTGAATGTTAATTCTGACACAGTCTGCCATAAATTGCTTTGAATTTGTGCATTTGACTCGTAAAATTGTATGTTGATCTCGCAGACTATGAGCCAATAAAGCTGAAATGCTATAACGCTTTCATCTGACTTTGTGAATTGGCCTTTCCCCACCTCTTTAATGTTTAATGACAAGCCACTCTCTATTACGCTCTCTTCTGAACACCTTGACATTAAATCGGCCCCGCGGCTTGAAAACCAATTTACGGCTAAACATTTCGAGGCTAGAAACAATTCTCAAAGGTACTGAAAAGATTCCCTATTTTCTTAGAGGATATTTTACTGCTCTCTGCCTGCTTTGCTATCAGCACGATTTCTCAAAGGTTTTCTGCCACTCCTTTCAATGTCACGATGAAAGTGTTAAACTTCAAAAGTCGAAATGAGTAAGAGAGGTCAGTGCATGAACCATACTGACAAGATAGAGGATAGTTTTTAAAATCCTTGAAACGACTTACCGATTTTGCTTGTAAGGGTTTCTTTCTCTTCTCTTCCTTTAACTTGTTCTCGAGAAACTCTTCGAATGTCATCCTGTAGGAAAATAAAAAGTTAAATGTCATCTTAAAATAGCTAAAAAGGTTTACTGAACTAGTAAATCAGAAACAACGTGACACGACAAAATATGAAACTATGAAATTTATATGCATTTATGAACAAAGTAATTTACTTACACCCAGATTTTTTAGCTGGTTGGTCAAAAGTGAATGAGTTGCATTGTGTTCATCTAAGACGGCTGTCAGTTCCTAGTGGGAAAAAATTGAAGAGATGAAATACCACCGCCTAACGGTGGATAGTATCGTAAAGTTATATGCAAAAATAGCTTTACACCCAGTGATAAAGCATGTCAAGGGTGGATACGCCTATTGAGCCATGTTGTCTTGATATGGGGCAGCTATGACCAAGGACTGTGGCAGCTGTGAAACTCCGAGACTGTTTTCTTTTGCATAAATCAGTCTGGCAGCAGTACTACACAACTGCAGCTGAATCAGGCAAAATGCGTCGGAAAGAAAATGGCGAGTAGTCTTTTAGGAACTTAGATTCAGGGATGAGACTGGACTGAAAAATAATGGAGGATATGGAACTTATGAGGCAATTTGAATAGTTTATAAATGAATAACATTTTCTCATATTCATGGCAATTTTCACCGAAATTTTTGCCGACACTTTCGGGTTGTGATTCCGAAAAACTGACTAATGAGGAGTTAGCGTGAATGGCTACCTTTCATTGCTCTATGCTTCCTGTCCCGTACAAGCCCTTTTGAGCTCCAGGGGCTCATTAAATTTCCGAAACTCTTGAGGATGGCATAAAAGAGAAGGGGATTTATAAGAAAGTTGGGTTACTCACAATGTCGATTGATATGGACATGAATCACATCTGTTTGGTTCTTTAATCCAGTGCATTGTGGGGTAAACTAACAATTTTGCGAGTCAAATAAACAAATTCGACAATTTTTATCCCAAATCATATCTAAACCAATATGCAGCCTTGCTTAGCCAAGTAATTTGAAAATCCTTTGTAAGCTCTGGCATTTGAATAAGTAGGGGGCAGGTTGTTGAAAATTCTTGATTAGAAGGGAGGGGCTTATCAAAGAGAAGGTTAAATATCGGGGAGGCCAATATAACCTACATGCACACTTTACTGCTGCGCAGGAGAAAATGAAAGAAAAGGAAAACAACCTTTTTTCCCTTCTGTCGCTTTCTCCAACGCAGTAGGAAAATCTGTGCACAGGCTATGTTAAATAGAGCCTTTACCGTATTTGAGATTTTTTATACGGCTTCACGAACCTTGATTTTTTCCTGGAGTGCATTTGTTTCATCAGTACTGCGTTCTCCTTGCAATCGTGTTACCTTACGCTCTAGTGTCTGAAGTTGAAAATCCTACGAAATAAGCACGGGTATTATGATCAAAACATACAAAGCTCCTCGAAATACTGAAATTACTTGCAGAAGCACTGGGTCACTGAAAACTAATGTGGCGAATGAAAAGGACGGGGAAAAAATTATCAGTTAACACATTTCATAGGTGTTAAGAAACGCGATAGCTGTTGTTCTTACAGCAGCTATCTTCCTCCCTGTTTCCCTGTGCCCAGTTTTCCTAGTATCCCTGTGTTCTGCGAAATTGTGGGCATTGGGAATCAAGGAGGAATAAAACTGCTATAGGTTATAGAAACAACGATCGCATTACGTAAAGGCGGTGATGTTGATCAATTCAAAAACAGTGTTGTAGAATCACTTGAGCCACGAACCAAATAAACATATTTGCATGTTGCTCTAAGCAATGAAATTACCTATCATTTTTGGACGTTTGAGGTAAAGGAATGTTCATAAATTCAATTTTACCTGTGTTTACAATGCACACTGTGTTTACAGTAGAAGAATAAAAGATACTTCAACCTCTCTATAATTAGCTAAAGTATCTTAATTCTTGATCCAAGGAACCAAATGCCTAAATTCTTAAATCTCTCCGATGTAGTAAAGGTTAAATAGGCGGTTAAAAGGTTAAATAGGTAAATGGATAGTAAGGCTTCAGTTACACGGTACCGAATACCTTTTGTATCGGATAACTCTTTATACCAGATATGCTATTCAATTATGCAGTACCTAGCGATCCGATACAGATTCCATTGGCTATCCGGTAGAAATAGTGATCTGCTGTGAAAGTTATACGAGAACGTATCCAATACACTCGGGGTACCGTATATCCATCCCATACAGGGATATCCGATACACTTTTCACTCCGGAGCCTCAAGTGGCACCAAATCCATGTAATCCTAGTTCCTGTGGTAGTCACCACAGAAGGCCACGCAGTGCAGAGTGGTTGTGGTACCGTGTAACAGGGAACAGGCAACGGTCCCCTGAAGAGCAGTTCTCATGGACTGACGGGGCTACAGTGCCTAAATAAATGAAAATGAAATCAGATAAGTTATTGCTATCCGATACAAAAACTATCCAATACCGTGTAACTGAGGCCTAAATGATTTTTTAAAAATAAGAAATAGTTAATTCCAAGTTCAACTTATCAAGTATTTTAAGTATGATGATTTTCCAAAAGAATGAAGTTAAATCATGGAGTTAAATCGTAAAAAATTGTGCTTACCTGGTTGTATATAATTTCTTGTTGTTTTATTGAATCTTGGTCGAGTTTATTAAGTTTGCTCGAGAGATTACGACTTGCAGCTTTTGCTCCCTAAATGGACAAGAAGAAGTTTTCATATTCTTGGCAAAATATGAAAGCTAATGAAATAAACACCGTACAGTACAAATTACATACTGACGATTATTTCCACCACTCCACAAATCTCTTACATTTTCGTAAAAAATCCTAAAAACATCCTCAAAATCCAAAATATCGAAAATTCGTAAAAGTCGCGAAAATAATTAACCACAACAATTTCCCACAACAAATGATAAAAATTCTCAAAAATTCTTTCAATAATTCTTTGAAAATCCTAGAAATTGTTTAAACCTCAAAATCTTACAAAATCTCGGAAAATCTCGAAATCATTTGACAAACTAGAAAAATTTTGAAGATCTCAAAAATTCAAAATTCTTAAAAAGCCTTGAAAATTAAAAATAGCCTCTGATATGTCAGAAAAATCTAAAACATTGTGGAAAAATCAGAGAGATTCTAAATATCTCAAAATCTCACATGCTATTTTTCGAATGATTTGCTCTTCGGAAATTTCATCTTAGATGGAAAATAGAGACGAAAATTAATGTTACGGCACCTGTATTTCAGCTGATGTATTTGTTTCCATTTGCTTGACTTGATAAAGTTCTTGTGTTTTGCGAAGCTAAGAGAAAGACCAATTTGATCAAATATCAAAAATATCAGATTATTTATCATCTTAGACTGTGTTGACATGATGCCAGCAAATTCTGAAAACGGTAAAACATGTTATGGATGAGCCTCCCATTCGCATCAAAACGGTACATTTTTTGCCGGCAGATTTTGAAACGATAGATTTGATAATGCAATTGGGCCACGAAAACGACAGAATGGACGCCGAGGGACAGGTAGAGAACGAGAAGAAGACCAAAGCGTAGATCGAGAGATGATATCGAGCAAAATGTAGGAAGTAAATAGATGCAAGTGACACAAAATTGCCATAAGAGTGGAAGTGTATGTGGAGGCTTTCCAACAGCAGTAATCGGACAGGCTGAGAGGAGAGGAAGAAGAACTCTTACCGGCACATGTAAAAAACGGCATCGTGCGAACACAAGTTCAAATTTTGCTACCGGCACATTCTACGCCATTTCAAAATGTGACAACATCGTGTGTAGGCAGTCTTAGGCTTTCCTTATACGTGCTTTTTCATTCCATGAGTAAATTCTTATTCTTAACGATGTATATGGTTTATCATGCATAGCAATGGCAAAAGAGTAGCAACATCTTTGAGACCCTCTAAGAGGCTCCACCATCAAATCGTAAACAAATTCGTAAAAAACCATTGTTTTAAAGCACGTGCCCATTTTTGTCTGCAGTTTTTTTTTGGTGGCCTCACCCAAAGAGAGACCGTTTAAAGTCCACTTATATTAACGTAACTATTGGCAACATGAATGTTTGATTTGTTGCTCTGTGAAACCTAAAGATTTATCATTAAAATTACGCTTTTATTTCGCAAAAAGATGAAAGACTGAGTGATAATGCCTTTCAAAGAAATACAAAATCATTAGACTCGATTACATGTCCTAGTCTCGCTTTAAGCCTGAAGCGATAACGCTACAACTACGACTCATTTCCTTACTTGTAGAAACGGACTAGCTCCTCCGTACTGAAACCTTTTAGCTCTTCAACGAAACGTTCGATCAAGTGGCGTTGGAGTTTCTATCGCTATTAGAGACCTTTAGCAGCCAGGACGGCAACGCCAACCAGAACGTCATCTTGTATGATACAAACTGAGTATAGTTTCCCACTTTACCTTCCCACGTTACCTTCACATATTCTAAAATAAGACGAGACAAAATCTCCTTCTTCATCTAAATACTTCGCAACGCTCTGCTTCCTTGATAACCAACATTTAAAATTACTGAGTTTCACTTTGAAGATCCAGATCTGAAGAGCAGCACGTTAGAAATAGGATTTCCAAGTTGTGCAATTGAAAAGGACAACTTCACAGACTCTCAAGGGAAGCAAATTCGAGCGGAAAACAAAGAGTCTTTTCAAGCCAAAGTTCGGAAACAAAGGGACATTTGCGTTGTCGTTGCATTCACCGTCCTAGTTGCTAAAGGTCCCTATTGTGTACAATCGAACTGGTTAGGGTTAGGGTTAGGGTTAGGGTTAGGGTTAGGCTACCGTTCGATTGGGATTTCCTTGTAGAATTTAGTTGTTGGGGCTAAATCATCTCCTATTTTTTCTCACGACCACCGGCTCTAAAATGCCTTGAAAATCAGTTTTCTACAACTGCTGTACCATAAATTTTGGTATCAGTACTTCGGTAAAGGATTATTCTTATCATCATCGCAAAAGGCGCTTTCAACTAAGCCACATTCTGACAAGCAGACGACGGTCAACAGCTCTGGAGAAATAAGGCCCTCGGTAGAGCGACAACAGCAACGACAATTCAACTCAGAATATGAACGCAACTTGAGGATCTATGGGTCCTGATGAAGTGAGGCTACAAAATCATCGCTTTTATATCGATTTGGCGACATGATTCCTTCAAACATATACCTGTTTCTCTCTGAGCCTGTGCAATTCCTTTTCCACTTCATGAATCCTCGTCTCTTCATTCTTCAACACTTCTTCAAGCCTATAAGCTCGATCCTCAGCACTCAATTTAGTATCAGCAGCAATTTTAAGTTGCTCATAAAGATTTTCTCGAGTTTGTTGGGCTTTTTGTAACCTAGAAAAAATGTTTAGAATTATACTCTAAGATTTTTAAACACATGGCAATTATAACGCAAAGAATGCCTGAAAGAACGTATGATAAAAGAATGCTACAATTCTGTACTAAAATAATGCAATAAATGACTAGTGATGCATCCTGAGGTTCAGATACTTCTGTGATACAAAATTTTCTTTAAAAAAGAGCTATGCTATGAAAATTCAAATGAATCAAGAGTCAATATACTTTTCATGTTTATCAACAACTTCTTTCTTCAGCTGTGAACATCTCTCTCGCATCGCTTCAAGATCTTTCCCGGTTCGATCCACAGTGTATTTCAGAGTTTCAAGCTGTGAAAAATCACTATGGATAACAACAGTGAAAGAGAAAAGATTACTATGAAAATAACCATGAGAGCACATAGTTCTAAAAAATCAGCGCGGCAATTTAAAATACTGGGTGAGTCAAAAAAGGGCCGGAATTTGAAAGGCTACTGCTCGCTTACTATATAAGCAATGCTATTTTGCAATATCTGATTCATTAACTAACAAGTTCAGTTATTTTCAGAATATTTCCTGGCTGAAATCTGTCAATCAAATCAGATTTTACAATGGATTTTCTAAAAAAAGGCCTTTTGAGCAGCCTTAAAATCGTGCTAAAATCAGAAGAAAGTTTCCCAAATCCTGCAACATAAGGAGTAAAATTTTGTTTACTTAAGGGGGCTTTAGTCCCTTGGCAATTTTTTGAAGTCTTTTTTTTACCTTTCTTGCAAAACCAATTTTATTTCTTATGAAAGCCCCCTTAAGTAATCAAACTTTACAACTCTTGCACAATCAAGTGCCGCTTGCTAAACCTAGTTTGCATTATTTTTGGAAAAAATGGCAGCTCTATTGCCAAGAACCAATTAACTGAGTTAACTCTACATAGTTTTTGGTTGTACTTTAATTTCAAGTAACCAGCAATGATAATGTGGATATTTACCTCATCATAGAACAGGATCCTTGCATTTTCACTGTTTTGATAATCAATGCGAAACTTCGCAGATTGTCGTTCAGCAAGAGCAATCTTTTTCTCCTTCTCTTGGTTATTTGCAAGTTCTCCCTCCAAAAATTGCTGGAAAAGAAATTTCAGTTCAAAGAAAGAGTTGTCTACAGGAAAGAATTGTCTACAAGAAACTTGCTAAATATCAATTTAGAATTTCTTCCAGAAGAGATGGTTTATACAGCAAATAGTGCATTCCAACATTAAAAGTTTTGCTTATCTTCTCCATTCCTCAATTGTTTGTCAGTTCTGTTTCCAAAATTGCTGAAAAAGAAGTCTTGGTACGGATATAAGGCATCTACAAATTCAAAACTCCTCAGTATCATTTTGAATTTTTTTCGCAGCAAACAGGCCAACATAGCAGAGAACATATCTCAACAACAGATTCTTTGCCTGGCTCAACGATCAGGTTTGAAAGGTTAGTTTTACATGATATGATATATTTTGACTGGGTATTCATAAAGGTATATATTGTGAAGGCCTAGTCAACTGCATTCAACATGTCATTGATATGCTGAAAGCAAATGGATAAAACATTGGCTAGGTATAGCCAAAGCTTTAAAAAATACCTCAATCCAACATAAAAGTGGCTCAAGCAACTTGTCATTAAATTCCAGCCAATCACGTGATAGTATTCCCCATTAGTGCAGACAATTTACCCAAACATGGTGTGTCATGTGTCACAGTCAATTGTCTTTGCACGGCTATTCTCATCAATGACTTATTGATGCCTAGATTTCCTTATCAAGTTTCAGCTTCCACATGTCTGGTCATTAAAACTATGAAAACAAAGTGATCATGGTTCATGCAATGTATTTGCCACAAAATTTGGTGCGAAGACAAAGCATTTCCAAACAATCACCATGAGTCACAGAAGTCACAAATAATGCTCCATCCCGAAAGGACTACAGAAAAAGTTGAAATTGAAGGAGCATTCTTATTCAATTAGAGGTTAAACAAAAGGCCTGGTAACCGCAATTAGCTTATGCATAGACCCATAATTCTAAAAAAGAGAGTCTACGAAACAAAACGCAAAAGCTAGCTATGAGGTTTCTGGATTTCTAGAAACTTAATTTATGAAGCCTTTATTTTGATGCATTTCACAAATGATTTGAAAAGAGGACTGGAATAATTGATTGGGTGGCTGTAGCAAGCAACCCTTTGCTCTTTGTTTCTTAGGCCTCTTTCTTCTTTTGGAATAATGGACCTATGCGTAGGCTAAAGCGCAAAAAGCTGCAAAAGAAAATAGCGCACTTTTCAAACAACAAACAAACCTGTCTCTCATTCATCGTGTCCTCATTTCGACGCACGAGCACCTTTAACTCTGCCAGTTTCTAAAAATGACAAATGATGAATTAAAGTAGTGATGACTAAACATTCACAAGGAGCATTGTGGCAACGGACTACAACACAGCCCACATGTACAATACAGCAAACACTTACATATTCATTGTAAAAGAAGAACTGTATGCTGATTTGTAAAATTACAGGTTCATATAAGTGGGTGCTTACTGCATGGTGCAAAGACCGTTTCTATTCAAAGTATCTGTTTTGGGGTTCCTGTTCTTCAACCAATTAAAATATTTTGATTGGGCTTCCTGCCATCGATGGGAAAAATTTCTCACACCAGTAAAGGCCGACCTCCACTTTAGTAGTTTTGGTCGGCGATGTGTGTGTTTTCCTAGTGTGCATGCTCTTTAGCAACAGAGCATGCGCTAAAGGAAAGGTCGCTGGTCGCCGACCGAAAGTACTGAAAGTGGAGGGTGGCCTTAACAGTACATGAGGTCAATAAATTTCTACTACTTTGGGAAAGAACAGAAAATAACAAAATAATTGAAGATCACACTTGTGTCAAAGGAGCAATTAACGCTGACCTTAGAAACCCACCATCGCAACTGGCAATCTAGGATACTTCGGCTACAATAAAGATTCGCTATCTAAATAAGGCATCGAACATCACATGTAAAAATTCCCTGACAACCAGAGCATTATTGTTCTGTGAAACCCTCCATAGAAAGCTTGGGTGTAAGCGAGTCATTCCTTTCAAGTGTTACATCAAATTACAGTACATTGAGTAAAGTTTTGAATTCACATGAACTCTGCCCAACATGGAGATTACATTGGTTTCTTGGCGAATTCTTATATACTGACTAGCTTTTTAAATATATACATTCTGCATGGATAAACTTCCTTGACAAACTCTAGAATAGACTAATTAAAATCCAACCATTTACAGTTAAAGTGAATGACCTTAGATATATAGCGCTTGTCTATAAATAGGACAAAGAAACACCTAATCTCTTCATTGTTTTCGTTGGCTCTGCTTGCGTTCGCCATGAGCTGGATTATCAAATACAATAGGCTATTTATAAACTTATGCGATCTCATCTTTTAACTCAGGTTATTCACTTTAAATAGCATTACAAAATGTACAATTATTCTTACCAGTGTAGCAACATCCATATCATGGTCTCGTTTCTGCATTTGTTGAATGGTAGCCTCCCACTGATGCAGTAATTCTTGGCGTTCTGCATGGCTCTTTCTGAATGCTTCAGCAGTTTTGTCAAGCTCTAATTGAGCAGTCAAAGTCTGAGTAATTTCATGTTCAAGTGCCTTCCTCTTGGCAGCTCTTTCATCAGTCATATTTTGCTGCTTCAGTGAAAGTTCCTTGACTTTGCCTTCATCAGATCTTGTGTATTTCTGCAGGGTCATTGCATCATCATCCCTTCTAGCAGATTCTTCTAACCATGCTTCAAGAGCCTTTTGGTCCCAATTCATCTGATCCTTTAGTTGTTGCAGTGCCTCAGTGCCTTTGAAAATAGTATTCTGTAAAGAAAGATTAAGAAAGATAAAATGAAGTGAAGGTACGGATGAAGTTGCAGCTCTTAGCGCCAAATGCTGGAGTCACAGGCAAAGCGCTTATCGAGTCTGTGACCACGTTTCATGAAGCTCAAGTAGTGTGGCTCTACGGGCTTCAAACCCACTCCACCTAACATAAACTGTTCTGGCTGCAAAGCCAGAGGTACACTACGACACCACAGCACTTTCACAAGACTTTTACCTCACCAATATATTTTTGACTGGCTTCACCACTGCAGCATTTGCTAAGAACTAAACAATTATGGTCGATCAAAATCTCAACATATTGTGTCATCATCTTCTCAGTGTCGTTAATGCCACAGTACCTTGCGACACAAGGAAGAAAAAGAGAATTCACAAAATGCATGCTCAAAACCAATAGAAATGAGATGTTACCAGAGATCAATCAATTTTGATTTGCTTACATCTACTGGTGAGGTACCAAAAAGTTTCTTGTTGCATCCTCGCACTACTAACCCTTCATCAAACAGTTACAGAGAATAAGATTATCCTGAAAATCTTCCTGATTGTTCTAATTTCGCTTCATTTTACCTTCTTGAGCACAACTTTGCAATGTCTTTCAAGAACAGAACATGATCTAGTAAATTCAAAGTACTAAAGATGCTTCCACTTACTTCATAGATATTTTTTCTTTCTTTCAGTGTGTTTATCTCTCTGGTAATTCTCTGTATTTCAGCATTCAGCCTGCCTTGTTCTCGTTCAGCTGTAAACAGAAATGACTATTTTACATACTCAACATAACAACTGATTCATGCACCTTAAAAACAATTTCCCTATTATTGAATCTTTGAAGCTCCAAAAATATTCCCTAACAGGATTACCTTCCCTCTATTACCAACAGTTTTTCACAGGGTGTTGAATCTGTCACTAGTGTGCAATCACATCATTTCATACAACAATTACAGTACAAATTGGTTTGTTCCTTGGCTTATTCTTTAAATTTGATGGAATACAGCATATCAACTCAAAAAAGGTCCTTGCTGTAAAAACATTCATACTTTCTTTGAGTGTTTTCAAAGAAAAATTTCTGACCCAAAATAAACTTAGCACCCAAAGTTTAGTCTCCATTCAAATTTTTACAATCCTAGTTTTCTTACTGAAAGGTGTAAATTGCCCTCCAAAACCTTCTTGTAAATTTCTTTAGCTTTACATGACTTAAATGAGCTGCCTTGCTTTCTGTAACAAAATCTAGGTTAAATTTTGATCTGACTTTTTACAAAATTCACATTGCTCAGAATTAAAGTCACTTTCTATTTCTGAGGTTAAAAATTTACACTGTCATACAGTATACAAATTAAATAACTGGGGAACATCCAAAATGTAAACTAGAATTTGTTACATTACTTCAACCCATGTAAATGGCTTCTTGATTTTTGCAATTTTCCATTTCATTACCAGTTCCATTTGGTAACAAAATTGATTAAGAACCTACCAACTTGTTTCAGATGATCTTCTGTGGTCACCTCTCTCTTCTTTGCTTGGCATAAGTCCTAACAAGAAAAGAGATTGATGTACAAGATGGAATTAGACTACAGACATACCATCATAAATACAAGCCAGCAACACAGCATCCAGACTGTAGAGTGTGGCAGTTTTCAACGAGATCTTTGGTTTGATTCAACTTTCTCTTATTCCTTGTTGTTAATTTTGAATAGATTCATTGCCCCCCCCCCCAGGTGAGCAAATTCATACAGTATCACATACCTACATCACACAAGATGCCCCACAATGTGTCATAAATACCAGAACAGCATTAAGAAATAACAATGAAGGAGTGTCTCTGCAAAATACTGACAGACAATTACTTACCTGTGTCTGTTGTAACTCTTGGCGGACATTCTTAAGATGATCTGACATAGAATGAATGCGAGTAGTAAATACATCCACTTCCTCTTGAGTTTTTGCTATTTCTTTTTGAATTCTTTCAAGCTGAAACAAAAAGTTACCAATTAGTTTCCAATTTACCTATGTTTGGTCATCACTTGAAACAAGATCTTGTAACTAAACGTTCTAGAACGTACACTGGAAAACTCCTTTTGGAAAGCGGCTGATTTTGGGCCTAAACAAACCATGATGGGCCCCACTCTTACTCTACAAACATTTATCACTAAGATTAACTCACCTCTGCTTCATATCTCTTATTTTCTTCATTAGCAATAGGCATAGCAATGCCTTCATCGAAGCTCATCTGGCTCAATATGTCCTCCATCTTCGCAGATATCGTTTGAAATCAAGCGACTTTGCAACAGCTCAGCTCTCCTTGTCCGCCATCAAAACTCACCCAAACCGTTGTTGTTGTATGGATGCTGTTGCTTGGTTATCCATTGCGCATGCGGGATGACTTGCTATCTATCTATAAATTTACTGCACATCAACCTACAATTAGGTTATTACGCACAAGTCCAGGTTAGTATATTAGTGTGTCTAATTGTCAATAAAAATCAATAACTACATTTACAAAAAGAGAAAGAAAATTATGAGTAATGAGTTTCTCCTACTCAAACAATGTCAAAACACTTGCTGTTACTTTAGGCACTTTACACCGTCAGCTACTCCAAAGCGATTGCAATAAAAAAATAGTCATCACTGCATCATTGGAATCACTTGCCGAAATCATTTTTTCAATTTTCAATTCTGGTACTGTACACTGATTCTGTGCAACCTGGATTCATATAGCCTGATAACCAGCCCAGTATTAGGATTCATAAAGATAAGAAATAATAATATTAATGATGGCATTGAGGATACGGAACACTTTTTGCTGCTCTGCCATGCCTATGCTTTGATCAGGTGTGATCTTCTCGACAGCGTAAATGCGATTCTGCAAACAAATGGTTTATCTAACCTTTCTTTACAAGAAATGACAAAAGTTCTCCTGTATGGTCATGAAAGGTTACCGGCTGATGCAAATAAGAAAATCTTATTGGCGACATTAGAATACATCCATGCTTCAGAACGCTTTCAATAGACGAATTGGAAACTAGAAGTCCTAGTTACTATAGTTTCTTCTCTCATGTCACGTGGTATATAGCACCTTGTACTTGTAAATTTTATTTTAAGTATCTGTATTTATTGTAATATTAATTCTATGTATGCATAGCGTTTTGTAAATGTTAGTCTTGTTGCATGTCTCTATGTTAAAGGCCATGGGGTTGTCATTGTCCCGTGCTCCTCTTGGTATCGTCCTTGTAGTGTTGCATAGTTAATCTAGTAGTATAGTAGAACGTAGCCTTGTAATTGTAATACTTTATATGGATAGAAAAAAAAGATAAGAAATGTTTGTAATTTGTAGCTTTAATTTCCTTGGTCACTCAAATATGTTTTCACGGTGTAAAGTGCCTAAAGTAACAGCAAGTGTTTTGACATTGTTTGAGTAGGAGAAACTCAGTAGAAACTTTGAATAGCAGAAATCCACCAAAAGGTAAGGATGCGATTATAAACCATACAGTGACAAAATTTGCTGTGATCATTTCGAGTGATAAGGGAAAACATGCTAAGATGATCAGCATCAGATCACCTTTTGAATTTGGTTCTTTGCGAGCTATTTTGATGGAGAGCTGACAGATAAAACCTTTTGGAAGAGTTTGTGGAATTCGTGTTGTTTGTCTTGCCATCAATCATTACAAGAAGATTTCTTCAGATAATTTTTTAAAGAAGTATCATTTTAATCATCGAATCACTAAAATCGTTGATCGACTGAAAGTTTTTGCATTGCAACTTTGCAACGAGGATGTTTTACCAGATAGAGGCTATTTGGCCTAAGCGTGACCATCACAACTTCTGCAGTGTCAAACAGAATCTCAGAGCAGTGAGAGGTTTAGTTTCTCAATTAAATTCACTAGAATTTGATAATGGAGGAAGAAAATAAGGAAGTAGATAGTGATGAAGATGCCCCAGAAGATATACAACAATCCAAGGCACGAGAAGTTGCACAAGAACGCCAAAAGCAGGAAAGAGAGGTGGTAAAGCAGTTGAAAGAAACAAAGAAAGAGAAGAGGCGAAAACGGCATGAAATATTAATTGAACAAAAAGATAATAAGAAGGCAAAGTTGCTCAGTAAACTACCTGATGACATTTTAGAAATTCTAGCTGCAGAGGATGATAAAAAAGGAACAGTGGAGGATGGTAAATCCGAGGCAAATGGTGGAGATAAGCCAAGTGAAATTGCAAGCAATGTTGTGAAACAATTGAGGTCCAGCAAAGGGGGTCATGAAAATACCAAAACGAAACAGAGGAAGAAGAAAAAGGAAGCAATTCCAGAGTCAAGTGATGAAGATCTTGGGGATTTAGAAGATGAAACTCTGGATGAGCAAGAAGAAAATGAGAAAATTATTAAGGCTTGTGTTCTGAAGCAGAAATTTAAACCAGAAGAAAGCAAAGCCAAGGTTGGAAGAGACTTTTTAAGAGAGCAGCTTTATGGAAATAGGATCAAGAGAGTTAGCTCAACTTCTTTGAAAAATTCACGTGTTTTAGACCGTGGTGCTAAACCAAAAGCAAAATTTTAATGTTTGTTTAATGTATTTTGTGAAGAAAAATGTTTGCTCAGGAAATAATTTCTTGTCAACAGTTTGAATCTGTTTACACTGAACATAACATTATGCTGTATAGATGCTCTTTCTTCCAAAAAATTATTTCAACTGAAACAAAGCAATTGTACAATGCAGGGCCTTTTTGGACCCACTCATGAAATGAATGGCAAATAAAATTGATGAACTAGCAAATATAACAGTGGGGTCTGTCTAGATTTGATAATCAGGCAAAAGAATAGATATATACTCATGATTTTTAAATCTCATATGATCGATTCAACTAAAAACATTTTTTATGTTAATAGAATTTTATTACCATGAAAACTGCTCTAAACTAAATCTTCACAAAATTTAAAGGTAGAAACTGCAAAGCCAAATTATTGATATCATTTTAAAAACTATCTAAAATTTTGATATGTTTTAAAAGAAGAAATCTAAACAAACCTTCTAATAAGGGGAAATTATTTTATTAACTTCTTCCAGCACAGTCTCGATTGATCTGTCAAGTTTCAATGCATCTTCGATTCTGAAAGAGAAATAATGAAAGGTTTTAAGAATCAAGTGATACTGAATAACTGTTAGGTTGCATTGCCTCCAAGAAGGCTGTAAGATTGGCTCAAACAGACTTTTGACCTCAAAGCATTGACAAACCTAATTTCAACATAAGACCTTGGGACATAATTTTTTGTTTTCCCTTTACTCTGAAATTGAAGAAGTTATTTCAACAGGTTGAACTTTCAAATTATGCAGATTAACACAATTATTGCCTGAACAACTTATAGCATTACAGCAGACTATGATTAAAGGCAGTCTGTCACGTATCTGATTGGCCGCTACAATCAGAGATCAACACAACGGATTTCTTTGTGAATCTGTGTATTTGAAACAAAGGAGGGCTAATTTTCTTGACTTTTTATGGCCGTAGAAAGTCAGAGGATCATCAGCCATTCAAATTTCGTATTCTTCGTATTGTCATTATCACCCAATCAAATGCGTGACAGACTGCCTTTAAAGCCATCAAAACAGGGAACATACCTGATGAGCCAAAAAATTTTTACCCGTTTAGCGAGTTGTAAAATAGAAAGTATGTGGTTGATATTAAACACTAAAATATCAGTCTATCATTCAAAGGCTAAATCATATGCGAAAATTTTGTTTGGTAAGATTGCTCATTTGAAAGACCCAAAAATTAGTAACCTGCCTGTAAGTAGTTTCTACAGGAATCAACGATTCCACATTCCTGGTCCATGATTTATTTGGCAATGGAATTTGAATTCAATGCATTTATCACTGTCAGGAATAGAATTTTAATTGCAATAGCAAGTAAATCATGGAACAGAATGGAACGTGGAATTCCCTTTCCCATCTATGCCCCTTACAGACATTCCTCTAATTTTTGGGTCTTAATGATGAGTGATTTAACCAAATAAAATTTTCATATCTAAGTTGCCCTTTGAAATAGATTTGACATGGATTTGACATGATAGTTTTGAATATTGGCCACATACATTTTATTCCACAGCCAACCAAATAAGTAAACTATTTTTACTCATCCGGGATATTGCCCAAGATTTCTAACCGTGCTCCTTTGCAACCTTTTATGTATGACATGACACATCTACAAATCAAATGAATTAGAATTTCGTAAGACGTAGATAATCACAAGCAAGTCATTTCGCATCATCATCAATGCCTTCGCCCGCACGGTCTCATCATAAATGGAGTCATTGTAAAAAAGTTTTTATTCTTTTCTGATTGATAACTCTTTTTCAAAATAGGATAAAAGTGGTCTCAGTTCTAATACCTTTCTACCAACGCTGTCACGCTTAGATATTCAAAAACGTTGCTGGCCGATTTACCTTGGATAGCAAACCCCATCCCCAATAAGGACCTCGCTGAAACGATGGCCCGCCGAGGACAAGGAGGAAAATTTGTTTCACGCTAAGGTGGAGTTTAAACAGCCCCCGCCTTGTTTCTGTTATTTCCCCGTTGAAATCTTTTCCCCGTCGAAAATGATACAAGCTCCACAATAGATGACTGCCGAAATTTTCCTGTCCCCATGGTGAAAGTTTCCCCGCGGTATTTTTAATGTCCAGCGGTTCATTACCGAGGTCTCTTTGGGTAACAGCATAGACTAGAGAAGATGATATAAAAGCATGCGATCAACGAGCTAACAGTGAACTTGCCACCAGTCTATTTCATCATATGTAGTAAGTCAATGTGAAAGTTAAAGATGCACATTATTTCGCTCTTCCCTTTCCCAATTTTTGTTTACAAAATACCAGTAGATTTGGGGCAAGTTAAGGCAAGTTAACGCAATTGCACATTTCAAACCTACCTGCACTTCAAAGTAATCCACTCCGAACTTGTCAATTCAGCATTTCTAACAGCAATTTTCATTCGCATTGAAATGTTCTTAAGCATCAGTCTCTTCTCGTGATTATGATTATCATTATTCCATTCTGGTAACCTGTTGATGATTGGCCAGGCCATCAAAACATAGTCCAATAAGGATGCCCATAAACCAGCTCTGAAGAATGTCTCACATTGATCAAGACAGTTTGCCTGAAACGAAATACAAAGAAAGGCTAATATGCTCTTATGTTGTTTACGCAGCATGTTAATTTTACCATGGGTCGTTAGAAACTGCATTTGTGAGTCATTACCGGTTTGTCCTTGCGTGGCGGATGAAATTATTTGCTTCTACGGAGGAGCTAGCGTAAATATTTGTACAAATATTTGCACAAATATTTGTATTTTCCTTAGCAGCATATACGCTTAACTACAGTGTCTAACTACCCATGATTTCACCGGAGAAGAAATGAGCCAAATTGAGGGATCTAGTAATGAACATTTTCTCCTCTCCATATTTCTATTGCAAAAACTAATGGAACAATTCAAGAAAACTTTAAATTCAATTGTGATTTTTGCAGCAACGACTAAGTTGGCGTGCAGAGGAGAGTGCTGAGTTGAAATCTTGTAATAGCTCCATGCAGTACCCAACTTGGTAATAAGTATTTGGAAAAAAGGGCCATTTGGTAGCTATTCTGCAAGACCCTCGAACCGACTGGACCCCTTGTTAGGCCACAATGGAAGTACCCCCACCCCGGGAGGAGTCCGAATTTTCAGATTTTTTATCATCGTCGATGTCTCCAATGAAAGTGCGCATTTCAGTCTTGTTATTCATGTCCTAACTAGTACCTTAACACGTACAAAGAAATTGGTCTGGCAATCGTCAGTGTTCCTTTGCAGCATTAAGTCAACGCCAAGCTAATTTTGTTATGTTGGTTTCCCTGTGATCTTATTTCCCTGTGATCTTATCACAGTATTTTACCACTTTTTCAACAATTTCTGCTCTTTAAAGGCATCAACTAACAAACAAAATGTTGTGCTGCTCACATTAAAAGCATGCAGATGCTTCATCGCTCTCTGATAACAGAATTCATCTCTTGTTGATCCAATATGGTAGCTTGGAAATGATTTGTATATCTTATCCAGTAGTAGCTCCAATGTTCTCTTTAACGTTAGCAGATCTGGTTGCGGACAAATTTCATGCAGCTCCTGTAACAGAATTTCTTATGGTCATGATATAGTAGTGTACCGCCAATAAGAAACTCAAATTTGATAAGCACAGACCCTTATTTTCTAAATAAAACTCCATTATAAGAAAATGGTACAGGCCTCAAAAACTTGTTTTTGTGTAAATTAAGCAAAAAGCACCTTCCTAGAATAATTGTAGCCACTCCTGGGAGGGAACATTTGCAAATACAGATCAAAATGATACATTTTGTATCACAATCAAAGAGTTCCTATCTGAGTAGCTGATTGATAATGTACATGACTTTCTTGATAAGAAACTTTACTCTTATTTGAGATTTGATTCGATTTATAAGAAACTCGTCGCACTCGTCGATCAGTTGCTTTGTTTCACACCTCAATTCAAAGCGATTAGCGAATGCTACCCTTTCTCGTTTCCCCACTATTCTCGTCTCCCCACACCATAGGCTCTGGTACCCAGGGTAAGCGAATGCAGACAAAAGAAATCCTCTCAACCAGTAATTCAAAACAAACACAGCCGCAAAAGTTGCCCTAAACCAGTAGTGCAACTCTCACTTTGAGCGGCAAAGGGAGGTCTTTAAGAGAAGTTATGTGCTTAAGACGAAAGAAGAAGGGTAAATCTAACGTTCTGTCTCGCGGATTTTGTTTACGTGATTCAGAAGCCGAGCTGAGGGCATTACAATTCTTGCATATTTATTGCTCAGATGTAAACAGTTACTACTCAGCTCCTTGTTTGGGAGGATAGAATTATGATCCATGGGCAAATCAGCTCATATGCTGAAATATCGGCATAAGCCACTACTAGACTAGCCTGACTCACAGACCAAAACGAGGAACTCGTTTGGTCTGTAAGTCCGGCTACTACTAGACACATTTGGCCAAGGTTGTTTTACATCCACTTCAAGCCACGTGATAAAACATCTTTTTGAATTATATGACATATTTTGTATCACGAGATTTTGTGCCATAAATGAAAAAATAGCATAACCTTCCAAGAGTATAGTCAGATGATTTATATTGGGAAAACAAACCTTAAGGCTGATTTCCAGTCAGTGGAACTTTCCGAGCAGGCAGAAATTCTTTTTTTTGTGAGAGAAATGTCGCTCTGAAATTGAATAGATAGTTATGGCTGAGCAACTTCTAATTGTCTAAAATTCTGCCCGCTCGGAGAACTCCGTTGACTGGGAATTGGCCTTTGCGAGGGGCATTTCACTCATTCCAAAAAGCGTACGAGACTTTTCAGAACAACAGGATTTCTACGAATTTCTGAATTTTCCTTGAAAACTAAAGGATTTTTGCAAAGATGTACGAGGCTATTTGGTAGTGAAATGCCCCTTAGTCTACCTGCAGTGAGAGTTTCTGGACGGATCCAGCTGCTAAAATACCTTTTCGAAATTTGGGTTCAACTGTACTGCTTGCAAGATCATATCAGTGAGTTGTTCCTTTGTCAATCCTTTCAATTTATTGCTTAGCTTTACCGAATTCTTTTGAATCTTTTTTACCCCAGCGTTCCTTTTCACTCGTCTCGTATCGGTTTTCTCCGCTGAACTAGGCTTCTTTTTCAAGGATGAACTAAAAATCCGTGGTATAAGTGACACATCACTGCCATGTCTCTCTAGTTCCGCTCCTAACTTCATCTGTGCGATCGAACTGGAGTAATCTTGACCAGCAGACCCCAAGCTCACAACTTCCTTCGCTTCACCAGATGAATGTGCGTTTTCCTGAAGTTTTCCAGAAATAGTTTGAGGGGTACTTAAATCGAGATCTTTCGCTGACTGGAAGCAATTTTCCTTTACAATATTTCTCTGTGGCTCGCATTCTGTTTTCGATGCACATCTTCCCATTTTGACAGATCGAACATAAACTTGTAGACCAATCGAGTATGAGGGTGAACCCGAGCTAGACGCTACACCACAGTACTAAACGCAACTCATGTTTACATCTATTTGTACCAACATCTTGCCGCAAAGGGACAAACTTCGAAGACTATCAGAATAAACTTATATCCCCTACGGAGGACTAACAAAGAATTAGATACAATATAATTTCTGACAATGTTCTGCTTGCCTGTCGCTCATGTAAGAATTCATTCATCTGGGATTCGGGCTGTTTCATGTCACATAGATAGAATGAAAACATTTGATTCAATTGGGAAAAAAAATTTTAAGGAAAAACGTACAGCCTTTCTTTCGGATAGGTATTCTATTTTTTCGGCTCGCCAGCTAGACTGATTACAAGCCGTAGTTTCGCTCCTCCGCCAAACTGATATACCCCGCTACCACGGTCTCGGTTTGGTCGGCCCGGCCCCGGTCTCACTGTAATCAGTATACTCGCCAGCTTCAGCAACAGGTAATAGGCGATACTACTCTTATCTAAGACATCTGAGAGGCTAACTTTCCGAACCAATGTTTTAATGAAAGGTTCTGTTGTACAGTTTGAAGCTGCAAGTGTATGAAAACATGGATATACAACTTGCTTGGTACAGAAAAAATCACATGAAGAAACAAGTTGTTAACTCGACGCAGGAATACTGTTTCATCTCTCAATTTGCTAGCAGCATATCATACAATAAATTCTGATTTTGAATTAATTCCTGATTGCAGTCAACACAATCCCCCATCATGATATTGGTTATCCCCGCTGAAAAAGCACCATTTTCAAAAATTTTCCGCTCAGTATTTTCGATGTAAGGCGGGGTCATTACTGGGGGTGTCCAGTGCAAAAGTGTAATTACTCGCTTTGTAATTTCAATCATTAACACAACCAGGCCGTAGAAAGCGGAGGAGCGAGGAGCAGGTAGGGCTCAAGCCCACCAATATTTTCGAAAACAATGGTGCTATGTCACAAGCATTAATTAGTTGTATTGTTCTCTATTGTTTTACGAACAATTGCCCCCCTAAATCAGCGGCTGCTTCCTACGGCCTTAAACACAACGAAAAAGTCTGTACTTCAACGAGGATAGATTTTGTAATACAAATAGCAACTGTTACTTTAACTGACACCTCAATTCAAAGCGATTTGTGACTGCAGACAGAGGAGATTCTCTCAAGCGGTAAAGCGAAACAAACACGGCCGCAAAAGTTGCACCGAAACCAGTATGAAAGACTCTCACCTCGTGCAAGCGAAAGGTGGTTTTAAAAAGCAGCTCTGTGCTTATAACGACAGACCGAGGGTAAACCTAAAATTCTGTCTCGCGGATTTTGTTTATTTGATTCAGGAGCTGTGCGGTAATTGCCTCATTTAAGCCCAAAATACCCAAGAATTATAATGCCTTCTGCTCGGCTTCTGAATCATAAGAACAATACCCTTCTTTTCTTTCATTATACGACTTCTCTTGGCAACCACCCTTCGCTTGGACAAGGCAAGGCGTGAGTTTGCCCCATTGGTTAGGGATGATTTCTGCGGCCATGTTTTTTTGATTGACCGGTTGACAAAATTTCCTTTGTCTCCAGTTACTAATAGCTTGGAATTGAGGAGTCAATCAAAGCAAATGTTGTTGTAATACAAAATCTGTCCTCCTTATGTACTTCAGTTTTTCAAACTGCGGTTTATATCATGAGAGTAACAGTAATAAGGACTGGTTCACATTTAAGGCCGTTTGGGTTGCTAAGGTCGTACAGAAAGACCCAGAAGACAAAAGGTCTCAAACTCTGAGTCTTTGTCTTGTGGTCTTTTTACGCGACCCTAACGATCCAAATGAACCAAGCTTAAGTGTGCATCAGGCTTGAGTCTTATCATGGGAGACTTAATATGTGATAGGTACCTAAAATTGTCAATTCGTGCCGAAGGAAGTGTCTACTATCGACAGACAACGATAAATCATACCTTTTGCCAGTTTTTTCAGATTGATAACTCAATTTTTGGGCAAAATCCTATGTAATACTTGGCACTTTTTGTCAATTCTTGGGCAGAGTTCTTCCGAATTAAGGCCAAAGTTTAACGTCGCTCTTCTCATGCACCGAACCTAACGGCTGAATTAGGCTCAAATCATCTTGCTTGGAAACAGTCAATCAATCGAGAAGCATCCATCAAACTCACTTACAACTGAACAAGAAAGGACAAAGAACAAATTCTTCGAAAAACCTTAAGAAACTTGTTTTTCGATTGATTTTGCTTGTTTCTAAAGCCATAAAATCCAAGAAATTGCTTATAACTAGATGTACAGCCTTCCGAAAAATTGGCAAGGAAAACAAGAAGAATCCTGATTTCAATCTTTAACCCAATTTTAAATCTTCAGTCTTCTAAATCAGCTGAATTTACAATTGATCATAGCTTGCCAAAATTGGACATTTTTTGGTGCTCCCATTATATTTACTTGCATGGTACCAATGCAGAATGAGAAACTGTTGCAGAAAATATTTCAATTCCAATGTCTTGATCATGAATAATCATCCAAGCCCATATCAGGCATATGAGGTGGCAAGCCTCTGTCTGACCTTGCTCTGTTTTTTGCCTTTTCTTGTTGTTCTTTCAAAGATTGTTCTTCATTTTGTGCTTCAAGAATTGTGTCAACACTGACTTTGCTTAGAGATGAGTTTTCTTCCCTACTTGAGTCCTACAATCAAAATGAAGTAAATTTGAGACACAATCACTGAAACAGATTGAACATCTTTACTGATGCTAACAATTACAGATTCACCCAAACTCACTAACAAAAGACCACTAAAGGTTTATAAAATCAGAAAAATATCCCTGAAAAATCTCTAAACTTGGAAAAATCCTCATTCAAGAACATCTATTAGAATTTCATTAAAAGTACTGTGGTAAAATGTCAAGCTCCATCCTGTAATGTGTCACAGAACTGACATTCATTTCTTGTTAAAATGATATTCAAAACTGTTCTTCTAGATCAAAGAAAAATATTGGACATCATAAATGCAAAGCAACTGGACACATGAAATAAATAACTCACTATTTCTCCCAACATAACAATATTTTCTCCTCTAACAAGAAAGATCCCTCTTTGAATATCCCCATATTCTTTTCCAACATGTATTCTTTCTATTGTTTCTTGTAAGACAAGATTTGCTAAAAAATGAAAGAAGCAGTTCTAAAAAATTCATGAAATATAAATAATATCAAGGGAACTATTGTTCAAAAATATTAAATCATTTGAAATTTGTTCACCTTCAAATGTCTCCTCGAATCCAAGGAAAAGAAATAGAGAAATACTTCTTATCCTAATGTGTAGTTCAACTTTGGTGCAAAAGTCTGAAATAAATTTTGGTCATACTGGCATCCAGTTGCAAGCCTGGGATCTGCATGTACGGTATTTTCTATGCATGAAGATATAGGTTCTGTTAAGGAACCACAACCAATAAGTATATAGCTTACAAAATTGATCAACACTTCTTAGAATTCCAATTAATGTTCTTCCATCCCTGAGTACAACAAGCAGCTTTTCTGCAATGAAAAAAAAATTTTGAGTGCTAAATCTTCTTTGTGCAGTAGGAACTGAGATTGAATTATAGTTTATATATAATAGTATTAAACAGATTTTGTTGCAAAAAATATCTAGTAACCAAAACGCATTCTTCATTTTCTGCACTTTCAAATTAAATTTTCAAGCTTTCTCACTCTACAGACACTGAGTGCTGCAACTAAACAAAATATGATGGTGATTCTTTAGTTTCCAACAAAAGATAGCTAAGCAAGTGTGCTGCAGTGGTGTAATACTCTGACTCTGGAGCCAAAATAGTCAGGCTGTCAGGATTTGATAACTGGTGGGTCATCATGGGCTCTCATCAGCGCCCAGCCACATGATCCCACCACTTGGCACTAAAGCCACAACTTCACCATCACCTTGACTGTGACTACATTCAGAAAGTTCTTACCATCGAAAGTTTGCTAAAATCTGGTGGGAAAATCAAACTTTTGTCATGTAATGAAACACATCAGGGTCTTCTATCAGGACCGCACTTCATACTCACTATCTAGCTCCTCAATTAAGCCAAGGGCTCCTGGGACAAAGACTGTGTCCATATTACTTCGGTCGTCCTCAGCAAAGTCGATCACAAGATCACAACTGAAAAATACCTGCACAAGAGCACCAGGATAGGACAGCAGAAGAAAAGTGAAAATTAAACAAAAATTAAATATGGCGCCCAAGATGGATACGAGGTTGCTGATGGCAGCCTCATCTCCACATTCCTTGATTGATTCCTTAATTCCTTGATGCTTGATTTGATTGCTTTGATTCTTGATTACGATTCTTCATTATTGAATGATTATTGGTCGAAATCGTTTATTTGTTTGCTCACTTTTTGTGCATTGGGACCAACAGAATTGCGTCAAAGACAACCAGAAACGAACTTTCAGGCCTTTTGCGACGGTTGCGATTGTGCAAAATACCATCCATGCAGCAAGAACCAACCAATATGACATTATGGGATTCATCAAACAATACTTAGAAAATTCAAATTGCTGTTCAAAAGTTCTGTTAGTTCTATGAGAAGGTGGCAGGTACCAATCGACGCGAAGACGTCAATACGTCAATGCCATGTCAATCGATTTGAAAGTCTGGAGAAACAGAAGGGAACCTCCCAGTGACTCACGGCCGTCAGCACTAAAATGATTTCTCTTCGTAAAACGAGATACCGTAGCTTTCAGCAGGGTCTGAAGTTAATTAATACTCAAGATAAATGAAAACCGGAGGTATACTAGACTCTCCCCGGTGAGAGATGTGAAGCCTTCACTTTTCTTTAAAAACTTGAAATGGCAGCACTATAATAAAACCTGCTTAAAAGAACCCGAGCTCTCCTGTAACAAACCAAAAGGATCACTTTTGTACATACCACGAATATAGTTTCTGTTACGTAGAAGGTGCGAAAATTGGCCAAATGTCAGCCCAAAGGCTCTTCATGCACAATTTTCTTTGTGCAGGTTTCTACTGTGGGGCAAATAAGTCGCAAATTCCTCGCATCCTGGAAGCAAAGGGTCTTTGCTTCCCGGGGGTGCACTACATATCTTTCGGGTACGGGGACGTGCCATCAGGAAGGGTATCTATTTTCCAGATATTGGTAGAAAGAACGGTATCAATTTTCACAATTTTGGTATAAGGAACTGTACCTATTTTCAAGATTTTTAGATGAAATATATAAGGTCGGATATACTTTTTCGAAAAATTGGTATAAGGTCGGGTATACTTTTTCAAAAAAATGGTATAAGGTACGGGTATGTTTTTGAAGCCTCGATGGTACGTCCCCGACCAAAATCTGGTCAAGTGCACCCCCGGGCTTTGCTTACGCAATACCTGTGAAAAAATCGTTGAAAAAACAAAAGGAGGTCGCTTCCCTCCCTCCTACTTCATAAATCATTACATTTTGGTCTCTACGGACAAGTTGAGGTTAACATACTTTCGTTTAAGCTTAGACAATAAACTCTAAAAAACCGGGTTAAGAACTACTTTAGACAAAGATCGTGGAAGCCTATTAAATGGCGATAAAACGAAGGGGGTTAGTGTAAAAATCATGTGGAAAAGCATGTACTTTGAAATCTGTGAGCAGTCTGCATGCAGTCTCCAATTACACCCCAAAAGGCTAAGACCATGCTGAAGATACGCGTTACACATTCCCGGGTTTACAATACATAATAGTTACATTGCTTAACAAATATTAGTAATTTTAGTGCAGGGGCAATTGATCAATATAAACTAATGTTATGTATACGCAACTTGCAGATATCACGCAGAAAAGTAGTAAAACGACCTTATTCCTTGGTACCATGAGTGATGCAAAGAGCAAAGAGAAGTGCTCTAAATAGACAAGACCATTTGCTAAAAATCTTTGCTAGACTCACGAAAGTGTCACATTAGCCAAGAAAGAGAACTGCTATAACAAAAACCGGGTGCACCCCATTGTTTTACGTCATAATACCGGGTGGTGGAAAATTTTGCTGACGCAGCTTCATAGTGATCTTTCAAGCAGGCTTACTTCCCGTGGCAGACTACAAACCCACTGGGCAAAAATGTGTAAAGCCCTAACTGAAACTTTCAATACGGAAAAACTATGTTTAAAAACCCGAAGCTTCAATCAGGCACCGACTCGACAGCAAACATTCCAAAGTGCCTCTATTTGGACTTATTGCCTATTGGCAGTCTAGTAAAGCCGCAATGATATTCATTCACTCTGATTATTTACTCTGATTCTTAGAAAGAAAATAGTAAACAGTCTGCTTCGTGCAAACCAAATATAAAACACCCGTCTTATAAACGGGATCGATAAGGCTTATAGCTTACTGTAACTCGTGGTGCAAAGCCTGAAGGTGTGACTACCATTTTTAGCCATGTGATAGCGGATCGGACATATGTATCTAATGGTAACGGATTGTAGATTAAGCTTGGGGATAATCACTAACAAATAAATAGAAATATAACAAATTACAATAAATAGAAACATTTCAAGACCAAACTATGAAAGAAAGACATATTATCTAAGGCTGCCACAAACAATAAGTAAGGTTTGTTTTCTTTACTGACTATTTGAAAGGAGACGAACACTCTTGGCTCAGTGACAAAAAGCTGGATCTGGCAAAGGTGGAACACGGTAAGGGATAACAGTGCACTGTGCATTCGAAATGACACTTCATCTCGCATTGCAGTGCTCAGGGTGAATAATTTTTCAGAATGTTGAACTGACAACAATTGCAACAAACTTATGACCACATTGCTTGAATTTTGTATAGGCGACGTTGCTTCATGATTCTGAAAGTTGCACTGCATATGATGCGCGAGTTATTCGTTTTCCAAACTGAGTTAGAACGATTTCTTGAAAATAAAGTTGGTGGAAGAATGGTCTTGATTTGAACATTGTCGAGTTTCAGCGACGTCAAAGTGCTGGCTTTCAAGTTATTATGAAATTGCAATTTCTTCGAGAGTTTCATGCTTTCTGTGAAGTGTTTACGATCAACATTATCGAAGAGACAAGCTTTCAGAGTGGATCAAAACGCTGCAACGATTGTGTATACGTGAAACGTTCACGGTCTGAAATTAATTTCTTGAAAGCAACATTTTTATAAATATTACAAACAACTTTTATTCATGCAAGTGAAAATTGAATGGAGATACTTTAGCAATATCTTACATTTGATTCAATTCAATTCGTCCTTAATAAATGCGGCTGTTGCTTCAATAAATGAGGACTTTTTCATATATCAAAATCATCGCTAATAATCAAACATTAGTTCTGGTTTCAATTAGCTTGCTCCATTCATTTCATCAGTCAAATTTTGCAGCATCGGAATACTTTTCGAAACCTCTTCACTGCATTTATTTTCGATCAAACAACCGTGTTAATTCGGATATGTGAAAACATCCACTGACAATCAAATGGGGAGGACATCGTTAGTATTCATCATCAACTGATAAAGTAATGTCTAACAACACAAAATTTAGTTGCAAGAATAATATTCCGAAAGAGTACGACTTCGATTGGCAAGCTACAAGGTTTTCGTTGAAAGAACGAGTCTCTTATCTTTTTAACAACGAGTTAATGAGCGATGTAACATTCATTGTTGACAATGAGCGAGTTCCAGTCCACAAGTTCGTTCTTGCTGCTAGCAGTTCTGTGTTTTATGCCATGTTCAACGGACCTTTAGCTGAAAGCAAAAATGAAATCAAAATACCTGATTGCGAAAACACGGAATGCCTTTTGGAATTCTTGAAGTATCTTTATACCGATGAAATCCAACTAAATTGGGAAAACGCGTTCAATATTTTATACCTCTCAAAGAAATACATGATTCCTGCATTGACAGTCCATTGTTGTGAGTTTCTCTCTAAAACACTGACCAAGGAAAATGTGTTAGCAGTTTTACAGCAGTCCGTGAAATTAGACGAAGAGGGCCTAATAGCGAGATGTTTGGACTTTATACATCCCGTCATTGCAGATGTCGTAGAGATGGAGACGTTTTTATATCTCGATCAAAGTACGCTGAAAATAATTTTACAGGAAGACCGCTTGCAGATCCCTGAGATAAATTTATTTCTCGCAGTCGAAAGATGGAGCAAAAGTAAAGTCGAGCGAAGAAAAATGAACGAAAATCCAGAGTCGTGGCGGAAGGTCTTGGGGGACACGATCAATCTTATCCGATTTCCATGCATGTCCGCTACAGAATTCGCTACACATTGTACATTTTCTGGATTGCTAACTCTAGAACAAGTTCGCGACTTGTCTTACCTGACAGTTATGCAAAATGGCATCCATACAAACGAGATTCTCGAACGTCTGCCATTTTCATCAAAGAAACGAGTAATGTACCCGACTATGCTTTATCTAAACCGGCTCGTGTTCGGCCGTGCGATGCCAAATTGGTCTTACAAAGGAGCGCCGGACGCCCTTGATTTCACCGTAAACAAACGAATAAGCTTATGCGGAATAAGTCTCTTCGGTGACCCTGCTTTACAGCACATAGAATGCTCACTGAATACCGGTGAATGGATTATCAAACCGGAGATAACAATCGGTATGCCAAACTCCGGACCAACTGAGGGATCTTACAGAGTAATGTTTAGTCAGCCAGTCCGTATTTTACCATTTAAAGTCCATACTTTGATAGTGGTTATCAAAAGCCCTCAATCTAAATTCGCGAAATATAACACAGCAACTTATACGTGTGATGACGTAGTGTTTACGTTTAACTCGAGCAATGAATCAGGGAATGGAACGAGTTCCACAAGAGGACAGTTTCCTGAATTTCTTTTCAGATATAATTGATCGTAGCGTAACAGAATAAACCGTATGAGTCAAGAGGCAGTAGAAGACAAATGTAGAGGAAGTAGCGGTCTTAATCTCGAGATGCTTGTTTCAATGCACAGATGAAAGTTGCACCAAGGGTGTTATGACACGGATGTTTTGATTGGTTATTTATTTACCTTGGTTTGATCCTTATGTCTTGTTTTGTTGTCTTGCTTTCTGTTCTGTTTCGTCTTCAACTGAGCGTGGTTAGGCCCAACCGCTCTCAAGTTGTTCGAGCCTAACCACGCACAGTTGAAGACGAAACAGAACAGAAAACAAGACAACAAAACAAGACACGAGGATCAAAACAAGGTAAATAAATAACCAATCAATACATCCGTGTCCTAACACCCTTGGTTGTACTAAAGAAAACGTATCACTAAAGAAAACACTTCACTTAACTGACATTTAAGAGCTTTAAACGTGCTGTCAAACCGGCTTTTACAGGCTCCTGAAAACTGGAAATTATAATGACGCTGACAAAAAAGGTTCCATACTATTTTCGACTAATTTGCTTCTTAACTGGTGACGTTATTGTGAAATGCAATGGCCCAACATGATCAGCGGCTCAATGCGTTTCTCAACACATTGCTTCAAGTGAAGAACGTTTCAATCAGAGTTATGGTAAAAAATTAACTCTGTTCCCTTTAAGGGCAGAGCAGATTTGATTCTTGTATGCAGAGACTAAACGATATATGTTGCTTTCTTAAAACACAATTCTTTCAATAGCAAAATTGGAGCAGTATAAGCTGGTTATGAAATAAATAAATGTATTTTTATACTGCTTGACAGCAAAAATACCTGAGATCAAAGGAATCATCTTCCAAAATTGACTCAAGCAATTCACTTCACAGTATCGAAACTTCAGGCTGCTAATAATGAAATGTTCCGGCGGTGAATTCAATTACAACGTTGCAAACGCTTCTAAATGAATTAACAAAGTATAAGAATCGTCAAAATTATTCGTTATCCGAAGTCATTGTCCCTCATTCTGCAACCAATTCCTCTTTTTCTTTCTCTTTCACAGCTTCATCTTCACCCTCAGCCTCCTTCTCATTGGAATCATCACCGGATTTTTCAATTTCATTTTCAGCTGGTTTATCCTCGTTTTCATCTTCTTCTGTTTCGTTTGATTCCTCTTCTTTCTCGGCCTCCGTTGCATCTGATTTCTCAATCTCTTTTTCCGTTTCTTCTGTTTCTTTGGTCTCCTCTGCTTTCGCTTCTTCTTTCTCAGCCTCCTTCGCATCTGATTCATCAGCCTTCTTTTCAGCTTCTTCCGTTTCTTTCTCTTCTTTAGCCTCCTTTTTCTCAGCCTCCGCAGCTTCCGCTCCCTTATCTCCACCCTCCTCCGCAGCTACAGCACCTTCTTCCTTTTTCTTTAGCTTTTCTTCACTAGGTCGCTGGTCTCTACTGCTTGATCTGGGTGAAATTGGGACAAGCTTAACTCTCTTGTGCCAGTATCTTGGATACTTCGCGATGTTTTCCATATATCGTTGTTTGAACTTGTAATCTTCCTCCTGAAGATGAAAAATCAGAGATTTCAGCAATTTGTCAAGCCTGGTTCACACCCCGTTCACACTATGTCTTTGAGGCGTTAAGGTCATGCTCATAGACCCAAAAGACAAAGGACTCAAACTCTGAGTCTTTGTCTTTTTGAGTCTTTCTACACGATCTTAACGACCCAGTGTGAACAAGCTTCTTAAGGTAGCCTGAAGCCAACATTATTACTGATGCAATTAAGTAGCACTGTACAATGATAAAAGATTCTGCTTACCTATCTTCGCTATCTCATCTCTTTTTGAAGTCATCCACTAATTTAAGTACAGACCCGTCAGAAGCGAGGGGTCTGGGGAGCTTCAATCCCCCAATAATTTTCTGAAGCTCCTTGATTTTGTGATTGAAAAAGGCTGTGTGAGTCAAGGTCGTGAGAATGAACATTGGAACTCATATATTCGAAGAAGCTACCAGAATGGATCAAAAATGCCATGTCTTTTGATGTCATACAACCATTCACACTGGAAGTTAAACCAAAGTTAAACGGGCTTAAATGAAACTGGAATTTGAATAGGGCCTTGTGATTGGTCAATCAGCCAAATCCAGTCATTTCATTGGTTGAAATTTAAACGGGTTTAGATGAAGCTGATTTAAAAGTGTCAGTGTGAATGCAGTATTAGGCAGTATTGCTGGACAAACATCAACTTACCCATTCCAGATGGTTGTAATGCGGCTCTTTCGCTGTTATTCTTTTTAAGATGGCCTAAAATGAACAAGAATAGATTTACAGATTCTTTCTCCAAATTTCTTTCAGTTTTTGAAATTCTGACTTTTTTAATTTCTGACGACATGCTACCCAATTTGTAGCCCCTGGTTTATCATACTACTTCATGCAAAAATTTAGGACGAATAAATTTCGAAGAAAGAACTTTTAGAGTTTCACTGAATTTCGGGCGTTCATAGAGAACTTTTGGACCAATTATTTTGAACGATCCATTTAAGATTTACAATGCTTTTGTATAATACAAATGTTACAAGTGTATAGATTCGCCTTCTGTCAGGTCCTCGTCTAAGATCTATTATTTTCATATTTTACTTGACTAGGTACCTCACGCAACACATTCCTTTCTAGCACAAAATCTTTCTTGCGAAAGGTATGTCGTTTTAAACAGTAAACTGCTTTATGTTATTTTGTGTATTACAACAAATTTCGGACAGCAAATATTTCAGACCACAATAAGCCGATATTACAATCTTCAAAATATCTTAAAATGCAAAAATATTACCTTTTAGAATTTCAAAAACACATAACTTTATCACGGCTAAAAGTTCATTTCCTTCACGCAACACTTCTCAAACTGTGCTAAAATCAGACAAAGGCATTTTATTTTACCTGGTTCTCATGGGTAAGTCGTAGAAGTTCTCTTTGCCTCTTCGTTTTGTTCAAACTTTTTTGTTGATAATCATTTCTGTTGTCCACTAGTCCTCTTGTTCTCATTATGTATGACATTTTCTCTAAAAGAATTCTGTTTTCCTTTTCAACTGTAGCAAGTCTTTCTTCTTCAATCTGAATTAACAAAATTTGGTCAAACAAGGGGGGGGCAAGAATAAAAACAATAGACCATCATGCTAAATATGGCAATGAGGAACTTTTTACCAAAGGAAAATGCATTGTATTCTAATTGCAAATCTTTAATGATTTTAAGGAATTTGATTACAGAACACAATGCATCATGGTAAGGAGTTCCTTCCCCCCATCATTAGTGTAATCATCTATTGACATGAAGCATAAAAAATATTACACTATATTGCTAAGCTAGAATGATTAAACAAGTCTCACTTTTCTTGTTGAACTGGATGATGTTTATGGCTTCAAACTGAGACCCATGACAAGAAAGCTTCAGGTTCTAAGTCTTAAGAATCTTACAATCTCATTACCCATAAGTCTTGATAAAAAATGTCACCAGAGAGCAAATACACTGAATGTTATAACTGGTTTGAAGTATTTGAATGCAGTTTATTCTAAAGACAATTTACTTCCTTTCAATGGCAAATTGTCAATATGAGGGCCATTGATTCTCATGAAATAGCCTTTTCCGAAGTCCTGAAAGGCCTGGTCTCAGGGATTGTTCCAGGGAAGCCCCCAGATCCAAACTATGCTCACATTTTGGCAACTCAGCCCCTCCATTTTAAAATCACTGCCCAGTCTCTGGCAGGACTACAGTATATACTGAAATGTCCCCAAAGTGTAGGCTCCTGTGGGTAGGCTAACCAAAGGGGATGTGAGGGTGCATTCAGGCTACTGTGCAGGTTTATGACACAACAAAGAAGCAAAAAAAGGAACCAAAAATCTTGATATACCAACCTGAAGATTTTTTAACTTCAGATGTAGATGCATATATGTCTTGGGTGGTTTATTGTCAATTTGAGGAGCAGCTTCACTAACCTAGAAGATTTACAGTATTTAATCATTGCATGCAAGGAAATCTCCAGGGGCAGGGGGTACATGACTTGCAGATGGGGGGGTCTGCTGCCCGGTTTTCAGAAAGGTACCCTCTTCTAAATACCGATACTTGCTGTCATGCCCACTTTTATGATGAATTTTGGCAGAAAACAGCTCATTTTTGGCTATTTTAAGCCAATTTCTCGATAACTCACCCATGTTTATGGTAAATCTGCCAAAAAAGGACCCTTGTTTACAGAATTTCGGCCCAAAAACCCAATGGGCAGCACATACCCGTACCCTCAATATTTTATGTACCCCCACGGTAAATATGTGTCAAAGCCTGATGAGTTATGGCAAAATTTGCATTTCAATGGAAGAAACTTAGGAAGAAACTTTCATGCTTTGCACATCTTTAGCCAAAATTTGTGGAAGTTGTTGCTGTGAAGCTTCTTGAAATACTGTATACCACAAAATTTTATTCCTGCAAAATAGTCTCCCATAAAGTATGGCATGAAACTGCCACATTTTCATTCCTGCAGGCCATAAATATGACGTTTTTGATAATTCATGAAAATGATTAAATAAACTGTGTTTTTCCAACTTGCAAGAAAGTTTTTACCCCAGAGGGGTTACTCATCAGCTTTCAATACAGAGGAGTCCCTGCCAATATTTAGGGTCCAAAGTCTTGCATTAAATCAATATTTGGGGTCTGTGGATGGCAACATAGACAAAAATTCAATATTTGGGGTCCCCAAATCAGAACAAAGGTAAAATTGTGCAATTTAGTACACTTATTTACCATGGCCCATTCAATGAATGTCATTCTGTATAGGGAGGCCACAATTAAATAACAATATTTGGAGTTTCCATAACATTAGACTCAATATTTGGGTTGGGGTCCAGCAAAGAAATAGTGGCACATGCCTCACATTGAAAATTTGGGAGTCCCCATTGGGTTTCTTCTGGTGAAGGTTTCTTCCCTCACAGGCAGTCTGTCACATCTCTGATTGGTGAGGACAAAGTCAGCGCTCAACACAATGGATTTCTTTGTGAATCTGTGCATTTGAAACAAAGGAGGGCTAATCATCTTGACTTTCTATGGCCATAGAAAGTCAGAGGATTAGTAACCATTCAAATTTCCTATTCTTTGTATTGTCCAAATCACGCAATCAAATGTGTGAAAGACTGCCTTTAAAATATACCTTTTCTTGTTGTAGCTAAAAAGCTTTTCCCAAACACAAAACAGACTTGTGTACATGGTTTCTTGTGAGAGAATTCTTAATGAAAATACTTAAAGTTCTTACTTTTCAACAGATAAAATTGGAACTGATCTCTGCTTGATAAGATCTTGAACAAACAAGTTCTTTACAAAGAATGGAGTTTAATCTTGATGTAAAGGAGCTGCACAAGATCTTAGCAAACAAAGAAGAATTTAATGAGAAATTCTTTGATGACTGGCAGGTGGCTGGCACCATTTCTAAGGCCAGAAGTGGCCTATCATGCATTTGTAGATGGGCACATAGACTTGCCAATTGGAATCTAGCAATGTGTCTTAAATCATTGACCCCCAGATTGGAAAGTTTGAAAACTGTGTGGGGGATTTTCAAGCAGGGATGAAAATGGGGCAGATAGCATTCCAATTTCAACTGAAAAAGTGCATATGAGCAAACTACATTTACATACAATACAAGCAAATATGCAATCCTGTTAGTACAAATTTTCAAAATGCGCGGATGGCTGCGCGGATAACTTAAAAGCGTGCGGGGGATTAATCCCCCATGCATGTCAAACTTTCCAATCTGGATCGACCCTACAGAATATCTGATCACACATGGCTAATTCCATGGAGCTCAAACATATTGAAAAAATCTTGGATTTGCAATGTATTTGCTGCTATCCTGCTGGTTTTCGAAGTCTATCTCATACAGACCTTTCAAGTAACGTGTTTGGAAAGTCATGAAGAGCTTCAATCTTTAAGATCTGGGGTTTCTTCCAGTTTACTGAAATTTCCTGCCAAATTCATCACAATGATCATGTTCATCTTTTGAACCGTTGTTAAAAGTAGAAATCTGATTCCCACCCCAGAAAAATATCAGGTGGAACAATTATCTCAGGCTGTGCCTGCAATCGATATTCTGAACAAGATCACTTAACTTTGCTTTGTCAGAGGCAAAAGGCCTGTTGGCGGCTGTTAGCAAAACAATTACTTTTTTGGTTATCACTGTCACTGAGGCATTTTTTTGCCTCCAGTCTTTTCCTAAAATCACTGTCAAGGCATTCACATTCCTGTTTTCGTCTCGGTTAAACCTGCAGATATTCATCAGATCGGCTGCCCATCAGATCTTGTCGATTTAAATTTTCAAAATCGGCGAAGGTGCCACCCTCGGGTCGTACTTCGAATCAGGCATGAAAGGTTACGAGGAACTCATACGCTGAAACAAAAAGCAGCATAAAATCAAGCACACAAGGTAAGAAAACTCTGTTCAGTTTGATGAGCCAGCTGGCCTTAAGAAACTCCAGGTTTTGTTTGTGACGCAAACGAAAGTCCCTCGCAACAGCCAAAACCAAAAACAAATTGTTTCTTTACCTTCTTCCTGTGACGATTGTACCTTATCGTATCCCATTTCTGCATCAATAACTTATTATTTGCGGGCGTGATTGGCTGATAAGCGCGATGCATCTTGAGACCTTCCAATTTCTTCTACTTCTGGGTTCAAGGACCTTCCTTCCTTGTGAATTTGAGTCGTTCTGTCGTGTGGAGGTGAAAGCAATGTGATCTTTGATCAATCTTCTATTATTGATTGCTTGCTACCTAGCAACGCACTTTAACGAGGGCAGCCTCTTTCGCATTCTTTTCAAATTAAAACGCACTTACGCGCTCCAAACGCGCTTGCGCTATGTGCTTGCGCCTTCGCATCCATCTTCGATCCAAACAATCTTTTTTCGACGAAAGTTTCCAGTTTGTGGTGCATTAAAACTCTCTTTGGACTTTTTCATCCTTCATCGCCATAGATAGGAGGAAAAAATTATCCAAGATGTATGGAACATAACAACTTTTAGCCTGTGGACACGTGGACACCCAGAAAACAAAAGTCATCTTTTCTGGGGAAATGGAAGAAGAGATTTTTTCGGAAATGAGAAAAGATTTGCTTACTATGTTCATGGTTTATGTACCATTGACATCAAATGAAATAGGAGGACAAGCCCATGATGGAAAAGATGCATATGGACAGGGGCGCACATTCAAATTTTATTTGGGGGGGTGTCAGCATGCTTTGGACCGACTAAATTTTTTTTGGACCGACTGAACGGATATGGGCTGTTCGTACTCATTGGGAACTTTGATACAAGCAGTGCAGATTAACGACGATGCTAAAAGAAGGGGTCTGGGGGCAAAGCCCCCCGGAAATTTTTTGAGGACAAGCCCTCCACTTTGGCTTAGAACAGAACACCTTTAGTGATCAGATGTTCGCCGGTTCTAAGAGAGAATTTTTTTCTTAAGCACAATCTTTCGTCAAACATCAAACTTCTTTGGTTGAGATTTTGGCATCATTTGGTCATGGATTTGGAGTTTCAAATAACGGAGTGATCTTCAATGAGATGACTTCCTCGCTGCAAAGCACAGCGAAAGCGCTTGTTCTGGCATGATTTTTTCCTTTAAGAAAGGCATTCCCTCGTGATTTTTGGTTTCTACAATGCTAGTGTTTAGTTGAAACAGATACAACGTTTGATGGATAACATTTTATAACCAATTTTTCCTTTCATTTTTGGGATTCATTCAGAAGTGCCCGATTTCCTATGCCACCGCCGACGCAAGAGCTGCCGAGAAGTTTTGGAGGCCCAGGAACAAACCTGCGAAAAATAAGGCCCCCTGCGAGCGAAGCGAGCAGAAAATTTTTGCCATCATGCTATTTAGATTGGCTTTAAAAGGCCTAAAATGCAGTATAGAACATTTCCTGCAGTCAATATTATAACAAGTCTTCAAATACGAGGCTCCCTATAGACCCTGACGTCCCAGGGGCAAATTGCATACTGGTCCCCTCTCAGCCAATACCGACACCCCAGTCCGTCCTCCTCTTTGGCTTAGAAAGACTCTCCCGATCAATGTGTCAAGCATTTCTTGTGAAATTGCTAACTGTCGTCATGGACCGACCTTTGCCCTAAACATTCAGAAGTCAGACCAACTTGGATTCACACTAGCCAAGCTTTATCGTGGACCGACTTTTCGTTTGATTTTGGACCGACTCTGAAAATATTGGGGGGGTGTCTCACCCCCGACACCCCCCTAATGTGCGTCCCTGCATATGGATTCAAACCGCAAGACTATCATCTTTTTCTTTCCTAATAATTATCTTGGAAATCATTTCAGTTTTTCATCTTTGTCGGTTCCTCTGTGGTATTTAATTTTGAGCATTATACTAATGTGCCAGTAGAGAAAGCCTTCTATTCCAGAAATTACAAGATTAACTGTCATTTGGAGACTTATTTCACATTTGAATTGTAATGAGCAATATCGCTGTGTAATGATATTTACAGGTAGTTGCAGTTTTTCCTAATTTTTTATCTTCATTTCAACTTGTCCTTAAACACATATCCAATAACTCCGCTTGGACATTTACTATCTTAAAAGTCTGTGGAGTTGTATTAAAACGACGCTACAAGCAGCACTTGTTTAACTGAGTTAACAGCCAGTTACGATTTGATAGTAATACAAAACTTTGATGTTCACGTATTTTGGAAAATGATGTACTGCTTTCCAGTTTCCAGATTGAGGAAAAATATTGCTAAATGTTTTAAATTTGAAACAAGAAATTCGGGGAAGAAACAAACAGATTGGGAAAAATTTAAAGTGAAAGTCGCTGGGTGGGCGCGTTAGATTCGAATATCAACATTGTCTGTGCTCGAAAATGGCGGCGAATGCGAGTAGGCCATTTTCGTCACCAAGCTATCGACGGCAAGGCAGTCCATATGGCCCTCCAAGAATGAAAGATTTCGTCCTCAGTGAAAAATTAGGGCAAGGTACGTATGCAACGGTATATAAAGGCTACAGAAAAGGTAACACGCGTGAGGTAGTTGCTGTGAAATGCATCCAACGAAAACGATTGAGCAAATCATCCAGCGAAAATTTGATACGCGAAATTGAAATTCTCAAGGGTATCAATCACGAGCATATTGTTCAACTTAGAGATTTTCAATGGGATGCTGATAATGTCTTTTTAGTTCTTGAATATTGCAGTGGTGGAGATTTGTCCATGTTTTTGCGAAGATACGTGAGGTTGCCTGAAAGAATTGCAAGGAAATTTTTGCGGCAGCTTGCCCTGGCGTTACAATTCATTCATCAACAAGGCGTCGCCCATATGGACCTTAAACCGCAAAATCTGCTCTTGTATTCCAAAACTGATCCAATTTTGAAAGTCGGAGATTTTGGGTTTGCACAGCAACTGCTTGGGCAAGAAGGCAGGGATAATTTGCGTGGTAGCCCATTATATATGGCAGTTGAAATGTTTTGTTCAGACAGTTATGACTCCTCAGTTGACCTTTGGTCTGTTGGGGTGATTCTACATGAGACCTTATTTGGATATGCCCCATTTGCATCAAGAACATATGAAGAACTAGAGATGAAGATATTGTCAAAGGATCCAATAAGAATCCCCTTTGAACCCCCTGTTTCCCCGCAGTGTAAAGATCTCTTGAAAGGATTGCTGCAAAGAGACCCAAAAGAGCGAATCACTTTTGAGAAATTCTTCAGCCATGAGTTTGTTGATCTTGCCCATGCACCAACTGCGGATTGCTTGGAAAAGGCAATCAGCATTGTTTCTAAAGCTGTAAATTTTGACGCAAATGGGAATACAGAGGATGCATGCAGGCACTATTGCAGTGCATTAGAGTTCTTTCTGCCTGCAATTGAATATGAGAGAGATCCCAGCAAAAAAGATGCAATACGCCAGAAAGTTAATCAATACATAAACAGAGCTGAACAACTAAAACAAGCAAAGAAACAGCAACACTGCCCAACTCTCAAGAGACAGCACTCACTGCAGGCAAAAGTCACGGATGTACCTCAACTAGAAGAAGCAGTCAGGCTCAGTCAAGTAGCTGAGAAATTTGATGAAGAGAAGAAATATGGCTTTGCTTTGCAGAACTATCAGAAATCAGTTGAACTGTACTTGAAAATTGTTTCTACTGTTCCACAAGGTCATTTGCAAGCACGCATCCACAAAGAAGTTGTAAAACTGATGACAAGGGCAGAAGAGCTTGCTACATATAAAGATCTTCTTGACAATGAGCCATCTAATGAAGGTGGTGGGGAAAACAAGTCAAAATGTGTCATTCAGTGAATCCAGATTGTAGTTTTGAATTAGTGTTAACAGTATTAAAAGTAGATGTTGAGCGAGTAAAGATCTCATAGATCATTCAGATCTCCCGTAGAAGGCAACCTATTAGAAAGTATGTAAATTTAATTGGGCAGGTAATACTTAGCCTGCATGAAGACCCATTCTCCAAAGGGTCAGTGCAACTGCGAGCCAAAGCTTTTCACTAATTTTTGATTTCTGGAATTTAATTTATGCAGCATCACAGAAGGTCATGTGCTTATGCAACTGCAGGAAACACAAGGTAGTCATTAACAGGGAAATCAAAATAGCGCACAAGGGAAATAAAGAATTACCCTGCAAAAAATTCTAAAAAACTTGTCAAAATCCGCCTCTATGTTCATTCATCTGTCCTCTGTCTTTGAAACAATCGTTTGACGAACAACCACAAGAACAGCTTGTAAACAAGAATACAACAGCCATAGAAAAGTTTGCCATGTAGGAAGCTTGGGTCAGTAATATTTGGTGGCTTACGAGGCCACCAGTATAAATTACGAGAAGATCCGACAAGCTTTGGCTCGAAGTTGCACAGACCCTTTCCTCCATGGGACAATGGGTTGAATGTAGGCTAGCTAATACCATGCTTCTGTACCAAAAGATTTTATAGATGAATGACAGGGTACAAGATAGCATCAGGGAACTTTCTACCATGCTCCCTTGTGTTAAAAAGACTACTGATTATTTTAATGGACGATTTTCTGTATGATATGTGAAGGGCCATGATTGAAATCATTTGACATCATCTCCAATAAAATTTTCTTGATTGAACTCAGATTCTTTATTGCAGCAAGTTGCTTTATAAAAGTTAATTCTAGCAGAAAAACAAAAGGCAAATATATATTTAGAAAGAATGATAATCAGAACAGCAAGGCAAGTGTTGAAATTTATTTGCTGAATTTAAACTGGGGTTTCCGTTTTGCTATTTTGATAATTTTAGTAACTGATATTATTTCCTCCTTTGGTTGTGATTCAATAGATTTAGAGAGTTACATAATTTCAAATTTATTTTTCCATTCACTGACTGTTGAGTTGTTTGTCTATCATATATTTCTAAGATGAGAATATCCCTCGCACTCAATGAACTCTTACTATCCTCACCCATAGTACTCATTATTATCGTAAATCCTTTAATAAGCGCACAGATGATTATTTGAGTTTAAGCCTCAAAGGTGGTCGCTCATTCAAGTGGGGTCAGTGGCGTAACGGAGACAGTTGAGGCCCTAATGGACTTTTCCACTTGAGGCTCCCCCCAGCTAAAGCATTTGTAAGTGATATGATAGAAACATAAAGTGCCATGTCCAATTTAAACTTGGAGTAAATATGTTGCGCAGGCAAGAAAAACATTGCAATGATTTGCTGGCAACATATGCAGTGTCCAAGCCAGCATTGAGGCCAGGGCGAATCTGTGGGTGAGGCAGGAAAATGAGGGAGCATGGGGGCGAAACTCCAAGGAAAATTTTGAGGACAGGTCCCTTTTCACAAAACAGTAACTTTATAATAAAAGTTTTTCACTCATATGTAGATTCGATAATAGATAACAAATAAATTTATTGCTGGGGGCCCCTTTTGGTCGGGGGCCCTTAGTTTTTGAACTAAGGTGCCCTAAACTGCGTTACGCCACTGAGTGGGGTGCTTATTCAAGTGGGGTGCTACATCTACATCTACATAGATACTGAGCAGGACCGATAATCGGTATAATGCTCAGAGTGCAAGAAAAAATAATGATAATAATAACATGTGCTACAGATGCCATTGATCAATGTTTATATTGCAAATATGCATGTCAAATGAGCAATGAAATCTTGTTTGTCATCAAGACCAAATCAAAAGAGGACTGAGATTAAAAGGAATGATTAAAAGGTGCTTGATTTTTCTTTATGCCTAAGCAATTCAAGCAAAGCAAAAAAGGAAAAGAGGGATTTGAAAGACACATTATGTTCTCCTCATAGATATGTTTGACAGTGTGTTAAAAAACTTTCCATGCCACGAATAATGAAAATGGAGACTGACAAGAATGAAAACATGAACAAATTTTGCTGTATATTTCTACCCTCTTTGGCTAACTGCCTTCCCATTCCTGTAAGACCAAACTTACATCTCAGAAACTTATTCCTGCTAAAATTTCAAATAAGCGCCTGATTCTTAAGGTGGAGGTGGTGGGTGCTTATTCCAGGGGGAGCTCATTTAATAATTTTTCCAATAGGGCAGGCGGGCGCTTGTTCAAGGGGGCACTTTTTTGAGGATTTGTGATACGTGCAGTACTTCCTGCCAGAATTTCTGTTCTGAATTGTGGCAAGTTGCCGTTAACATAGCTTTCAAATCTATCAAAAGATTTGAAAACATGACTGTTGAAACTTCCTGTTGATTTAATGGTTCAAAATGAGCTTCAAATACTTTTCTATGATCCTACTTTGGGCATTTTTGATATCTTCATTATTTTCAGAATTACAGTATCTTTTATGCATGACCAGTTTTGTGATGTCATCAAGTTACTAAATCAAAAACCAACAAGCAACAGATTTCTGCTTACTGCTTAGACCTTCATAAATTACGGTTTTCTTGAAGATTGTGCCGTTCGTTCTTCCTCTATTCTTTTAGGATTTACGATTGATTTAAATTGTTGTCAAAACTTTGAAAGGTCTTTCAATTATATAAAAGAAAAACGCTGTTATTCTGAAAATACTACCGATATAGAAATCCCTATGGTAGCAGTGTTGTAAATTACCGGGACTTCCTTTTTTAAAATTCAATGGAGAGGGTGATTCAATAACTACTGATCAGGCTAAAAAACTGGACACATGCTAGCCAAGTGTCCGTCTGATGTGACAACTAAGCTTGAGTCAGCGCATAAAAAATCACTTTCATTCTGAAACCATTTCATTGAAGTTTCGGAATAATCCCATTTTCTTAACAATCTAAACATACAAAAATACCATCTCAAAAATACATTATCACAATATCTCAATTAGTAAATCCCCATTTCACTCTTTCATCTTTATGCATCTGTCAATGAACGACTACAAAATTACAAAATATTACGGGAAAGGCTTCAAAATAGGATCAAGGCTGGGTGAGACCCTAGGGGGCACTTGACAGGATTTTGGTAAGGGACGTTCCATCCCAACTTCAAGGACACACCCGTTCCTTGTAGCAAGGTGTTGTGGCACAGTGGCGTAATCCTCTATGCAGCCGGATCAGTCAGGCAGATTGGGTTTGAGACCCGGTAGGACCCCACCACTTGAGCATCACAACAAGGGGTGGAGGTGAAGTTGCAGTTTTTAGCGCTAGTGCAGGGCGATTAGCGATTGTACACCATTTTATCTGTTTAGTAGAGTCCCGCCTTCAATAAACTGCATTTTAAGAAACTGAGGCCTGATTTTGCAGGATAAGGTACCCCTCGACAAGAAACTAGCCACGCTGATTTATGCTCAGTTTCTCTTACAATGGTACATACATAGTAGTTAATGTCTAAAAATGTCTCGAGAAACTTTCAGTACTAGTTCAAATTCTTAGCTTCTTTTACAAAAATGAATATTCTTAACAGAAACGTTTTCTCAACAATTATGACAGAATAAACAAGTGTTTCTTAGACCATGAAATACACACCCTGTTTTGAAGAAGTATATTTTACATAAGAAACCAACCAGGCTGTTTTTGTGAAAAGAGCTTCTTAAAGGCGGGACCTTACTGTATCTGTTCACACCGCATAGAGCAGGAACTGCGCAAAATGACGTCATCGAGCAATCTGAGATAAGGATGTGTTTGGACGGATAAGCATTTTGAAACAATAGATCAAGAGTTTAGGGCCCAATGAACAAAATATCAAGTGTTGCCGAATTTTGGGATCTGTTGCAAGGAGCTAGGGGGACTCAAAGCTACAAGTTTCCGCACATGCGTGTGTAGTTTCCGCTTTGTCCACTGCATGCATGAATGAAAGAGAGAGCGCAAAACGTGGCATGCAACCTGCATAGCTATCTAACACATTGCGCATGCAAAAGGGTTACTTCAAAGGACATACGCGTTAATATGGAAAGATGAAGGAAAGATCTAAGAAGCCTCGAACATTTCATTTATCAGCTTCACACAAGGATGCCTTCCCACAAATATCATATTCTTACCAACCTTGTCCCTAGGATTTCATCATATCGGCACAGATTCGAAAAGCCCTAGGGATGTCGTTGCATCGTTTGATCATCATTACCAAATCATTAGACATGGGTCACTTTATTTTAAAAGAAAATAACAAATCGCAGTTAAGGAACATGACACATCTGAACATAAATGAAAATAAACAAAAAAGAATCCTGTTTACAGTTTTAAAAAGACAATACAGGTCGGGAGGAATCAAAATAAATATGGAACAAGCCTGCATTTAAAACCAAATATTGTCTGGAACAAAATCTCCCATTTGAACGACGAGGATCATGACTTGAGTAGCAATCACCACCACTCCCCATAAATATGGAGGCTTTACTGGGATCGTAAACAGCTTGGCCTGCAAACAAAATAGAAAAGCTTTACTCACTGATATCGTGGATCAAGGAAACATTCATCTGGATTCTTGCCGCTTTTCTTCAAGGCTAGTATCAGTGAAAATTTGAATTTTGAGGTGTTTTAGCATCAATGGTTCCAGCCAGCAACTTGGGTCTATCCGCCATTGCTTGGACTTCGTACCGAATAGCTATGGTTTCCATATCTAATCGTGAAATTGTGAGGGAAACTTCATTCATTTTTCTTTTTTATATATTATTGATAATTAGAAGCTGTTTATTCATTCGAAGTAGAATAAGTCGACAATAACAACAACAGTCCCAAATTTAAGCGTGAAAGTCCACGAGTCGTAGTTTGAGCATCCATCAGTCTATCAATAGCAATAACTACGAATATGCAATAAGTCTATCATTTACATTGTAGTTAAAAACCGAAAGACCAAAATATTTTAGTGATTTGTCTCACGTTTGTAAGCAAAATATAGGTATTACCTGAGACAAAAGTGAGACAAATCACAAAAATATTTTGGTCTTTCCGTTTTTAACTATAATTTGAAACATTCAATTCTATCAAGTGTTACTCTTGATTACACTTGATGATATAAATTCTCGAAAGCGGGAACTCACCCAGTATGGAGATTGAAATAAATGCAACATTGAATTTACCAACCTTCAAATCGACCAAATTGAGAAAATTCAAGAATGAGTCAATATCTAACTGAGTGTGCGTGAGGTAACCAAATACTCGAATCACAAGAGCTTTGTCTCTTAGTCTTTCACCGTTGGCTGTGAATCGGGCAGGCTGAAAAGAACAAACACAACAATGCAAATTTACTGTCAACGTATTCAAAACAGTGTTCAAAAATGAAAACAATATCAAAATATCTTTCTATGAAATTTGTTACAAAGATAGATTGATCTGAACAAGAAGGACTAACATGCAACTTGAAACCATCCATAAAATAAGAAAGCTAGGACAGTTTTTATTCAGCTCGTGTACCTCACCTCGCCTCGCCTCTCGCCAAGTCTCCATCTACTTCGATATTGCCATAAAAAAGTCGATTTGTCATCAGAAATTTTCATGTAACTGACTCCTTTACAATGACTGCCTTTTCTTCTCCTATCATCTAGTTTTTAATCAAACTGTGCTTGCTGCCTGGCGTTTCAAGTCTTAGATCAATGCTTACTTTCATTAAATAAGCAGAGAACAAGTGTGCAGTAATTACTAAAACTACAAAGAGAGCCAGCATATTTCTCCCCAGTGCATATTTAGTTGACATGCTCTTCGAAGACCCTGCAAAATCTGAAGCTAATGTCAAAGTGGCATGGCGTAAACTTAGGCCTCGTTCACACTGCTCCGTTTTTGTGCACATACGGAGAGAAAACCTCTGTTTTGATGAAAGTGTTCACGCTGATTCGCACAAAAACACCACAGAAACGGAGGTTTTCGAAAACGCTATAAAATGTGGATATTGAACGTTCCAATATTCAACAACGAGCTTCACAAAAACAGAGCAATGTGAACGCACAAAAAGGGACACTTTCCGCTGCGTTTTGGTCATCAGGTGGATCAACGTGAATGGACAAAAAAGAATGTTTTTCCCTCCGTTTTTGTACAAAAATGGAGCAATGTGAACGGGTGGGTTCGATGCAACGGAAACGGACACTAAAAAAGACGGAGCAGTGTGAGGGCCTTACACATACCAAAAGCCAGCTGTTGACTCTAGACATCTGATGAACTGAAATAATAAACCTTTCAGCTATTCTACGATTGTCTGAATCGAACAATACCTCTATATATTTTTTAGGGATTTTGAATGCGAAAAACAATGACAGAAATAATGATACCACTTTGTCAAACGCCTCCGTAAAACCCATTTTCACGACTTTTGATAGGGATTTCTGCCAGTTGGAAAGTTTAGATGATGGGTTCGTTAAAAAGTGACAAATGGGTAGCCACTCTCGAGTACTGAATAAAAGGGTGGGTGGGAATGATCAGGAAGAGAGTGGTTGGAATTCGTTCGATATGAAGATAATAGGGGGGGGGGAGGGTTGGAACAATTGGAAAAAGTTGAAAAAATAGAAAAAGTCACTTTCTTAGTTAAACACGATCTTGCATATCTGTGGAGCTCATTCAAAAATTATGTTCACTATCATCTCATGAATTCATAAAAGGAGGGGTTACAATAAATGTGAGGGTTGGAGAATTTTCAAAATTAATAAAAGGGGTGAATCATTATTCGGTACTCGAGAGTAATGTTAAAATGGCCTGACTTTGTTCACCAAAGTGAAGCGATATCAAGTTGAAACTCTTTAAAAATATGGCGTACCTGTATGACACTGATAGCAAGTATTGCTGTCCATAATACGAAAAAACATGATCGATATACCCATAAATCACGATCATTCAATCTATTTGTCACCAACAGGATGAAACCTAGAAAGGAACAAAGCGTTTTAAGATCCCATCTACACTGCATTGGTACGACTATGGACAAATCATGCGAGTGTAACAGATCACTGCCCAGTTCACGGTTCCTAATGATCCATACACATTTCTCCTTTCGATATATAGAAAAATAGGCAGAGCAGAAACTGCGTGAAATGACGTCATCAAGCAATTTGAGATAAGGAAGTGTCTGGAGAGATAAGCTTTTTGGAAAAATAAATCAAGAGTTTAAGACACAAGGAACAAAATATCAAGTGTTGCCGAATTTTGGGATCTGTTGCAGGGAGCTAGGGGCACTCAAAGTTACAATTTTTTGCGCATGCGTGCGCTGTTTCTGCTCTGAGAAAAATATTGCTCTGGAAAGCTTGGGCTCAAATCTGCCTAAATCTTTATAGGGTGTAAAACTGAATCTAATTTTTCTATGAAATGAATGACTTGAAAGGAACATTGGGTAATTTGCTATAAGTTTACCGTGGCGACTTTTTATAGATCTCTTGAATATTTTTAAAATTGCAGCATTCTGATTATCTTTATAAAAATTCATCGAAAATTTAGATTCAAATCAAGATCATTGCAAATCTTAAATCTATCGAAGAAAATCAGCACTATCTTCAAGAAAACCATAAACCATAGTTAATGAAGGTTTACAATGTGGTGGCAAGCAAAAGTTTTGAAGCAGAATGCATTACTCCTCAGCTCCTAAATCACGTAAACAAAATCCGCCAGACAAAACTTTAGATTTACCCTTCGTATTTCGTAATAAGCACATAACTTATCTTAAAAGCCACCCTTCGCCCGCACAAAGTGAGAGCTTGCCGTCCTGTTTTCACGGCAACTTTGCGGCTATGTTTGTTTTGAATTACCGGTTGCGAGGACTTCGTTTGTCTATATTCGCTAATCGCTTTGAACTGAGGTGTGAACCAAAGCAACTGATGCTATTGTATTACAAAATCTGGTCCTTTTATTCAGGCTCTTACCAACAAGTGCCATTAAGCTGATATTGAAAACAACACATGCAGTATTGAATGCAAGGAGTCCATTGATTCGTGCCAGATTCTGTCTCACATCCAAGATATCCTAAAATGACAAAGAAAGTAGAAGGCCTCAATCATGCCATCAGTTAGAATGTTCTCTGTCATCATAATTCCATATATGTTCTACTGGGCGGATACTAAGCACACCCCGGGGGCAGGGTGACTACCATATATTCTGGTACGGGATGCGTCATTTTTTGGGGTGCCTTTTTCCGTGCAGAAAATACATTTTGGGGTATCACTTTTGGTAAAGTCACAAGTAGTCATCAATTTTGGGTTGTCATTTTGGAAAAATAACTCTTTAGGTTATCGATTTTGACCAACGGCGTCATTAAAGAAGGAACATATAAAATTCTAGTCTTTTCTCACACATGGCTTGAATAAATACCTTCATTATATATCTCAGTTCTGTGCTTTTCTCCTCCAATCGATTCATGATTCCATCGAGATAATACTTCAGCAGTTGACATTGACTACCATGACTTACCACCACAGAAACAATAACACAATTTGCAACACATTCTGCTACAACTAGCATAGCTGCAACACCATATTGAGCACTGAAAAGGGAAACACCGTCAAGAATAAATTATGGGCCTAACCAAATCCCTCATATTTTACGAATAAAGAATGCGCCTTATAAAATCCCTCACAATTTCCTTTTGGTATACTTACTGCAAAAAATGTTAGAGGTAAAAGTTGCAACAAATTTGTGTTTGTTTAATTTTATGCCATAAAAAATGATGATGATGATGATGATGATGATGATGATGATGATGATGATGATGATGATGATGATGATGATAATGATGATGATGATGATGATGATGATGATGATGATGATGATGATGATGTTTAATAAACTTCAAAAACTGTAACTCTAGGATGGAAGTACTTTTCTACCTCTAGGGTCTTTTCGAGAAAAATTTCGGGAAGGTAAAAGACACCAAATTTGATTGTATGAAAGGCCACATTGGTTGAAGGAAAACTGCAAACTCTTGTTGCCATCATATAGAAGCCTTCATATTTAAAAAAGCTACAAACTCGATAGGAACGGTTAAAGAGTTGAAAATTCGATGCTCTGATAGCGACTACGACTTTGCTACAAGTATAATTCAACTTACAACTTCATAAACTAACCTCAAAGGAACTAAAACCTTCTCACCTCTGTAGTTAATTAGTTCTTTAACAAATAAGGAGGCTTTAAGATCAGCAACACAACCCAGCTTTTGGTGAATTTTTAAACAGAGGAACAAAGGGAAAATCAGGTAACAGTTATTACGTGACAATACAACTTATCAACTAAGCGACCTCGTTTTGAAATTTTTCGAAATTTCTTTAGCTTGCGTCATATGACATTTCGGACCCCATATTCAAATTCAGCATCCAAATTTTAGTCTAATTACAAATTTTCATGATCTTAGTGCTAACGAATTTAATTTCATGAGGATAACACATTTGAAAAGTTATAAGGGATTTGACCGTGAATAATGACTGAGGGTGTAAAGTTTCACCCCGAACGATTTTGACGGTCAGATCCCTTATAAATTCTCAAAGTTATTATCGCCATAAAATCGAAATCGCATACTCTAGGAATATGAAAATTTGGAATTAAACTATACTTGGGGTGTTGAATCAAAATCCATGGTCAGAAATTCGTATCAAGAGATTTTCAAAAATTTACAAAACGAGGCCGTTAGTTGAAAAGGTGTATTCCCTTGCCTACTGGAAATAAAACTTACATTTTATGGCGATGGTGAATTCCTGTTGTTGACGCCAGTCCAAAAACATAATGAAAATACACCGACAAGCCAGTCGATAAAAGCAGCCAAAGAAAGCCAACGTACAAATTTAACCTGCAAAAATGAAAAGATACATAATGATCTGTATCAAGATTTCCAGCAAAATTACTAAAAAAGATCATTTCCAGAATGATTATGTCCATGAATTTGTTGAAGCATCTGACCAAGTAAAGAGATTAAAGTGTTTATTGAAGGGCAGTTAAAATCATACGAAAGTCAAATCGATAATAAGATTGTACCTCAACATCCGAGTAATTTGCTGTGGGTTTGTGCTTTGTAGATACACCTATAAAAAAGCATGCATTTCAATTTCCAAATTTCTAAACTCAACTACTGCAATATTAGGGTATCGTTGTCCAAAACCAAGATTCAGACTGCGTTCACATGAAGCCGGCACATTTTGAAAACAGCAAAAAATGAGTCGGATCGGCCTCCCGTTCACACGAATATGGCACATATTTTGCCAGATGATTTTTGAAGATGGAACCTAATCGGTACATCTTGGAACTGGCATCGTGTGAACTAACGAAAATGATGAAAACAGAACACTTTCGACTCTTTTGGAACGAGACTAATCGATTCTTATGGTGCAAGTACATTTCTTTGGCATCAAAGTTTTGCAATGAGTCTTTTACTGTCAAATTCCCTACCGTTTTCAAATTGTTTCGGCATCGTATGAACGCAAGCTCAAGTTCTGCTTTCGTCATATTTTGCACCGTTTTCAAATGAGCCGGCATCGTGTAAACTAGTCTGAATCAAATAATGTAAAACGATTTTTGAGCTTCATGCAAAACATCGTCTCATTGTGATTCTATCGTGTAAAATTTTTTTTTATATCAAGATTAAAAAAAACTACAATATATAATGTTATATTACACTGTGCCATCCATAGTGAAAAAAGACATAAAGTCACCGGGTCTTCACTATGGATGGCACTTACAAACCAAGTTAATTTTCTATACAAAAAACAAAGAACGAGACCACAAAAACCAATCACAGTACGTAAAAAAACAGACTACTAAACAACAAAGCCAAGGCAGATTACTGGTAACAGAAATTTGAGCTTTTAGACTCATAATGTAAAGCAAGAGTTAAATATTACAGTGCATAGTTTAACCCAGTAATCCACCTCAAGTGTAAAAATTGAACTTGGCGAAAGCATTTGTATCAATAAGATATTCCCAGGGTGCTCCAAAATGCTTATTGATTATGAAACGTTGCCCTTATCTTTTTTATTTCATTTTTCTGGCTGTGTGATTCTTCAAGCACTCTCTGCAAAAAATATACTGTGAAATCTACGACAAATCATGTTGCATAAAGAAACAAAGACGTCATGGAATATAAAATCATGAAAAGAAACTGAAAATAAATGCCTAAATATTCTATTCAGAAATATTTGGAAAAAGATGCCTGCTTTGTCTCGCACCAGGGGGAGTGCTTAGTATATTTTTCCGACAGGGATGTGCCATTTTTCAGGGTATCGTTTTCGCCTATTTTTTCTAGAACGGGGCATCAATATAAGGCAATTTTTCTGGAGCCGGTTGTCAACACATCTCAAAAGGGGAAATTTGGTTAGATTGGGCTATCATTTGTTCCAAGTTTTGTGTTTTGGAGTATAACGGAAAAATGAAATCATTTCATAACTAGTTGTTTAAAATTACTTAAATGAATGGCTTGCTTGGACTCAGCAGAGAGGTTTGCTCCAGTGTTTCATTCCTCTGAATGAGGAGCGACTATTTTGTAATCTGGCGCCTCTTCAGAGAAAAATTTACATCCACGTCGTAAAGTCACAAAGTTTTCAGTCAGTCAACGGCAAACTCACCTTTTCCATCAATGCATACAATCCTTCGCTCTCCTGAATTCTGAAATGGTAGAATCCAATAATAAATGCGACGAAATACAAAATATCAGGAACAATGTAAGTCCCAAATAAATGATGGCAATTCGTTGGCTTTACGCTTGCTGCTGGTCTAATCGGGCTTTCTGATTTATTCGATTTCTGAGCTGGAACTAAGATGCTCCAATTTGTAGCATTTGGCAACGGTGTTATCGTCGTCGGGATCTGTAATATAAAAATGTGGCTGATTATGTTGTTACACGAATTTTTGAGTTTTAGAGCTCTGAGTTTCTTATGACTTTCTTGAAGGTTCGATATTAATCTTCATATCTATTACTTCTTAAAATTATCAGATTTTTTAGTACTCTGAGATTCTGATGACTTTCTTGAAGGCTCGATAGTAATCTTCATGTTTATTACTTCTTGAAATTATCAGATTTTTAGTACTCAGAGTTTCTTATGACTTTCTTTGAGGTTTGATAACAATCTTCATGTTTATTACTTGCGCTATCGTGAATATTTCAAAATAAGTTCCTGAGCCCTTTCTATCTCTGAGGATTTACTAAGTGCTTTCAGAGCAACATGGTACAGGAAGCAAGTTAAAAGAAAGCCAAAATATGCGTTGGATTTCTTTTACTAAAACAAATAGTTTCTTAAGTTATGTTTTGCCACTACTGTAGTTTCTTAATTTGTTGGTGATCTAGAGTTTAGTTCTTTGTCTTACAAAAAATACGTGTAGAAGATTTCCACGATGTCACATGTTAAAGAAACTTAATCTTAAGCTAGTTCGAAGTCAACGAAGAAATCTACTTTACTGACTTTACTAATAGGCTTTTAAAATAGTTTATCTACTGAGAGAGCTTCTCCTTTAAGAAATTCCCCTGCAAACATACCCTAATCGTTTCTGTTATCTACTTGTTGTAACTTTCACGTGTCATAATTTGTATTTGTTGTATCTTAGTTAATTATCTATATTTATAAAGAATGTATGTAGTGGAATTTAAAATTAAACTGAACAAAACTGAACAGAAATTTTTGTTAACTTACGATGGTCGTTGGTGCTACGGTTGGTTTCGATTGATCCATAGACAATCTTCCTTGACATGTCCAAACACGTGCGATATACCAAACCATGAGAAGTGCAATAACAAATACAGGATATAGAAAATTAATGATCGACCAGAAGCATTGGAAACGAACTGTGTTGGTGGCGAATGGCCTCCATGCAATCTGTGGTGATAAGGTAAACATTGAGCATAATACAAAAGTTAAAAGTGGCACCGTTCCTTGTATTCTGTTCTGTTCTACCAGTATACTGAATGCCTTCTAAAAGAGGCCTAGGATCAGTGTCTAAATAATATAGGAAGAAAAAAAATGTTTTGCTTTTTTGGGTTTCTAAGAGAATCTAAGCATTAAAAGCCTTCAGTTAAATCAACCGTAAAAGTTAGAAATTGAAATTGATGAAGCTTGAGTCACTTTTATATGCTTTGTTCCCCTTTGAAGTAATAATACTGTAAAATAAAGCTATTTTCGTAACATGAACTACGTCATTAAGCCAATCCTTCGTCTTTCATATCCTGCAGTCTGTTTTTGAAAACATTTGACTGTCAGTCACATCTGAATGCACGCAGGGGGGAGGGGATTCGAATTGTGGGATGATGGAGACGTGCCGCCCAACATCTTTATGGAAGACCCATATTTAAGGATTTTCGCCGATTTCATATCCAATTTTAAGGATTTTAGGGGGCACACGCATGTTGAACTTCCCAGAAATCAACCTTCGTTTCACTTTAAAGTTACAATGATGGAAGATAAAATTACCACAACCAATGTTCAGAACCGGAACGAAGAAAATCCAACGTTGAAACAGAAAAATCTCGAAGTTTTGTTTCAGTTCAAAAAGCTACCCATTTCTAGTGGAAAAGCCACATCTTGATACCCATATTTAGGGATTTTTTAATTTCAAAACACATCCTTATGGCCGGCACGTACCCGTTGCTCTACATATGGAAGTTACCACCCCGGGTCTGAATGTAAGCCTCTCCGTTACACTGTATGACAGTACGTGGCACGGATGAGAACCTACTATTATCATTTCTGTTTGAAGCTGTATTGGTTTTCCATTTCTAGCAGGATATTCCAAATGACCTTTAAGCTCGATATATTCAACTTTTGTCTTCCTTTTCTCATTGTACAAATCGTAAGACATACAATAACAGAGCTTATCATTTTAAGAGAAAAAATTCAGTGTTGTTAAAACTTCGGACAAGTAAATGTCAAGCAACATAGGGAATACCAGGGAACTTTTACTTTAAGGACAAACATTGAAGAAATCAAGAAAAAAACCCTATTGATACACCCAAAAATATCATAAAAAGGCTGCTGACAGCTGGACAAAGACAGAAAAACATAAGTTTGCAGAACAAGGCTTCTGGTGAGTTTTGTCATGGCCACAGTATAATAAAACTCTCTCAGCTCTAGATTATTCTTGTTATCAAATGACCAAGGGAACAAATCACCATGAAACAAAAGACGAAAAATTGGTAACTTTGTTTTTAGACTGGATCTTCTCAAAGACAACACGTATAGCAATCACTATCAAGAGGTGGTCTCAACCTAGACTGATGACATGTTTCCTTGTATTCTTTCAACATTTTTAATCTGATGTTTTTAGCTCCACTCATACAAGGACACACAACCAAACATATTCTAGACAGGAATTAAAATCTTATGAAAAGTCTGAAGAAACATCAAATGTCTTCTAACCTTCGAACATAGCAAGAAAAGTTGAATGTCGCTTTGAACCTCACTTCCAATGTTGGTTTGCTTCAAAAATTTGACCTTTGAACTTAAATTCACCAATCAAATGCTTACAGTATCCATGTGGGTAGACCATATTAAGGAAGTAGCAACCTGATTGGTCGCACCATAAATGCAATGGACTTGACCTAAATTAGTCCCTGTTTTGAAGCTGTCTTGTGATGAGTCCCAGTTCAAAGCCACAAACATCATCCAATTCAATGTGAAAAGCTGAAACTCATGGAATCAGTCTGGTGTCAGCCTCCAAACAGTGTGGTGGATAGAGGCTAGACTTATTACCACAATGCATAGTATATCTAGCTTCTTTGCATCATTTTTCATCAAGAATAAATACTGACCCAAGAAAAGTGGAGCGGACTTGTCCACAGCAGTCTATCCACTAACACCAGCTCTGTGACATTACCCCCATACGACAAAGTCAATGTTCAGAACGAAGGAAAATTGAGATATAAATTTGATCATACCAATGAAAGCATTTTGTAATAAGGGTAAATCATCTGGTTTTTGCATTTCTGCAAATTACTTGTCACAATATTACATCCATAAGGAAGACCATGTATAGATCCTTCATATTGATCTCGGATCTAGAAACAAAGAATACATAAACAAAATCAATTGGTGGATCAACTAATCAATCAATCAATCAATCAATCAGTAAATCAATCAATCAATCAATCATTCATTCATTCATTTATTCATTAAACCATGAATCAGACAAATCATTACAACCAATGAATTGCTTTAAGAAGGCAAGTTGTAAACTATGGTAATCCTGTTTGAAAGAAAAATGTATTTCACCCATCAGGGTTTCTCTTACAGTATAATGGAGATGCCAAGCTGGACCTTTTGGGAGGATCTCTGGAAGATATGTTAGAAAGTTATGTTTAATTTCTGATAGTGAATAAGGTGATTCTTAAGGGTAAAGATGATGTGATCATGAACAGTTTCCCAAGAAGAGAAATTCTGTCTAAGAGCTGTAAAATCAATTTTACACACCACAACATCACTGGCTTCCAGGAGATCAGCAAAACTTGAATTGACACTATTTCTTGAGTCAGTACTGTCCCCATTAAAACTAGGAAATAAAGGCAGTATGCTAGTAAAACTGAGGATCAAACATCTTTTCTTGGAAGAATATCTTTCGAGGCACATAACAGGGGCAGATCTAGTCTGAAGTTGAAGGAGGGGCAGCTTGCACAGAGGGTGCCTAAAAGTATAGCATAAAGTAAGTGTGTCAAGAGCAGATTTCTGAACTCCTGATTGAGAAATTCATTGGTTTCCTTCTACATAATGCCTTGGCTTGTATGTTTGCCCCACATTCTGATCAAAAATATAGTTTAAAAGGGTCACAGGGTTACAAAGAGGAACATTCCCGCCAAACAGAGGGCTGCAAGCAGAGTTTTCATCATTAAGGGGGAGGGCACTCCCCCCATTTGATTCCCTTGAATCTGCCACCTCAGGTGAACAGCTAAAATGGAATTTGCTCCTGCTAACAGCAAGACTGAAAAACGTCTTGGGTCATCCTTCCGGCAAACAATATAAAAACAAGCATGTCCAACCTCAGTGAGAAAACTTCTCATTGTCTCCATTTCTTTCAGTTTCCTTCATGTGAAGTTACATGTTTTTAGGAAGCTATGTGCATTTTATGATTATTGAAAACTTCCCTAAACAACACTTACTTTTGATTTGCCATTCCATGCAGTCTGTTCATCCTCTCATTTGCAACAATGGGACTTAGATACATGAGAATAATCTAGCTTACTTCCTCTATGCATCTGATACCCTAGGTTGGAGAGATAACAAGATAAGAGTTAAAAAAGCCAAATGCATCTAAAAATACCAGTATCCACTTTTGACAGGCCAAAATATCATTTGGTCACAGCCTTTTAGCTTCATTAAGTCTTGAAACCGAATCTTTAACAATGTAAATCAAGTTGAAGCCTGACTGATGACTTTGCAAAGCATGCACAAAGGATGCACACTTGGCTACTCCTTCTTTTATCGAACTTGATGCAAGGAAGATCTTCCACACCAACAACCTAAAAAAGCTATCTCTTGTTTCTGCTGATTTTGGTTGACAGCTTGCCCTTTTCATTCACAAAAACTTTCGAATTTAGTTGGATGTGGAACACTAGAAAAGTCATTGATATCCAAAGAATATCACATGTTCCCAGATGTCGTCCACCAAGAACTTGCACGTCATGCAACTATTGTGCTGCAGACTTGCATCCCTTAGCATTGTTTTGCCAGGTAATGCCTCAAACATTGGCTGATTTGGCAGGTTGAAAACTAAACTAGGAACATACATTGATTCCAAGAGCATTACGCTTTAAACTTTTGTATGGGAACAGCATTTCGATTCTCCCAACGTAACGAACAGCTTTCCTTTAGGCCATTGGGGCCTAAAAATATCGCGAATGTGCGACAAAGCATCAAGCTGCAAATTTTTTTTAGTTATTCTGTCCGCATCATCCAAGTTTAACTTGGAAAGTTCAGCAATTAAAAATGCTATGATGTAGCTAATCTAGATAACAAATAAAAATAACACCTTTTCCTTTCACGCTCCGACTTATCATGCAGATGGAAGCAATCTTGTTTTGTTTACATCCTTGCCCGCCATTTGCATGTGAAATGCTTTTTTCTCGTGCTCTTTCCTCCGCAGAGGAAACAATAATCCCCCGCTCCTCCGTAACTGTCAGGACTTTTCGGTTTGCCCCAACTTTCCCCAAACGCCAACCAGAAGAAATGTAACGGGGATCGGCGTTACAATAACTGCGTTTTACGTGTGCGGACACGGAGCCAGAAACAAGACGTTGTTGTGTGACGAATATCGTGATACTGACTGACTGAATTTACATATTACTACAACTTAAATACAGATCTTACAGGAAATGAAATACAGAGAGAAGAAAGTTCATTCATTCTAATGCAAGTGAAAGCGAGGTTTATTGATATGGAGGCAAGAGAGATTATTCCTGCTACAGAAAGTACGGGCACATGCTTGTCCGATTATATGTGCTGTGATTAGGGACAAGATCTATAAAATGGTCGATGCAACACATAACAGGGCCAATACCCCTTTTGAGCCTATATGGAATGGGCTCAACACTTTACTGAAGAAACATGAACTGCACAGTGACTATTAGCTTGCAAAATGAAGAGCCACAGAGGAGTGCGCGAAAAATATTTTAATCTAAGATTGTTAAAAATGTCAAACTTTGCCAGAAATTCTCAGGCAAGAGCACTGTGTCATTAATGTGGATAAGCCCTGTAAGCTGATGTGTTAGCCAAGCAAACATGATCAGTTTAAAGGAAATTGATAAACGGTTTCTGAGCTCCCGGACGGAGGGGGTAATTTGTACATCTACTAGACGGGGATCTTTGCCGTTTTTCAGGGTTCATTTCCGCCTATTTTTCTAGCACCGGGTATCAAAAGAGGGCAATTTTTCGGCAGCAGGTTGCTAAAACACGTAAGAAAGGGCATTTTGTTTGATCGCGTTGCTATCTTGTAAAATAAAAATTTGTGTGTTTTGAAGTATGCTATTGACAAATTTTTTCCAGCATCAGCTATCTCTGGAAGGGAAAAATTCTGGAGCCGGATAGAAAATTTTCCTTGGAAACACCCCTGTAAAAGTTTCAGATACTCACCCGCGGGTCTGAGCTACAGGATTAGCTACCTATACCTTTTCGCGGTCCATACATTTGTTGATTCATCCGATATAAGCAACTGCCAGGGATCAGTTTCTTTGAATCTAGTTCAATTCTTTCGCTTTGTTCTTAAACATAAAACATACAAAACCACAAAAATTAAGCAAAACTTTACTCTCCTACCAGACTTCGAATAAGCAAAAGCAACACTTAAACCCAAACAGCATGTTCAAATCAAAGCTACAAGCACAAAATTACTGCAAAAGTTTCCATTTCTACGAAGCAGCAAACTGCTACTTCAGGTCAAAGCTCGGGGGAGGGGGTAACTTAGAGTATTTTTCATGGAACGGGGACGTGCCATTTTTAGGGGTACATTTTTCAAACCTTTACGGAATTATGGGTATCTTTTTCACAATTTCTAGACATTTAACGGAATTATGGATGTCCTTTTCAGGGGACTTTTCATAATTTCCCTTGACTCTCGGAATTATGACTCTAAAATCCACCAGAATTTACGGAGTTATGGGTACCAAATTTTCGGGCAAAATGGCACGTCCCCGTCAGATGATAGGTCGAGATATCCCCCCCCCCCCGCCCGAGAGTCAAGGTTGCATTTTAGCAATGAACAGCAAAGTACCTCTCTCGATCGATACTGACAATACCAAAGTAGACAAACGTAAGGGAGTTAACGGAAATTTTTTTACTTGCAAAATTCTTAACAGCGAAAATTGGAAGAGTGCAAAGATTGGGCATGGACATTTTCAACGATTGGAAACTTCTTCCTGTCAGGCTCTTGTGCACGCATATGTTCATAGAATGGAACCATGATGAAAATTTACTTCAAACAATTTACTTAATGCCCCGTTCACGATGCAAGTTAAACCAGCTTTAGCTAAACCAGGTTATTGAATAGGGCCTTCTGATTGGTCAATCCAACAAATCCAGTCATTTGATTGGCTGAAATTCAAACTGGTTTAGATAAAGCTCGTTTAACTGTGTCAGTGTGAATTCAGCATAATATGAAACATTTACCAGTCAAATGTAAGAGTAACAATTAACCTTGTGCGCTTCATTTGTACAACAATATCATAAAATGCAAGATATTAAATACCTAAAAAACCAAAGCTATGAAATCAACAAACACCTTCTAAAATGAATGAATAACTCAATATCCTTTGCGGGGCGAGCGGGAAGGGGGGGGGGAGTAAATTTCTTCATGAAACCTCCTTTTACTTAAAAAGGATATTGATCTGAAAAATCTGATAGGAACAGATAAGTCAGAGCTTTACTGAAGGAGGAAAAGTCAAGGATTTTGATTCACAAAATGATGAAAAGCATGAAGACTTATACATGGTTAGCATTACTTAGCAGATTCATGAAATCGATATTATACTCATTTTACACTGGCAAGTTAAACTAAATCAGGTTATGGCATACTGCATTCTTATTGGTTACTCCAGCAATTCGAATGCATCTGATTGGTTGAAATTTAACATGGTTTAGATAAAACAGGTTTAACTGTGTCAGTGTGAATAGGGTATTCCATCACCTATATTAAACTCGTAGCATGAAGGCCTAGGTCTGACCCAAGGGAGTTGCATGCAAGCAAATCTGCTTGCAGTCTGACTTGATTTACGATTTTATAAGGAATACAATCAAAAGTCTGCATAAATAGAGGACTGCTAATAAACTCCTTGTCATCTGGGATCATTTGATCGAGTTTTGCAGGCACTATTCTTGCACTTCGGGATGCAAGATGTTAAAGTCACAAGAGGATGGATTTTATTTGCTTCATTTCAAGTGTCTATTATCGACATGCAGAGCATCAAATGATAAATGCAAAGAAGACCCTTATGTCATTTCTAATTTTTCAAATTTCACTCTTTGTTAGTCTTGTGAGAAATGCGATAAACTGTTCAAGTATGACGACTTATGAAGCATAGTGTTAGTTGATCTGCAGCCTGATACAAGTAACAGAACTCAGCAGACACAGAACTCTCATGCTCTTCATTAGTTTCTCTTCTTAGCTTCAACTTGCTTATGCGTTGAGGTTCATCAAATTTGTGACGTCCTTGATTCGCTGTTGTCGCATTTCATCAGCCTTCTGTTTTTCAAATGCTCCGGTCATCAGTTTTCGTTTCTTTTCTTGTAACTCAAGCATTCGTTCTTCAATTGAATCTTTAACGATGAACTGGGAAAAATAAACAAGGATCTTCCTAAGAATATGGTTGAACCACAATGGCAAAGCAAGCTAAAATGGTACAAGTTAAAGAGCAGTAGGAGGGAATGAGGCCGCTTATCACAGGGGTGGGTGGTCAAACTCTTTTGGATAGACCTGTTTACTGGCCAAAACAGGTTTGGATCGAGCGTCCAAACCTGGTAAATGGTTGACGAGAAACGAAAGCACGAACACCGATTTGGCTGTAGCAAAAAGTTTCTTGGGATCTCAGAACACTTGCCAGCAAGTTAATCTACGATTACTTTACTCAAAGTGAGCTAGGAATGCTGCAGTTTACAAACAGGGAAGTTTGTTTGCCTTCTGGCCTTGTCTCTCGTTTTTTTCATTCATTGTTAGCTGACATTGTGGTGCAACTGCTGCAGAACTAAAGTGCAAGCGTGAAAGGGTTTCATTTTGCGAGTTTTCAAGTAAAAAAATTTGCTGTTTTCAACGAAATGAAAGACAGTTAACAATGAAAAAAAATTGTAAGAAACATAGCAAAAAGACCAGTAACAATAGCCTGTATGTGAACTAATTCATTGCTAGTTCAATTTGCGCAAAGTACCGGGTGAGCCAAAAAAAGTTCCCACTTTTGAAAAATCATGACACCAAGGCTACTACACGGAATTGAATCATTCAAATTCTAGTTAAAAGTCGAAAGATCGAACTATTTTTGTGATTTTTCTCGCTGTCCTACCGTCACCAGAAGTATTGGTGAAGTCAACTTTATAAAAATTTCATGGTTGCAAAATGACGGAAAAAGGGCCTAAACACTGATCAATTCGTAACGACCCTTTTCACACCGAACAATAGCCCAAGGGCGTTTCACCTGCCTCAAGAGTTATAAAGCATCGATTTTCAAACCAACACGAAAGATTTCAATCCCATGGCAATTAATGTACAGAGGATATCTCTCACCCATGAGAAATTGCATTTCCTTCATTATTCTGCGCGAGAAGTCATTTATGAATTGATCGATGTTTTGGGCCATTTTTCAGTCATTTTGAAACCATGAAATTTTTGGAAAGTTGAATATACCTATATTTGTAGTGTTGGTAGGACAGCAAGAAAAATCACAAAAAAAGTACTTTGATCTCTCGGGTTTTAACAAGAATTTGAATTATTCAAATCCGTGAAGTAGGCTTGGCGTTATGAATTTTCAAAAGTGGAAACTTTTGTCTGGCAGCCGATAAAAACTCTCGGAAAAGTATTTTGAGATTTGAAGAAACTTCTTGTCACAGCTAGCAATGCTCCTTCTTAGAGAGGGAGCCTCTCAAAACTTTACCAGATTGGGACATTCGATTCAAACCTCTTTTCTGCCGGGTGAAAAGGTTCTTTGTTTAATGTGGCTATTTTGACCCTTGCTGAAGAAGCATTTGAAAGGAGTATATAATAACCTACTAGAAAACATGACCGGAAAGTCTTATACAACCATACCTTGTGTATTTCAACAGTTTTTGTTTGGCCAAGTCGATGACATCTGTCAAAACATTGGTCTTCTGCTGCAGGGTTCCAGGCCTGTTAATAAATCATATGAAAAATCAAGTATGATTTCATTGGTTTGAAAAATCAAGTATGATTTCATTGGTTTGAAAAATCAAGTATGATTTCATTGGTTTGAAAAATCAAGTATGATTTCATTGGTTTGAAAAATCAAGTATGATTTCATTGGTACATAAAACATATATCATCATATGCATATCAGTTAAATTACTAGAGTCAGGAAATATGACGACAGTCTTTTTGACGAGAAAAATGGTACGTGTGCAGCATTTCGCACCCGTAATCATTTTGGGTGTGTGCTCGCATACGCTGGACAAGCGTGAAAAATATCATTAATGTTTCGTGTCTTTCGTAACAGAAACAGATATATATATATATAATGTAAGCATACTTAACAGATCAGTGCGTACAGAGTTTTAAATTTGTGTCAAAGTATCAAGCTCCTTAGAACTTGAAGACGCTAGGGTAAGCACTAAATGATAGCTTTGCACGTGCGACCAAATACACACACACCTCAATCTACGTGTTTACCTGCGTGTGCGAGTGTGATTGCACGCGTCAAATGAAAAGGCCTGTGATGATCCTAACTTTCAGTTTAATTACTCGATTTCTCATCGATTTCATTAATCATTAATCATTAATCATTTCATTAATCATTCGATTTCTCATCTGTCTATAAATAAGCCTGCATCAAAAGGTCAGACTGAGAACTAACAGCAAGTTTCCTAAGTCTATCCTGGTATGTTGTTATTTGTAGAAAGAACATGATCCTTCGTCATGGATAACATTATTCAAATAAAGATGACACATTTCAACTTAGCCTCACGTCATAGTCCCAGATATCGCAGCAACAACAACATTTTTTATTTTTGCTCAATCTGGGCCTCATCGACTCTGATATAAAATTTTGAGACGGAGATGAACACGTTTACGTGTGCCCTCTGGAATGAGGCTGCTGTGTAGTCTCAGAAGCGAGCCAAGCGACCTTCGACAGTTGGGAATTCTCAATGCTGCGGTGAAGTTCATGGAAGCTAATTGGCCTTAAAAATGAGGAACCCCTGGCTCACAGTGAAAGGTTTGTTGATTCTTGGATTGAGGAAACATTTGTATGGATACTTGTGGCTTTTGTTCATGGCTAATATCACTGAAAACTTGAAATCTGAGCTGTTTTAACATTGGAGGTTCGAGCCGGCTACTTAGGCCCATCCACCATTGCCTGTAGTTCGTACAGTGTTGCTATGGTTTCCATATCAAGTTATGAAATCGATAGGGGAAAACTTCATCCCAAATTTCAGTGTCAAAGTCCATGAGTCCAACTTACCGGGTCCATCAAGTAAACTCTGCTTGCTGCGGTCAGGTTCAACCCAACACCTCCAGCTCTCAAAGACAGAAGAAATATGGTAGGAGATCCAGGCTTCGGGTCTGAGAATTCTCTGATGGCCTGCGCTCGCTTGTCTTGGGAGAGAGATCCATCGAGGGATACGTAGTTGAATCCTCTACCTTCTAATGGCTGTTTCAGTAATTTCAGGTATGAAGTGAATTGGGATACAACAAGGCACTTGATTGTTGGATCAGTTCTGCGTTGTTTTTCCAGAGCGTTCAACAGAGCATCGACCTGCAAGATTGAAAATGATAAATCATGTCGGCGATTGATTAATTGCTATGTTTCCAGAAAGTCTAATTAATCTGTTTAGTTTTTGCCTGATTACAATTATAAGGACATATTAATTCCAAACAATGTCTTAATGCAGATTTCATTGTATCGTGATAAAAACGTTCCCTACAAACTAGAAATAGATTTCTCTTTGCTCTGGAATTATCCCATAAATCTGGTCGGTTAGACTAAAAACTTTCAAACTTCGTTATAAGCCACACAACCACAGTTCCCCCTTTAAGCAGAGCTGCAAAAAGTTGTTGACCTTCCTCCAAACCTGAAATTTATACTCTCAACCTTCCTCACTTTAACACAATATATAATTACTGGAGAACAGTGCGACAGTGTTTTGTGAACCAGGCAAAAGTATGTAATTAAGGATCTTCCCGTATCATTTGTCTGTTTGAGTGAAATTATCAGGGCTCTAACCACGTTTAAATACAAGGGAGGCCATAGTCTTAAGGAAGCGATTCATTAATTGAAAGGTATTGGGGGCAATGAAGCGGGAACAAAAAGTTCAAGGTGAGAACATCTAAAAGCTACTGGGTGTCTAAAAATGTACTCCCGTTTGCAAAATTGCTAAAATTTGATTACTAAAGTTATCATAAAATTTTTTCATCTCTTGTGTCAACAACTCAAATATATTCAATGATTTTAAACTATTTGTTCTCTTTACTTAACGGATATGAAATAATGCATAAAAAACCTCATTCTATGCAACACTCTTTATGCAACATCGCTAATCTTGCCTCTAAGAGCCGTTACATTGAGAATTTTTCAGTATTCTTCAAGTCTACAATAACATTTCACGTTTCATCCTGATATTCATGACCAAACAAGAAACTCAATATAACAAAAGAAATTACTCGAATAAACATAAGTGTTTTCTTGCAGAAGACTTCAAATCCAGACAGACTAAAAAGAGCTTGATTCACTTGATCTAAAAACAAATCAAAAGATCAGCTTGCAAGAATAATTTGTTTTGATCTACTGGTAAGAAAAAGAAATTTGAAGATCTACCTTACAAAAAAATTTTGGTGCTTTTGCAAACAGAAGTACTTTTCTGGGACACCCGGAAAATATCTATTTCTTGATTTTTACGCCGTTAATGCAGTGAAGTTTTGCTGCATTTGCTGTGAAGTTTTTGCTGCACTTCAAATGAAAGCTTTTCAAAAATCATTTTTTCCTGACACATGCATATTTCCTCATAGACTTTCTCTCTTTCATCACATTGACTGATCAAACTTGATTTTTCTTCTTTGATTTAGTTTTGAAATATAAACTCACCATCTGCATACAGTTGACATGATTTTTAATGATTCTATGTATTTATTGATGATTTATTTTCCACACTTGTAAGAACTATGCTAACAAAGTAAAATTTTATTTTTGACAACAAAACCTTCCTCAATTTTTGGCCAAAACCTTCCTCCAAACCAGGTTTGTAGGTTTGCAGTGTTTTTGCGTCTCTGCCTTTAAGTAATAATTAGTTTTTTTAAAGCAATTTTTTGTGGAGATACTCCTGAGAGCACATTCCCGTTCATGCTGCTTCGCATTTCAAGGAACATCAAAGGCAATAGAACTAGCTATAACACTACTTGGTAAGTCCAGCATCTTGGGAAATGGGAACAAATTGCACCATCATATGGAATGGAATAAAAGTAATAGGCGTTTCTGACTCTGTTGATATTACAAGATGCGTTCGCCTTCGCCCCCCTCCCCCCTTGTCTCGCAAAGCCTCATTCTTGCAGCCAGTTCAGTTCTTTTTGGCACTGCATCACAGAATGACTGCCCAGCCTCCCCGCAGACCAACAGGCATTCCCTCCATGGACTATGGGACAATTAAGAAGGCTTTGATGACACCGCCTCTGACGTCAAAGCGAATTGCAGGATAGACAGATTTCCACACTCCCTCAGAACGAATGAACGAAAGAGAAACATCGCGGCTTGCTGATTCTTTTAAAGTATTCTGCAGCTGACGCTGCAATTATCAGTTACCCAAGGATCCATAAAACAGGACAAAGCTGCCACGAAAATTCAAGGAACCGTACCTTTGCACTGGAAGTCCAATCATTACTTTCCAGAGTTTCGTCTAGTTGATCAGCCGGGGCTTCAACCAATTTATTCAATGCGATGATTCCTCGACATAACGGGCACACTGAGCCAGTTTTCTTTATCACGTTTTCAATACAATTCTTGCAATAAATATGAGCGCAGTGAGTTATAACTGGTGTGTTTAATGAATCCAAACATATCGGGCATTCTTCATCGGCCCCAGATGATATTAACATTGCCAAAATTGCTGTTAATCTCTTTCGGAGTTCTTCAGGTGTCGAGTTCTCTACAGCTATAAAGGTGACAATATTGAGATGTTCGATGATGGTTCAAGGAGCTATTTTTTATATAACGTAAAAGCTCTATTAAGCCCCGGGCACCTTTTTCAATTCTAGACGCTCAAGAGGGGCGCTTATTAGAGAGGAGGGCTTATTCAAAGACCCCGTTCACATTACTCCGTTTTTGGATACAAACAAAGCTGTTTAGCTCCTTTTTTGGCCTTGCGTTCACATTAGTCCACCCCCAAAACGGAGCTAAATGAAAACGCTTGCAAAAACGGAGCTAAATAAAAACGGAGCTAAACAGAAATGCATAACTGTAATGTGAACACCCAAAAACGGAGGAATTTAGAAATGCTGATAGCAAACAAAGACCAAAACATAATCAGGAAACAAAAACAACAAAGAACAGAGATCAAAGACAAATAAAGGTGATCAGATTCGTTTTTGAGGACAAGTGTGAACACCACTCGAAAGATATCCGCTTTTGTTTCAAAAACGGAGTAATGTGAACAGGGAGGAAAAAAAGCTCCGTTTTTAGTAGCAAAACGGATCTAAATGAAAACGGAGTAATGTGAACGGGGCCAAAAAGTTAGATGAAAAGAATATATATTTTGGCTTTATCAGTCTTTTACCCCATGGCTTGCGGCTTCGACATTTGACATAGCTTTATCCCAAAACATGTCAAAGTTACATACAAACTCGCCTAAGTTAAGTAAATTGAAAATCTTTTGTAACTTCTAGAATTTGAAAAATGTGGGGGGCGCTTAAAAGAGAGGGGTGCCTGTTCAAAATTTTGACTCAAAGGGAGGGGGTTATCAGAGAGGAGGGCTTGATAGGGCTGTTTGAGTGATTTGATCGAGTGATTCAGGACATTTTCGTATATTTCGCAGCCATGAATTGCTCGTGAAGTCTAGTTTACCTTCTTTTTCAGTTGTCATAGAATCGCATGAAAAATCACAAAATACCTTAGTCCTTAAGTTTTTACTTGAAATAGCATTTGATTCACTTATATCTATTCAGTTCTCTTGGCGCTAAAATTTTCAAATGCGGGACTTTTTTGGCTCACAAGATATGGATATTTTGAGAACGCTCAAGACGTTATTCTCTTACAGCATTATGACATCATAAGAATCACAAGGAAAATACTAACAACTCAGCTTACCCTCCTTCGCAGCGGCTTCAAGAGCAGCTGTACACAGCTTTGGATGACAACAAAGTTGTCTAAGTCTTGTGAGAATGACAAGAACTTCTGTGTAGTTCTTAAGTAAAGTTCCAGCTTTCATATACCTGAAAAACATTTTCAATTTTTACAAACAAACGCGGAAGCTAAAATCAAAGGTAACATATAATTTGAGGAAGAGTGATCCGATCCCGAATTTCTAAGTCACACCCTCTGACCTGAAAACATACTCCATTCGTTGTGCTACTGATCAAATGTTTTGGTTCCTACATCTTGGCGACTGCAATAAAGTGCATCTGAAAGAAACTCTTCTTAACTTTCGATGTTTCAAAATCGAAAGTCTTCTGCAGCACAGACTACTAGACATGATAAGCCATTGAATTTCAGACAATTTCTTCTGTGCTAAAGCACCTTATTCTGCTAACTTTAAAAACTAACCGTACAACTCCAACAGTCAGTACTCGTTTGTCATAATCCAAAAACTCAAGATACCAAAGACCATCGAAAGGTTTCAGAAACTTACTTTCCAATGGTAACTTTGCCTTTCTCAGCCACAGCTTTATAAATGTCTCTTTCTTCCGGCGACAACTCCACGTAGTTCAAGAAAACGCTTTTCTCTGGGATTTGCACGATGGGTTTGCCATTCAACTTCGTATTTTTGGTACGCCTTAGTGCTATTACTTTCATAAGCTGCTGTAACCTCCTGCACAAGAAGCAGGAATAAATTTTTACCAGTATACAAGCAATAAACTTCTGTCTTAAATTAGATATCACATGAAAGTTGCGATAACGCAAAGTTGCAATTGTAAACCATTCAATTATCATCATTCGCAGGGACTTCCATGTGACATCTTATTCGAGACACAGTAAATGTAGTGGGGGAGAAGACTAAGGAAGCAGGGAGAAATAAGAAATTATATGACAGGTAAAGAGCACCACAGTTAGACAAAGCAATAGTGGTCCTTGGTATGAGCTAAAAGATAATTAAATACAGCATAGTCATGATACTATGAATGCAGAGAGGAACAACCGATCATTAAGAACAAAGAGCATATTCCTATCATTTATCTCAGCACTCTTGAACAGGACTAAATATACAAAGGACTTCTTAAAGGTGAATCTGAATCTCAGGTTTCAAACATTCAGCTGTCTACAATTCAACTGTCCTTTCTCCCTCAATATGATTTCATAAACAATACTTATTACTACCTTCTGAAGCTAAATTTTGTTCAGTTCATACAGCATGAGCACTGCTGAACATTTCTGCACAAAATTTTAAAGTTATTTTCCAAAAAATTCTACTAAACTTATGTTTTTTGGAACAGTATGGAATGAAAGCTGTGTATTCAATATCTATAAACACCGCTTCCATTACCACTTCTTCTATCAGTTTCTGAAAAGGGTCTATTAAACTTCTGCTTGATGGAAAAACGAGTAATCTAAGGAATCTAGATTTAAGCTTACCCGAGAGCATCCCTTTCTCCATCTTTGATAGGCCTTTCCATCACTCTAGTCCACCACTGTCTTTCCTTGAATGGATCAAGGCGCAAGAAGCAAACAATAGACCAAAGATCCTTCATAGAATTCTGAATGGGTGTTCCAGTGACGACCCATCTTCTATCTGCTTCCAACGCGTTCACTGCTTTCGTTTGATGAGTATTCGGGTTTCTGATGCAGTGTCCCTCGTCTAGAACAACTCGCAGCCATTTTGTTGTCTTTAGTGGGGAGTTCGCCTAAAAAGAAGCAGTTAACAGTATTTTCATGTTTTGTACCGGATGCACCAAAAAGAATCTCAAGTGTATGAAAGTTTTCGACGTCGAGAATAGATGAGACATTGGAATGAATCAAAGTTAAAAGTTTGATAGCTAAAAGTTTGAAGTACTTTCTTGTATTTCTGAGCATTGTAAAAAAAAGGTATGAAGGCTCCTTTACTTCAAAATGCATGGAAAATGATTAGTAATTTCCTCCGTTAAAGACAAATAAATACTTTTCATTTACTCAAGGCTCAAGACTGATTCTTGCAAAAGTACCAGATCATATACGCTGTTGCTATGATAAGGATTTGATTCTTAACTGTTGAGAGAAATAAAATTTGCTTTATAACCTATTTTTAAAAGCTTAAAAATAAAACAGAAATCATTACATACTTCAGACTTTAGGCTATCAACTTAACTTTGATTCAGCACAAATACTTCAAGTACTCTCTGCATAATGAATTTTTAAACAGCTGAAGTTCATTTTAGTCCACCGGGTATATATTTCTGTTTTACTTTGACAAACATTTAAAAGGCTCTTTCTTTTTCTTGAATTTTCTTACCTTAATTACCTTACCTATTCATTCCTTATTGTTGATACCCATCCTCTGTAGCAGTTATATGACCCCTTCACCCCCCAATCTTTTTACCTCAAAGCCGGTCCTCAACAATTGAAATAGTTTAACTCAAGGTTTTCCGACTCAAATTTGAAGCATTTTCATTCCCGTTATATCATCATCAATTTACTGTTTACAAGACAATTATTTTGGATGTGGTTAACCTCTGCTACAAGGCAACGTCCTAACATCAAAACAACATCAAAATAAACATCAAAATGCCATAAAAAAATTGGTACTAACTTTGCTTGCATCGGCGGTTAACGTCTGATAAGTAGTCAGCACAATGTCTTTCTGAGCCAAAACATCACTGTCTCGAATCCTGTCACTGCCATAGTATGTGTAAACATCAACTAAACCTGGCCATACATGACGATCAATTTCATCCTGGAAACAATAAATCATTTGCTATTAACGAATGAAAATTAGCGGCCAGGTTACGTTTAGCCAACGAGCAGACCCATTATCCAAAGGAAGAAAGAGTCTACGAAACAGAGAGCAACAGCTTGCTACGGTCGCCCCATTAATCATCTTTATCCTTCATTCAAATAAAGTTTGTTTGTTAGTATTCAGTTCATTTTGAGTGGGCTTTTCAGGATTTCTAGCGACAGAAAGCTAATTTAGGCCCACAGTGCATGCTGCATCCAGGCATGGGACTCCCAGTTTAACGCCCCTTCCGAAGGACGACATGGTGAGTTGTGAGGTCAGGCTTCCGAGGTCGCCAATCTTGAGTTTGACCTCACTCGACGGAGATTAACTTCAGTCACCTGACGAAGACTGTATAAGCCACTCGGCCACTCAACCGCATGAAACATGTTTCAACAAAGGCAATAATATCGTTTTTGTTTCGTAGACTCTTTCTTCTGGATAATATATCAGACAATGATATTTTGCAATATCTGGTTGAATAGCTCACATGTTCAATTATTTCTAGAATCTTTCCTGGCTGAAGTCGGCCATTCCGTTCAGGTTTTACAAGGGATTTTCTCGAGAAGAAACCTAAAAGACTTAAAAGCACAAAAACTTGTTATCTGAAAAGAAACCTAACTGCATTACCTGCCAGTTACTTAAAACAGACAGTGGACAAATAACCAGTGTTGCCCTTGATCCACCAGCCTTTGTTTTCTTCCCTTTGTACGTTTGAATTGGAGCGGCTAGAGAAAAAAACTGAAAATCACAAAATTCCAGAGAAAGAAAGATTTGATGACGACATTGTTTCTGTCCTTTCTGTTGCCTGCAGCTCAACATTCGCGCAGAATTGCACATATTGGAACCACTAACAGCTTGGGTTTAATTACCACTATCCGTAATGTTGTCAACCTCGTGATCAAAGACTCTTTTCCAATGAGCACAAAACCGGTTTAACAAGAATAGCCAAAAATAAAACAGGAAAGACAAAAGATTTAGATGCTCTCCCCGAACATCACTTAGATACGGAGTACTACTAAGCCCCGCTTCGGAGCAGCTAGTTGAAACAAAAAACGCTGTAACTCTTAGCATAGGTTCCAAATCTTTAAATCTACGAAAAAAGGCGGGTGTAAAATCGAATGACCTATTTATTTAAACTGAATGACTTAAAAGAGACTTTAGCCATTTTTTTTTTTTTTTTTTTTTATATTCCAATAAAATTTTACAGTAAACAAACAAAGGTTACAAGACGATGCCACGAGGAGCATGGAAATACATAGCAACCCTGTGACCATAACATTTAACATAGATATTCAAATTGATATTACATATAAATATTACAAATAACATATTACAAAAGGCAAAAAGGCTTTAGCCATTTTTCTATGATTCTACCGTTGGACTTTTCACAAATCTTGAATATGTGTCGAAATTACAGCCTTTTATATATTTGAGCTCATTTAATGATGTGACGTCATCACATTTCTAAATCACAAACCAGAACAGTGAAAGAGTTTTGCTTGATACCATATTGTAGGCATCCATAAACAATCGCTTTCTTGAAAATTATTTGATCTTTCATCGAGAGGTTTAGAAATTACGATAGCTTTAAGTTTTTTTCAAGCATTCCCTTTTAATCCTTGAAAAAGAAGGAAAACACTGTATTTCTGAAAATATTGAAGATTTCAGAAAAGTCCAACGGCAGATTTACTGTAAAATAGTTCAAATTTCTTTGAAGCCGTTCAGTTCAAAGAAATTGGTCATAGAATTTTACACACAGCTTATTAACGATTTGAAACCTATGCTGTAACTCTTAAAATAATCAAGACATCAAAGATTGGCAAAATAAATGAAAAATGCATATACCTTTCATGAAATACGTTTAAAGATTTGATGCTTTACAAATCGAAACATTGTTAAATATACCACCTCTTCGTACGATGGCGCGTCTCTAGAGAACCCTCTATTTTAATGAGAAAAGATCGTAACTGACACACTTACCATTTTCATCTGAAGGTACAATAATAGCCGGCTTTTCACTTGTAGGTACTGTGATATTCATGTTTACGTCAGCTTCTACTTCTACAACCGATTCGACCACAGGTAATTGCTCTTCAGCTACAGGCTTCAACTCTGACAATGGTTTTACCTCTGCCAATGGTTTTATTTCAGTTGCTGGGCCCTCAGTGGAAATTGTTGCCTCTGGCACTGTGAACTGAACTACCGGCTCTGGAACTTCAGCTAAAAAAGGAAAACAATGATTGGGGAGATGTGGCGGAGTGATGTAAGCCTATGGCTTTGCAGCCAGTAGAGTCAGGCACACAGGGTTTGATCCTAGACTTATGACGATGAGTCACTTGTACCCCTGCGGTAAACCTTGCCCAATCAAATTATGATGGAATTAAAGCTTCAAATTTCGAATCCCTTGCGAATGTTATCAGCTCTCTAATCGAATCGAAAATTCTATCACATTTAACGAACCATAGAAATTCACAAATCTCACAATCTGACTGGTACTCTAGGAAGCTCAAAGCTTGGGCCTAAATAGGGTCAGTTCTTTCACAGTGACATTATGAGTCTCTGTTGACCGAAGCGCCATCATCAAGTCAGGGAAACAAGACACTCATCCAATAAGTCTAGGTTTCATCCTAGGTAGAGCCCCACTACTCCCACTACTTAAACGTCATGACAAGGGGTCGCAGACTCGATTAGGTCTTCTCTAATTCTGCCATCCCAGCGCTTGGAGCTAAAAGCCATAACTTTGTCTTCACCAGTCACGTAGCAAAGCTCATATCTTTGTAACTTACGGTTCAGACTTGTAAGTGGATGTCATCAAAGTAAAATGTTTCAATGAATGCAGAAAGATGAAAATTAAAAGCACTGAAATAATCTCAGTGAAGCGAAAATTTCCACCAATCAACCAATGAATACAAAGGGGGCAGCAATCATTTGGCACTCATTAGGACACTGAATTTAGACTCTAAGTAGATTTATTAAGTATAAAGCCTTATATCCACACAGCGCCATTTTGCGAGTAAGCAGAATTTCACACAAAAAAATGTCGCTCAGTTGTAACTTTCTTTTCAATTAAAACAATATGCTCCCGAGCATTCTCTGCTCAAGCAGAAAATGCAGATCCATGGACCAAGGTCTAAGCTTGGTTATTCGTAAATTTCCATCAGTGAATATAAAGGGGGAAACAGTCATTGGCAACCGATAGTTCAAAATCGACATCTATTTGGAGCAATAAAAGTCGGGGCTCTCACTGAATATTCCCGTGAAGTATTTGAAGCAGCATTAAAGGAGAACAAAGACCAGCATACTTTGAGCGAAGTCGGCGACATGCCCTGTTTGCACAGCTTCCATAATAACAAGCTATACGAAATTCATAAAAACAAAACAAACAATGACAAAGGCGGCTGGTCTTCGTACTTCCTTTAAAGATCGAACGTACCTTTTTTGTCTGCCTTTTTCTTTCTTTTGCCCTTCTTTTTTGGCTCCTCCACCGCAACTATTTCTTCCTCAATGATGTCACAATCATCATCATCAAAAGTGTAACGTGCAGGTCTTTTTTGTGTCCTGTGTGTGACGAGAAATATCGCATAGAACGAAACTCCATGGGGATGACATCTAAAATTATTTCTCATTACAATCTCTTAAACACTTACACTCTCTTTACACTTTCTAAGAAAATTAAAGAGAGTTTGTTTTTATCATGGTTTTTTTGAAACTCATAGTAGGTATGAAACTACCTAAATACAATTCATATTATGGATCTTATCAAATCATTGGCTGAAAACACCAACGACTGAAATAAGATAATTTCATTGCATTTGTAGGATACTTTCAACAATGGGTTTCAGGTTGAAAATATTTTACCAACGGCCCTCAGCAGTCCCATTTATATCATTTATTATAATGTTTCCCGTATCACACAGAGATAAAAAAGCTGAGTAGTTTCCCAAAAAAATGTCTACGTATGCCAATTAGTACCTTTGTGGTCTTGACGATGTCCTTGCTGGCACAACCGGGACATCGGCGACTGGAATCGTAAATTCAGGATCATCCTTTGCAGTAAAGGAAGGTAGATCAGGTAATGCTTCCTGCATTTTCTCATCTTCTTCGTCATCTTTGTGGAGATAAAGAAAAAATTTTCCATAAATCTAGTTCAATAATTAAAGGATATAAAATGGACATATACAGCAATTTAAAAGAAGATATCCGGTATTTTCAAGACAAATATTTGATGTTTTGAATTGGATACAAAATTTGAATTGAGTCAAGATTACCTTAAATTTTTCTGATCGAATGCTCAATTTTGAAAGGGTCTGATTGGTAACGAAAGTGCGGCCTTTGAGATGCCTCGGACCACGATCTACTATACATAATTCATTAATTACATAAACAGTGAAACCTTGAGGTGCAGAGAGTTCAGTTACTTGCTGATAACATACGTAAGATTACGAGCATGGCATTGGCTCCTGCATCACCTACCTAACTGCAGTTTGGAAGCATCGAAGACTGCATCTAAATAAGATTAATTTGTGTTGTGTATTTCCATGGAAGGTAATTGGATAAGAGTAATTACCTAATATTTCGATGCAGCGCTCAAGTTTTGCTTTGGCTTTCGCCTTCTTTCTTGGCTTCTTCTGTTTCACTATTGCCTGCAATTGCAATTTTGGCTTGATCAGTAACATTCGACCAAAATGCAGTGCATTGTCATTAAAAAATTGCAACCCTCACCCCAATCTGGTCTTATTCATTCACCAATATGCTTACTTAGATTCTTTAGTAGCTTGTGTGCGGCAAGCAGGTTATTATTTTGTTTTCCTCCAGACCTTTAAGTTCTGGAACAATTGCCCTCCTTGGTTTTCCCTATCATATAATTCAAACAGGACACAAGACGAGTAAAAATCCAGCCGTTCTGGAAGGCTGCGCCATAACGGTTGTACACCAAATGATATTCATATTAATATGTGTTCCTGTCATCGCTGTACAGCAAACAATTGTCTGAGATTATTCAGTTGTGTCAAGTGCCTTTAAAGTGTTTGGAAGATGTCAAACTTAGAAACTGCAAACAATTTTGGGACAGAGTCTTATCTAGATGGGGTAACTGTTCGCTAAATTTGAAGATCTTAGCAATTTAACATATGGCAATTCACCGGAGCTAATTCAGCGAATCATGACGAAGGTTCAACGATTATGGGGATAGGGGCTCTTTCTCGATTAATTTACCAATTAAGAGAGCTCCTCCTTAATCAGTCTATCCTATATACAATCATGTAAAGTCATTCCCTTTGTTTAAGTTTGTAGCTATGTAACCCTTTGATGTAGTTAATTTTAGTATAATTGCATTTGTACATATCTAATTGTACTGTAAATGCATAGAAAGGATACATTGATAATCAAATGAAACTGAAACTGCAGCATCTGAAGCACCACACCAATCATATTTGATCATTCACCAGGCAGATGAACACTTACCCCATCTTCAGCACTAAGCATGACAGGTTTACTTTTATCAATTGTCACTAAACTTTTCCCATTCTTGAAGTTGGTCAGAATAAGTGAAATAATTTCAAGTGTCTTTCCAAGCCCCATATCATCTGCCAGAATTCCTCCTTTGACACTAACAGGTCTTTTGGTGGCGCTGAAATTTGTTGCAGAGTTAAAGAAATCTTTTGGCCCTCTTTCTTTCCAAAATGGAGGCAATGCATCACTGTTTTCACAAGCAATCATCCATGAAAGTGCCTGCTTTTGATGTGGAAACAGACTTGTTTTTATTGCCTGAAAAGTTAAAAAAGGGAAACCGTTTGATCTAAAACGAGGTGTCCACAAAAAAATTCTGCCCCATTTGTGTGGCTGCTAGAGGAACTGTAGATTCAATTATGTTGGTCTTTACAGTTTTTCATAGGCTGGTTTCAAATTGGAGTTTGAGACCTTCCTTGAGTCAATTAGAGGAATAGTCGTGATCAATGGCAGAGAAAAGTCAAAATAAGTGGTTGGTTCAAAACAGTACTCCTACTGTTCTCTAGCAATGTCAAAATAAAGTAAGTTTTCAAAGAAAGAGTCCAGCATCAAATTAAATTTCTAAAGGATTGATAGTGCTGTCTACTTGTAAGAGGGCACATTCAACCCTTTAATGCCAGAAATCTTTCTCGGAAAACATAGTACTTTGTTTTGGCATTGCTGGAGAACAACAGAAGTGCTGCTTTTGAAGCAAGCTCTTACTCTGCCTTGTCTCTGTCATAAATCTGCAACCACTTCAAACTGACTCAAACAAAGTCTCAAACTCTAAGCTGAAGCATGGCCAAGGCAACTGTGTAAAGACAAAGATAATTGACTGTACAGCTCCTTCACTGTAGCCACACAAATAGGGCACATATTACACTCACAAACACAAACATAACAGACATATTACAATCATGTTTTTCCTATTCTAAGAAAATTTTCAAATCTGATATCTAAAATCTGTAGCATCTACTCACATCTGCCGGTTCCTGAGCTGATGCCTTTGTTGTGTCTTCTGCTATTTTGTCAAACAATTGATCAAGTTCCTTCTTCATCTGAAAAAGAAAGATTTAAAATGCTTTGATTGAAATAGTATCATATCAGGCTTTGCAAACTTGAAAATTGCCTTCCTGGAATCCATTGAAAAAACTTGCCTTGCCTCTGTGCCTTTGTAATTTATGTTAACCCTCAAGCTGTCTGTGGAGAGATTGTCAGGAAAGAAATTGAAAAAGAAATTTTTTGCAACTTACCAAATCTTGAGGCTGAAATATTATATTTACACAATTTTTCTGTTTAATACTCACAGAAAAAATGTTATCACATGGTTGTATTCAGAGTTTGCAAGATTTGCAAGAATGTTATCCAAAATTTAAAGGGGTAGGGTCATGTAACCATAAACAAACCTGTTATCTCTAGAATCTTTATTGTTGCCCACGCGTGGCCATTGTATTCTGCACAGATTTTGGTGGATGGGGTGAATCCACACTAAAGTTACTTCTAAAAATCCACCAATATCTCTGCAATCGTACAACATATGAGCAAAATGTTTTGTTTTCTACAAAGTGCAAGAGTCCATCTTCAAAAAAGGAAATTTCATTTTGAGAAAAGTAGTGGGAAATCACTGTGATATGGCCTATCAAAAATACTGCAAAATTGCCATTTTGAAAGAAGTTTGTATACATTATGTGACTCTGCCCCTTTAATCATACATAACTTACTGTTTGTGCTGCCACTCTGACAGAGCTAGATACAGGATTCCTGCCACTGAAGCTTGAGTTAGCACTTCCTTCACTAAAACCAGATGACTTTGAAACAGGCCGAGCACCAAGAGGATATCCAGCCCTCCTCATTTCATTGCACACAGCTTCTCTGTTTTCTTCATCTCCCCAAAGAGTGATATCACACGGCATGGAAAACTTGTTGTTTACTCCAAATGGGACCACTCTATTTTTAAAAGAAGGCTCTCTTTAACACTCCATATTTCAAAGTCATGAGGCAGCGGCTTGTGTAAAATGCAGGTCAAATTTTTGCAGGTCACTGCGGCAGGTCACCGCGAGGGCCAAAGGCTCATAGGCTGCACAAAGGAATTCTGTCGTGTATGAGGTACTGAGAGCCGCTAGTGTGTTGACGTGTAATGTGTCAAAGTGAAGCGGCTAGATGTGCCCCATGACTAAGCCAAGACGAAAAGGTCTTCAGCACGGGTGGCGGGATTCTTGACCAATTTTCGAAATGAAACCGTGACTGACTAGACTAACCTTCGTGAAAATCATACCCTTGACCAAATTCCCCATTTAGAGTGCCATGAGATACCACTTTTTGGACAAAATTACCAACTTTTCACTTTACCTTGACCAAAAGTTTTCTAAGGGAAATATGCAACTCTGGGTGTGTGCAATAAGACCGCTTTTGTCTTCCTTACTCAAGAGGACTTTATCACCAGTTAATTATGGAGAATTATAGCACCAATTCTCTGATCAGAATTACATCACCAGCTGGTTAATGCTTTCAGTTGTTTGATTTATGCGCAGAGTACCGTCATGAGGTTAGGGTGGCTTTCTTCAATGTCAAGTTATCGTCACTTTGTGTAACATGAAAATCAAAAGGATTTGATAACCATCTCTCACGGTGTAACCATACATTGTGTAATGACAAAAGCAAGGCTAGGACTGCGTTCCCATTTAACACCAAAAGGAAGAGGCATTATCACACAGTTTTGTGAGCTTTCGGAGAAATAAAAAAATCATTTTGCCACCCTCTTATCTTTTGCGAATCCTGAAATCAACAAATACATACAACTTAAGGAATACGTCAATACACTAGCGGTTTGCAGTATCTGATACACAACAGAATTCCTTTGTGCAGCCTATGAGTCCTCGGCCCTCACGGTGACCTGCCGCGGTGACCTGCAAAAATTTGACCAGCATTTTACACAAGCCGCATGAGGCAGCACAGCCCTTGCACATGTTGATATACCAAGAATCTGTCACATTGCGATGGGAATTCTAGAGCTATATGAAGGACTATAAATTTGTTAATCTAGAATTAGGCAGAAATACCATGTTGATGAGTGCAAGGCATGTGTGTAAATTCTTTCAAATGTATAGAGGGTGCTTAAAATGGAAAATTCTAATATTCTTTGTTCAAGGGTACAGTATGATTGATAACCACATATGTCAGTAGTTCCTTTTCCCTTCTCAAGAAACAGGATAAGCTTGTAGGAAAGAGTTGACCCTTAAACACCCAAAAACATCAAAATCAACCACAGAAGCAAAACAAAGATTATAATAACTTGGATCTAACAAAAGCAAACTCTCTTATCCTGAGAGGGCTTGTTTACAATCTAGAAGCAAAGGGGCTTGAATCCAATTGTGCATATTTTTTGAGTTATCTTAATGATTAAAGATATATATATTACTTGCCAAAAGAAGATTAAAAGGTAGTTTATCCCCTTTTTACACATTTTGAAATAAAGGAAAAATCACAAGATCAACATCAGACTATGGCTTCCATCCAAACTTTGATCCATATTAACAGGCTAAGTGTGAACTGCATGTACAGTATGTCTGTGTGTAAAACTTAGCCAAAAATAAGATAAAAGTATATACGTTTATTAAAAAGAAGAAGTCTAATTACATACATGTGTGTGATATCAAGTAAATAGAAAAGTTAAAAACACAATCTAAAAACACCCCTGGCTAAAATGGCATGATTGCAGTAAAAAGATCATTGCAACCTTGTTGCAATAATTATCCCTCCAAAGGTGTTGATGAAATAAATTTTTTCATACAAGAAAACATATCTTAAAGATATTGAAACCATAGCTAAGTCTGTACCTTTATGGACTTTAAAAATGCTGATTCAAGCATAAGAGAGAGTGTGTTGTGTCAACAGCACACATATACAGTACATCATCTTCCTCTCTTAGTACATTTTTGAAAAAAGTATTTTTGACCTTGTGTTTTTCCTCGATATATTCTCCACATTACAAATTTTCAAACAGCAGAAGCTCTTTTGGTTCACCCCAATTTATCAATGAATAATAATAATCATACCCGTCAACTCTAGCTCTTTTACTATCAATTAATCTTGCAAGCACTGCTGCTTGCTGTCTTTTGATGTGCCCAACTTGCACCCTGAAGACATTGTCAACACGAATGGCATTTCGATCATACGGATTGTTTGGCTCTCTGTTCAAAGAAACCATTTCACGATTGTTGACTGTCCCTCTGTAATATCGGATTCCAACAATGTCACCCCTGAATGTTCCAAAGGCGACATCATCCATGCCGTCATCATCGTCGTCACTGTCACTGATACCATTATAATACCAAGGCATATTTATGAGTTACCACACAAACAGCTATTCCAAGAACCAGATCTGCATAAAATAATGGAAAGAACTAGAATTGCTGGAGCATTGCTAGAATGCACTTGAAAATAAGAAACAAATAAAAACTTGTTGGTACAAAAAAGTAGAATTTTTCTTTGAAACAAGGACACTTCCAAAAGTTCTTGTGAAAAAAACTTGAATTTAGCTGAAAATGGGAAAACTTTCAATGAGTGATGCAAACAAGATGAATTTACCAAAGTAAAATGAAAACCACCGATATATTTTTGAAAGGATTTGTTTCACCCAGTTTTAATAATTTTCCATGCAAAACTTATATTCTATCAAATTGAACACTTTCACAATGTGATATTTAATGAACATGTGTAAAACTAATCCATTCAAAAGAATTTGCAGCTTTTATTTTTAATCTTGTATATAAATCATTCTTGTGTTATTAAATCCATTTAGTATGTTTCATTAGATAACACTTCAGTGTTCAAATTTCATAGTAAAATGCAAGTTTTGCATGGAAAATGGCAAACTGGGTAAAACAATTCTTTTAAAAGAAATTCATGATTTTGTTTTTGATAACTGATGAATCATCTTGAGTTTTTCAATTCGGTTTGTTCATTTCCATAGTTTGACTTGTTCTGTTTTGTTGATTAGTATCGTAAGCCCTTAGAACACAAAGTTAAATCAGGGGTGCAGTTGTCCCCCAATGTTGGCAAGAAAAAAGGTCTTTTGTTCTAAAACAATAGAAATAAACAATGCTTTTATATTGAAACAATAGTTTCACAGCCAGTTTTGTCAAAGTGTCCTCCACTGGTTAAAATTCACTGGCAACAGGAAGGATTCTTAACAGTCAGGTTTCAAGTTGCTCACAAGATAATCAAATTTACCCACAGAAATTCTCATTGAAAATTTCCAAACTTGTAACGCTTAAATGACCAGAAAAGTGGATTGGTCAGTCTGGAATTGGTGTATGCCACATTGGAAAGTTTGAAATGCGTGGGGGATTAATCCCCCACACACTTTTAAAATTTGAACTACAGTACTGCATATTTACTTGTATGTAAAATTTGTAAGCAGATACAGTATGCGCATTTTCAATTCAAATTGGAAAATATCTGCGCCATTTTTATCCCTCGCCCAGTTTTCAAACTTTCCATTCTTTGGCGTATGTTAATGCTAATAATCAAAGGAGCACACTCTGTCAATCAAGAGAGGTCTAATCCACCTTTTCAAGGTTAGAGGCGCGAAAGCGGAAGTCTTTTGTTGTTAGAGATATTGTATCTGTGAGTCTAAATTTCTGTTTTACATACAAAGGTTAGTGTAGAGGCAAATTTTCACTTTCATATCTGTCTTTGTTTTGAAAGTATGGCATTATGAATAATTTGAACTCATAAGGGCTTTGACCGTGAAATCAAAGTTTGGACAAAAATTTGTCCAAACATCTGATTTCACAGTCAAAGCTCTTATGAATTCAAATTCTTTAAATCGTCATAACTTCCAAACGAAGACATATATGAAGGTGAAAATCTGCTGCCATACTAAAGTTTGTTCGTTAAAACAAGATTTTAGACTCAAAAATGCAAAATCTCTAACAACAAAAGACTTCCGCTTTCGCACCTCTTACCTTGAAAAGGTGGATTAATATCCCCAAAATTTTTGACTACGTTGCAACAAACAGATTCATTTTTGTTCCACTACAGCATTTGCTTTCCTATTTTTTGGGCGCGTCTGTCCACCACAAAACAAATCTGTGGCGGCATGCATGCAGCGACGAGGCCTGAGCAGTGAGTTTCAGTTTGAATGTTGCCGCCGAATTACTCTTGAGCTCAGCGTTTTGAATGAAAAGACAGTGGAGAAAAGCGCGCAACGTTCCTTAAATCTTGCAGATTCCAATGCTTCTATTTTCTTGTTCCTTACTGTAAATATTTTGCAATTACTTACCAATTTCTTTCGTCTTTTATTTGCATCAATCAATGCTTCTTTCTTCTTCGAAAGGATGTTTTGCTAAAATGTTCACACGCACGCGCCATTACGCAGCGAATTTCGCGGGCTTTTAGCAAGACCTCTTATCCAAACTGAGGCTAACCCATAAGTCCGCAACAATAAATAGAAAAAGAAACTGGTGCTTTTGTTATAAGAAGTGGAGCAGATTTTAAATGCCTTAGGAAGATCACTCCTGACTTGGAACAGAATTGCGTGTAAGAGCTTCTCCTTTACTTAATTCCTTACTTTTTCTCAAAAACAAAGACTGCTACTGTATTTAGATTGGTTGAAATCAATCGCTTCTAAATCTAATAAAACTTGAAAGGACAAAATCAGATTGCCCTTGTTATATCTAATCACATCAAGGTGATACAGTTAAGGAAGTGTCAGCCTGTCAAGAAATGGTTTGCTCCCATCGAATTGCCGGGACCAGATCAGTATGGTTGCTTTTGATTTTTAGGGGCAATTAAACTCTGAAGCAGTCAAGGCAGCAGCAGCAGGCCAGGCCCAGTTGCAAGGTGGGGGCAAGGAAGGTGCTGGTAAATTTTTGACCAAATCTTTTTCCCGTCGAACCTCAGATGCCTTTCTTTGCACCGTTGATTTATGTTGAAAACTTTATTTATCTTGTGTGTAATAACAAAAGTTTAGAATGCCAGTGGCCCTGCACAAAATTGGAAACTGCGCAAGGGATTTTCAAGCTGGGATGAAAATGGCACAGATAAAATTCCAATTTTAATTGACAGTGTGCATATCAGCTATCAGCGTATAGCGCTTCTTACAGTATCATGACCTAAACTCCTGTTACCAAATTATGCAAATGTGTGGATGGCTGCACAGATGACAAAAAACTGTGTGGGGAAATGCCCTGCACATATCAGACTTTCCAATCTGGGCCCTGTAGGTCTTGAAACATTCCTCTGGGAAACTTGAAAACAAAGAAAAAATGTATGCATTATTTTTCCAAGTCTCTAAAGGCCTCATGCCCCTGGTGACTACCATGGCTATTCCCTTGATGGTCCATCATGCTCTTGAGACCCCATTTGCATGATACCATTTTTATTCGATATCAGATTGGTTTCATTTCAGATTGGCCTTCTTTTTACACGACAGCGCATCAACCTGATATGCTTAATACGGTTTTGCGCTTTCAAATGACAACACTCTGAAGGTGGCATGAAACTAATCTGATAATGTGCAAGCTGTTGGATCCGGTACCAACTCAATGCAAAGCCTCATTATCAATTTTACGAGCCTCCCATTTTTTTTGGGTGCTGGATGCATTTTAATGCCAAGGGTGCATTCAAATTTCACTTTATGTACAGAAAATTCTTTGCTTAGTGTCATTTCAGAGTCCAAATTTATAATAATAAATATACATTTTATCATGTTTTGCTTTGCCTTACTATCATAAGCTTATTAGATGGGGGCTGGAAACTCCACCCTCTCAGTGTTAGAAAAATCAAAAAATTGATATCAGGCACATTAGGGCAAAAATTTTAATTCAAGCACAATTTTTGTAAAGAGCAAACTTTTCTGGGCAGTCACCCCTCCTGATTTATCTTCCCATGCACTTATTCTCATAATCACATCATGGGGGCCGAAGTAGCACCATGACACCAAAGTAATGCACAATTCCAAATTTTGACTCTTGGAACACCTGAAGTTCTTCTTGTGTACCCAGTACAAAGTTTTGGATTTTTCAGAAAGCTCATTTCATTCTTCTTAGATAGTAAGCAAGTTATTGAAAAGGAGAGAGGCAATGGAGAAAAATGTGGGAATTGGTTAGCAAACCTAGTCCAACTGCCGATGTAACAACAATGGCTCGTGCACAAGACAGAGCTATTGGCACAATGCCACCAAAAACCTTCTACCATAGTCTAGAAGTACCAATAAACACCATCAGCACAAACAAAGATTTCACACAGATCGTCGTAGCTGGGAGAAATGTCTTTAAAATTTTGGAGATCCAAGAAAATGGCTTCAGCGAAAAGATGAATCTAAGGGTTGGAAGGATCAATTTAAATTTCAGCATCACAGATGTTCTTTGGCACCATCTTGATGATCACACAATCGCAACTGCAGCAGGAAACGGAGCCGTAACCTTATGGGATTTGAACAAATCCTCAAAAACGAAACAAGAATGTGTTTTTTATGATCATAAAAGAACTGTGAATAAAATTTGTTTTCACCCGACTGATGCAAGTATCTTGATGAGTGGGTCACAAGATGGTACAGTTAATTATTTCGATATTAGAAAGAAAGGTGTGGCTGCCAAGTTCTTTGGAAGATCTGATAGCATCAGAGATGTTCAGTTCAATGCCTTTGATCGGAACCTCTTCGCCGCCGCCTGTGAAAGTGGGAGCATTCAGCTGTGGGACTTACGGAAGCCTGATCACTGCTGGTCTCAATTCACTGGCCATTCAGGGCCAGTCTTCACTCTTGATTGGCACCTGGAAGACAGATTCTGTCTTGGAACTGGCGGACGAGACAAAACCATCAAGGTCTGGAACATACAGAATAAAGGAAGTTGCCTTCACAGTGTGCCAACCATAGCTGAAGTTGCTTCTATTAGGTGGCGGCCCCGAGAAAAGTACCACATTGCGAGCTGTGCCCTCGTTGTGGACCATCATGTTAGTGTTTGGGACATTAGAAGACCGTACATCCCCTTTGCCGCTTTCACGGAACACACAGACGTGGCGACAGGCATAATTTGGCACAAGGAGTCAGAAATCTTGCTGTCCTGCTCAAAAGACTCTACACTATACCAGCACGTGTTCCAAGATGCTTTGCGGCCCGCAGACCATGCTCCTCCTGTTGGTCTGGGCGTTAGCTGTCGAGGTGAGATCTGTAATGCATGCTCAAATGAAACCGAGCAAGCTGCGGAACTAAAGAAACACGTACCGGTCAGGCAACCTACACAACCTGTTCCAGCAATGCCGACATTTTTCAAGAAGGCCGCGTTTGCTGAAGACGATTTCAAATCAGTACACAGCACCATGAAATTATTCAATTGCCCTAACACTTTAAACGAAAATTCACTAGAACCTCTAGCTAAACGGTTCATCTTTGCAGGCAAGACGTTTCCTGATATTTGCACACACAATGCTAAAGTTTGCCATGAGCTAGGGCTGCCTAAGAAGGCGCAGACATGGCTTATTCTAAAGTTCTTGTTCTCCGAGGTCAAAATCGAAGAAGAAAATGCTGCTACCACCTCAAGCAAACACGCGTCTTCGTCAGATACGCATAACCGAAGCTCTGGTATCGAATCAAACGAAGGAAACTTTGATGAAAGTTCGAGCGAGAGTAGTGACGGCGAAGAGGCCTATCCTAATGTAAACAAAGAAGATGAGATTGATCTCGCTGTTGGCGCCGATTTGGACGCCATTTTTCAAGATGATCAATTCGACGGGCAGTTATTCGCTGCTGAGAATATCAATGATGACCTACAAGAATGGACACTTCCGAACGAGGCTTTTCAACCCCGGCATTCAATCGGTGAGAAATCAATGAACGTTGATCATGGATATTTTGCTGAATCAACATCAAATCATCCTGATCATTCTTTGCCCATTGAAAAACAAAAGCCTGACCTCATGGATTCTGGGTTCCAGTTTTTAGGGTTCTCTAAGTTCCTCGGGCTGCCTGAGTGGGATTTTAAGCCCCTTGTAATCGATATGCTGCATCATTTCGCCGAACAAGGAGACGTACAAATGTCAGTGACTATCCTACTAGCCCTTCAGGATAAACTTGGAGCGGAAATCAGACCTGAAGTGAAAGAAGAATGGTTCCTCTCGTACTTAGAACTGCTAAGTCGTTTACAATTATGGGAAGTATCGACAAAAGTCATCAAGCTCTCAAAAATCCCAACTATAATGGTTCTAAACCAAGACTCCACTGGAATCAACACTATCTGTGGAGGGTGTAACAAGCCGATGACGTCACTTCGTGGTTCGTTCTGTAACAGATGCAGCAAAAGTTCTGCTTTATGCTCTATATGTCATCTTCCTGTGAAAGGTCTTTATGCTTGGTGTCAAGGCTGCGGGCATGGTGGACATCTTGTGCATATGCAAGAATGGATGATGACAAACAGACGTTGTCCTGCGGGATGCGGGCATCGCTGCGAGTATTCATGATTTTTGATGATTTAGGTTATTTGAAAATGCTAGCAAACAGTTCTACCAAACTTTTGCTGAGTTCACTTGGTTTTCCACAGAGCCTTCAAAGCTACAAGGCAAAGAAAATATGAAAATTTAGACTTCACATAGAAAAGAGAAGACACTACGGTTTTTCGATTTCTGCTTGTTTTTCGACTTCGCTGGTGAGCGAGGCATGGATTATTTTTCGCAGAGATCCCACTCAATGCTCCAAAATGGTTGAACGTTTGTTAGGACTGCATGCTAGCTTGCGCTTGCTCAGTACTTGAACATAGTTGATCTTAAATGAATTATTCTGCTGCCTTAGCCAGATCTTCAATAAATATTGTGGTTTTAAACCCTTGATATATGTATTCTAATCTTTTGTGATTGAAAAGTTGCGGGCAAACGCTGAAGCGTATATTGCTTATCAACGATTGAGATTTTGGATACTACAGCTTTCACTTTGGACACCTGGCAAGAATTGCTTCACAAGCAGAAACCGTTGCTCAATACTCTAGAGAAAGACCGGCACATTTTCCCTAGACCTGAGAAAATATTGGGCACATCTGGTCATTTTGACTTGATAGAAATAAGAACAAGGAAGGTTTAACAAATGACATTCGTATTCGGACCAAGGACAGACACTTTACAGGACTCTGTGTACGATTTTAAAATGCATTAAAGGAGGTGTCATTTTTTTAACTGGGCACAGGGGTAGAAGGGATGTTTCGAGGGCTATCAAATTTTTCAACCACGTCTTATTGGAGTTGTCAGACATTTTGGCAAAATTGCAAAAGATATTATGGACTATGAAATCTAAGGAATATATCTCGAGTGCCAATAAATATTGCTAAAGTTACATATGTTCATAAGACAGGGAGAAAGTTTCTCGAAATAGTTGGTGATTGTTTTTTGTTCAAATAACTCTCTCACTTTGAGATTTGGTTCATTTTATGTAGAGATTGCATGTCTTAGTGGTTCAAGATTTTCATGTAAATCCAACAGTGGGGTATGGAACTTTCGCTATATTGAAATATCATGAAACTTAGCAGATGGGGAAAGAAAAGTTCCTGTTTCTCTTAAAAATTTTTACATCCCTGATCCCAGCATTAAAAGTGATAACTCCCTAAAATTTGATTTGACTTGAAGGCGAAAAGGAAGCCTTCGCGATGCACACAAAACAAGTCAATCGGTTTTCGGTACAAACTATTTTTCAACCTAATTTTTCAAGAGCATGAACAATAGACATAAGAAAGCGATTACAAAATGCTTCACTTTTTTACATCCTGCTTCTTATGGGGCACAACAATTTCTTTCATTTTAAAGTTTGTATCAATTAATGAATACCCAACATTATCTAATGTTCTCTTCAGTGTCTTTTTCGGCAATTTATATTCCGTGGAAAAATCGTCGAAATCTATCCCCACTTCCCCTTTTGTACATTTATTTTTGGTATTACTTAAAACATTCATTTCATCAGCAACTGGTTCTTTAGTTTCCTTGTTTTTCACAACTGTATTCGCTTCGTTTTCGCTGCTAACTTCCTTTTCTTTGCTTTTCGTTCGCAATTCGACATCAATTATCGTTCTTTCGTCTTCTTTCGCTTTACTGTCCTCACTTTTCGTCTTTGAATCACAAAGGTCCATATTTGGTTTGCTATCAGCCGCATTCTTCTCGCTGTCCGTATCATTGCTCGTTTGTTTCATGGCTATATTTGCATTCTCCTCTGTTCCTTTTTCCGCAGTATTTTCCCACTGACTGCTGCCGAGTGATGATGTCCTGGCCTCCTTCTTCCAAACCTCCACCCAAGGGACACAGAGCGGTGGGATTTTGTCTTTTATGAATGCAATTAAATCCGCCAGCGGATGGTTTTCTTTCACCTACAATATTTAGGGAACTTTGAGGATCTCGAAAGACAATAAACACGACCGTCCTTTCTTTGCATGAAAATATTTGAATTTTTCTTCTTTTGGCCTTTTAAGGGGGGGGGGGGCACTCTTTTGGAAATCAATCATTGGGTCTACGCAATGCGCTCACGAAGGTGAATTTCTCTGCAACCTTATAAAAATAAATGTAGTTTCGCACTTTCCGTATGCACGGATCCTTTATGATTTGATCGACTGTCATGGACTGAGGCCCCGTCCACACGTAGCCGGATCCTTTTGAAAACGCATCTTTTTTATCCGTTTTGGGTTTGCGTCCACACGAAGACGGCGTTTTCGGTCACCAAAAACGAAGCTTTTCGAAAACGCTCTCCAGAGTGGATCTTTTTGAAAACGCCGTTTTCATGCTGTCGTGTCGACGGGTGAAAACGGAACTTTTCGAAAACGCTGACGTCACAGCATCGATTTACGACGTATCAGAGCATGCGCACGGATCTTTGGGGATCACGCAAGGACATTTTGATTGTTTGTTTTCTTTTGTCAAATTTCGAACAGCGGAGTTTGAATGCAGCAGCGTCTTCGTGTGGACGGGGATATTTTCGAAAACGCTCCTCGTGTGGACGCGGATATTTATTTATACGGATAAAAAAGATGCGTTTTCAAAAATATCCGGATACGTGTGGACCAGGCCTGAAATTTGAGCTGTGTGGCTAGCAATATCAGCAAAATGGGGGTACGAGGGGCCTTCCCCTTATCGCGAAAAATTTCTTGAGAATAGGCCTTTTAGAACGTCGTAAAACAGCCTTTCCTGAGAATTAACGGCATTAATATGGAAAATGTGCGATCGAAAGAAGTCGATTCTCATTGCAAATCAAAACATTTAGAATTATGATTACGGTATTTTACTAACAGTTCTACGAAATTTTACACTGAGACTTAAAGATGATGAGATTGTGAGATTCTTGTGACTTAGACCTCGTTCGTAAAAAGAAAAGAAACCTAATATAAAATTTTTCAGTGCTTCTGCTACTTTATCCAGTGAAATTCAATTCACTCAAATCCCAGGCATTGAATGTTTTTGCGCTCATTATTTAAAGAACCTGCACTGTTATATACATAAAAAGTCACTCACCTTGATTCCAACAGCTAGAGCTGACGTTATTCCAAAAATTGACGACAGTATCTCACTAACGCCAGATAAACAGCAACCTTGGGTGTTTCGCATTGCACATAAGGGTATCAAATGATCTACCATAGAGATTGGTTTCGCTGATTTGCATACCTAAGAAAACAAACCAGGTAACTACTGTATGCTTGAGTTGAGCAAGTATTTCATCACAAGGGGGCAGGGTGGGAAATTTCACTATCTGATCATACAGGGGTGCATGCTTGTTTTAGGTAGTTTTGGCACAACAATTTTGGGAATGGGATGTCCTTTTTAAGGAAAGGCTCTGGGATTTGGGTCTAATTTTTGCTAGAAATGCTGGGAATGCTCTGGTTTGGGATAAATAAACATGAATTTGCTTGTTGTTATGAAGTGAAAACACTTATTGATATTCTGGAATTGGGTCACAACAGAATTTCTTGAAGTCCACCCCCCCCCCATATGACCAAATAGTAACAAGCACTTGGGGTACATCATTACTTGGAACAGGCCAGATACCAAGAATTAAAAGTGATCAAATTTTTCTTCAACATCTGAGAAGGGATGCTTTGGGCTTTCATGGGTTGCAGGTTTGGCCAATTTTAGCAGTCAAGTTTTGGGTATTTCTTTCAAAATCCTTATATTTGGGGTTTCTAGATCATGAAGTGTGCAGTTACTGTAGCTGAGATTGAAAAACCATCGATCGATCGATCGAAGGTTTAAAATGATTTAGAGAGAGGCATTCAAAATGAAATGTTTGAAATAACTGAATTTGCTAATGAAGACTAAGGATTTTTTGTACAAGTGCTAGTTCAGGTTTTAGCTGTTTGCTTGATTTTGCTAATTCTGGTTCAAGGGTCTGTTACCCCCAAAAGCTCCCTCCTCTCTGAGGCTAAAAGCAGAGCATTGTGGTTGCATGTGAATTCTTGTTAATTTTCATTTACTGTTCAACCTATTCTTCAAAAATGTATAACCCAAAAACAAACTTAAGAAGAACAGCAACAATTTCCTTACCATCACCAGTAGCAGTGGTCCTTTTTCTAATGCTTTTGTTACTTGATTTATTCCAATAACAAGATAGTCTTTATAGTATGATTTTATTTGACTCCCGTCTTCGCTAACCTGATCATTAGTTGTATAAAGTTTTCCTTTTGTCTTTCTTGAAGGGTTTTCTTTTGTCAGTCTTTCTGGTATCTCCCTAAAATACAACAAGTTTTAATTTTTCAGGAAATAAAGATCTTTAGCTGGGATTTTGAACCAGTTCAAAGTTTTGGATCTGGAAATGTGCTGTGAATTCCCAAAATGAGAACACTGCTGATGACAATGTCAGGAAAATGCTTAAATGAAGCATTCAATTGACATAGAACTAAAATGCATATTCCACATCCAACACCTTTCAATCTTACTGTTACAGTAATTTGCTGCGGTTAAATTATTTTCACTCATGTTCCATATATCCTGTTTGTAATTATAATTTGACCAAGTTCAAAGGGTTCTAGCTGGAGGAAAATCCTGAACATTGATTTTGGCAACATTTGTCAAGATTTTTCACCCTCTCTTTTCTTCCATTTTACCCCAAGCTCCAGTGATAAGTTTGAAAGTAAGCATGGAAGATTTGCACTTGCCTATTGTTTAAGAAAATTGTTCTATTGAGTCTGATGATGGAAAGGATGTCCCAGTTGCCTTCATAGTCACATGAAATTTTCTGATGATTGGAAAAATTACATTGATTTTCAATGGGACAATTTGGGGGAGAGGGGAGGTCCAGGTTGGAAAACTTGCTTTAAATCTGAGCTAAATTGTGTCAAACTTGATTCTTGCAGCTAAAATTAAAGGTTCTTGCATGAGATAAAAAACCGGACTGCAGAGTATGGCAGTTTCCAACGAGATCTTGGGTGTGCAAGAGTAAAATATCGAGTGTGCAAGTGATCAATTTGATCTAAACACATAAAATTTTGAATTTGTATTTGAAAGAAACTTGAACAAAAATGGTAATAATTGTTGTGAAAAATATACCAATTCAAAGGCTTTTCTGTCCTGTGTTCCGGCAGAAATAATTTAGGCTTAAAACTTGACTGCACACAGAACGTAACGCCAACAGGCATTCGTAGACGTACTACAATGAGTCCAAGATCTGAAGTATCAAAACAAGATTGCTTTCACTCACAGATACAACAACTGTAGTAAGTCTACAAATTCATCAGAAATTCCAAACTTAGTTAATCTTGCATCTCTCGCAGCTATTTGAAAGTCCACTTGCAGCTAACACCTTCAAATTTTTTTCACTTGCTACTTTGGTAGGCCAAATCCACATGTTTTCCAGCCTGGGTGGGGGCATTTTGAAACGTCTAATGGACCTTTTGCGTGGAAGAATCGAATTTTGTGCAGCCCCTCACTTCTGAACACAGGGCCTTCCTTATCTTTTCTTACCTTTTAATTTCTTCAATAATTCGTCTGTTTACATTCTTTTCAATATCTGGCCTAAAACAACGGAAGAAGAAAGTAGTCAGTTGTTGGCATGCAAACTGCATTAACAGTCAACAGTTTTGCCTCCATTTTCCTTAGAAAAAAGGCCTTTTAAGAATGACAAGTTTAAGTTTACAGGCATTTAGGGCCTATTAGGCCTAAGAAAGTGACGAGACTAGAGAAATAAACCTCTTCGTTAAAGGCTCACCAGCAGGCTTTAAAAGGGGTGCCAAACGTCGCTTTCGTGACTTTTCTTCCCTCTCCAAACTGTTGTGCCTTCTTTCCCTTACCCATTTGTTTCACTCTGCGAGACAGTTTAATTCTTGCACGGGCCTAAAACATGCATTTAAAATCCAACTGATCGACAACAACAACCACAACGAGGCCTATGTAGCTCGGCCTGGGACCGCAGAGCGATGCAGAAAGTGAATGGGCTAGGATACGAGCCCACGAGCGCTAAGCGAGTGCAACTTGGGGGTCCGTGGGCGCAGCCCCCGGAAAAATTTCATAGGGTCAAGCTCATTGGATTGCTGGAAAACACCTTTTTCATAATAAAATGAAGAAACTATCACCATCATAATGAGTAGTTTCAAGTATTCAATTTTATCTGCAAAATCATTGGATGCCAATGCCGCCAATGCCTTGAGGAGTAGCAATTCGAGCTGTTCGTATGCTTAAAATGTGGCTGATTGAATCGTAGATCTATAAAGCGTACTGCAAAATCAAGAACTTCAATATTTATGCATATATTGCTTTGGTTTTGCCTTTAACTATTATTCCAGTTTCAGCTTCTCCTTCGGCCGACTGAGAACTAATTATTTTCAAAACTTTGCCAACAAAAATACACGTTGTTTTATAAGAAACTGGTTTATAAGAAACTAGTACTAAGATGGCTAAAATTTTAAGAAACTCTAGTACTATGTCTGAGAAGTACTAAGAAACTTTTCAAAGTTAAAAGCATGAATATCACAGCAAATAGATCGTTGAACCCTTATTCTTGAGCAATATTATCAAACCATTTGTGTTGTCAACATAACAGAACACTGTTTATTCCTTTATGACGTTTCAAAAGTTAAGAAACATATCTGCCGCAGTGTTAGCGACCACATTGCTAATTCTGCATTCAAAAAATAAGAAACCAATTAAGAAACGTTTACTTCTAAAATGGACAAAATTTCATGCGAAATTAAGAAACTTTTAGTACTATGGCCTGATCCTAGTTTCTTATAAAAAAACGTGTAGAGCAATTTGTTGCCAAAAAGTGGGTGGGCCATAGCCCACCTAGCCTACCCTGCTCCGCGGTCCCTGACAATCACAAATTTTATATTGCTAAATGTCATCAATTTTATGTTGCTAAATCATTTACGTCAACAACACGGGAACACACTTTTCTGACCAAATGACCAAGTACTTTTCTTCGTGCCAACTTTTCGACGCAATTAAAACCAGGGCTCAGGAGGGCTCTTTGAATGGCAAATACAAGGCGACGAAAAAGACACCAAGTGACCATTCAACATAAAGGTGAAGGTCAAAAATGTTTCCGAAAATTTTCTATGGGTTTCTTTGGTTTGTACCAATTCTACAGCTCCCAGCAACGACCCCCCTGAAACATCAATGCCCCGAAACATGCGATACAAAGATGATCCGCTGAAAACTGTTCCCCTGCGTTCCCCCTCAAATTTTGTATAATTTCCATGTAAGACGTAGCCCAAAGCTGTTTTTCCCGTCATAATATTTTTACTCCCAGCTGAAAATATTTACGTCCATAATTTCCCCGCTGTGAACGGTGGCGTTGTTACCGTTCCGTACGACAAAGTACCGTTCAAATATTTTCTAGCATTGATGACGTCATAGAGCAATCTGAGATAAGTAAGTGTTTAGACAGATAAGCTGTTTGAAACGGTTAATCAAGAGTTCAAGGCCAAAGGAAAATAATATCATGTGTTGCTGAATTTTGGGATCTGTTGCAAGGGAGCTAACGGGTGCTCAAAGTTGCGAGTTTTGGCGCATGCGTGCGTAGTTTCTGCTCCGTCGCTCAGCAGTTGCTTGAAGTCTCTGGAAAAGTTGCTTTAAGTCCAGTCTCCTGAAAAGTTGCTCAGAAGTTGTCAATTTTTCATGCACAAGATTAGCGCCAATGATGCTTCAAGTCTCAAGAGGTGCCTGCGTGTCTTATCAAGATCTCAATTTCAAGATCTTGATGTATGTTTGAACCTTTACCATCCTGCATCTTCAGTATCTTAGCAAGAACCGTTGCTTGCTAATAAACAACAATATGACAACAATTACAGCGACAACATTAATTGATGAATAATAAGCGTCATCGTCATCATCATCATCATCATCATCATCATCATCATCATCATCATCATCGCCATCACCATCATTTTCACCATCACAACCACCATCACGACCACGAAGACGACCACCACCACCGCCACAATAACCACCGCCATCATCGTCATCGAGATCAATTTTTGATTTGAAAGACCAGTTTGTTTCTTTTTGCTTTCAATTTGTTTTGAGTGGGCTTGTCAGGATTTCTGGCTACTGTGCATGCGGCATCCAGGCATGGGACCCCCAGTTTAACGTCCCTTCCGAAGGACGAGGTGAGTTGTGAGGTCAGGCCTCCGGGGTCATCCATCCGGAGTTTGACCTCACTCGACCAAGCTTAACCTCAGTAACCTGCCACGACTGTATAAGCCTCTCAGCCACTCAGCCCGCAATCCAGTTCTTCACATACCAAGACGTTGAATCCCAGCCTGACCAGAAAACAGATCCTTCCAATGTCCAACTCTCATTACTGTTGCAGAGAACAAACAAAACATCATAGAAATTCTGCAATATTGCTAAAAAGGACAAGCTTTTCAATGTTGCAAAAAGTGCCAACATCCCGAAAGCCTGGTTTTCATTAAATCGTAACTCATCGCCGATTATTGTCTTACAGCATCGGCGATCAGATCATATCGGCAGTGATTGATTGGCGATTAATTTCGATTTAATGAAAACCAGGCTTTAGGGATGTTGGCACCTGTGGACAGGGTTATGGAAAGGGAGCACGCATGCCGGGGGGATCAGTCCAATTAATTTTCAGGCAACCAAAAATATCGCTTCAGCGTCATTGCAACCCAAAACTATCAGCTCATTTTTATACTTAGAAACTTGTACATGAACGTAAGATATCTTGAAACAATGCAAATAGAGGTCAGGATTGCCACCAGTGAACCCAGAAATATCAGTTTGACAATATTTGATAACAAAAATATCATGAACATAATACATGATCGCGCTAAAGATGGCGACGAGGAATCTTTTACCGAGCTGTTGTGCATTCAAATTACAAATCTTTAATAATTCTATAATAATTCGATTAAGGAACGCAGTGCATCTCGGTAAAAAATTCCTCGCCGCCTTCTTTAGCGCAATTGTCTATTTCAGTTTCATTTGGAAACAAAAAATATCGTTTCTGGCAATATTCTAAACAAAAAATATCGGACTTACCATGGTCACAGTTGTCTCTTGTGACTATGGACTGACCTCCTCGTATGTGCATGTACTGTGTGCCCCCCCCCCCTCTCCTGGAGCCGAAAGACGAACACAGGAAACACCGTAGCGATTTAAAGGCAAATATTTTATTGTAAGACTGTTTTACAAATGATACAAAGCACGAAACCAACTGGTTTCGCTTCATAGCTTTTATCATCTTTAATAGCTGTTGCGACTCTTAAAGTATGTGCCTAAATCAGGTCGGCAACATTCATAGGCATCTCATCAATGGATGTGTTGTAGAACACTTCTATATCCCGAAGAAGTCTCTTGTCATCTTGAGTGATAAAGTTGATGGCTACTCCCTTACGTCCAAATCGGCCACTACGTCCGATCCTGCAATCCAAACAACAAAATTTCAACATATTGCTCTATAAAGCCCCTTCTTTCTACAAAACACAAATGCAAAATATATAAATAAATCACTTAATATAACGCATTTTTGATGTAATATCTTCAAGTGCGCTTCACAGTCCCTAAAAGTCGCTAAAAACTAATGCCCATTTAAAACTTATTCAAAAGAACTTCTTTATAATTCAAGCTGATTCAGCTGCTAAGAGGAACCGCTGAATAGAAGCTAAAAACGACCTAATTTTTCTGGATATTTTATCTAAATATATAGCTCTTCATATTTTCGGTATGTATACAGCAACTATTGCATTTGTCTACGAGCCAGTATTGAATCAGCTTTATTAGCTGTTCTCCATCACTTGTGGCTATCTAAAGGCAGTCTGTCACGTCTCTGATTGGCCACAACAGAGTCAGAGCTCAACACAACAGATTTCTTTGTGAATCTGTGTATGTGAACAAAGCAGGGCTAATCGTCTTGACTTTCTATGGCCGTAGAAAGTCAATGAATTAGCAGCCATTCAAATTTCCTTTTCTTCCTATTGTCCAAATCACCCAATCAAATGCGTGACAGACTGCCTTTAAGATTGCACACTGCCAGCATTATACAGATCAATAGACCTTTAGCTATTCTATGAAGGAATTGGAATAAAACGATATTTTGCAAAATTTATAGAATTTTCGAATGTGTACAATAATAATAGAAGCGAATAATAATAAAGCCACTCGATCGAGCCTCTCGTACAAAAATGTATAAAAATAACGCTCGATCCAGGCTCTTTTATAGGAAAGCTAAAGGTCTATTTGAATGGTGCCTAAATTGAAAAGAGATAGATGAAAATGAAGAGAGTATATACCTGTGAATGTAGCTCTCCCTGTTCGTTGGAAGATCGTAGTTAATAACTAAAGATACTTGCTGTACATCAATGCCTCGGGACTGAAAGAAAAATTGTATACACCTTAGAATTATGTCAAATAGGATTTGACATCAAAAAGAGCTCAACAAGAATCTCGAAATATTATCTAAGTTGCCATCTACAATACCGAGAAGCCAAACACGGTACACGATTTTGATAAGAATTTCGCCTTGATCAATGACTAATCACTCTCGAAATGTTCCTTGACAGTTAACTTGAACAAAGACATTTCTTATTTGTCGTGTTTGTCGTCTTCTTTGATTGTCGTGTCACATTGGAAGGTCGAACCATCAAGACGACCCAGAGGAAGACCAAGATCTATGTGGATCGAAAAAATTGGAGAGTGGATGGGAAGGAAGTGTTATAGATGGCTTGTGAGAAAAGCCCAGGACAAAGAGAAGTGGAGGCGATTCATCGCAGCCTACCTGCAGCATGCGAGAAGAAGAATTGGTGCATCGAATGCAGAAATATCAATCTTGAAACCATAACTTTGCGTCCAAATTTTAGCCCTTTTGAAACACAAGAGCATTTGTGTTTTGGCCTGGCAAATTCATAAAGCATGGCAAACAAATTAGCAATATCCTTCATGTCATTATTTCATCTAACTTAATTTCACCTTTGAAAATCACTGTCCGGCCAAAACTATGGGGCAATTAAATAGACCTTAAGCCTTAGGGCCACAGGTCAACATCAGCTGTATAACTGCCCATAGATCCAGCCTGCGTTTTTGCTTGCTTGCTTGTTTGGCCTTTGAACTTCCTTGAAAAGAGGTTTGGACCAAGCAGCCAAGTCTGTTAAATTTTGACAAAAATACCATCCCTTTTTTCAGCTATGGCATGGAATTCCTTTGGATCTTGGAACACTTTTCAGAGAGTTAATCATTTACTCAAAGGGAGTTAAGAAAGATTTAATATAAACATGGGCAAGATTTACTTCACATTTGGCCTAGTTTCTCATCGCTTTTGTTACTCATCAGCTGATTTTGTAACTGTTGTAAAATGTTTGTGACTTAAATGGGTTGGGTCATGTAACAATAAACAAACCTGTTATCTCTATAATCTACATTTTTTGCACATATGTGCCCATTGTGTTCTGCACAGATTTTGGTGGATGGGGTGAATCTACAATAAAGTTACTTCTCAAAGTTCTCCTATAACTCTGAAGTCTTACAAAATGTGAGCGTTTTGTTTGTTTTTCTACGAAATTCATGAGTCCATTTACAAAACAATACATACCTTTGTTTTGAGAAAAAGTGTAAAATCTCTGATATATGGCCTATAAAGAACTGCAAAATCATTGTTTTTGGAAGCAGTTTCCTGACATTATGTGACCCAACCCCTTAAATCTGGGGGCAAAGTAATTGTTGACAAAATATCTGAAAGTGTCCTGAGATCCGAAGCAACATCAAGGTCTTAGCTTTGAGAGCTTATACATTTCAAAGATTGAATTCTACGCTTGAGAAGACTGTCCCTGTATATGGTATGAGCCTGTAAACAGATGACATGGCAAAACATGAAAAATAAAATCCAAATAATTTTACATACCAGCAAATCAGTGGTGATCAAAACCCTACTAGATCCAGTTCTGAACTCTCTCATAATCAAGTCACGCTCCTTCTGGTCCATGTCACCATGCTGTAAAAGGACAGAAAAAGCATTGTCACAAATCTCTACTTACTGGGTGTCTTACAATGGTGAACAAGTATTTCATGACCATTTTAGGCATTACACAGCCATAAAATTTTTTCAAGTTTAATTGACCTATATTTCCAGTTCACAAAAGAATACAAAAGAAAACAAAGATGCTTCAGTCCCTTGGCTGTTCAGCAAAATTCAATACACCACTATCGGTCCAGTGCACTTGGTGCTATAAATTGTCAAATTTAGGAACATTTTCTGGCTCATCTAGTAGACCTCTGTGAAGAAAAGACCAATATCCTCTACATGCAATGTTGTGGGGAAAAATTTTAGGCAGCACCTTACAAATTGTTAGGAAATGCAATTACACTGCAAGATTGTATTCATACATAATTGCCAATATCTTAAGCCCCACTGATGGTGCTATGGGGGGGGGCCTGGCCCTGAAATCCAAAAATTTGGCAAAAATTATCAAAGAAAAAGGGCATAAAATTAGTTGGGTATATCTTTAGATTGCAAAATTACATCAAAATACCCCCCCCCCCACTTCTTTCTGATATTTCAGAGCTGGTGCCGCCACTGTTAAGCCCTACCCCTGAGCAATCTTTATATTGGAATTTGAAGAATCATAAAATGGTCCTGGGAAAGCATCAGGGGGTGCTGATCTCCCTTAGCTCCCTCCCAGCACATCTGTTACTTACAAGGGCAGATACAGTGAAATCTTTCTGGCTCATATTTTCTGTTAACCAGTCAACTTTCCTTCTTGTGTTCAGGAAGATTACAGCTTGAGTAATAGACAATGTATCATACAAATCACAAAGGGTCTCTAATTTCCACTCCTGTGAAAAAAGGAAGACGTTTAGACCAATTTTGCAATCCTACCAAGAAAGATCTTCTAATGATAATAATGCATAGCTTATATACAGTAGCATCCCAATACCATTGTACTCAGTTGCACTTTACAATACTACTCTCCATACTTTATATGGTTCCTTTGGAAACCTAAGAGCGCAATTAAGGTCATTCACAATCGGCCAAAGAGCTGCAAAGAGTGAGGACTCATGACCATTCAAAATCAAAAGAAATTCAAGGCAGCCATACTGATTTTCAAATGTTTGCAGGAAGCTGCCATCCCACATCTTGCTTCATATATCGAGACAGTGGATCGTAAGTACAACACAAGACAAAATTCATTGACGCTCCTCCTTGCCCAGGTCAGAACAGAGGTTGCAAGGGAGTCCTTTCGGTTTCATGGTCCTTCTTGCTACAACGAGATCCCACTCGACATTTGAAAATTAACGTTGATAGTTCAATTCAAGCGTCACTTAAAGAGAATATTTCTTGCACAACCAGCGTACTGTACTTCAGAGGCCTTTATGAACGATTTTAGCTATTTGTCACAATTTGTAACCATTTTTAACCTAATATGTAATTACTCTCATTTGTAACAATGTTTACATATACTTTTTTAACAGGACCCTTATTGATAACAGTGCCTATGGCATTGAAAAGGTTTAACCTGTATGAATATTTGTATTATCATTATTATTATTATATGGACTGAGGAAGATTTTAGATCGAAACGTTTCGACTTTTAACAGTCTTGTTTTTCTTTTCTTTTTTCTGTTAAATTTGATGAGGTTTTAGTTTATTCATTATTATTATATACTATTACTATTATTATCATTGTTTTTATAATAATAATTATTATTATTATTATCATTATTATTATTATCATTAAGATCTAAAATCAAAAAAGTTTTATATATTTAACCATTCTTCCTAAAAATTGATGGTGATGGAAGGCAGATGGGCCTAATGGTTCATCTGTCTGAAGTTTAAAAATTCCACGAACTCCGTCGTAAGTCGTAATTGCCATCATTAATGCTGTTATTCGCCACATCAAGTTGAAATTCATGGCTAACTACATATGGAGACACAAGGTTAACAAGTTATTTGTGTGAATCTTTTTTCTCTAAGTCCTTGCGTATGATCAGATACACCAGTTCTACATTGTGTTTTTCACATTGGATGACTTCTAAATCATGCGTCGCACTGATTGTAGTGGATAATTTAAGCCTCATAGACATAATTTTTTATGTTAACTGAGCTGTCAGCTCAGACACTAGGGTGAACACAAATTTATTTTATTATAATTATATATTATCATTATTAAGATCTAAAATCAAAAAAGTCTTATATATATAACCATTCTTCTTAAAAATTATGTATCCAAAACTTAGAATATAAAGCCTTGGCAAAGCAATTCAATTTTCACTTGATTTGTCCGTCAACATTTGATCTCTGGTCAGGCATGGGTGGCTAATGATTTGTATTTTCATTGACTTTTCACTCCATTTTCATTGGACTTTATAGAGCCCCTTTCCAATGCTAAAGTGTGCCAGATCCAAACTCCATGATTTAAAATCTTATGTTACTGCACATACTTTCACTCCAATTACTCAACAATGTGGCCGAACAATTTGATTTTGCTTGACAACACCTCTTTCACTTGCCTTTTGATCAATATCAACCTTCACTTGAATTCACTCAACTTGCACAACAAGGTGACCAAATAACTCAATTATCCACTTAATGTTTTGTCCAGTAAAATAACAAGTGAGAATTGAAGCCATTTGCCTGGGGCTTGAAGTCTCATTTTCAATTCAAATTTTTATAAAATATATACAGGACTAAATGCTCTTATGGGTATAGATGAAAAGATCTGTATCCTGTACAACCAGAGTAAAGCATAGCTTATAAAACACCTTTGGGCACTATCTGATAGATATCTCATAGATATTACACATCCTTCCATGAAGCAAAAATACGCTGCAATTCTAAAACTAATGAAAATGGGGTGTAAAAATGCTGCACTGATTCTAAAAATGACAATGATGTTGACAATATTATTTGTTGTGGCACAGTGATGTGATCCTTTGCCTTTGTAGCCAGAACAGTCAGCTAAAAAGGGCTCATGCTAAAGTATATATATATATATATGTACTTATACGCTCATACGCTATAATATACATGGGAGAATTCGAAGAAAAACATATCTACCCCATAATAGGTAAAGACTGCCTGTACTATGGCAGATACATCGATGACATCCTATTGATTTATAAAGGCAATGAAAAAGAATTCAAGACATTCGCTGAACAACTCAATACAAAGCACCCATCAATAAAATTCGATTATGAAATCTCAAAGACATCTATCCCTTTCCTTGACACACGCATTTATATAGATGAAAACAGACAACTACAAACAACTCTCTTCACAAAACCAACGGACACACACAATTACCTACACTATAAATCAGCCCACCCAAGACACCTGAAGAACAGTTTACCATATTCACAAGCTCTTAGACTTAGAAGAATATGCACAAAAGATGATGAACTACATAGCAATTGTAAACAAATGGAAGAACATTTCCTCCGAAGAGGGTATCACAAAGAAAACCTCCAAGACCAAATCCGTAAAGCAATCCTAACCCCAAGAGATACAACATTAAAGAAAGTCACAAAGGAACGATCCAAGAGAATCCCCCTAGTTACCATGTTCAATTCTACACTCCCCCAAATTGGCAAAATCCTAAGAGAAAGATGGGATATTTTAAACATTAAGCCAAAACTCAAAAAACTTTTCTCAGAACCTCCTATCATCGCCTTCCGTCGATGCAAGAACCTAAGGGAAATAATTGGTAGCAACACCATCATTAACAATAAAGTTTTAAGAAAAGGAACCAACAAGAACACCGCTAAATATTGCTCACCATGCAACACCAAAAGAAGCCTTTGCTGCAATCATATCATTAAAACTAATTCCTTCACAAGCGTAAGCACACATAAAACATACAAGATCTTTCACGAATCCGATTGTAGAAGCACGAATGTGATATATCTTCTTGAGTGCATCCGTTGTAAGAAACAATATGTTGGTAAATCTGAATGGCCTTTTAACTATAGACTTAACAATTACCGTTCCCGAATTAAATCAACACAGTATGACAAGCTCCTTCCTGTAGAAAAGCACTTCAAAGAGCAAAATCATGTCTTCGAAAGAGACGCAAGATTCATTATAATCGAGAAAATTGAGAAAGAAAACGTCCAGAATATGACAAATCTATTAGAAACGCATGAGGACAACTGGATAAAAAGACTGCAGACTCTTTTCCCCAAGGGCCTGAATAATAAACTTAACCATCCCGACAAACATTAAATTGAAAAAATCCCGCAAAATATCCCATGGATAGGCCACCTTTTCCCGTTCGCAATATTATGCAATACTTTGTTTCCCTGTGGCCTATCAATTTTTACAAATACAACGTAATATTCAACTTCAATTTGAGATTCATTTGACGCCATATTTTGGCGTCACATGACCATTTTAAGGCCACGTGACCTCATTAGTGTCACGGGACCACTAAAACAGCTATAAAAAGGCTTGCACACTTGTAAATAATCATTCTCCTGATGATGACAGCATAGTCGAAACGCGTTGAGATCAGAAGATAAATATTAAAGAATTAAAGAACTTCAAGTCGTCTTTTTATTGTGTACACCTTATATATATATATATATACATATATATATATATATATATCTTCTCACTGCACCAATTTTTTGGGAAACTCTGTATACACATCAAAATGAAAAATTGTCAAATCATTACCTCTTTACTAACATCAACATAGAACTGTTTGATACCCTCCAGTGTTAGCTCCTCTTTCTTCACAAGAATCCTGATTGGATCTCTCATAAACTTTGTTGTTACCTCCAACACATCTGTGGGCATTGTGGCAGACAACAAAATGACCTTGAAGAAATTCAATTCCAAATGTCAATGATTTGCCAACAACAAGAGAGTGTTGTCTCAAGTGTGTGGGAATGTGAAATGTACGTGGGGGGCTGTCTGATAAAAACTTCATTGCTTGCCAAAACTTTGCACAAGAAGACTTGATGTTAATTATTTTTCTAACATTGGAGCAGGCTCCTGCCCCTTCCCCTTCCAGCTCCTCAGCCCCCAGCCTCATATGTTTATGCATGATCTCCTAATTCCTTCCAGCTTTTCTGGTTGAAATTAGGTGCTGACTTGAGAACAGCTTGAAACAGTGCATGTATATTGTTTATCATTGCTCCTGTGCTTGCAAGTTGCACAGTGGTAAAACAAAGTCAATCTTTAATCAATGATAAAAACATAGCAATGTAGCCCATGGCAAAAGAGGCTTTTCAACATTCACTTCATACACTGAGATTAATGTACAATTAGAAGGAAATTCAGGCTTTTAGTAGGAAGTGGGGAACTTTCAGTTAAAGCCTTTAGTGTCCCTTCCCAAAATCAATCCCTCTCTCTGTGCTTCAGAAGAAATTCGGATGCAAAAAGACAAGATATTTAGCACACTGAGGCCTTTCTGACTTGTGTCTTCATCAGAGTGTGACTTACAAAACTGACTTACAGTTTGTAAGTGACACTCTGATGAAGACACAAGTCAAAAAGGCCTCAGTGTGCTAAATATCTTGTCTCTTTTGCATCCAAATTTCTTCTATATGTACAGTTTATTTGTACAACTTTCTACCATTATTATTATCTGTGCTTCAGAATCGAGTCAGGTCTTCTTTGTTATAACATATCCCTCTTTATCAAACTACTTGGACCATCTACATCTACATCTACCAAAGACTGCCTTCCTTCTAAAAAGAAGCTTCTGACAGGGGGTAGAATGGACCAGGCACCATTATGATCTGCTAAGTGTTGGGGATTTGGCCCATCCCCTGAAATAACATCTTTGGACATAAATATGCTAAGCCATTGACCCTTTGCATGCTGAATTGTTTCCATGTGATTGCATGCTGGACACTCTCCACAAGATTTCAAACATCATGATCAGAAATGTCAAACTCCTTAGTCATCAGGAAGAAGTTTGTCAATTTGAAATTAAAGTAAAAAAACTTACCTGCACCGATGGGGAAAGTTTCTTGAATATATCATAAATCTGGTCCTTGAATCCCCTGGATAACATCTCATCTGCCTCATCCAACACAAACATTTTAATATCAGTAACATCCAATTTCTTCCTCTCTATCATATCAAAGACGCGTCCGGGAGTTCCTACAATGACATGGATGCCTTGCTCAAGCTTAAGCATGTCATCACGCACACTTGTTCCACCAATGCAGGCATGGCATTTCACGTTCATGTAGTCACCAAGTGCTAAAATATTCTTCTGAATCTACGGTGAGAAATCAAATGAAAGAATCACATGAAATTTCTTGGTTGCCTTTTAAGAAGGTTGGTAAGATTGAGAAAAATCTGCACAGGTTCTTCTGTCCTCTTTGCTGTCTGATTGGTCCATGAAATGCACCTTTTGAGATTTCCAGCCATGGACCAGGAGCAAAAATCAGCTATATAAAACATTTTATGTCCATCTTTACTGTCACCGGTGTAATTGGCTAGATCTTAACAGAAAGTTGATAATAAAGGATCTAGTAATTGGGTATTCAACCAGCCTTGTACCTGCGTTGGAAGGCTTTCTTCCCTGAACACAAAGACTCAGGTCCTTATCATCTTCATGAATTTTGAAGTATACCGGGTGTCCCAAAAAAAGTATACAGATTTGGTTGACCCTAGCGACTAGAATATAATGTGAATCAATCCAAAATAATTTTAAGAACATACCTTGATAGCTAACTTGAACATGGATACCTCGTTTGTTGATATCAGTGCGTTTAGAGTGAAGATATTAGTCTGCAAAGGACAAATTTGCCTCAACCTCCAAACCAGAGCTTTGCGTTTTGGCCTAAGCAAATTCTTGAAGCGCAGTGAATAAAATCAACAAACTTTGAAGACGGCATAACAGATGTGAGTTACAAAATACAGCTTATGTGAGACTTATCGTCAAGGGAGCTGCGAAATCAGCTTCATCTCAAGTACCCCCTTGAGTATCAACACACTCTTGGAACCGTCAAATCATTCCTTGAAAAGAATTTGTTATGAGATCTCTTGGGAGTCAAGACAGGAAGGTGTGGAGATCTTTTGGAGGCAAAAAGTTGTCCCCAGGGAATTTGAGGGTACATCATGATCAATCTGATCTCAAGAGATCTGATAAAGATTCTTCTTAAGGAACCATTCGACGATGTCAAAAGTGCGTTGATTCTCAAGGGAGTACTTTCATTGATGAATAGTACGTTTAAATCAAATTGTTGATATGATATTGAGATGAATGAAGCTGATTTTGGAGCTCCCTTGACAAAAGGTCTCACGTGGGCTGTATTTTTTTAAACGCATACGTTGTGCCGTCTTCAAATTTTCTTGATTTTATTCACTGCGCGTCAAGAATTTGCTTAGGCCAAAATGTCAAAGCTCTGGTTTGGAGATAGAGGCAAATTTGTCCTTTGAAGACTAATATCTTCACTCTCAATGCACTAATATCAACAAACGAGGTATCTATGTTCAAGTTAGCTATCGAGGTATGTTTTGAAAATCATTTTGGGTTGATTTGCGCTATATTCTTATCGCTAAGGTTGTTGAAATCCGTATACTTTTTTTGGGACACCCGGTATATATATAAACATCAAAATTACTGCAGGTCACCTGATTCTCCTCTTTTTGGTTGCCCTTTTCAACCAATGAACCACTGAATGTGTGCTTTTAATGTCTTCAAATTTTCTTACCTGCTGAGCAAGTTCTCTAGTTGGGGCAAGAACCAAAGCTTGGAGAGCTGGCTTCTCTTTAGCTGGATCCACAAAAAATTGAAAATCTAGCTGCTCAAGGATGGAGATTGAAAAGGTGGCAGTCTTGCCTGTTCCTGACTGGGCTTGAGCAATGACATCATAACCTTTGATGCAGGGTACAATAGCTCTTTGTTGAATAGCAGAAGGCTTCTCAAAACTGAAACAAGAGAAACAAAAGTGAACTGTGCCAGGAATTGCACAAATCATGAAGAAATTCTTTGAATTTTGAGGATTTTCTTGGAAGTATAACTGAAAATGTCAACAAAAACCTGTACATTCTTCTCTTTTTTGCTTCAAAAAGGTGGAAACACCTGTAGTACAAGTATATACATTGGGAATTGGAAAATGAAAATGGGGTTAGCAGAAACTAGGTAAGATCAAATGAGTTTATTGACTATTTGAAGCCCTGTAAGTTTTAAATTGAGAGGAAGACTGAGCCAGGTACATTGCTTGTAATGAAGAAGTCACAGGAACTGACATTTAAGAATATGATACCAAAAAGAATGATTCAAAAGGAACTTTGTGTAACTTCATGTAAATATACTATAGCAATTTTCCAATATCTTTATTATTTTCATCAAAATAGTTAATCAAACATTTTGAAAAAATGAAAATCATAGTATATAAATCTCAAATTATATATATACTTGACAAAAATTGATACAATCTTCAAGAAAACCATGGTTGTTATGAAGGCCTACAATATGGTGGTAAGCAGAGATCTGTAGCTCTTCTGGGTAAGGGTTTACAAATGTGGTGACATCACAGCTTCAAAGTTAACAAAATCCACCATTTTGATACTAATCAAGATATGAAAAAAATACCATGGCAGATTTACAGCAAATTACCCATAGTACCTTTCACACACTCTAATTCAAAGAAAAATGCACATGATAAAATTTTATACCCACCTTTTTTAAAGGTTTGAGCTGTATGCTGATATGACAAAAAATAACCTTTATTTTCTAATCATCATTGAAGGCACTAACCATACTGTTCAAACGATTCATGAATGAAGTTTTGTCACACAATCACACATCATTAGGTTTAGTAGGGTCTGCTAGGGCAAAATGGGTCAACTGGGGTAAACTGGGTAAAGCTGATTGCTAGAAACAAGTAGGCCCTGTGCAGATGAATCAACATTCAATGAGGGTGATTTAAGCAGATGTAGCTAGAGGAAATTATGACAGTGGATTTAACCCTATCTGGACCGGGCTTTTCTGAGCATCCTCAGGCCGGGGGGGGGGCTAAATTAGCCCCCCCCCTCAGAACTCCGAATTGTTAAGTGTTAATTGTTAAGTGAAAGATGAAATTTGGCTGTCTAGTGTAATTTGATGCGAAAAGTCCGAATATCTAATTTATTTTACTGTAATTGTTGTACTTTCGATGACATCATCAATTTTCTTTGTTTCTGGTCAAAAACAGTAGTCTTACTGAATTGACTGTAGAAACTTATTCAGAGGGAATATTACTCTTGTTTTAAGTTTAATTATCAGATAAAGCATTAAGTTATTATAAAAACATAGCTTTTAAAAAATAATGAAATTTGATATCCTATATTTATTACCTAAATTCATTAGATATATGACGTCATGAATTACGTCATCAATAAGAAAATAAAAAAAATTAGCATTTTCCACATTCTCCTATTAATTGAGGGTTGCACAGAAAATTTCATTAAGTTATCTTCATTCTGTCAAGAATTATCCTAGTTTAAAGTTATAAAGGGTTTGACCATAAAACAAACCAAAAATAAAACTACTCTCTCAAAAAATTATTGTATTTCCAGAAATAAATAAGATATCATGATGAAATTTGAAGAGAAGATGTGAAAAAGATAGTTAGGAAAAGTCACAAAAAAGAAATAGCCTACGAATTATCAAAAAAAAGTTACGCAGACAAAACTGGGAGGGGGGCTATTTTAGCCCCCCCCCCCACTGTGATCCAGAACTGCAAAATATTGGAATAAAGTCGAAAAATGAAGTTTTGAATATCAAATTCTTTTTACACCATCTTTATTGAGCACACACCGGGGGTCAATGTAAAAAAAATCTATTTCAGGTCAAGGGATCGTCAAGTTATTGATTTTTTAACTTTGGCCTAATTTGTTTGTTTGTTTACATTACCGTTTCCGGAATAGTGCTGTTTTGAGGGCAGTTTTCAAATCCTCATTTCTCCATCTAGGAATGTCCGAAATTCTTCATTTTTGTCTCACTTGAAACTACTGTTCATGTACTCCAAAGTAATGTCAAGACATGTTTCAATTTCTTCACTTTTGGGACTTTTGAAAGCAATTTCATAATGGCGGGTTTTTGAGAAATTGGTAGGCTTAAAAACTAAATTGTGAAATTGAACACTGAATACAAAAAAATTGTATCAAATTGCGCGAACCAAATAAATTCAATAATTTAGAGCCACTCCAACTGTATCCTTGTGCCAAAGCGCTTGTACAGATTTGTGGCCATCAAAATGTTCCGACCGTTCAAAATTTTTCGGTGGCCACTTTTGTGTTCTTTATTTTATCGCTTATTTTGAAAAAATCTTAGCACATAGGCCCAATAAGTGAATTCACGAAAACCAAACATCATTCATGTGGTCCAGAAACAAGAAAAGCAACATTTATACCAGTTTACAAAATGCAACATTGCGTAAAATTGATGATTCACCAGTTTTTCGATTTTTATTATGACGAGGAATGAGCAAAAACGCTATTTTTTCGCAAAAAATCTATCTAAAGGGATGCAATTAGGCTACAAGCAAAGAAGTTAATTGAGTTGTACTGTGAAAATCACATTCTAGCAAGGAAAAGCATCAAAATTCATAACTGAAAATTTTTCGTCAAAAATGCCTAAAAAATGGATAAAAATTTACGTACCACCTGAAAATTTTGAATGGCTGTAGATCTTATATGGCCACGAATTTGTAGAAGCCCTTTTGCAAAAAGAAGCAGGGAAAGTGGCTATAAATCATAGAATTTATTTGGTTCATGCAATTTGATACAATTTTTGTTGCATTCAGCGTTGCATTTCACAATTAACTTTTCAAGTCTATCAATTTCTCGAAAACCCGCCATTATCAAATTGCTTTCAAAAGTCCCAAAAGTGAAGCAATTGAAACATGTCTTGACATTACTTTGGAGCACATGAATAGTAGTTTCAAGTGAGACAAAAATGAAGAATTTCGGACTTTCCTAGTCGGAGAAATGAGGATTTAAAAACTGCCCTCAAAACAGCACTATTCTGGAAACGGTAATGTAAACAAAAAAACAAATTAGACCAAAGTTAAAAAATCAATAACTTGACGATCCCTTGACCGATTTGAAATATCTTTTTTTTTACATTGACCCCCAGGATGTCCTTAATAAAGATGGTGTAAAAAGAATTTGATATTCAAAACTTTATTTTTTCCTATTTCTTCCCTGGCCTGGATCACAGTGCCCCCCCCGGCCCAGATAGGGTTAACCAAGATTTGTCTGTATCTTTTGCCCTACCTAATTCACCCCAAACTTACCTATTTTGGTCTAGCAGAATCCCTGCAAGGTTTGTACTTACCCATAAGCATAGATCCCCCTGAGAAGGTTTTCTTTCACATTCATATCATCAAAACTTTCACATACTGCATCCCAATTGGACTAAAATAAACAGAAGAACAGTAAAAAACAATGCAAAGTAAAGCATGCCTTGATGTCCAGGAAGACAAACAATAGAAAAGAAATCAGGATAGGAAAAAATCTGACAAAAGGGTGAGCATTTCTAAAATTTTTTAACAAAGCAATGGCCAGGTGTGTTTGCTGATAAAAAGAAGAAACTTTGAAGTCAAAGAAACTTGGTAATTCCTATCAGACATATTCTTGTATTTCTTTCTTCAATATTCTCAAATCCTAAAACAATTTCTTCAGCAAAAAAGTTTCACACAACATTTCGTGGCACACATTGTTCAGAGAGGGTCATTCAATAGAAACTTTCATTGTGATTTGAGGCCCAAAAGTTTTGAAGCATTCTTTTGATTGTAAATCAAAAGACATTCCCAAATAATAACTGTCTGGTAGCAAAGTCTTCCTGTGATAAACATTACACTGGTTGACTCCAAAAGTCTAGAAATCCAACACAGATAATTTTGCTACCGGCCTCCTGATCTTACACACACAAAGCGAGTTCAGGAAGCCATTTAAAATACCGATGAAAGATGGGGAAAACTTTACCTCAATCTGCATTTGTTCACCTCCATCGCCGCCGCCGGGTCTTGGATCTTGACCTTGACGTGGTGGTTCAGTACTGAAAATAAAATAAATATTTCACTTAGAAAACGATAAAGTTCAGCAATAATCGGCATGAAACGTCCACACTGCTTTCGGGCATGCGTGAAACCATTGATGGGCCTAGGCATCTTACAGCACCACCCAGTGCACTTTCATGGCTTTGAAATTGTTGTTGGATTCACTTTGAATCAAAAGCAACTACATTCCCGCATCAGTTAAATATTGATAAATCATTTGTAACAATTGTAGGTTAAATAGAAGTGTAGCCTATGAATAATAGTGATTTTACCTTTGAGTAACTCTCTCGTTGGACATGTTGCATGACTTTATCGTCTGAAAGGCTCGTCCACATCTGGGAGACTGGTAAAATGTGCGGATCCTACCCCATAATGCAATGTACTGAAATATTTCGAGGCAAAGTGGATGATGTCATTATTGTCGTCCCTCCCACCCATTTGGGAAGGTGGGAGCTGGAGAGGGGTTTTTTTATTCAGAATTTTTATTGAATCGCTTGTAGAAGCTTTTAAGAGAGTAGCTCCAACTCCCGGCTCTGGGCTCAGGGTCAGGAGTTTGCAACTACTATGTATAGTACAAGGACGGGAAATGCCATTTTTGGGTGACGTTTTCAGGCAGAAAGACCATTTTACGTTTCCTGTGATTAAAATTCGTCTCATTTCAAATACTTGGTTAATGTTTTGAATCAACCACACAATTTCAGGGTAGACTTTTTAATGGCCCATAATTTTCGAGAGTCTGATTTTTAACTTCAAGAATGTCATTTCATAGAATCAAAATGGCACACCCCTATCACCTGTCTAATGAGACTCCCCTTAGCGACAATCCTTCGCAAAAATTGTGAGAATGCATCCTCCTCCCCCTCAGTCAATGTTGATTGGTGTTATCTTGGTGTGACTGCATGTAAATTTGCATTAATAACATTGTTTAGAATCACAGCATTGACTGAGGGGGAGGGGAAGTTACAGGGGCAAGAAAAAACATGTTTTCTGTAGTAGAGATAAGGAGGTAATAAAGTTTTGGGATTTGTTGTCTTGGTCTTAATATATTTTGTGAAGGATTGTAGGAATACACACAATTTTATAAGAAACCAGGGGTAGAAATAAGAAAATCCAGCTCTGGTAGGATCCAAAACTCTTGATTCACACCCAGGTACAAAACGATCAGTGAACTGCAGGCAAAGGGAATCCTGTGCCCGGTCGGTCAAGTCACAAACAAAAACAAAGCAATTCGCAAAATCTGCACTGAAACCCATGTAGCTAGCTCACTCACTGTGCCTTCCAGGATGGTTTTGAAGAACAAACATGAGCATACATCGAAAGAAGAATGATACAAACTTCTGCCTTTGGGCATTTTATTTGTTTGGTTCAGCAGCTGAGCAGTACATATTTTTATTACTCGGCAATAGCCCTCTTAACCAAACGAATAGACTGCCTCAGGGCCTAAGGTAGATGCTCAGATACATCCTTCTTCTTACTATATGTGCTCAAGTTTGCTCTTAAAAACCATTTCTGGAATGCACAAAGGGCTAGCAAGCTAGCTGAGTTTTAAAGCAACTTTTGTGGCTTGATGATTTGACCGACCTGGCATACAATTCCCTTTGTCTGCAACTGCTAATCGAGTTTTACTCGGGTGTCAATTGGATCCTACTTTCTTTGTTATTGATAAACAAATCAAAGCAACAAGGACGGATTTTGCAATACAATAGCAGCAGTAGCTTTAATTGACACCTCAATTCAAAGCGATCACTGACTGCAGACAAAGGAACTTTTTCAACCAAAAAATCAAAGTAAACACGACCGCAAAAGTTGCCACTAAACCAGGAAAGCAAACTCTCGCCTTGTGCATACGAAATGTGGGTATCAATCAAGAGAAACTATACGCTTATAATGAAAGTAGAAGGGTAAGTCTGAGTTCTGTTTCTTGGATTTTGTTTATTTGATTCAGGAGTTATGTGGTAAAATTTTCATTTAAGCCCTAAATACACAATAATTATAACTGCTTCTGCTCGGCGCCAGAAAGAACTTCTGATTTACCCTTCTTTTTTCATTATAAGAACATACTGTAACTTCCCTTAAAAAGCACCTTTCGCTTGCACAAAGCGAATATTTGCCCTACTGTCTTCGGGGCAATTTTTGCGGCCTTGTTTGTGTTGATTTACAGGTAAAGAGAATGCATTTTTGTCACTTTGAATTGAGGTGTCAATTAAAGAAACTGCTACTGTATTGCAAGATCTGTCCTTGCTAATCAAAACAGATAGAGAACAAAGATACAACTAACAAAACATTTGAACAGAACACGCATTAATTTCGCCAAAGTAAACATAATCTCTAACTACAATATTGTCTCATCGTTTTCTTAAATTTGGAACATTTGCTAATGTAGTACGTCTTTCTTTCAAGTAATTCTGACGCAACTGCTGTACGATTCCCGCGAGATGATATGAGCGACTTCGTCCTTCACTTGACAACTTGTCTGGAGGAGAGTCGGTACATAACCTTCGCAGCCTATCACGTAGATTCATGACGCTGTCCTCCTCATCTGACTTTTTCCGACTGAGAATAGACCGGATCTTGGTCTGAGATCTTCCACCATTTATATTGCCGTCTCCTGCCTTATAATCGTTCAAAGATTGTTCGCCATGAACAGAAGTTTTTGAATGCATATCCCTGGCTGACAAGTTACCCTTCCGAGAGATACTCTCGTGTGAATATTGTCCAAGCTCAGAGTCGGACAGACTTCTTCTGATGTGGCTACAGACTTTCTCACGACTCGCCTCCGACGCAATTTCATCAAACGATGTAGTTGATCGAATATTAGCCGGATCAATATCTCTCCCTGACGTATCAATCCACTCTCCGCTTTCCTCCATTACACTTCTTGTAATATTGATTTTCGGTATTTGTACGCTGGGTGTGAAGTTTGTCGCGTTCTTGAATAACTGCTTCGCAGCTATACTGAGAGATCTTAAGCGTCCACCCACTTTCCATGTCTTCACTTTCTCGTTATCATTTTCATCTTCCTCTGGTATTTTAGATGCATCCAAATGTTTGTGCGACGTCCCTTCACGTGAAGGTGCCAACGAATTGGTGGTTCCATACGACCAATTTTGATGTTGACGGTTTCTGCTATGCATGTCAATAAAAACTTCCTTTTCTTTTTCTTTCGGTCCCGTCTCGTCTTGATGGTCACTTGCTTCATTTTCACCATAAAATAGATATTTCGCCAACATTTTCACAAAGAAGATACCGCAAGCCAGTGCAAGGAGTTTTAATATGCCTGGAAAACGGTATGTGAAGACGACCAGGTGCCTTCCAGGGGGTAACGTAACTGACATTAGATTTGGTGTCACGTGATTAATTTGTGTGTACACCTTACCATCGAGCAAACGAGCATGATCGAATCTGTCCAGGAGGAAGTGATCAGACACAGTATAGTAGTAGCATTTCCAGAATGGGTGGTAGGTGACCTTGAGAAGAAGATGTTCCCGGTCTGAAGGCTGAAACAGATTAGAATGAATCAGTTATTTGAAACGTCGAAACATTTGCCACGACTTCAGGCATAGTAGTTACACGCAGCATTATATGGTTGTAGTTATCCCTATTAAAAGGCTGCCGGATGCCCCCTAACTCGGTTTGGTGTACTAGTCTCGTTTTGAATAGCGATTCCCGGGACTCATCGTAATCCGTCTACGCACTGCATCTTTTGAAATCGAGACTATAAGCTTCCTTGGAAGAGAATGTGGCAGCTGTTACTGTACGATATAAAAGACTCCAGGAGGAATCGTGAAAATTCAACTAATTGCAGGCATTGCAAAGAATAAGGAGGGTTCATAACTGGATAACTTTCTATGTGTATATCCTGTTATTAGCACTTATATTCAGTTAGATGAAATTGTGAAGTATGTAACTAGCGGGCCCTAATTAGCTATTCCTGTTTAGCCATCGCTTTGTTTCGTCTACTGTAAATGTATGATGATGATGATGATGATGATGATGATGATGATGATGATGATGATGATGATGATGATGATGATGATGATGATGATGATGATGATGATGATGATGATGATGATGATGATGATCCCCATAAAAACAAAGAAACTTAAAACTTCATGAATAAAACATAAACCAGATAAACTCAATCAAATTAGACATATGAGTCAATAAAATGGGTTTTCGATTAAGACTGAAATATTGAGATAGAATGAAAAGTGGAAGAATATTCCATAACTTAGAGCCAAAATACTGAACTGTCTTGAGTCCATAGAATCTACAGCTATAGATTCAAGCAATGCTTTCTTTAAGAGATACTTCAGCTCATATCTCCTACCGATAGGCGTAACAGGCAGGGGGCTAAGGAGCTGCAGCCTCTCTAATCAAGGAAGATCTATCGCGCATCAGATTCTGTGCGGGCAGTTCTCAACGTTTTCACTCCGTTCCACTTTAACTGTAGTGAAAATACGTTGTTGTGCAGGAGCATAAAATGTCGGCTTGAACAATAACAACACCAACAACAGCGACATTTCAATTCAATTTTATTATAGATATGTTGTTGTTGCTGTAACTGGGACTTTGTATTGAGTATAACTGAAGCCATCATATTTTGGCAAAATTAAAAAATTCATGATAAGCCTCCTTGGCCATTGGACACTCCCACTCCCCATGCTCTTGGTGGTGACGTGCAGCTTACCTGATTTCCGTGATCTGAAACATGTACAACGGCTTGGTACTCAACTCCATTGACTCTCTCTTCCATAACTTGTGAGTATATCCATTTCCACGAGTTTTCCTTCAAGATCTCATCCAATAACAAGTCGGAATCGATCTCTCTTCCTTTCAATGTCCAAGTCACGTGTACCTTTTGCTGAGTAAAGTTCCCCCAACCTTCCCAGAATCCAAACCTTCGAACGTCGACAATAACATCATCAGCCACATCGAAGTTTTCATGTGGATTCACTATAAGGAGGCTGTTAACATTGAATAGTTCAATAAGTTTCAGAACTGCCTGACGAATGAGTTTGAGCTCTCCTCCAATACGGCCAGGGATTCTGATGAAGTCGAAATAGCCGTAATCTGGGTCTTCGTGTAAGACTTCGTAAAATACCAAATCGTCGATTTTTGCGATCTCTTTCATTTTGCAGGTGTTCGTAAATGCTGTGTCTAATTTTGTAGAGGACGTAACAACGTAATGTACATTGTAAAGGCGTAACGTGCTCACAAAAATGTCTGTTCTTTCAGGGTTGAATTGTAATGACTCCATATAGAAAACTGACAAACTGTCGTGGTAGCCTCTCGAGTATGTCAGCAGACCTATAAGACAAAAAGTAGATTTCAGGGGCTCCGTCTTAAAGTTTTGTTGAAATGATGACCTTGCAGTATTTCAAAACATCACACATACCGTTCATACATTTTTCAAAAAGCAACCATCATCCTGAAGATCAATCTTTGTAGCTACTTCAAAAAGGAGCAGACCAAACAGCGAATTTACAAAGCAGCGAATTTACATCAGCTCAAGAACCCAACTTCAGCCACGAAAGGTCTACATAATCTACAGTTGCATTCCTCTCCTTCAAGGTTTTGACTCCTCTTTTAAAGCTAAAGAGGTATCTGACTGCTTGATATCATTGGGAAGTGCCTGTCATAATCTCCACACACGAAACCATATAGTATCCTAAGCCATAGCACGTTGTGCATGCTTGTGTCAACAGTAGATCATGGCAGTTTCTTAACTCATATGATAACTGCAAGTTTCTTATGTGTATTCGGACTGCATTGTCTCAGAGTAACACCGTATCAAAACCTGATGTCATATCTTTGCAATTCTGCCGCTTGATGTATTACGATGTTTTGAAAGAGTGTTTACTATTTTCCGACTCACCCAGTACGTTTGAATCAGCCTTCAGTGAAAGATAAACTTGAGCTCTATGTCTTGTTACATGGGTCAGGAATTATTTTCTATCGACATGGTTTCATTAGAAAAGGGTTTCTTAGAGAAGAGAGCTTCCTTACCTGGCTTTCCAGTGTACATAGGAATGAATGCCAAATCAAATGTACTTGCTGTACCTACAAAGATAAATCAAAAGAAAGTGATACATTAGATAGACACGATGTGCAACGTCATTTTTTCTTGACTTTGTTGTTCCGCAACCAAAGTGTAAAGAGGTCTAGACCCAACGATTAGAAAGGGTGCCTGTAAGTGTTTCAGTTGGAATAGAAACTTCCACGTTCCATTCTGGTCCATTACTTATGTGGCATTGAGGTTTACCTTGTCAGCTTCAGAAATATAATCTTAACTTCAATGGCATGTAAATCACAGAACAGAATGAAATGTGGAATCCTTGTTCTCAAATATGCCTCTTGCCAGCATTTTCCTAATTTCTGGGTCGAAATGATAAGTGACTTTTTACCAAACAAAAACTTCTCATCTAAGTCAGCCTAACAAAATAAATAAAGCATTTCCTTAAAGTGTAGTGATGCAGTTACTGAATGAGCACTAGTTTGAACAAATTGAACAACAAAAATGAATATAGCAGGGGGGGGGTAGTCAAATCTGAAGCAATTTTTCAGCATTTGGTGGCAGCCTTGAACAACATCAATGCGTAGATTGAAGCGCTTAATATTTTTGCAACATTAACCCTTGTCCTGCTTGCAGAAATAGGCTACCATACACTTAAGATTTCGTTAACTTGCAGAGGCCTCATTGATATTGAGATGAGCGAAAAGGTATATGCAACTCATTATGCTACGGCCAGTTACATACATTGATGTAATAAAACGTTGCTTACAAATGCTGAAAAGGTGATTCAGATTTAGCAAGCAATCCCTTTTATTTGTTTCTGTTGCTCAATTCTAGCAAACTAGAGCTCATTTAGTAATTGTATTACTGCCCTTTTAGAATGTGTCTTATTTGTTTTGCCAAGATAAAAAAGTTGTTTTTGCTTCAATTTGTTTTTGAGTGGGCTTACCAGAATTTCTAGCCACTGAAAGCTAATTTAGGCCCAATGTGCAGCACTGTGCATGCTGCATCCAGGCATGGGACCCCTTGTTTAGCGTCCCTTCCGAAGGACGACAAGGTCCGTTGTGAGGTCAGGCCTCCGAGGTCACCCATCCGGAGTTTGACCTCACTCGACCGAGCTTAACTTCAGTTACCTGACAAAAACTGTTTAAGCCACTCGGCCACTCACTCCATGTCAAGAGACATTCAAATTTAAAATTGAGAAGCCCTTTATGAGACACCCTGTACATATTCTATTGCTTTGTATTCATGACAGTTATGAATCTCCTTGTGATAAGAACTGCATCCGGGGGGGGGAGAGGGGTACTCCCATACTTGACTTGACGCGATGTGCAGCTCAACAGGGTGTCCTTTTACGACAAAAATTACGCGACCGGCTGTCCTTTTCTGATAAAAATTATGCGACAGGGACACAATGGATTTTGGCAAAATTTTTATGCAACAGGGTATACTTTTGGGCCATTTTTTATGCGACAGGGTACAAGGTGTGGAGAGATTTGCCACACATCCCCGTCAATTCCCTAGTCAAGTACCCCCTAGGGAGCTGCACCCCTGAAAATATTTTAAGTACCACATTGATAAGAACCTAGTAAGTCTTTTTTTCAAATATCAATGTCCCTGTTCACGGGGTATCATTGTAACCCCAAGTGAAACGGGTGAAATTTAGCAATTTTGCGACAAGAATTCATACCCAGTGCACGATGTCCAAAGATCCTTCCTGGTACTGTTCCATTCTTCAGTTCCTTCAGCCTCGATATGAACCTGTTGTCAACTTCAGCCATCGTTACGTGGGTTGCAACAGTAAAGTATTGGTTGCACCATAGAACAGCAGCCACAGAGAGCAGTAATACTGAATTAATAAAGGTTGTCTTGTATTCGCGAATTAAAGCAGTAATAGCTGTGACCTTCTCGCGGATAGATTTTGCGTGGGTCTTTACAGAGTCGATAAGACAACAGCACTGCTTACATCTCTTTGCTGTGCAGTCATCTGGAGTCATAGGGAACGGAAACTTTGCAATCAATGTATCTGCCACCAAGCGAAACAGAGCTGTTATTGCGTATGACGCGTGCAGGAGGCCACAGAAATGTAGAGCATTTAGGTACTTAATAGTTTCTAGCTCTGTGTGCAGTGGAATCAGGTTGTAAAACACAGAAAATGTGGTTCGACCCAAGAATAAAATCAAACTTAGCAACGACGATAGCATTAGCCAACTGCTATAGATACGATCTTCTTCAGAGCAGCTGCCGAGGCCAAGTTCCTTTGATGGTAAGTTGAAGGCATGGAGTGTAATACCTAATATCACGAGGATTGTGAGCCATGGAAAAAATCGATTCGAATCGAATACCTCCCCTTCAGTGAATCTTTCCAGGACTGCAGTTAATGGGTAGCCATCTTCGCTTTGTCCTCTCCAAGGCAAGCCTCCAACATAGTCATAACTCCACAGACATGCAATTATCCACCAAGAAATCAAAAATATGCTATGGACATGCATGCAAGCAAAACACTGTATCTTGGATATCAAGCAGCAAATCGAAGTGCAATTTCTGTTTGCAATTTTTACAATTAGCATAGCCGCCGATAGAATGCACGCGTATATTCCGAAGAAAAAGTTTGACAGGAACGTGACTGCGAGGAGAATGACAGGGAGGGTTGACGTTTCTTTCTGGCAATCTTCTATGATGATCCATCGATACAAAACGGATACTGCAAATAAAGGTGGAAAAAAAGATATGAAAAGCAGGAGATTTCAACTCAGACTAGATCTACTATACGGTATGTACCGGCATTTGAAAGAATCCTGCTCCCTGAATATCAAAACAATGAGGTTGAAAACTGCCTTCTTTCATCCACGATATGTCGTCAAATTAGGTTCAGTAGTTTACCCGGCTTTAATCGGCCATTCCTTCCCGTCGAAATAGGAGACTTTCTGCCGAAAGCCCCCCGTATAATCCAAGAGAGAGGTACCCCCTGGGTCCCCCCTGCAAGCTTTTGAAATATGGCAAAAGTCGCTATCACCACCTCCTTCTAATGTGACGATACAGCAAGGATACTGGAAGACATCTCTTTCACTGAAGAAACTTTGAGAGTTTGAATAAATGTGAATTTTTTGGGATAAACTTTCGTGAATTGGTCAAAATGGGAAACTTCAGCACGGGGAGGAATGTCCACGAATCAGGATTCTTATCAATTTTGTCATGTCTCAAATGTTTCTCGAATGTGCAATGACTCTTCCAAATCTTCCATACATTTGCTTGTTGCCAGTATAGTTCGAAAGGGTTGTTGTAAAAACAAGCTTTGTTTAGACAAATTCAATTTCCTAACAGTTTTGTTTAGACATACTTGAATAGCAAAGAGGAACATCAGTATACGATATATCGTCAATATGTTTTGTTTATACCTTAGAAGATTTTGAGGGGATAAACCTTCATGAATATCAAGTTTTCAAAAAATTTCACGGAATGAACTTTGCAAGTTTTGATAAAAGTTTCTTCCCTCAAAGAAATTCATAGGAAATGATTTGCTGACTCTGTGAAACGCAGTCATATCATTAAACATAAAAACTTGCATACCTACTGGGAAAAGTAACAACATTCCAAATGCTTGAGTTAGAAGTCCATATTCTATAAAAGCAGAAATCTCTAGCCCAAACTTTCTCCAACTCTGAATGGCAAATGTCAGAAGGCAGAGGGATGCTCCATGCAGTGGTCGCAGGCCTAGTATTTTAGAGCTCTGATACACTGAAACTGGAATCAGTGTTAAAACCATTACAAAAATTAGGCGAAATACCAGCTGTGGGGTCATCAACCTATTGGGATACAAAAAGAAACAATTATTTACACCATGATCACATTTGAGAGTGGATCCAAGGTGATTCCAACTGGCATTCTTTGTAAGCAACACATAATGTGCTAAGCAACCAAATCAATTTCTTGATTACTGTACATGAATACAATCAATGAATCAGCGAATCAATCAATGTCATCAATGAATCAATCAAAGAATCTTTACAACAATCTGCCTGCTTTTTTGAGGGTGGTAAAGGGGGGGGCTAGGGTCACGAATCACAGAAATAAAATGCTGAATTTCACATTCACATTACAGAAATAGCATTTTCCCATTTCAAAAAATGAATAATGGCTTTTCATGTTCCATGTGAAAAAGTATGGCCAAATGGCAAATCACATTTCATATAATACCTTACACCACCCTCTTTTTTGGAAATGATTTCTCCTTCCTTGAAGTACCCAGGAAAACATGCACTTGAGTTGTAAACTACAAAACTCATTGTCAAGCTAAATCAACAGATGAGGTATTTTTTATCAGGAACCATTTTGACACAGCTCCCTCTTTCTGGAAAAAACAATGGTTCCATTTTAATCTGATACATGTCATGTTATTTGGTTTTAAAAGTGATTGATTTTAAACTCTGCTTCTCCCCTTTAAGAAAACCTGTATTTGATAAAGCAAACTGAATTCTTTGAGAAAATTTGCATAATTTCTCTTTGTACCACTCATTGGATTGTGTGCTTGAATATGTTATGCAGCCTTTCTTATTTGAATACAGTCTTGGTGTATTTCTTTCAGGAATTATGCACAATTCCTTTTCAATTGTGCAATATGAATGAGGTCATTGCATGCACAACCAAGCTTTGTGACAAATTTGCAACAATACCACATTTTGGGCAGCTGCAGTGCAAAATTTCCAGTCTGGTGTCTTCTGCTGAAGAGCAAACCTTTTCAAAATATCTTACAGCAATTTACCTTTGAAGAATAGACATCATAGTTGCAATAAGAAAACATGGCAAGGGTTGATAAGCTGTAAACATTGGATATCCCAAAGAGACTTGATCAAACCAGAAGCTGAAGACACCTTTCTCCATTTGTTCTTTCACATGGACAGCTTCTGCAAAGTGGGAATACATGTCACCTCCATCTGCAAACCCTGTCATACTCACAAGGTATCTTGGATTGTGATATAAAACTGTCAGTGGTGTCAGAAGACTTGTTATTATCATCACAATTGTACCCAATGTGCCCCATGACTTCTCTGTACAGCAATCCATGACATCCATTTTCAGCTTGCCTGGCAAACAAATTCGAATTTAAACTTCTACTTTTCGAACTATAAATGTCTTCTCAAACATATAAAAATCTTTTGCCGAAAGTATCGCGACATCGAAAGCTGTTGTTAACTAAAATTAAGCGAGTTTCTAAACATTCCAGTAACTTCATCTTCTCTTGCTCGCCTCAAACTCTGAATCTTCAAGCAACATAACCAAAATAACCACAACAGCGAGATCGAAGCAGGCTCGATTGATCGATCGTCACGATTGATCGTCGCTCGGAAAACATTCTATTTCCTGTTCGACTATGACGTCAAATAATGGCTTCTAGCCTAATTAGGCCTGCAGCAGCATTCCGAAAATTTATGCTAGAAAATAAGGTATTTCATTGACTTGAGTCCGTTTTTCTTTCTTTTGTTAAACGCAGCAGACATCTGTCTGATGGAAGAACAGTGAATTGCCTCCTCCTTGACCGCAAGTTGTGTGGCAGAAGATAAATTCTGAAGGCACCTTTGTTCGTAACTCTGAGTGAGCTTTCAGCTCTCAAATTTTTGGAGCCTCGTCTCGAGTCTCTATGGTTTCAATTGTGTTTCAATTACATATAAACAAAGGGCTATTGATTTGTGCATGCGCTGAAAACCCAGTCAAATCTGCAACAAAATCATTCTGAAAAATCCGGTGCTGGGCTGGTGTAATGACGGAGGTGAGCGGAAACCATTCACCCCAATTCATCACATTAAGAACTGCCCCAAAAGCACACTTCGTTGCATAAAAAGTACACATGATCAATGGTTCCATAGTCAATATTGTCTCGATTTGATAAGCTAAGTCGCAATCGCAATGTTTGATTATATAAACGTTACTTTGCCAAAGAACTAAAGCTATCTCTTGAAAATTATTGGGGGGCTAAAGCCTAAAGCTTTAGGGGGCTAAAGCTTTAGCCTAAGAACTAAAGCTATCTCTTGAAGGTGTTGTGGCGCCGTGGTGTAATCCTCTGACATTGCAGCCAGAATAGTCAGGCGGAGTGGGTTCGAGTCCCGGTAGAGCCCCACCACTTGAACGTCATGACAAGGGGTCGCGGACTCGATTAGGTCTGCTCTATTTCTGCGATCCCAGCGCTTGGCGCTGAAAAACGCAACTTCACCTTCACCTTTACCAGCCCCCCCGCCTCCGCGGTTCATGTTCTGTTTGATTCCCATGCTAAAGTTTTGCCAGAGAAGGAGGGGGAATTCTACAAGGATCACTTGGACATGCGCAATGTATCTTTAGGCCAGTCGTTCTCATTATTTCGAAGTCAAAGTTCAAAGTTCAGCAATGGCATCCAAAATGAAGGAGGTTGTTTTCTACTACGATGTGATTTGCCCATATGCGTATCTTGCATCAAGGCTGATCGAAGGTGTTGCTGATGCTGCTGGTGCTAGAATAAAATGGAGGCCAGTTCTTCTTGGTAAGATATGCAATTGCCAATTGCACTTGCAGGAATGTATTTCAAATGCATGCCCCCATCTTGTCTGCTCCCGCTGTGTGTGGCCTAAAGTACCCCACTTTTTACTCGATGTTCTCCCCGCTCTCTTGGAAAATGAGTCCATTATCTAATATCATAGTACTTGCTTCTAAGATAAAAATATCCAGCGTGGCCGTCATCAAGTCTCAGATGACACTGAAAATCATGTGTTGTTGGTGTTCTTATCAAAGAATTCAAAAGGGATAATGCACAGCATCAACTACTAGCAAAATATCCCAGCCTTGAGATGCCATCTCGTGCAATATTTATTTGCCAAGCTTGTACCTAGAGTCCATCCCTAATTGGATGTCAACTGAGATTTGCAGTATACAAACCTTTTCATAAGAAACTAGGCCAGTACTGAAAGTTTCATAGAATTAGCGCATTGAAGGTCTTGTGGCGCAGTGGTGTAATCCTCTGGCTTTGCAGTCAGAATAGTCAGGCGGAGTCAGTTAGAGATGCGGTAGGGCTCCACCACTTGAGCATCATGACAAGGGGTCGCCAATTCGATTAGTGCTTAGCTACTTCTGCGATAGAACTCATAATGCAAAAGACTTTTTATTTGATTCCTGCAGGTGGCATCTACAAAGCAACAAAGCCAAAAGAACACAGCAACAAGGACAATAAATTGTATGAGACAATGAACCCTGCAAAGAGGGTGATACTTGGAAAAGGTAGTCATTCTGTTTGCTGCACTTTTGCCACAACAAAATAAGAGATTTCAAAAAATAGATGCAGAATCAACATGCACTTAAATTTTAAATTTCAATGTTTTAAAAATTGGTTTATCAAATGAAACGTTTGTAAAAAAGTCTGTCTTCTGTATTGTATTTGGTCTATTGGGCTAAAATGGATAGATTTAGGGTAAAATTGGTTGGGTGAAATATTAAATTTTTGCCAAAAATCTCTTTTCAGACCTTTCCACATTTCAGACCTTAAAAGCTTGTCAAGCTTTTAATCCTGGACATAAGGTTTTGTTAAAAAAGCAACTAGCCCCTCTTTTTATCACCAAAATACAGTCAAAATTTGCTTGTTGCTTGCTTGTTTGCTTGTCTTTTGTGATCAGTAGTTGTGGCAGGCATAGGATTTTAGGATATCTCTGCAAGCAACTTTGAATTGGGGGAACATGGGTTGCTAAATGGAAAATTCAGAGATTTTCTAAAAATTCTCAACAACGTTACCCTTCATGACATAATGAAAGTGGATTGTATCCATTTTGTACCCAACCTACCCATCTTACCCCAGTAGTCCCTATTCATTAGGACTGCATACAAGCACAGAGCAGCAAAAATTTTTATTGAACACCTTTCCAGGGTGCATTTAATGAATAGCCTTTAGTTAAAAGATGAGATCTCATTTAGTTTATAAATAGCCTTTTGCGTGTGATAATCCAGTGTGTGTGGCAAAAGAAAGCAAAGAAAAAGAAAACAGTGGAGGGATTCAGGGCCCCAAAGAGCTGTTGAAGGCCCTGGGGCAAAACTGCGAAATGAAGCCAGAAAAGCAAGCAGAAAAGTTTTTGATCACGCCCTTTGGATTGGCTTAAAATGCATTTCAGAGCATTTCTTGCAGTCAAAATGTTGAAAATCTTCAATTATGAGGCCCCTTAGACCCAGATGCCCTGGGTCAAATTGCCCCCACCTCCCACCCTCCATGACCGTGGAGGGATTTGATGTTTCTTTGCCCTATTGAAAGACAAGCACTATACATCACAGGTCATTCAGACTTTAACATTGCAACAAGGGAAGGGTTTATTAAAGTGCTAAAAAAGCCAGAAAAGTGACTGGTCTTCCTCCTTAGCTCATTCTCTCCCATTACCGCAGATATTGTAAAGCTGTTTTTGCACTGTTATTCTAAGAGTCTTCTTCTTACTGCAGACCTAATTCGACAGTACAGAAGGTATAATGTTCCAGCATTGCCAATAAACAGAATGCCAGATGTAACAACATTGGGACCCATGAGGCTCCTTGCTGCTTGTGGAGAAGACACAAGTGAGACAAGGAAAGAACTCACTCATTTCTTGTACCATGCGCTCTGGGCAGAGCAGAAAGGTATTTTATAGTCAAAAAAGATAGAATTATAACTGATAATAACTTGATTGACGATGGAGTAAAACTCTTTATTTCTTTGAGCTTCCAAATGTGGGAAAAATCTGCAAAATTCTTAAAATTGCTCCCAACATTTGTCGTCTGAGGAAGGTCAAGAATTTCCACAGGATGCCTTAAAAACCCAAGTGCGATCTTTAAGTGACTACTGTGAATGAGCCAAGAATCCAGTTCCCTGCTTTTTTTGGATTTATGAATAGAAGATATTTCATCGTAGTGTTTGATAACCGAGTTTAAGTAAATCGGATTAGTATGGGCTGATTTATGGAGCAAGAAAGTCAGAAATACTGGTTGCTGCAAAATCAGAGGAATTTTTTATCTCTAATTGACCTTACAGGCTTGGGGCTCCTTTAAACAATATCAGTACAATGTTGGATCCATATCAAAAGTGTAACAGCTCAGCCACTCGTTTACATTGCTCCCGCTACACCATGACACTTTTGCTCCTATCTACTGGGTGTCTCAAAAACGTACCCCCTGGAAATCAAAACGATAACAGGCAATGTAACAACTTCTCAGTGGATCAAAACTGTACTGGTACTGGATTTATGATGATGAGTCCCATGTATCCCTGCGGTAAACCTTGTTCAAGAGGGACTCGTAATGAAGCAGTGAAAAAGTTGGCCCTATTTTCTGTAATCATTAATGGAATTATGATGGAATCATGGCTTCAAATCTCAATCCCGTGAGAGTGGTTTCGATTCTTCATTCGAAAAGAAAATTCTATCACATTTACACCGTAACAATATTATGGCTCCCTGTTGACCGAAGCGCCATCATCAAGTCAAAGAGCACAGGGAAAAAAGAGACTCATCTGCGTAAGTCTATCATAACAGCTTGACAACAACGTTCATCGTTCCTCTTTCAGATGTCTCAAATGTCAGCCTGTTGCAGTCAGCAGTTGCAAAATTGAAATGGGATGTTGACGTCAGTGCTATAGTTACCGGTGATGACCCTCTTGGGAAAGAAGTGTTATTCAACAACACAAAAGAAGCCGTTGAAAGGGGTGCATTTGGTGTTCCAAGGTACCAGATAACAATAATGTGATTCGATGGGAAAAGTTTTGTGACCTCCTCTGCGTCCTACCGGGTGGCATAAAGAAAAATGAACCAAGAAAACGATTTACTCAAAAGAAATCAATTATTCAAACGTTGTTTGGTTTGGCGGTTTGGCATAGGCCAAATCCCTACTTGGCTTGGCTTGGCCAATGGCAAATGGCTTGGTTAAATCCGCCTTACCATCTTTTGCTATTTTTTTCGAAATCACAAATTGGCTAGAGTATGGATATAGTGAAACAAGGCAGATGTAAAACTCGTCGAAATTCTTGGGTTGTAACAACAAGGACAGATTTTGTAAGACAGAAGCATCAGTTACTTTCGTTGACACCTAAATTCAAAGCGATTCGAGATTGCAGACAAAGGAGATTCTCTCAATTAGTGATTCAAAACAAACAAAGCCTTAAAGTTTTTCTGAAACCCAGGTAGCTAGCTTGCTTGTTGTGCACTTCAGAAATGGTTTTTGATAGCAGACATGAGCATTTAGCAAAGGGAGGAGAATATATCTGAACATTTACCGCGGACATTTTATTTGTTTGGTATGGAAGCCGATTTGGAGAAGATTCAGTTCTAGTGTTTTTTTTCGGTGTAATCAAGGCACTTGCTGCTTAGCTTTCGAACAACAAAAATAAAATGCTCTCGGTAGATGTTTATATATATTCTCCTACTTTCAATATATGCTCCTGTTTGCGCTTAAAAACTATTTCTGGAATGCACGACAAGCGAGCTAGCTACCTGAGTTTCAAAGAAACTTGCGGCTTTGATTGTTTCGATTCACTGGTTGAGAGAATTGCGTTTGTCTGCAATCTCGAATCGCTTTGAATTAAGGTGTCAATTAAAGCAACTGTTGCTATTGTATAACAAAATCTGCCCTTGTTGATCTCGATACAAATAGCAAAATAATAGCGACCATGGTCTGGCTATTTAGATGTCATATTACGTTTCAGTCACAGGGAATCCACCACTAAGTTAAGATTGCTTTCTAAAATTCATCGCTTTCGTAAATGATACGATTGCTTTTGAACATTTTCTTCGTTTTTTCCACGATAGATACTATTTATCCCCTGGTTTTTCCTCTGCGGTGGCGTGGTGGTAGTGAGAGGAACGTGCAGTTTGAGGAGAAAGAGTGGAGGAGAATCTTAGTAGTTGATTTGCTGTGTTTCGGTCACAGATTTCGGTCAATTACTTTTAATTTCGTGTAACACATTGTCTCATTTGCTTTATTTTTTGTCATCAGGTAAATGACAGGTGTTTAGAAATCGCCAAGGTTTGATATAAAATACTCTGTATTTTATCTATCCCCAGCTTTTGGGTAAACGACAGATTATTCTTCGGTGCTGATCGACTTCACTTCTTAGCAAGAGAGTTGGGGACAAGTGATGCTGTTCCGCATCGGCTGTTGGCAGCTCCTACAAGTCCTACCAAGAAGCGTACACTGAAGATCTTCCATGATTTTGCCAGCCCTTGGTGCTATGTGGGATATCGACAGGTAGGTAGTGCATAGACTGGTGACAACAAGTCCCTTGTATCCCTGCGATAAACGTTGCTCAACAGGGACTCATAATGAAACAGTCAAAAACCTGGCCCCTTTCTCAGGCTTTCGATCAATCGAATCTGGATCGAACAACTGTCGTAGCTTCTGCGTGCAGACTTTACTTTCCACTGCGAGGGAGAGCCAAGGCGGAACTTCACTCCTTTCACACTACGTTACTTGAAATGTTCTTTTCGAAGCATCTAAAACCTGGTATCATTATTCCAAGGTTAGCACATTTTCGCAGGGTAACTGGCTGATGAACGTTTTGTAATTCACTTTCTAGATAGAGGACCTTGTAGCAAGTGTACATCCAGCAGAGATCGAAGTTGAATGGGTGCCAGTATTACTTGGTGCGGTCTTTCAAGCAATTGGTTCTCCACAAGTAAGTGCTTAGATGTAGTAAAGCGAGCGAAACGGTAGCCTGCTTGCAGACTCTACGGTCAGTGTGGAGGAGCGAAAAGAGAAGAGCGCTCCCTGTAGAGTCTGCGCAACGGCGACCAATTCTGTGTTTTGAGTTCTCAGATTTTGTGGAACCATCTGTGATTGGCTGCACAATGTAACTTTTGGTTCTTACTGGTAATCAGCGTTTTCTACTTGTAACAAGTTTCAGAATAATGTTTGTTACATGCAAAGTACGCTCTCAACACAAGTGAAAACAACAGTCAAATCGTCCAGCCAATGCCAGACGGTTTCACAAAATCTGAGAACTCAAAACACAGAATCGGTCGCCGTTGCGAAGACTCTACAGGGAGCTTTCTTTCCCTTTTCGCTCCTCCGTAATGACTGTAGAGTCTGCACGCAGGCTAGCGAAAAGGTTGGTCATTCCTTCCTGGTACGGTCTTTCGAGTGACCTAACCATATGCGACTCTTGAGATGCAAACTCTGATACAAATCTTGATGGCAGTTGCTCTTTTATTAAAGACCTGCATTAAACAATGTAAATACCATTTAAAATTTTGAATCCCCTATTTTAGGCTTATGATTTAGCAATGTTGGAACAAAATCTTCTCATTTCATTTTAGCTTCCAATGTTCCAAGAGGGCGAAAACAAACGAAATTACGCGTCACAGGATTTCAGAGATTGGTGCAAATATTTGGACATCAACGACTTCACTTTCCCGAGTGGATTTCCTCATAAAAGTATAACAGCATTGAGGATGACCATTGCTAACAGTGATCACAAATTAAGATCTGCAATTTGTAAGTATATTGATTCATATTTTTTTGTCTAAAGTCCCTGCTATAACCTAGACTGATGACGATGAGTCTCTTGTTGCCCTGTGCTCTTTGACTTGATGATGGCGCTTTAGGCAAGGCAGGCAACTAATTTTAGACTTGCCAGGTAAAGTAAACATCTTTCTTCAGATTTATACCAAGTTTCTTTGATTAAACGCCTGCTTAACGTGGTTTTTATTGCATTTTCGTTCCGAGGAGTGACCGTTGAACATAGCTACGGCAGTTGTTCGATCCTAATTCGATAGATCGAATCATGATCGAATGCAGGAGATAGGGCCGGGTTTTTCATTGTTTCATAATGAGTCCCTCTTGAGCAAGGTTTACCACAGGGATACAAGGGACTCATCGTCATAAGTCTAGCTATAACCTAAGTAGCACAATGTCTTATTAACTCTGGAAATGGTTTGTTTAACAGCCTTGATGCCCAGGGGTAACCGCAATAGAGGATTGCGCTAAAGATGGCGGCGAGGAATTTTTTACCAAGATGCATTGCATTCTAATTACAAATGTTTAACGGTTCTTTAGGAATTAGATTAAAGAACGCAGTGCATCCTGGTTAAAAATCCCTCGCCGCCATCTTTAGCGCAATCGTCTATAGGCAGATGACGGGGGTGTGCGATTTGACTTGTGAAATCATATCCCAAAATTGATAAATTTCCCAAAAACCATACCCCAAAATGTATACCCTAAAATCGAAACAAAAATCAAAATTCTTGCCAAATATCTAAACTTAGATTTTAGAAATTCATTCTTCTAAGATGACAGCCAAAATTTATATCTATTAGTGATCTTACCCAAAATGACACCCCAAAGTTTTTTCTGCCTGAAAAAGGCACCCCAAACATGGCACTTTCCATATTGGCATATATGGTACTTACCCCCGGGCCATGATGTTAACTAGGATTGACTGTTGTCTCCATCAGAATCAAACACACCGCTGTCAAAACCGTCAAACCTCCAAACCTGTTAAAGCGCTCCTTCTGGCAAGCTCTCATTCCTCCGCAGAGAGCTCCTTGGCCCCAAAATAAAGCCAACTGCTGAGAAGAGTGCGTAACTCCAATCAGTGGAGTTGTCTGTCCGAGTGGACCAGAATTCTTTTGTTTGCATGAGAAAATGTCTCTTTGAATTCGAATTGAGAGTTATGAATGAAAAACATTTTACTGTGTAAAATTCTGTCCGCCCAGAAAATTCCAGTGAGAAAACCTTGTCTTCATGCTAACATCTTTCTCCATACGACCATTTGGCGGTAGCTCTATTAAAGAAACCAACGCAATATTTATTGCAGATGACGCTGCTTGGACCAAAGACACGGATATTGGAGACAATCAGGTAGGATATACATAATACACAACAGATTCCTAGAAAGATCCAATCAAGACAAAACCAAAATTTAAAACGTGAAATCAGAAAACGGCGAGGAACGCAAGGACTAAAGAACTCGTTTAATCATTCATGGTCAGCAAAATGTATGCAAAGGGACTGTTGCAAATCCTTACATCGGTGAAAATTTCCATTTTGTCATCGTGCTCAATATTCATCATACCCTAAATAGACGTAATCGACTATAGCTTGTTTTACCCATTTCAGATCATGTGATCATACTCTTCGAAAGTTTTAGTATTATGCTAATTCTCACCTAGACTCATGACGTAAGTCCCTCTAACTTTCGCTGGTTGTTGTTGTTTTTGTCGCTTCTGTTGTAGCGACAAGTCTGCAGGGGGAGCAAAACAAGAGAATTTTGGAATGAGTCTAAATTTTGCCCTCATCGTGGGCAATAATGCACCCATTTGTGGCTTAGAAATCAAAGTTCGTTTCCTCGATATTACTGATTTTCGTTGATGTTTTCTCTTCGGCCCAGGCCTAACTAGTGCTAGAAATCACATTCAAATGGCTCCTGCGCCTCTGACAGATAGATCCTACACGTCGTTCATTACTTTTCAAAGGAAGTTTGAAATGAGGTTGAACGCTGTGTAGGACCTAACAGTTCAGATGCGCATGGACCATTTGAATTTGATTTCTAGCACTGGTTAGACTTGGGCCGAAAAGAAAACAACAAAGAAAAGCAGTAATATCGAGGTAATGAACTTTGATTTCTAAGCCACAACCACGATGCACTATTGCCCATGCACTCTTGACACAACTTTGCATGACACCAAGTATGTTAGAAAAATCAAATGTTGGTATTTATCAAGAGATTGATCACATGACTTGAAATGGGTGTAAACAAACGTTAGCCGATCTTGTCTTTACCTTTCAACAAATAAACAACCTATGGACAATATTTGCTTAATAGTAAGAAAAAAATAGGAATTGCTGCTCTCCAAGGTGTCGTGTCCATGTCCTCTGCATTTAAAGCTCGGGGGGGGGTATCTCGACCTATTTTCTGACGGGGACGTGCCATTTTGCCCGAAAAATTGGTACCCGTAATTCCGTAAATTCTGGTGCATTTTAGGGTCATAATTCCGTAAATGGAATGAAAATCTGGGCCATAATTCCGGAAATTACGAAAAATCTCCTGAAAAGGACACCCATAATTCCGTTAAATGTCCAAAAATTGTGAAAATGCTACCCATAATTCTGTAACGGTTTCAAAAAAGTACCCCTAAAAAATGGCACGTCCCCGTACCATGAAAAGTACTAAGTTACCCCCCCCCCGAGATTGAAAGTTCAAAACATTCTCTCTAAACTCCTTTTTAAAAGGATCAATCGATTCTTTATCTCGAATGCAGTCAGGAATATCGTTCCAATTATTGATACCAGAGAAGTAGAAACTTCGCTGTGCATACTCTGGGGATTCGCAGATCTCTATGATTACCAAGCCTACACGTAGACCCTCCCCCCCCCTTCCGAAAGGCTATGATGACCTAACTCTGGGAATTTGCAAATCTCTACTCTTTCTGGCTCTGTAATTTGAAATCTGAGATATTTCAGTGAACTTACGGCGAAGACTGTCAGGACAGAGGTTAGACTACATTACATAAGTCCCTCTAACTTTCGCTTGTTGTTGTTGTTGTTGTTGTTGTTGACAAGTCTGCAGGGGGAGCGAAACAAGAGAATTTTGGAATGAGTCTAGTCAGAGGTCATGCAATGTTTCTCAGAGAGAGGTCATGCATTGTAGTCGGTCGATAGAAATGCTTTGAAGAAATAAGAACGTTACGCTGACGTTAAGGTCCCTGACACTATTTTAAACCTTCTTGTAGACTTTGGCAGAAGTGATAAAGAAAGCAGGGTTCAATCCAGATGAGCTCATTGCTGCTGCGCAGTCGCAAGATATCAAGGACAAACTGAGAGAAAATACTCAAAGGTATACTGCCCCGAAAGGGTGATATTTCCACAACAAGGGTACTAAGGTGAAATCTTAGTTACCTGTTGGCTGTTTGTGTAACGCTTAAAATGCCTCTACGTTTTCTTTCTTTGAGGCTACAAAATTCTACTCGCTCGGCACTTCGCTTGGAGATCTGCGATCTGTTTTAAAATAATTTGCGTTTTTGCTTTCCCCATGGAAACTTCTAGCACGTAGATTTAGTAGACTTATTTGCGGCCTCTGGGGATTAAAATGTGCTTTGAAGATTACTTTGAAGTTGTCTTCCTTTTCGTTGAACATTTTAGGCCCCGTTTACACTATACCGGATAGCTATCGTCGCGCCGCATCTTTCGTATCGGATAGGGGTGCTGTTTAAATCACACCATAGCTATCCGATACATGACGCTCCACCAATGGGAGCGAAAATCACTTCGCTTCGTAGGTGATATGAAAATCACTCCGGCGTGGTATTGGCATGATGTAAATGGTGCTATCCGATACGTTTCGTTTTACAACCACATTTCTTTTCTTTGAGAACAATGAAAAACAATTAAATTGAAAACAAAGGTTAAGAAACAATGCTCGATTGCTCCCTCGTGATGTAAACACAGGGCCTAACTGGCATGGAATTTAAGACGCGGCGATAGCTATCCGGTATAATGTAAACGGGGCCTTAAGCAAGAGAATCCAAATTGCGTATTTTTGCTTTGCATCTTCTTTTCAACAAATTAATCAATCTCTTTTAGACAAATGATTTGTTGTACAAATTTTAGAATAGCCTTATATAGCGGACTCATAATAATAAACCAATGGACATACAATAAACTTGTAACCTTTAGGGAAACACTATCAACTCCTGTAAAGAGCAATGATTAAGACATAAGATAAACCTGTAACTAGAGAAAAAACTGTTTAACCTGCAAGCAGAGCAAGGAATCACTTACGAACGTTATTTCACCAAATCAATTCCCCAAAATACGCGTTTCGTCGCACACTGCTCAGTTTGATGAGTACATTTGTTGAAATAATTTGCTAAAAGAACGTTGTTGGAAACTGATTACTTGATTTTCTTGCAGGGTTATCAGTTTTCTCTCTGGTTACAGGTTTATCTTATATTTTGATTATTGTTCTTTGCAGGAGTTGATAGTATTTTCCTTGCAGTTAACAAGTTCAGTCAGTCAATTAGTTGAGGCTATTTCAAAATCTCCTTTTCTAATCTTTTACAGAGCAATTTCACTTGGCATTTGTGGCGTACCATCATTTCAAGTTGATGATCAACCCGTTGTATGGGGCCAGGATCGACTCAATATTATCGCTGATGAATTATGTGGATGGCAAGACGATACAGACGACATTATTGTCAGTAGATTATAATAATAGCATAGGTACAAACATTTGATTGGCTGACAAAGTGACGCATATCTACGAAACAATCCAATCACATTGTTGTATGGGGCCAAGATTGACTCAGTATTATTGCTGATGAATTATATGGCTGGCACGATGAGATATAACACATTGTCAGTAGATTTTAATGTCAGTGAAGGTTCTAACATTTGAAAGGCTGGCAAACTGACTCATATCTACGAAATGGTCCAATGGTATTGTTGTATAGGGCCAGGATCGACTCAGTAGTATTGCTGATGAATTAAGCGGATGAGACAGAACACATTTTCAGTAGATTTTAATGTCAGCGTAAGTTCTGATATTTGATAGGCTGGCAAACTAACTCATATCTACGAAACGGTCCAATGACATTGTTGTATGGGGCCAGGATCGATTCAGTAGGATTGCTGATGAATTAAGCAGATGGCAAGATGACCACATGTCAGTAGATTTTGATAATAGTGTACCGGGTGTCCCAAAAACAACGCAACAGATTTGTAAAATTCTAACACAAGCTATTTCCAACTAAAAATTTGACAATAATTTTTCTCGAAATTTACAATAATTAGATTAAATTTTGAGATATTTTTCAGAATTTTAGGTGTCCTGGTTGCAGAGTTATAAATCGACGAACTCAAAATTTGCTGCAATGGCAAAACCAGACCTCGCACAACTAGTGCAAAGCATAATGCAAAATTACAAGCGTCACATTATCTGCAACTTTACAGGATTACAGACAAGCACATAATTCTCAGTGTTCATTCCCAATTGCAAGCATCACTGTAAGAATGGCCTAGCCATATTAGAAAAAGTAATTCTAAATGACAAAATGACAAAAAGTCATGACCGAAATCTTCATGCAAGTATCTGTTCAATGTTCAATCAACTTTTGTGTTTGAGCGCTTGTCAGCAATCTCCGGTAATTGCTGAGACTGTCATTTTTCATACTTTGACAATTTAATCAATTATTGCTAATGTAGCAGCTCTGGTTTTGACGTGGAAGCAATTTTGAACTTTGCTGATTTTTAACTTTACAACCAAGTCACCAAAAATACTGGAAAATGTATCAAAATTTATTTTAATAATTGCAGATTTCAATGAAAATAATCATTTACTAACAAGTATGAAACAGCTTCCATTAGAATTATTCAAATCTGTTGCGTTTTTTCTGGGACACCCGGTAGGTTCCAGCATGTAGTTTATGAATGAGCAAAATCCGCTGGACAGAACTTAAATCTGCCCTTCTTCTTTCATTGTAAGCACATAACTTCTCTTGAAAACACCCTTCACTTGCACAAGGCGAGAGTTTTGCCTACTGGTTTCGGGTGTTTGTTTTGATTTACTGATTGAGAGAATTTCCGTTGTCTACAGTCGTTAATCGCTTTGAATTGAGGTGTCAAGTAAAACAACTGTTGGTATTGTGATACAGAATCTTTCCTTGATATTGTAAATATCAATCATTTTAATCCAGTTATAAATCAGATTTTTACCCGATTTTTATAAAGAGATTTCTTGGTTCAACAACATATGTTTGTCATCATTGCCTTCTACAGCTTATGCTTCATCGCTGGTTTCTTCAAAACATTTCGTATGTCTAAAATGCGAAGAATTAGCTTAGAAAAGGACGCACGGGTTTACAGTCAAACTTTCTTCATCATTTTTCCTTCAAAGTGAGGTATTAGGGCAAGGTACGGGGTGGGCCAAAAAGAACTTCAACGGCTAAATTCGTTAGACAGAGAGCACTGGAAGTATACTGAGACAACCCATGTCCAAACCTATTCACATATTTTCGAACATACATCTTTCTATCCGAATAAAAACGCAACTGCGTCCACAAGAGGAATATTTTCGAAAATATCCCCGTCCACACGAAGACGGTGCTACGTTCAAAATTCGATATTCGAACTTTGATAAAAGACAACAGACAATCAAAACGCCCCTGCGTGATCCCCACAAATCCATGCGCATGCCACAGAGGTCGTAAATCGATGCTTTGAAGCTGTGTTTTCGAAAAGCTCCGTTTTCACCCGTCCAAACGACAACGTGAAAACGGCGTTTCCGAAAAGGTCCACCCTGGAAAGCGTTTTCGAAAGCTTCATTCTCAACCACACTTTGATTCATTGCAATATCTACCTTGCGTACCAGAGCCTCAAAATTAAAATGAAAGGAAATTTGAGAAGAGGTACCCAGGGTATGCAATATCTTATAGGTTACCCGAAAAGAAAACTTTTATTGCTGCAAATGAACACACTGTCAATTGATAAGAAGTTCTGTTAAAAAGTTAAAAATTTGTTGATATCTCATTTCGTTTTCAATTTATCCAATGATTATGAGTGTTAGTTGATGACGTCATTTTGTTTGCAAGTTATTTGGATTTTGTATGGAATTATAGCTTTATCTGATCTTCGAAACGTTCGTTTCTGAACAGTGAACAATAGATGGCCAAAGAAACAACGTTGTGTCAGAGTGATAAATTTGTCCTGTTTATAAACATATCATTTGCCTTGCCACATTCACCTTCAGAGCCGGCTTACATCGGTAGAGCTTGGATTCGTAAGAAAGATGGAACGGATCCGCCTCCATTATTCTTGATACTTTGTCCAGAAAAGATTCTTTTGCAAGAATTCTTTTAGACTATTTTTACTTGGTTAGTAAGATTTCTCAAAATGACCAAATACTTATTTCAAATGATGCGATGGTGAGCAATAAGTATCCCCGAAACGAGTCATTTGAACCGAACGAGTCAAGAAATGTAAAAGACATTCCAAATGAGCAGAATAAATGTAATAAACATTGTCTCATGAACTGATGTGACATTCAGAAAGGCTTTCCAACTGAAAAAGGTCTTTGAGTTTATTTCCCTGTTATTTGGAAACATAGTCAACCTTGTATACTTTCTCTTACCTTTTGCAAACAAAATTACGTCATCAAACAAACACATAAATTAGTGGATACCTCGAAAATGGAGTAAGGTATAAAAAAAATTCCTTATGACATTCTTCATCACTCAACTGTGCTATTCATTTGCACAAATAAGAATTTTCACATCAAACCACCTTCAGATATTCTCTGCATTACAAATTTTCAAATAGTTGAAGTTCTCTTGGACTTGCGCCAAGTTTGTTTCGTCCGCCGTAATAAGTTTGTCTTAAAGACCCATTGCTAACCATGATCCTTTGTGGGCCGAATGAAAAGCAAGACAAAGGCAATTTAGGCCAAAAAGGAATTTCAGATAATACGAAAATCGCCTTTGGCGCCACGAAGGATTATGGTTAGCAATGGGTCTTTAAAGTGAGATACGAAACATTTACGAATTATTTCGCATTTCCTTTTGGTATTCTTTCTGACGAAAAAGACTTGGGGCAGGTCAGTCTCCAATCATTTACAAAATTGTTGAGCTACTTTGAAAAAAATGTCATTTGCATCTCTGCTTTCCCCTCTATGTCAATGTTGTTTTGAAAAAGTACCTGATCGAGATGACAAGCGTGACTCAGCAACTTTTTGTGGTACTTCAACATTGACGAGGGGGGGAGGGGGAAAACAGATACAAAAACTAAAAATCTGCGGGTGGCTCAACAATTTCGTAACTGATTGTACTGCAGGTACACATATTTCAAATCTGGGGCCCTCACTTATTGGACTATTGCTAAGCTCATGTTTCAAGCCTGCTATAACATCATAATGTCTTCTCCTTGTGGAGTGTATCTGCTCAAACCTTCAGTTCGAATTTTCCACTCTGGGTTTAGGATGAAGCTTATCAGCTGTTATTGCATATCTGGTCCATGATAACAGTTGTCAAGGCCATTATCTGTAAATATTCGTCAGCACCATCGCAGAGGCATTTGTCACACTCCTATAAGGGAATTATTAACAACTTGAAGGTAAGAGACATAACTACATCGAGAGTGGACTCGATTACATGTCGTAGTTTCGCTTTTTGCCTGAACTGATAACGCTACTACTAGGACTCATTTCCCTACGCTTGAAGACACGGTAAAGTTCCGTAATGATTCTATAAGAAACCGTTTAGCTGTTTTACCAAAGGTTCGATTAAGTGGCGTTAGAGCTTCTGTCAATATTATGTACATTATTCGAACACTCTACAAAATGTATCAATCTAGCATTCGATTCGCATTCTTTTTTAGAGTGTCTCTGAAAGATCAATAGACCTTTTAGCTATTCTACAAAAGAACCTGGACGGAGCGTCTGTTTTTTTCTTACGACCTCTAGGTCTAAAATGCCAAAAAAATCAGTTTTCTAGAACAGCTGTACCAGAAACTAGGTGTCAGTAAGGAGAACTCTAGGCCACATCAACCGTTCTTTGTATGCAGTGAAAACAACTGTCTAAATAGCGCCTCCTGATAAACAGAATAAACAGAAAATTTGCTGGCATCATTTTGAAAAATTGCTGCAGTTTTCTGTGCGCAGTGTTAGACCATGAGTGAGAGGAAACAAGATGTTTATTCTCTCATAAAACAACTCATACCTGTGCAACTTTCATTGTTTCTTTGTGTCTTTTCTTTTTGTAGTCTCAGCTCGATGCAGAACATGGGAAAACATGGCCTAGTTTTGTTTTCTGTAAAAGCGAGGCAGTTCTCGTTTGCAGTTTGTGAAATAGCGGCGCCAATACCATGATCTGAATCGACCTGAGACTGCAAGGAAGAAAGGCACACAGAAATAACAACAGGAACACTTGCATGATTTGTTTATACATTTTATCAAAGAGTAAACAGCTTGTTTCCTCTCACCCATGGTTAGACGCTGGACATGAATATGCACCACATAAAAATGCAAGCATAATAAATACTGCAAAGGACAAAGTCACGTTCACAAATATTGAAGTCATACTTACGGCAATTTTTTCAAAAATGACAGACTTTTGGTTGTCATTCATACTCTCCATTTGAATAATTTCATCGTGAATCTGAAATTTGAAATCCACGTTAAAAATGAATATGTTTTGCTACGTCTACAGGTTTGTTAAACTCTTTTAAAATGTTTGATAGTTAAGCCTTACCGTAACAGCTATATAAAGCCCCCCGGGGGGGGGGAATTATTTCACTTCGGACCTTCCAGAGGGGGGCTTAATAGATAGGGGAGGGCTTATTCACAAAATCAAGTGACAAGGATACATTTCATAGCTTTTCAATTCTTTTATCCCATATTTTGTGAAATCAACATACAATTTTACGGCTCAAATACATTGATTCGACACAGTTTTTTTCCGAATGATGCCAAAATTAACATGCAAGGTTGTTTAGCTAAATGAATGGTAAATTTTTTGGCAAATTCTAGAATTGCGTATAAGTTGGGGGGCTTAAAAGCGAGGGGGGTTTATTTCAAATTTTTACTCAGAGGGGAAGGGCTTATTAGAGACGGGGCTTAATAGAGCTTTTACGGTACTTTCAAACTGAGAGGCCAGAAGAAATATGTTTCGCTAAAATATCACTAGTAAAATCTCTCGACAAATAGCAAGTAATATTGTGCGGGTTCAGAACGAAAGGGGATCACTATCGATCCTTTCTGAGTACCAAAAAGACGAGTGCCAAAGGGATCTAAATTGATTCATTCTACGTTTTGCTCTGTGACTTGAACAAACATGGTCCATAGTTAGAAACATTGACAACGAGGAATATACCACCCTTAAAGATCTCGTAGGCCTTTTCAAAATCCCCTTTGTTTCCAAAGAATATTCATGAGGGCACAAGTCCTGTTTCCAAAGTCACAATAAATCCATACACGTAATGAAACACTATAATCTGCAGAAAGAAAACCGTTAACTTCTGTGAAAGAACAACAACCAAGATAAACCTGTAACAAGAGAGAAAACAATTAACGGTTTGCTTTCCATAGATTACAGTGCCTGGTGCATTTATGGACTTGGCACAATGAGTCCGTTATTCAAAACTACTATCAAATCTTGTCTTGCAAATCATTTGTTAATATACTTTTTAAAAAATTTGTTGGCGATAGCTAGGCCTCAAGACAAACGAAGAACTGTCATCAATAATACTGGGTGAGCTAGAAAAAAGCTCCCACATTTAAAAATTCATTGCACATTTGAGTACCGCACAGATTTGGTTGATTCAAATTTCAGTTGAAAGCTAAAATATTGAAATATTTGTGCGATTTTTCTCGTATTTAACCAGCACTAGAAGTATCGGTAAAGTCAACTTGATAAAAATCTCATGGTTGCAAAAAGACTGAAAATGGGCCTAAAATGTCGATCAAACTGTAAGGACTCCCCTTACACAGAGGAATACGCATATACGAGGAGGTGGCTGCACAGAGGAGGTGGCTGCTTTTCTGCATTTGTGCCCAAAGACTGAATCATTTTGCTGAGGAAAAGAGAGGAAAAATCTAAAAAATTTAAAGAAAGTGGATTAAATATCACAGGGCAAGGAAACCAGTATGGTGCATGCTCAACTTCCTTTTGTAGTACGGAAGCAAGCTACCTTATTCTACCGAGGCAGTAAAACGAATTAAAAGCATTGCAAACATGATAGCAAAAGGCTGTGTCTTGCCCGAGGCCAGCACACATAATAGAGATAGATTCAAATATACTGTCTTAAAGAGGCGATCTTGCAAGTTCGTTTTCGAAAAGAAAATTTGCAGTAGTCTTAATAGGCCATATCACGGAGATTTTCCACTACTTTACTCACGATGAAAATGTTACTTTGAAGAGGCACAAGTCCTGAGGAATACGCAATAAGCGTTTCATCATTGTCAAGAGTTATAAGACATCAATTATCAAACAAATAATAAATATTTTCAGTCCCATGGCAATAAAAGGAAAGTGAATATCTCTCACCCATGAACAATTGCTTTTTCTTTATTGATCTGTGGGAGAATTCCACTATGATTGATCAATGTCATAGGCCATTTTTCAGATATTTTGTAACAAAGAAATCTTCTTGAGGTTGAATTTACCTATATTTCCAATGCCTATGAGACAACGAAAAAAATCACAAAAATTCTTTGATCTTTTGTCTTTTAAGTAGAATTTGAATCATTCAAATCTGTGAAGTACTCTTTATGCTATGAATTTTCAAAAGTGGAAACTTTTTTCTGGCTAACCCGGTATAGTCACAGATCATTACCTGGTTGAGAAACTGAGCTCCTGAAAAGCCATTTGAAATCACTCCCTAAAATGAAAATAAAATGCACACGCATCTTATGATTAACGATTATTTCAACAAAAAGAGACATAGCTTAGATTGTAAACAGAAAATTAGTGAAGTTCCAAAAATAATGCTGATATCAAAAATGCTGTTTCTGGAATTTGCGCGAATGACCGAAACTTCCCCTTCTATCTATCTATTCAGTTGCAAGAATCAGGTAATAACATTTTTAAACAAATGATTAGTGGTTCAAAATCTTAAAACGGCCTTAAGTAGTAGCCTGCGTGCAGTCTTTCTAGTTTTCAAACAACAGAAAGACTGCACGCAGGCTACTTAAGTAGCGGACTCATCTAAATAAACCAAGGACGCACAATAAACTTGTATCCTGTAAGAAAAAAACACTACACTATCAACTCCTATAAAAGTACAGCAATAATATAAGATAAATCTGTAACTAGAGAAAGAGCTGTTAAACCTGCAAGAAAATCAAGTAATCAGTTATGAACAACGTCATTACACCAATACGCGTTTCGTCGCAAGCTCATAAATTTGGTTCATGCGAAGAACAGACAAATGACGCGACGCGACCGGGCTGTCTTTTTACTGAACAAAACAAAAGGCTTGCGACGAAACGCGTATTTGATGTAATAACGTTGTTAATAACTGATTACTTGATGTTCTTGCAGGTTTAACAGCTTTCTCTCCAGTTACAGGTTTATCTTATATTATTTCTGTTCCTTTACAGGAATTGGTTTATTTACGTCCATGGTTTATTTAGATAAGTCTGCTACTTCAGGCCAATTTAATAAAATTTTGTATATTTGATTGTAAAGCTTGGCAAAGATTGGAGCCCTATGATTTATGTCTCAAAGATTAGGTTCCTTTATAAAAGATATAAATGAAAATACATAACCTACATCAAAATAAGATGCAGAGATCTGTTTTTATGTGCTACCAATGTTGCAAACAAAATGACATCATCAGCCGATATCTAAAAAGCATAGGTTCCAAATCTTTAAATCGGTGTAAAAAGGCGGGTGTAAAGTTCAATACCCTATTTCTTTCAACTGAATCACTTGAAAGAAACTTTAGCTACTTCCATCAAATTTTCTTAATCACACACCAGAGGAAAAAAAGAGTTTTGCTTGATACCATATTGTAGGCATCCATAAACTATGGTTTTCTTGAACATTATTTTATCTTTCGTCAACAGGTTTAAAAATTACGATAGTTTTAAGTTTTTTCGAAAATTTCCTTGAATTCATAAAAAAGAAGAAAAACACTGTAATTCTGAAAACATTGAAGATTTCGGCAATGTCAAACGGCAGATATACCGTAAAATAGTTCAAGTTTTTCTTTGAAGCCGTTCAGTTCAAAGACATAGGTCACATAATTTTACACCCAGCTTTACAAAGACTTGAAACCTATGCTTATCGAAAATTAATGGACAACTTGAAAGCGGAATGAGATATCAAAGAAATTCAGACAGGATTCCTTTTTCTTCGTGCATTCTTGTTAGAGTCTCATTATTTTTTCAGGTCAACATTCTGGCCATTTTATGATCCATAAATTCCTTCACTTTAGTATGGAAATTGAACTCATACCTTCACAGAACCTTCAACCTTTTCGTAAGATCCAGAATGACAAGTCTGAATCAATGAGGTTATAACCCTTCTTGGAATTGCCTGAAAATGAATATAAAACGTAAATGGAATATGAAAAGGAAGTGCAATCTCCCACCTAACAAATTTAATGCAAATATGGGCGTCACAGGTGGAGCAGCGGGGATAACAAGTCTTTCCCTACTGTGAAGGGTGTAGAATGCACTATAAAAACAAAGTATTATTCGTGAACATTTTTCTTATGATATCTAGTTTGAGACAGAGTGTAATGTTCTTTGCTTCTTTTTTATGTCTTGTATCTATTTTCCTTTTGTAATTCATATGTAAGTCGTCTTAGTTTTTTGTGATGCCACGGAGTAGTCATAGCATGTTGCATCCAGTGGCATCGTCCTCGTAGTGTAGTTAAGTATTCTGTAAGTAGTGTAACTAGTAAATTCTTATTGTAAATTTTTATTGGAATGTAAAAGAAAAAAAAGCAATAATCTATCTCATGCCTTTAAAACACCTATTTCCTGTTCAGAAATGAAGACATTTGGAGCAAAAGCAAATTCAATAGTGATATCAGCCCTGCGAACGACAGGAAGAGATGGCGCCCCGTAAAGGACAAGTTCGGGATTGGTATATTTGATGATAAAGTACAAGATAATACTGCTATGAATGGTGTATCATACCTTTTCCTACTATTTTTCGCCTTCTCTTTGATAACTTACCTATTCCAATCATCGATTTCAGCGAAATGACGTCATGTTGCTCAAACAAAAACGAGGCTGCTTTATTGTTATTTCAACTCTTAATCGTTGCTCAAACAAAAATGGGGCTGCTTTGTTTTTTTTCGTCGTTTAATCGTTGCTGGCCTCTTTACCGTGTGATCATGCAAGACAATGGCGACATAGCCGCCAGATTGGGCCTAAATTTTCAGATTTTTCAAGGCACTGATGGCCGTTGGGAAGCTCAAAATGTGAAAAAAGGTAAGAATTCGCGTCAGTAGTTGGTCAGTTGCTTTGTAGCGCTAATTATACCAAACCAACCCGGGACTTGTCCTTGAAATTCGGAAAGAAAGCATTTGTGAAAAGATATGTTAGATACAAGCTCTTTCACACAAACACCAGGTAAAGATGTCTGAATCCTCAATGAGAAGTGTAGATATTTTCCTCTAAACATACCCCAGCAATTTCCAAAATGTCCTCTGATGATATTTCAATATCCCCTTTGAGTCTGGATGCACTTTGGAGGTATGTGATGGCCTGGATGAATTAAAGCAGACGGTACAAGGTAATTCAAAACAGCTGAGTAAGTAAAACGTACGATGTTTGAAGAAATACTTCCGCTGAATATCAAAACAACAATATTGGCAAATGTCCTGTTTAATTTGCTGACGTCTCCAATTAGAGAGCGCTTTGAAGGTATGGCTGTAAAGTTGAACTATTATGGACACTCGACCGTGGTTCAGACCATTTTGAACAGTTCTAGAAGGTTTTATGAATATTCTTTGCCTTTCAACTTTCTGTCTTTAGTTTCCTCAGGCTTGAGATAGAATACGCCAAAAAGTGTTTCACTACTCACACTACTCACATAAAGGCTTGGAAAGTTAGCCCTGCTAAAATTAGAAAAGTTTCAACACTCAAGCGCTTCGAAACAATTACGGCTCTGTTTATACGAGGAAAAACACCTGCCAGACCCGGGGCTGAGAGGCAAGGTGGAGCAAAGTCTCTCTTCCATAAAATCAGAATGAAATGACGAATGAGAATCAACGAATAATTTCAATTCACCTCACCATACCGGTGGTGTTTCGTTTGTATGGAAAATTTCACCTCACCGAGGTAAGATCCCACCTCTGGTTAGGTGGGATTTCAATATACCGGTGGTGTTGCGTTCGTCATGTAAACACGAAATGAATATACAAAGGATTCTTTTGGAAGGTGGAACCTCACCTCTCAGCCTCGGGTCTGGCAGGTGAGGTATTTTACCTTATATAAACAGGCCCTAAGAGTACATCAAACGAGCTGAAAACACTGCCACGACGCACTGAAAGTGTAGCCAATTTCATTTTAGATTCTTGCTGTCACTCGTCGTAGAAAGCTTTGTTAAGCTTTTATCAGAGTACTACAATATTTCACTGGATGTAGGTTGAGAGCTTGCATTAATGATAATAATGAATGCATGAATGAATGAATGAATAAATGAATAAATGAATAAATGAATAAATGAATAAATGAATAAATGAATAAATGAATAAATGAATGAGTGAATAAATGAATAAATGAATAAATGAATAAATGAATATTCGCACAGAAATTTCTTCGCTCAAGAGAACATGTGTTTTGTTAATTAATAGAGCAAAAAACATCCAAAAATATCTAACCTTTCGCATGTCGCCTTCAGAGAGATTGATGACACTGTCGATGGCCTGAAACGAACAGATTGCCATTCAACCGGTGAGTAAAAAAAAGTTTACACGTTTGGCAGGCAATGGAATCAAAATTATGTCGCCGATATTCAAAATTTTACGTTAATCTTAAGTTAAAAGCTACCTTAGATGCGAAATTTTTGTTTGGTACAATCAGTCATTATTTTAGACCCAGAAAATTAGGAAAACACAGGAAAGGGTTTTTTGTATGGGAGCTAAGATTCTACATTCCATTCTAGTCCAGGGTTTACTAGCTATTGAAATAAAAATTCTATTTCTGAAACTGACATTGGCATTGAACTCCAAGTTCAATGCCGCATAAATCATGGACCAGAGCGTTGAAGTCTCGATTCCCATAAAACCCCTTACAGACATTTACTAATTCCTGGGTCTTGAAGATGTGTGATTTTACCGAACAAAATTTTCTCATCTAAGTTGGCTTTTGACTGATAGATCAACATTAAGATTTGAATATCGGCCACATAGTTCTTATTCCATAACCGGCCAAACGCGTAAACATTTTTCAATCACCCGGTATAATTGTGAAATGTTACGAAATACCGGGTGACTCCAAAAAGTAAACACGCTTGGCGGGCTGTAGAATAAAAAGTATGCGGCTGATATTAAAAAAATGTGGCTCCGGGTGGCATAGCGGTAAGGCGTCGGGTCTTAAGTTGTGGGTTCGATAACAGCACTGGCCTCATTTGAGGAAAGTATCCTTGGGCAAGTTACTGACACAAATTGTGCCTCTCTCTACCCAGGAGCATAAATAGGTACCTGGTCCGTAGCTATGAGCGCCGTTTGTGGCAGCACCTTGCTATGTGCAGCTTAGCATGAATGCAAAAGTATACCTCATCAGTAATTGTTACTCCTTCCTTGTCACATATCATCTGAAGTCTTGTCTTTATAATTGATGTGGATAATGGTTTGAAACGGAATTTCGAACATCGTGAAGTCAAGGGCTCAATAATTCTGAAAGAAAATTGTATATATTATACACTATAGCGTCAACATCGGGCTCAAATCTTTCAAATCGTAAATTAGGTGATTGTAAAATTCTATTCAATTTTCTTTGAACTGAATGGTTTGAGAGGAACAAAAACGAAAAGACTGAAAGAATGAAACTCAAGAAATATAGGAAACAAACAAAAAATAAAGAATCAAAGGAACCCAACAGTGACTCACGGAAATGATTTTCGTAAGAATATCTATACAGATAAACATATTAAATTAAATCCTTACCTGCTAACATAGTTGCATATCAAACAAAATCTCGTTGTTTTTGACTGTTTTTCCATCGTTCTTCGGAGCGATGCCTGGAATGGAAAATTACAGCTGGAGCTACATAGCCATGAGTAAGTCTTAGATTGTTTGGTATTAACTCCCTGTTTCATTTGATCTGACAATACTGGATAATCTGGAACATTTTCTTGAGGCAGAATTGTTCAAAATTGTTCTTCTGTATAAAATTGATGCTCTGGATGTGGCCAAATGATTTTACTGGCACAATGGTAAAGGCAATGTGCAAGAAATGGGTTTACGAATTCAGTTGAATTTAGTTACCTGTGCTGCTGACGTCATAGAGTCTGCTTCATCAAGTATGACAATTTTGAATGGAGGGCAAGGAGTACCACTAAAATAAACAGAAAGATATTCAGTTGTAGCAAACTTGGCAATTATGTCTCTGTTATTTGCCACTTACCATGAAGAAGGAGCAAAATCTGTGCATACAAAACCCGGCAGTTGCATAGTACTGACAGAAATTCAAATCCTGGTAACTGCCCATAATCTATTGCCACAATATATGCAAACTTTACATAATTCACCTTAAGGTGTCTCAAAAAAATTGTGTCCTGTTCGTATTGCTACTGTGGAGGAGCCATAGATTCAATTATCTCAGTTTATGCACAGTTACATAGGTCAGGCTTCAACTTGGAGTTTGAGACCTTTTTTAAGTCAATCTGACACCTGGTTGCTGATTTATGGTACAGCAAAGGCAAAATAAGTGGTTGCTTCAAAAACAGCATTTTTATTGTTTTCCAGCAATGTCAAATCAAGCAGGTTTCCAAAGAAGTGGTTCTGGTGTCGTATCAAAATGTTTGCCAATTATTTTAAAGGGATGGCAGTGTTTTCTATTTTTTCATTTTCAAAATGTGGTGAAAATTTTGATACGATGCCAGAGTCCTTTCCTTGAAAACTGACTTTATTTTGACATATCCAGAGAGAAAACTAAAATTGTTTTTGAAGCAACCACTAATTTTGCCTTTTCTCTGCCATAAATCAGCAACGACATGCCAGATTGACACATTCAAGGTCTCAAACTCTAAGTTGAAGCCTGACTTATTACGTAAAAAGCAAAATAATTGAATCAATGGCTCCTCCACAGCAGCTGCAAAAACAAGGCATAATTTTTTGGGTTACCCTGTAGAAAATAGAGAAAAGACATAACTCTGGACGTACCACAAAAAGCAACAACATTTACTTAAAGTGGACAGGTATGGTAGTCGTATGACTTGTAACTAAGTTGTAAATATCTGTAATCAAATCAATCAGTTTTATGGATAAAGCAGAGAGTCACACTGCATTCAAACTGCCACAGTTAAACCAGCTTTATCTAAACCAGTTTAAATTTCAACCAATCAAATGACTGGATTTGTTGGATTGACCAATCAGAAGGCAGTATTCAGAAACCTGGTTTAGTTTAAGCTGGTTTAACTTGCAGTGTGAATGGGGCATTATAGTCAGCGGAGGTATATCTTTATTGGGACCATGAATACTATATTATCAATATTATTGGGATCATCTTTACTGGAACCATCATTGGGACACTCTGTACCTCCCTGCACAAAGCCCAAAACCAACTAATACAGAGAAAATTGACAAAATACATACTCAGGCTTTGTCGCAGAAACTGATTGCATTGAAAAAGATTTCACTTTTTCTCTAACCACCTGAAAAAGGATAATCATTGGTAGTCATGGGTCATCATATTCCCAGGTCATCATCCTTGTTATGTAGTCCAGAAGTTTGTAAGTATAGCCTTTAGGACCTTGTTTTGTAACATTTTATTGTTGAATAAATAAGGGATAATTAGAATAGATTTCAGCTTGAGTGTCAAGAGGATGATCAAGGGGTGACAAACTTGGACCCCATGACTTAGCATATTAATGTAAAACTTCCTTCAGGATTAATGATAGTGTTTATCTGACAACTCAAGCCAGTGTTACAACAAATTCAATTAATATTCCTTAATTCCTATACTTTACAGGGCAAATCTTTGGTAACAGAATTGCATTCAGAGGCGAAAATGGCACTATTTACCATCTAATATTCTAAAATTTTGTTGTTACAAACAAAATGAAAGTGGATATGCATTGCTTTTATCAGAGCTATGTCCATGCAATAGCTGGATGTTATATCTAACAACTGATCATAGAGGGGAAAAACAACGGAAACGGGATTACTGCAATTTTTTCAATGGTAAAAACCATGAAAATAAGATATACATAATAAGAATGGAATACACTGACTTTTTATGACAAATCATGATCTGTGACAACAGACATGCAAAATACCATTTTTCAGAAGAAATGTTTTGGTATTCTCCCCCAGTGCTTGTACTCTCAGTAACAGAAGTACATTCATTTGGTAACGCAATTACTGCTCTGAACGGCACAAAATAAAATTTATTTCTTAACATGAAATTGTAATAAGTACTTGAAAAAAGCATTTGAGAAATGAAATGACTTAAGATCTTCATCCAAAAAGTAAGGAGAATACAATGAAATATGCAATTGGGATTCTCATTTAGAAAAGTTGATTGTGTATTCTATTAAGTTATTTTAAATTAAGTTTAGTTTAGATAATGTTTAAGTTTATATAATACTGTATATCATAATCCTGTGACAGCGAGTGAATGATGAAATGATGATGATGATGATGATGATGATGATGATGATGATGATGATGATGATGATGATGATGATGATGATGATGATGATAATGGTGATGATGATTATGATGATGATGATAATGTATCCAGAAAGTCAACCAATTTCCTTGATATGTTAGTAAACTAAATGAAATGTCTGATGGATGTTTATCTCCCTATACAAGTTGTAATTGATTGTGTACATACGAGTGTTTCCTGCAAGAAACTGCTCCAAATCTACTCATTTTCCAGAGTATCAAAAATAAAAAGTGAATATAGCTAGTTTCAAAGAGAAGAATATTTTCAAAAGAAAATTTCTTACCTGGATACCTCTCTCATCGGATGCATTCAGTTCAAGCACTCGGTTCCTGTACATATCATGACTGCAAAAGATTTTATGAAAGTTGATGCATCAAAAGTTTAACAACCGTTTTCAAGATAATTCTATCATGCATCACTACTCCATTGAAGTCTCTTAGGTTAACTCTGTAATCATTTTTAAAGGGCCCTGGCCAACATCAGTGCAGTGCACTCTTTTTATTCCTTGTTTCCCTGTGATTAAGAGTTTCTGCCAAGCAGAAAAGATGGCGCATGGCTACTCAACACAATATCTAGTTAACATCTTTGAAGGTTGGAAGGATTTGCCAGCAAGTTGCCATTGTTTTCATTGTTTTGTTTCCAAGCCATCTTTGGGTATCGTAGTTTCTTACTCTTTCAAATTGGCCTGCTGTGTATTTCCTTGGAACGGTGATATTCTCGAATGATGTAACATCAACAGTTTCTCTTTTTTCATTTCCAAGGTTATCTCTCATCATTACAATTTCTAGCAATCACTTAATGAAAAAAATTAACTAAATCTGTGTGTCTCTAACGGGTTTTGAACTCAGGTTGTACGCGTGGAAGGAAGAAGAGCCTACCACTTTGCCAACCATCCGTCATTAGTGATGGGTTGCCGCTTTTTTACAAATCGACAACAACTGAAGAGCGCAGAGGATGCTGGTTGACCAGGCCCCTTTAAATGAATTTCATTATACTAATTTACAGAAAAGGTTTCACTAGTTTTGTCAAAATTTCCCTGTACCAATTAAAGCATTCTTACCCAAATAGCTGTTTTGCAACTGCCAAAATTGTGGATGTCTTGCCAGTACCAGGAGGGCCATAAAACAGGAAATGTGGAAATTCATTACCCTTGATAGTCTTCTGCAAAACAGATACAACTTCATCTTGATATGCTACCTCTCCTACAGACTTTGGACGGCTGAAAAAGATTACAAAGATATGAGATTAAAAAAGGGGAAGGTTTAAGTAAAAGGTGAAAAAGTACAAATTTTAGTGCATGATGGTGCACATACTGTACATGATGAATTGAAACCATGGCTATGATGATGGGTTTGGATGAAGCTGAAACAAAACATAGGCTGGATAGCCTAGACTGGTCAGTCTCACTCTGTTGACTACTGGTCTATGATCACTTCATTACACTCTCGATAGTGTAGTTGGATAATTGTTGGACCAGTTCTACATTGAACCGAGTTCAAGTCCTACCTGGTGCAGTAACTTTTGAACTTTTCAATTCACTTGGATTAAAATGTTTAACTCTTGAAGCCACTAGTCAAGATAAGAATGAAGCTGCAAAAAATCAGCAAATAGAGAATTGTGGTTTTAAACTCCATCTTATGCTCACAAGAAATTGCTCATTTCTTTGGATTTTGAAATTTGGAACCCCTGCTGAATCAAGAATCAAATTCACTTTCAGGCGATGCATGAAATTAACCTTGTAAAAGAAAGGCATGTGGGTGGCCTAACTAAAGTCAACACCATCATAGCATCAACACCTATCTATCCATATTTATACTTACTATTTTTCAACCCATGGTATCACTCTTGGTATTGAAACTTTACCACTTGGCCCTGCTTGACCATCTTTACTTATAGCTTTTGATGAATCTGCTTTTCTTTTCCCAAAGAAATCCATTTTAGATCGTTTGCTTGCTTTCTTCTTTCTGTTCTTCTGTTCTTGGCCGTTCTCTTGCAAATGGCTTTTAAGCATTGTTTCCCTGTGCGTTATTTTCGCGCCTTTTTAGTTAGACTCGTTTGCAGATTTTGAACCGAAAACGAGATTGGTATAAGGAAGCCATTTTGCTTCCACGGTTTCGCACGTGCAGTGAAGAGGCAAGTAGGCAGTTGGAAAGAAGAAGTCACCTGGGTGAGTAATGTATACCAAAGTTGTTCTTGAGACAATCGAACTTCAATCTTTGCAGAGTAATCGTCTGTTCTTTTTGCTGAGAAAACAAGAAAGAGATTTGGTGTGTGCTTGTTTACAGAAAAAAATCTTTCTTTGTGTTGTCCCTCCCGGTGCGCCACCAGGAGGTAGGCCAAATAAAATTTGTGGGTCATCATATCTTTCTGAAATATATCATCAACTCATCCAGCAAACAAAGGGTGTGGGGACGGGCCCAGGATGCATCTGAATGCCTATTTTATTTTCAGCAAAGATAGAAATTTTTGAGGGCTTCTTTTTGAGGCCTGCTTTTTTGGTGCGCATAAACAGACGAGGTCTGAAACAATCCCAGCCTGCATTCATTGTAGTGTGAGGGGAAGATACTCCTCACACCACTTCAACTGCTTCCAGTATTTACAAAAAACCCAACCCTTAGATGTGCCAAAATCTACTTTAAAATGAGTTCCAGAATTCATTCTGATGATGAAGCACAGAATTGCTTTGAAATGTCATTAATAATTTAACCATGGACTAGTCAAACATCAACTTTTGCTAATTGTTTCTTCTAAATATCGAATTTGTCAAATTTTGATTATGAACATGATTATCGCTGCAATTCTTGTACACTCCGTTGATTGGTAAATGGCACTGAAACTTGCTTGTCTTTTTTCAGACAAAATGGCATCACCACCACAGAATTCTCGAAAAAGGTATTGTAATTTCTAACTCTTTTGATTATTTGATATTTCAGATAGCCACTTTTCACAAAGACATGGAACAAAAGTTGAGATGACATTATAGACTTTGATTTACTGCATGTAACTCTTTCATCCTGCCTGCAGTATTCCCTTTTTAAGAATGTAGAATTTGTCTCAGCATCCAGTTTTAAGCAATGATAAGAAGGCCTACTGGGAATGGCGTGCGATCACTCTTGCACACCTTGGCACAGGCCTTCTCTTCCCAGGGAGTGCAATGAATCACACGCCTCTCCCTTCCCAATGAGGATTAAAATCTTGTGTTTAAGCAAAGATCCTTAACGATTTGGTGATATCAAATTGATTACAAAAGATAATCCTGTAAGATGTAATATCACTTTAAAACAAACTTCCAAAGATGGACAAATTCTGAACTTTTGAGAGATGGTTTTAACTGCTTGTATCAAGAAGTTGCAGTATAAAATCATTGAGCATTTTACCTTGTGATACTGTATCTCCTTGGCAATGCTGTATAACAGTATCAAATCTCTTGTTTCTGGATGCTCTGTTTTTAAGAGCATTTAAAAGAGTTGTATTAAAAGATCAAAACATGAATCCTTGCTCAAAACTGATAAGAAAGTGCTCTATGCTCCGAGATCATCATTATGACATGATTACAATAGAAATTCCAATAGGCATGCTTTAATGGAATTTGTGGGTGATTTTCAATGGCACTCCATCGCATGCCTGATATGCACCACGAGTGCAAGTGGCCAGAAACCTACCAAAATATTCCCAGTAAGGCCTGATAAGTATTACAGTGATAAGTTTGCATTTTTGTATCAAATCACGATATTTGATTGATTATCAAAATTTAGATGTCTGAAAGTTTTTGATCCAATATCTATGACTTAGGGGCCATCAACTTTCAATATTTGTATTTTCAAACAGCATCTGGCTGTAAAGATCAGAACCACCACCCTTCCCCCCTCCCTCCCGCTAACAGCCTTCTGCCAAAAGTGCCTCTGATCAGCCTAAAATATTTGGCCCAAGTAAGCAGCAAATAGATCTCTTGTGGAACACGCTGGACTTTAACCAAAGATACTGTATATTGGTAGACTTCGCAAAAAATTTTCTATTCTACACCCTACACATTATTTGCAAAGTTTTATCTACACTTTTCAAAATATTTCTTTATAGAGATTTCCGTATGATTTTCCATTTCCTCAATGGCTTAGGGATAAGACCCCTTCCCCCCATAATGGCCAATTGCCATTAAAAGATAGGAAATTGAAAGTTGATGGCCCCTGAAAACCTTAAGGTCTTTATACTTTGCTACAACTTTTATATTTACTGTAGTCGTCGATGACGACAAAAGTATTGTGCTAGATTACTTTTCAACTTTATTTTTGCAGGAAATGTGAGATGTGTGAAGATGTTGAATCAAAATACAGATGCCCTGGATGTGGTTTACAAACTTGCAGGTATTTTCTGATCAGTTCAAATTTGAAAATTTCCTGATAAAAATATGAAAATTGGGGAAATCTTTCTCAAGAGCCCAGATAAGGTATTAACAAGCTTGTAACCAGAAGGAGCATTGATCAACAAAATTTAAAGTCTGAAATATGTGTGTTTGTGTGGCATATTAGATGAATTTGCCATGGTCTCCAAGCAACAATTTGAAGAGTGTAACTATGATCATTCTTTTAATTTCCAGTTTGCCCTGTGTCAAATTACACAAAAAGAAGAAAAATTGTGATGGTAAAAGATGCCCAACTGAATTTATTGATATAAATGAATTTGATGACAACAAACTTCTAAGTGGTATGTTGCAAACTTATCAAGGATTGAATGATTATGCACAGTGTAGGACTTGAATCTTTTCAAAATTTTGAAGTTAAATGATGTGTAGAATGATATCGCAAATGATGTTTAAAATGCTATTAAATTCATTCAGCTGAGTAGATTGATGGGAACTACAGGTCGTTTTCTATAATTCCAAAAGGAGTATTTTTGCTGCCGTCATCTTTTGAGTTAAATCACCTTACATAATTTCTAGAGTTTTTCCATTAAATGATCAAGCAATAAGATTTTACATATCTTATTTAAAGTTTCGCAAAGATTTGAGCCTTATGCTTTTTTGTACAACAAAATATGAAAATTGAATACTGTATGAAGTGTGCTGGTAAGCATGCAAACTCTAATGGCAGCAGTTTGTTTGATTAAAAGGGTATGATTTTTAGTGGCAAAGATCCTGAAATATCTTCCAAAGTTTGCTTTGCCTAAATAAGCCTTTTCCTTGAAATGCAGAGTGATTTTCTCAAAATTCTTTAACCAATTCATGGTGTAAAGTTTCTCAGGAAGATGTTTGCATCTTTCTTCTTAGATCAATGATAAGAGATCTTCTGTGTTAGCCTCTTACTGGAATAACTATACATGCAGCTTGTTAAATGTGAATTCTGGTCAGTTCACTTATTTGTGCTTCAAATGTAACTCTCATTTATCACCAATATCATTATCTTTGCAGACTACAGATTCCTGGAAAATGTTTCTGTTTGCGCCAGCAACGCAATCAGGGATCACAGAAATAAAGAAAAAACATTGAACAAGCATGTGAGTATGCACCTGTCATTGTTCCCTGTCTTCAGTATATTGTAAGCTTTGTTAGCTAGAAGATGCCATTCTATCAATGAAGAAAAAGCCAGGGGCTGAATCTTTTTAGTTAGTATTTGGGTGCTCCTTCCTGAGCAGCCAATGTCGCTTGCTAGATAATAAACGATTTCCAGAATTTCAGTAAATCTCAATCCTAAATTGCAGATAAGGTTTGCTTCTGGTAAAAATTGATTGAAAAGAACAGATCAGTTCAGACAACCCCAGACAACTCCTTACTTACTAATATAAATCTTATGTCTCTTTCATTGCATGACCTGAAATTGCTCAAGTAATAAACATCTCTAAGTACAAGCCTGGTGGGGGCAGATACCAACCATGACTGCATGAGAGGGGGAGGGTGGCAAAGAACCAACCTTTCTGATGGCATGATCACAACTTCATCAGCAGCAGCAACAATAGTTGTAGGAACATATTTTGCATTCAATCATCACATGATGGAGATCATCATCATTAATTAGTACCGAATATTCAGCCTTATTTTGCAATCCAACCTTGCAATCCACAGTGTTGGTAAATAGGAGTAACCTTTGCCATGAATTCATGAAGTCCTGGCAGGATTCATCTTATGATATTGAAAAATTCATGTTACTGTATGTGCACTATTTTTCCTTCAAAATCTTTTGAAAGTAGACCTGTAAAGCACAAAGAAATCAAAATTTCTGACAAGAAAACAATGTCTCCAACAAATAGTCTTCTAGAGGGGGGGGGTGCTCTGCCCAAGGGCACCCACTGACTTTGGCTCTGAGCTCAGTGTTTCAGCAATGATGACTAAAAACATAAGAATCTCTTTCTCTTAGCGTCTTGTCATGGTCAATCGTGCAAGATCAAAGGGCATCAACCTTTGCTTAATGTCTCCAGGAATGAGTAAACGAAGAGAAAACTCATCACTGTTTAGTTACAAGTAAGTCCTTCTTGCAAGTCTTTTTCAAATTCCTTGTTTTGCCAAGAACCAAATCCTTTCCAATACAAAGCTGATCTTGTAATTCATCCAAATATTAGCAAATTTAGCTCTATTTGGGGCCGCTTAGTTTTGGATCATGCTGTGATAAAGACCTGATTGTTATCAAATCAGTTTTTTGTCCATCTTTGGTGTTTGATTTGCTTTTACTGTAAGTCCTCAAATAAGCCCTCTCCTTCGAATAAACCCCCTCAAATAAACCCCCACCCCAAAGTGTTTTGTGCGAAATAAGCCCCAGCTCAGGAAACATGAAAATTTTGACTCTTAGGCAAGACTGAGCACCTCTCTTGAAAGTATAGCTGGAAATAAGGATCTCCAACGTGTAATTTTTCTACTTTATTGTATCAAAAGCAAAAACTTTATCATCTATAAATAGTATTGGGTGATTGACAAAACGAGGCGAAAAATTTTTGATCCAAGGTCTGATAATAATTTTTTTAAACCGGAATACTTTTCAGGATACCTGATATTACGACTGATGTTTTCCTTTTCATCTTTCATTTCTTTGTGCTCTTTTTATCATTATCCTTTATTACCATTCATATAATCTTTCTTTCAGAGAAAAATGTCTGTATTGGAGAGTAAAGTTGATTTTTGTCAATGAAACTGCTGAATATGTTTTACGAACGTAAATACCTTCAGTTTTTTCACCTATTTATGCCAAGAGCAAATCAATGCATTGCATTGAATAAGGTTAATTGAATTGAATAGTTGTTTTAATGAAGTGGTATGACCTTGGAATATACTGTGGAACTGACTCTGGGTTGTCAAGACCAAAGGAACCGATAAGTCTCTGTCAAGCCTGAAGGTCAGAAATTGCATCAAAACTAAGCGAAAATTTGCTCAATACTCAATTGCCAACACATTTTTCAAGTGGTTTATGAGGAAGGAGCAATGCTTCTATGGCTAAAAATTTGAGAAACTTGTAAACATCACGAATGAATTTGCTATAATGCTTAGTAGCCTTGTTGGAGCGTTTTTGATGGCGGAATGGGATTGTTACTGTTGTAATAGTTTCCATTTGCATTATGCCTCTGTCGAATGCTTTTTATTGATTGTAGTATCACTTATATTTTGCCAGAGTTAAGGAAACCGAATCACTCCGCAATATACTAAAGAAATACCTAGACCCAGAAGAAGCCGATCCCGTCGTAAGATACAGGTATTTTTATGTCATCAATACATTTGACATGTGATTGAAGTGGATTCATATTTGAGATGAAAAACTGTTCAGTTTTTCTCATTCGTGGTATTTTTGCATGACATCTAATTTATGAAAGGCATTAGATGCAATCATTTGCAAGTTATTTTTATCTAACGCTAGTCACAGCTAATCTTCAGCCAAGACACGAAGAAGAACAAGATGTAGTGGACATAGTATTTAGGTTGCGGTAAATGTTTGAGGCACCAGATCGGGTTTTCTTTCCGCAAAGGACAAACTACAGTAAATCCCCGCATATAAGAACCTACCAAAATAAGAACCTGGAGGCTGTTGTTCCTAAATTATGCACCTTGCAATTAAGAACCTGTTTCAGTTTGGTGAAACATGGATTCTTATTGCAGGGATAGCAATGTTGATTTTTGATTGCTGTTATTAAGTTCATCTTGGTCCCACTTGGCTTTTAAAGTTTGATGCTCCTCCCCCATTAGTTATTAGGTCCACAAGGAGCTCTGAAGCAAATAATAGGGCAGAACATCTTTGTAAGACTCTGAAAGGGCCTACATGAGGCACCCTTCTAATAAGAACCTTTATGCCTTGAAATTAGTCTTTGTACCTTTGAAATAAGAACCTACTTGCTTGGCTCACAGAAAGTGGGTTCTTAGGTGCGGGGATTAACTGTATTAGCGGAATCTAGATAAACTATACATCATTCGATGCATAAGAATGTAGGGATTCTAGCCATATCAAAACAATTGGCAAATATTGTAAATGATATTTTTCAGACATACTACCTTCAAAACGTAATCTAACTCATGTCAACAAAAAGTGTAGATCATAATTATCCAGAGTGTATCTCAGATTTTCAAATTTTCTCTTCCTCGGAAAATGAACGTTTACAAATATTTTCAATGTTATCTCCATAATGTGGTCAATTCTCAGTGTCTAAAACAATCAAACTTAGCATTCGTTCAATTCTTCTTCTCCTAGACTAAGGAGTTATGTTCGAGCCGGTATGGACAATGTCAGGATCTATCTAAAGAGGGAACGGTCAAGAGAGCCAGGGTAAGTCGGTTTTACTGACCTCGCAAGCTCGGTCTGGACTTTTAAGACCTCTGGCTTTATGTTTTCCTGTGCAACACAAAACCGGTTAGTACGCGCATAATGAAGCCTTTCGTTGAGTTTCTAAGCAAAAGTGCAGGAGTGTGAGATACCTTTAATTACTATAGGAAGTTCATCCCACCGTGGTCCTTGACTGCGTATCGTTTAAAAGCCTTGTTTTGTTTACATGTGCTATGAGCACCAATGTTTTGTCACGCCTTTTGCGAGGTGCTGTATAATCTATCATACGATTTTACAGCTGGTTTGCACGAAGTGAGGCTTTATCCTGAATACAAACTTGTACTGATATGTACTCCTTATATTAATACTGAATTCTTATTAGAATTATCAAATTCTGCTATTACTCTTTGCATTATCCAATTTTTGCACAGGTATCATGAAATTGATTCGTCGCAAACGCTACAAGAATGCCTGAGAAACAAAACTATTTATGAATACCCAATTTTCAATATCACCGTTGTTGGAAAGGATAATGAATTTCGCAAACATAACAGCAAAGGTAAGTTTCCAAAATTGTTATTTGATCATTTTTTTGGTGTATTGCAATTAAGGCTGAATTTTTTAGCCTGTTTACCGCCCTGTAAACCAAGATTTACCAACTTTGTTACCAAATGGCAACATTTTACCTATCACTGCTGCGAGGGTTGTAAGTTTTTTTCTTAAACTTGTTTTTTTTTCGAGTGATTTGGATAGATCTTTTAGGGGCTACTGGTTTTTTGTCCTTCTTCTGGTCTACTTCTACCTACACAGACATAACAGAGACCGAACAAAAACAGCCCTTTTGACATCTGAACAATGTATTTGAAGGAGCCTTACATTGCAGGTCTTGTGCTCATTAACATGACAGCCTCTTCTCTTTATTATGATAAGGATTCTTCAGCTATATTAAAGACTAGATTGATGCCGTTTTCGTCCTTCGTTTCTCTGCGTTCTCTGTTTGGTGATATCAACGAATTTCCCAAACTTGAAGGTCTCGTATTCAAGGTATGTTAGAGTTTGACAGAGTCTTGTCTCTTTGGAATGAAAAATTTCTGGATGGATCCTTTGAAGTACGAGATCGTTGCAAATCAACAAATGAAGCTACTTTGAAAAGACCTGTGATATGATTATCCCACCCCCACTCTACCCCCTCCCCCACTCCCCCCCCCCACACCAACGAGCCCTACCGTAGTGTCCCTGTCAATTAAAACTGAGGCGTGCATGCTAATATGGGGATATCGTAACTTCAGATAAACAGAATAGTGGAAAATCATTAAACGACCGTGCTCTGGCCAGGGATTCAGAACTGCCTTCTACGAAGCTTCCAAATTGCAAGCAAGGTCAAAGCGAGCAGAAAACCTCAGACGGTCACATCAATGCTGAAAGACGAGAAGTTCATGGAAATAATTTTGAAAATGATGAAGAATTTGATATCAATAAAGCTAAAATTGAAGAAAACACAGACCTGCCCACCGAGAGCAGTGAAAGTGCTCCTTCTAACCACTGTAAACAAGAAGTTGAACCGGAAAGTAATGGAGAGGACAGCAATGCACAAAGGCAAAACGAACAAGCCAGCTCAGGACTTCAGAATCTTGCAAATCATGTAGAATTGGATGTTACTAAAGTCGAAACTGAAATTGAAGGTGGTCCAGATAGGAAAGATGACACTTGTGCACCAAACCTTCAAGAATCAAAGCCGTACCAAGTTGCACATGACTGTACTGAAGGCGAGAAAAAGTCACAACAGCATGAACATGAAACTGAAAGAAAACAATTAGTTATTCCTGAGATTAGAGAAGAAGATGAAGATAGTTGGTAACTATTAAACTCCATAATCTCGCATCGTATCGTATGGTCACGCTGCAAGGGATGTCGCCATCATTTAATACTAGTATTTCATTCATGATTTAGTGGAATGGAGGGACCTAATTAGTAATCGCCTGCGCAAAAAGAAACGGAAAGTTTGCTCTCATCAACAATGTGTTTTGTGCGGTGTGCTGTTTAGCCTCACTCCAGTAAGGCCCTCAACTTACGCTCATCTTTATTGAATTGAATTTATGTTGTTGTTGTCGCTTCAGTGAGTTGGAGCGTCCATCAGTCCATCAATAGCGATAACTACGAATATGCAATCAGTCTATGTGCTGTTTTGACTGCCTCCTTAGCTGACTGCGCTTGGTGCTCCGCAGAGGACTGTTTTAGCACAGGGGAACAAGGGAAAGCAAAGGAGAGTGAGGTACTTTGTCCTTTGTTCCCCCGTGTTAAAGCAGGGGCACCATGCGTAGTCAGTTAAGGAGGCAGTCTAAACAGCACACTGCACAAAACACAATGTTGGTGAGAGTAGAAGAATTTTATAGCATTCAAAGCTTTCTACGTAAATTTCCTTAACAGTGAAATTTGATACTATAAATGAAAGCATAGTTTCCTTATCTCTAAAAGATTAGTGTAATACTCATAGACTGCGTCTCGGTTACATTAACCTGCAAACTCGAGTTATTTTCGATTTATTTGCACCTTTCAAGGGCTGCATGGTATTGCTCGGTATGGTAAGTATTTCCTCTGGCCATCGTTCCCCCCGTGAGTGTATTTTGAGGCACTATATTGCTTCTGTTCACTCAAGTTTGAAGTTAGACCTGTGGATCGGTTGAGCCGAAGCTGAGCCGTTTCAAACACGGGGCTCAATACCTGCAATAAAGTGGCTCCAATTACACTCACCAATACGTGAAAGGATGATCAGATGGCTAAATTAACCAGAGAAAACACTTACCGGTCCAAACAACTACCGTCTGACTCTTGAAGGGTGCAAATAGATCGAAAATAACTCAAGTTTGGAGGAAAGGCAAGCGAGCCGCAAGGAGGCGACTCCCCTTATTTCCTGCGGTTGCTAAGGCTAGAATGAGCCACGCTCTCCCTAGTCCCTTCCTCCAAATTGCGAAAAGGTCTATAGAAGAATAGCTTCCAAAAAACGTAACAGTCATAATTTCTAGATTTCTTGAGGAAACATGGCATAATTTTCAAGGAAACCGTAGTTTATCGATGTCCAAAAAAAGGTAGTTAGCAAATTTGCAATCATGCAAATGGGAACGTTCCTCGAAATTTCTCGCAAATTAGAGTATTTCAAGACAGAAAAGAGGTCTTTTCAATCTGCAGTGCGAGTATATGCTTCGTCAATGTATCCATGACAAACTATTTACAAAGTAAAAGAAAATATTTGAATTACCTTTTCCTTTTCATCTAAATACGTTACTGCTCTGTCAGAGTTTGCAGCTTTCAAAGAAAAACAGAAACTTATTGGAAATCAAAAGCAATGTTTCATGTTACAGAAGTGCCGAGTTATCTTCTCCATATTAGTTAGAAACTTGATTAATTTGTGAGATATTGCAAAGCCTTGAAATTGTTGAATTTGTGGAATATGTTTTTACCAACGATCTGATGCAATTTTTGAATCCAATTCTAAATTCATCTTTCATACTGAAACACAAATGAAGCTATCTGTGTATGTCCAGCTTTAAAGAGAAGCCTGAAAGCTGTTACCTATTCTGGTGACACGAATTTCACTTCTTAACACTGGTTTCCATATTATCAAGATAAAATAAGGAACTAGTTATAGTTATAGGAATAGTTCCTTATTTTATCTTGATATTATTGCAAGAATCGCAAGTGACGTAAGAATTGTTGAAAAACTGGGACTTGCAATCCTTGTGACCCGTGCAATGTTATGGAAACTAGGCTTTAGATTGCTTTCTTCCATCAAATGATAATGCACGTGGAGATTGATTGATTGATTAATTGATTGATTACTATTTCATGACCATATATCTTGCAAACGCTCATCCGTTACCCCATTCACACTTGTGAGTGGCGCTTAAACCATGAAATTTAGCCTTTTGCTTAATCAAATTCTCGTTATATTTCACTTTATTCAATTGTTGATCTTTCTTCTTGACTGATAACTAGACTGATAACTTTCTCCTATGTTTTGCTCCATTGAATTGAATTGTTATTTAGCATTATAATCATTCCTCTAAAACTTAGACTCATAATTTGCCATACATTATTTTGAGACTTATCTTTGAATTTGGCTTCGTTGAAGCAGAATGGGTAATGTCGAGGCATCGTTGGGTAAATGGAGCGAAAACAAGGACTCATGTAATAAATCTACAATTGCACTACACGCTGCAAGTGAATTGTTTCTTCATTCACGCGGTGAAAGCTGCAAATTCAGACAGGCCATTCTACCGCAGGTGGCAGCCAATGGTGGTAGTAATTTAAAATCAGTGTTTGTGCTCTTCCGTATCGTTGTTCTTTTTGTTGTGATGTTCATGTTGTCCTCTAACTCCTCCATCAAAATACTAGGCCCATCAATAAATCCAGTCCCCAAACGAGAATCCAATAGGAAGAAGAGATGTCATCATTACAACCATTTGCTGCTACCTGCGATTCTACAATCTACAAATTGCCAACCTCACCCTAAAGCTTCAAAATTTAAATATTATAGCGTTCATATGATACATAATAAGATAGGATATATATTTCTGCAACAATGTCTTATCTCTTAATGTTATGATCACTTATTGTAAGTGTCGCTCGAAGCAATAAAATTGTGTATGTAGTGTAAACACAGTATACAATGAAGCATTTTTTGAAATTACTGTTTGACAATTGCCGAATGCCGGGTCTTGCTGATCTCCATAACAAAGGCTGATTTTGTAACATTTTTACATCAGTTGTTTTTGATTGACACCAGAATTCTTATGGAAGTTTATTACACACTAGTAAAAATTAATTTGAGATATGCAAATATAGCCTGGGCAAGTTTATCCGATACAAAACTGGAAGCACTTCAGCACTAAAGATCAAACGGCGAATTTTGTTCATTTGATTCAGAAGAAGGCACTGCCATAGTACATAGTACTAGTCCCATAGTACTAGTCATATCACCGATCGCTTTGAATCGCTGTGTCAATCACGGCAATCGATACTATTGTGTTCCAAAATCTTCCGGGGGAGGGGGGTTGTTGATTTTCAATTGTACTGGGGTGCGCACTACGAGAAATAATTTTTTCACCCGGCTTTAGAACTTTTTCCTCGAACTGATAGCTGACTCTAGAAAAATCGGCGATTATACTCCAAAGTATACTCCAAAACGTATAAAATTCATATATAATGAAATAACACTTTTGACGTTAGAAATCCGGCGTAAGAAAAATTGAATTCTTTTGATAACTGGCGCAAGAAAAAAAGGCGAAACAATACCCGCAAAGGAGTGCAAATTCCGTCGGCAACATATACCCGTTTATCTCTACAAATTTCACAGTAGCGTCCCAGGGGACGTAGATTTGCCTTCAGGTAGATCAGAATCTATAAAATCTGGGTAGATTTCCGGAGGTACGCTTAACTAATTCCATTTTTACTGTTCCCGTTGACTGATTACAGCCGTAGTTTCGTTCCTCCGCCAAACTGATATACCCCGCTACAGCTATATACCAGATGTTCTACCAGATTGAGCGGTCTCGGTTTGGTAAGCAGTAAGCCTCGTTTTGGCGAGCGATAACTGGGACTCGGACTCACTGTAATCAGTATACTGTTCCCGGTTTCACAATTCCATACGTCCTGCAGCTCCATTGTGACGAGCCAAATATTTCTGTAACGAATTAATGTAAACGTTCACAAAACTTCAGTGAAGCAATTTGTTAACCAACTATCTTCTGTAACGTTTTTTCGCTTGTTTTGCTTCCCTTTCTTCTTTGATTTTCTGTCTTTTTCGCCTTTCCTTTTTCATTGCTTTATCTAGCACTTGTTTTATCTGCAAAGCAAAAGACAAAAGTTGCAGTTAATTAAAAGTGAACAAGATTAGCCTCACACATTTTTAAGTTGCATCAACAAATTTTGGGAATCTGGTTACAAATGTCAATGCTGTATTTTACGCATAGTTTGCTCTCAGATGGCACTGAGGGGGCTTTGGGGGCGTACTAGAATCCGCAAACCCGACTAAAATTAGCAAAAACCCGAAATCCCTCATGCAAAAAATTCAAAACCCAAAAATGCACCTGTGAACAAAAATCTTCAATTTTCGTCAGTGATCTGCGATCATTTCCAGCATTTTCATTTTCACTGACTCCAAGCATCCCGCATTCGAAAGCTGATTCAATAATTTACCCAGCTTTAATCGGTCATTCGATCCAATGGCTAAAGCATATTTTCTGCAGAAAGCCCGCGGTTTTCCCGTAGCTTAGTATACAAGGACTTAGAATACGATACAAGGACACGTTTTTGTCGCCGCAGCAACTGCTTTAGGCCTGTGAGATTTACAGTTAACCAAAACAAACGACATGACTGTAACAAAATGTGTTTGATTAAATGATGCGAGTCAAAATTAGAAGCTGTCAGGTAATAAAACTCGTACTAACCGGTTTTTTCGCTGTACAAGAAGATATAAAGCCCTCGGTCTTAATGCACAGACCTCGCAAGCTCGGTTTATACTTTTAAGACTCCCGGCTTTATATTTTCATGTACAACACAAAACCGGTTAGTATGTGCATAGTAAGTAAGTACATAGGGGGCTAACATTAGCTATTCAATGAGATAAACCCGGTAGTGACAACTATTTTGTACAAAGATAAAATTCATCAGTGAACGAGAACATCCCTACCTCATCATTTTTTGCAACATCTTTGACACTCTCTGCATCAACATTCTTAGAATACAATGATGCTTCTTTTTCCAACAGTCTTCGAACCATGCTAACATTGCCAGATCGGCATGCTAAATGTAATGGACTGCTGCCAGAGTATGCCTCAATGTTCACATCTGCTCCTCTGCCAATCAAGTATTCAGCCAGTTTAAAGTTGTCAGCTGCGAGGGCCAAATATAAACAGGTTTTTCCGGTTTTGCCATCCTGAGGAGACAAAATGTGCTAATAAAAAAGTGGTGGGAATTGTTGTTTGAGGTCATTGCCTCTTTCGACTTGCCCTAAGTCTATTTCTTTAGTCCGTAAGATCGTTGGTTTTCAGTGGCGTAGCCGACGCCAGTTACCTCTGGGGCGCATCGCCAAGGGCCCCCACTGATTAGGACCCGACGAGGCCCAACAAAATCATAACGAAGTCATCATCTTCAAGATGAAACACACGTATGTGCAAAAAAACTGCTTTAAATGAACTTAACTCTCAGATCGGCAAAAATGAAGGGAATGCACGTTTTTTTACAAGAAACTTGGATCAGGCCGTAGTACTAAAAGTGTCTTAATTTAACATGAAATTTTGTCCATTTTAGTACTAAAGGTTTCTTAATTGGTTTCTTAATTTTTGAATGTAGAATTACCAATGTGGTCGCAAGATATGTTTCTTGACAATAAACAGTGTGCTATCATGTCGAAAACACAAATTGCTAGTTAATAGTGCTCAAGAATAAAGGTTCAACAATATATTTGCTATAATATCCATACTTTTGACTTGTAAAAGTTCTTAATGCTTCTCAGACATAGTGGTACAGAGGAAGAGGAGTAAATCTAAAGTTCTGTCTCGCGGATTTTGTTCAATTGATGCAAGAGCTGAAGAGTAGCTGTTTACAACTGAGCAATAAATATGCAAGAATTGTAATGCCCTCTGCTCGGCTTCTGAATCACGTAAAAAAATCCGCGAGAGTGAACTTTAGATTTACCCTTCTTATTTTGTTATAAGCACCTAACTTCTCTTAAAAACCTCCCTTTGGCCGCACCAAGCGAGAGTTTTCCGTCCTGGTTTTAGGGCAACTTTTCGGTTCTGTTTGTTTGGATTTACTGCTTGAGAGAATTTCTTTTGTCTGCATTCGCTAATCGCTTTGAATTGAGGTATAAACCAAAGCAACTGATGCCATTGTATTACGAAATCTGCCCTTGTTGCGCGGTTATATAACGCATAGATTAAGCGCATGTTGCAGCAACTGTTGTTGTTGCTGTTCTTGTTGATGGTTTTATCGTTGGGAAATTTTGGTTCTTTGCCCCCCCCCCGCCGCGATACATTCATGGGTGGTATCTGCCCTGCCTGAAAACAAACACTTAACCTATCACCTTTAGATATATTTGGATCATTGACAAATGAGATCTTGAAGAAAGTTCTGTGGTAGGTTTGATAACTGAATTTTGGCAAGTTTTCCAACGGGAGTGGTAGTCTTTAGACTGTGAACAGGACTTACCATTATATTGATATCACAATTGGAGTTGAGGAGAACAGATAACATTGCAAAATCCGCCCCTTGTGTTTGAATTGTTTTTGTAACAGCGATATGCAATGGGGCCTCTCCTACGAAGAAGAAAAAAATTCGCTAGGTTTAAGTTAGACTGATGACATGTTCGTGTTGATCGCTATTGATAGACTGATGTCGTTGTTGTTGTAATTATTGTTGTTGTTGTTGCGATACCTGGGACTATGTCGTGAGGCTAGGTTGAAGTAGGCATTGACTATCTCTTGCAACCTTGTTCTCAATGTTGTTCTTACGTTATACACTGATCACAAAGCCGAGAAGGCTGGATAGATAGCACTGATTATGCGACCTCGATGGATGTTGCTTGGTGAAAAGATTACACTATTTTTTAGTCGGATCATTAGGACCTTGTTTGAAATAATTTATGTTTGCTATTGTTTGGAATAACCAATCAAGTTGCAGAAATTGCCGGTTGTATCCCAGAGTAGAGGAAGAGCAATGAACTCACCCTGGGGGCTCCGGAGACGAGATTCAACAGCAACTACTGCGTCTCATTGCACCCATGAACTAACCCCGAAGATTTACTCGCCTTACTAAATGAAACGATAAAAACCTACCATTAAAATTCCTAGTTTTCAAAGCGGCATCTCTTCCAATTGGTCTCTGCATTGAACCTCCATTTATGACGTAAAATACCAAATCACGATCTCCTGTCCGGCATGCTAAATGCAACGGGGTATCTCCATTATAATCCATCACGGACACAGAAGCACCGGACATGACAAGACGCTCAATGATCTCCTGTTTGCGTAAAAGTACTGCCAGATGTAAGGGTGTCTGTGAAGAAAGAGGATATAGATTCAAAGACATGAATGTCTTGGATAAAGAAACACCTGAAGGAAAGAAAACATTAGAAGCGCCAACTGGAATTCAAACTTACACTTTCAAGATTTTGTGTTTGATAGGGAAATAAATTTTTCTTCTCTACGAAGTCTACCGTTTTCAAGATTCGTAGGTTTGGAATCACCAATCAGTCTCATTATACTGCATTCACATTGACACAGTTAAGCCAGCTTTACTTAAACAAGGTTAGATTTCAACCAATCAAATGCATTGGATTCGTTGGATTGCCCAATTAGAAGGCTCCATTCGATAACCTGGTTTAGTTTAAACTGGTTTACCTTGCAGTGTGAATAGTTACACATGTCTTGCATTCAGTACCATCGAGAAGGGGTGGTAGCCAGAGGGTAGTCATCTCGGGGCCCCGAGTCTTTGGGGGCCCAGAGAATATATACTAATTATATATTTTTCTTTTGTTTTCAATCTTGCTCGAGGAACGTTTCTAGGCCCCGGCCTACCACTGTTATTCTCAACTTTACAAGATAAGAGCATTTCAAAAGAAAAATTATGTTTACAACAGTATAATGTTCGAATTTCTATCTAAAAGTATCATTCTACCAGTGCATAGGAGGGCATGATCCAAGAGCAAAGGGTGTGCTCTCAAAAAATTTCCCCCGGGGCTCGGACTGCCTCGCGACTCGATAGCCCTGTTTGCATTTTAGGAAAAATGTATACCTACCTGGCCCAGTTTGTTTTGAACATCAAGTGACTCATCTTTCATTTGATCAATCAACGCAGCAATTGCAGGATGACCTTTGATAACTGCAATATGTAGGTACCTGCGGAAAGCAAACGATATGCGAGGTGAGTAAAAAAAAGTGAAGATGTATATAAGATGTAAGCCTGCAGTTCTCAAACCATTTATCATCTTCATATAAGATTGTAATGTCTGTGTAAGCATATTAACTAAGAAGATGAGAAAATTTAGTTTGTCTAGATCAACTGTATCCTCATATCGTTTGAAAAAGTTTAGGGAGCGGAACTTGATGCTTATAAAAAAAGAGTTACAAAATTTGGAACTTTTTGAAAATTTTTGTTTATTTGTCTTGCAAAGAAATTTTGGTTTCTAAGGAAACTGTGGTGTCATTTGATTAGGAATCTGCAAGCAGAATACGGAAAAGTTTGTTCCTTATAAAACCGTGAGCTCCTAAATAGCCCCTGGTCAAGGTTATTTCTGCCAAATTTTATTAAGAAAGCATAGGAGCAAAAAACTGACCACAATGTATTCTATTACAGAAGACGGTCAAAAGAATCCATTTATGCGAAATCTAACTTCATATTACCGTTTATGAAGACCTGTGCTTACTAGCGTACGTTATAAGCACTTCTAGCAATTTTTTCCACGATAAACTTCCCAAATGAAATATTTTGTGGAAAAGGGCTTGCTTGACTTTCTCAGAATGTCGTGAAGAGCAGAGGATCGATTTACAGCCGTTTTAGATCTTCAAAACAACGAACGAGGAGCGTGTCTCTGTTCACCCTGGGAATAGGAAACTCATTTGAAAGTGTCCATAGAAGTATTTTAGTCGTCAAGTGCTTTAAAAACTTCCCGATAAAAAACGCTCCTCGTAGGTTTGAAGATCTGAAATGGCTGTACATCGATCCCTGTTTTTGACTTCTTTTTGAAGAAATCAAGCAAGTACTTTTCCACAAAATTCTTGATTCGGAAAATTTACCATACCAAAAACAATGGCGAAAAGTAATCATAACGAAAGCTAGTCTTTTAGGGACAGAACAAAGTTTGAAGCATTTCTATTGGCCACTTTCTTTTTGTCATATAATCGATTTCCTCGCATCACTTTTTGCTGGTTCACCCGGTACTTCAGAGCAATTCTAAGTTCAAAAATTTTGAAAATTTGAGACTTACGTGTCTCCATCAGAGTCCTGTTTGTATAAATCAAGTTCTTGCTTTGTTTTGTTATCATTGGCCAAATTCTCAGCAAATTCATTATCATCAGGAATGTTAGAAAGATCTGGGGCAGGAGTTCTCGGCCGCACAATATCCAAAAGATCCTGGCAGTCATCACCATCATCATCCTCCATGTTACAATCTTTCTCATTCGGCTGCTCTCGGATATCAAATGAATCCATTGCAATTTCGTCATCTTGAACAATATAATCATTCTCTGAGCTATGTTCCTCTTTTTCAGAGTCATTTACAGTTTGAGTATCAGTAGTTGTAACTTGCTCTACAGTTGGCATATCAAATGTAACTCTTGATAAATTTTTGGATGCTTCTTGATGTCTAGGTGTTTTGGATTCATGACTGTTTAATCGTAATAAATCTCCTAAGTTTGGTGATGTAATTTCTGTGTTCTGAACACTAATCAATGAATTTAAATCTAGACCCAACGGCTGGGGAACTATTTGGCTAGTCAAATTTGAAGATCTCTGGGCTTGACTTTGCTGCATCAGTTGCAACACTGAAGTCAAATCTGGCACTGCAGATTGAGCAGCAATTTGTCGAATTAATTCTGATGACCCTTGAACAAGATTTCGCTGTAATAGCTGTGCCATAAGTCCATCAATAGCTTTTTTCTGGTTTTCAAGATATTGTTTAAGAAGTTCACCAACCAGCCCAGATGAAACAGTATTGTTTTTATTAAGTATATTGAGAGACGCCAGTACATTTTCTGTTGTTTGATTTTGAAAACTGACCCCATTTGATTGTAACTGGGCCAGAATATCATCTTGTGACAAGTTTTTCCCTGCGTTGCTATCTTGTGTAATGGATTCTTCTATTACTTCTTCAGTTGCCCCTTCATTAGAGACTTGTGACGGCTCAATGTTAGATTTATCCACCATTAGGAGCATCAATTCATTGGGTGCTCCTATAACTCCTGTAACACTTGCAGCACCAGGTGCTACACTGCTTGCTTCTTTAATTTGTTCAGCTTTTTGTCTACTTGGTTTTGCTTTCTTTTTGCTTTTCTTTTTCTTTGTTTCTTTCTCCTTTTCAAGAGCAAGCTCATGCCTGAATTTATCTTCTGCTTTTGTGCGAACCCTTTTCTTCATTTCTGGATCTCAAGCAATCTGCAAGTGTGATTGCTGTGAATAAATAAATCATTCAAACAGTATCATTCATATTATTCATTCATTTAGTAGATGTAAACTAGTGTAAGTAGATGTGAACTAGAAGTTGGTTCGATGAGTGATTGCTTAGAAACTTGCTGCATGGTCAATGAAAGCAAGGTGTTAGAAAAATCTACCTCTCAACAAGATGAGAAGTGTGAGACTGGGAGTCTTGAATTTTGAGGCTAAAAACTTGTTCTGTATACAAAATGTATTATACAGAAACAGACTCTCATACTCATATCTGTCTTTATTTAGAAGCTATGGTGATAGTATAAAGAATTAGACATCATAAGGATTTGGACCATGAAACCTTCAAGATGGACACAGATAGAAAAGTGAAACTTTGTTTCATGTTAAAGACAAATGACGAATATATAGCGTCTAGTTTAAAAATAGAACAAAAGATGGGCACCTGCCATCATTTGTCCAATTGTTTTGATAATCTATCGAGATCATCAAATATAATAGAATACAATAGACGATATTTAGATTGCCCAGGCTCCTGATTTAAGTCACCTTATATCTCCATCATTTGTCTTTAAGCTTTCTATCCAGAATGACATTTTATCCTCAAAAATCCAAAACCTCAAACAACGAAAGACTTTTGTTTCTGTACCTCTTGAAAGGTAGATTGTGCCCTACTTGTGTGACTGCTGAGGAGGAGCTGGGGCTTGAATTATCCATTGTTTTACAAATTCATAAGCTAAGCTCCAATTGAGAGTTTGAGAACTTGTTGGAGTCATTCTGACCAGAAGTGGTTGCATACTTATGGCATAAGAAAGGCAAAATACAGTAAATCATTGCATTTCAAGTTTTTCTGGGGGTTGATTCAGAATTTGTACTTTGTAATTGCACACATAACACCAATCATACTAAAATGAATGAAATCAAGTGTCTTTATTGTTTAATACAGATAAAGGAGACTTTATGAAATCTAAGTGAAAGGACTCCCCCTTCTTGGAGCTCACTCTAAAGGGAATGGAACTGATAGTGAAACCAGAGAAACATTATCTACAATTTGTCTGTGTGACATATACCGACCCAGCGACAAGTCAAAAACGGGGAAGTCCCTAAAATTTTGATGATGTCATAACTACGAATACCGAGAACATTCCTCAAAAACTCCCCTAGCAATCAATAACTGCTAAAATTTAACAGACAACGCTTTAGCCTTTGAACAGAAACACTTCTTACGAAGAAGGATCGATGAATTTTCGTATTTGTGTCAGTGACGTAGACTAGGTACTTGTTAACCTACCATATCTACATTTCATTCGTAATGTTCACAGTGATAGAGTGATCTTATTCACTCCAGAGCTATCATCTATAACTGCAAAGTTTTATTATCCCAAGAGTGTTAAACTAAACATCGGAAAGAAATGAGACAAATGAACAACGAATTGGGAAGGTAGATGGGTTGGTTATGATCTCTTTCATTAAGTTAGGCCCATATTCAATCAGCATTGGATACAACAAACAACTTTTTTTCGATCGATCGAGCATCGATATCCAAAATAAAACCCCATAACGAGTGAAAAAATTAAAGAGGTAATTACCTGATGCTTTCCAAGTTCTTGCAGGTTGCGTTTCGTTTCTAACTAACAGGAAATCGCGATCCGAAATTCTTATTACGTTTCTTTTTTTGGATTCTTTTCCCTGCAACAACAAGAAGCCAAGGGACTTTCCCGCAAAATATTGAAATGCAGCCTCATTCTCGTCCACAAAGCCTCGAGCCCATTCGATCAAAAATCAGAAATGAGGCCAGAAAGCTATGGCGCATACAAGTAGCAGTCAGTATTTACGGGAGGTGAGAAATTATTCGTCGTTTTTTCATTTAAAAGTACAAATTATGCGTAGCCTGGTAAAGATAATCCATTTCTAAGGTGTCAAGAAATTATCAGGGTTATCTTCTACATTGATGTGATTTTTAGACCACCAAATTTACTCAAAATTTGCTGAAACAACATCCTCCTATGTCCTATATGAATTAGGCCAATAATGGAAAAGATGGAAAGTGTGGTACCTACTCCTCTTCTCTTGCCATTGCAGGCCCATGAGAAACAATCTAGGGTATTCAAGACAGACAACAGATAAACAATGGGGCGGGGGTGATTCTTCTTACAGATCCAAGCTCTCACAGTGTCTGGAGATCTTCACTGAGATGTCAGACGACTTCCACCTTATTAATGAGGCCCATTTTGTAATGTAGCAAAACAGTTTATCATAAACTGTTAAGTTAGTTTATGAAATTTTCTTGTGATCAGAAAAATTACATCAATTTTCAATTGGAAGTCTTGCAGGAGGGGGTTGGGGGTATTTTGAAAGTTTACAGTGAATGTTTTGCATGAAAGAATCAATTTGTGTGCGGCTCCGCCTTAACAATAGAGTATTTTAATTGATTTTTCTTTTTTATTTACACAGATAGATGAAGCAATAAATGAAAAAGATGGTGATGTCTGGGCTGTACGTATCAGACCCTGGCTGCACTGCATGCTTCTTTAGAAATATTTTGTGCATATGAGCAAATGGTTGGGAATAATGTACCTGCAACCAAAACACTCACAGTACAGTAAAGCTGCCAGCAACTAATGTGCAATGATAATTTGTGCCTGCAAGTGGTCTTTGCGCATATTTATTAGATGATAAGGCCTGCCTTGTTGGAAAAATTTTTTTTGTACTCCAAAGAATTTGGTGTGCAATTTCATGCAAACAAGATGGCTTTTGGCACCCATTTTGCCCAAATGTCATTAGCCAGGTATCAGACTGTTATGAAGAGCAGTATCACAATAGGTTGCAAAAACATGCATAACTTGGCCAACTTGTGATGGTATAATGAACTGGCCGGTGGAATCTTCAAGAGGAGCTTAAAAATTGGTATAGTTAGGAAAAATACCAATCTTGCTCTTTCTTGCAAGAATCTTTTACTTCTGCCAAAAGCATAAAGTTTTGATGCGGAATGTAGCTGCAAGTGAATATGTTTGCCAATGTGGTAGAGTATGCGCATGAAAACTGTGGAAACTTGTCATGAAATCTCTCTTTGACAATTAGTGTCTTTCTAACATCATTTTATAGATTGCTCCAAACATACCCCATTCTTCAAGGATGAATTTGCAAATATTTCCAAGGGTAGATCTTCAAATTTGATAACCAGAAGCAGTGATGAGTATGGCTGAATGTGAATCAAATTTGTGACTGTGTGATTTTCTTACTTTTTCAGGAGTTGATGTCATATAAGCATCCTCATGTTGCTAATCCAAGACTGCAGGTATCATACTGTATTTCATTTAACTTCTTTAGACTTACAGTATTCATTTTTAAAGAATTTCTGCAAAAGATCACTTTTTCTTCTTTGGACTTTTAAAGGACAGATCCAGGGTTCATATGATAAATAATAGAAAACAGACTTACCAACTGCTGCCATGAATTGTACTCTTACCATATCAAAAGGTGAAAAATATCCCTAAATGATTTGAAATATGGCTCATTCTTGTTTTAGCTGGAGGATGGACTCCCTGTGTGCCAAAGATGGTTTGAAGCACCCTATGATGAGATGATTGCAGCCCATTTGAGGTACAGCTGGTTGTTTTGTTAACCCCATGCTCTGTGTAGTTTGAAATGTATACATTGACTATGAAGTGTACACCATGGTGCCACAACACCTTCAATACGATGGGTCAACACAGAAGGGTCAGTACTTCATCTCCCCAAGAAACCTTGTTAGAGATTTGAGCCTGATGCTTATTGTTAAATTGTTAAAATATTGCTTGTCTCTTCACAACTATTTTCTTTCTCAGAGGTGTATGGGCAGTCAGTGGAAGTGATTATGTTGATGCTTATGCAGCACAAGCTATTGTTGTACAGTATCCTTTTCATTTTGATTTTATTCTTGTTGCAACAATTTATTGAAATGCTAACTACTTAAAATCTTCCTTGCAACTCTTTTGGTAATGCCTGGTAATGCCAATGACCAATTATTTGTACTGTACCACTCAAGAGATCTTGAAAGGTGTATGCTTGCTTTTGTTATCAACTTTTTCTTGAAAGGACAATGAGAAGATAATGTTACACTTGTTATTCATTTTTGCCTGAAATTGCAGAGAGATGGCAACTCTCCTTATTCTGCGTAGACTTATGACCTGGAGACCATTGTTTCCCTTTGCTCCTTTGAGTTGATGATGGCGCTTCGGTCAACAGAGAATCATGACATTACTCTGAAAAACCTGACCCTATGTATTTAGGCCCAAACTTTGAACTTCCTAGAGTATCAATTAGATTGCAGGACTTGTGAATAACTATGGTTACAGCAAGTATATTAGAATTTTTAATTTGATTGAAGAACTAATAACATTCCCACGAGATTCAAGATTTGAAGCCGTGATTCCATCGTAATTCGGTATTGATGAAGGCAAAAAATAGGGTCGGGGTCAGCTCAGCTTTTTCACTGTTTCATCAGGGATACAAGAGACTCATCACCGTAAGTTATGACAATGAGTCTCTTGTATCCCTGCAGTAAACCCATAAGTCTACATTCTAAATGGCAGGCCCATTGGGTTGGGAGTTGAACTGCCAACCTTCATATTGGCGGTTAAGTTTGCAACCATTGAATCATAATTTTAATTTCAGTCAATCAAGATAAAAAATACAACAAAGAATAGAGACGTTTTTGAATACATTGATGCAAGTTCCTCATTAGAATGACTTGAATTGGTTACATTAATTAATGAAAGACAAATGCAGTGCATACTGTAAGACAAATCCATTATGACTTAAAAAATTATGAGAAGGACGTTTCAACTCTGGCTAGAGTCATCATCAGCAAAGGTATAGGGGTACGAGGGCCTATTGAAGAGAAGCCAATCGAAAAACATGTGGCTTCCAATGGGATATCATGATTGGTTGGAGGTAAAGCAAAGAAATTGAATAAGAAATAAAAGAAGTTGATAAATGAAAAACAAATAAGATCAAAAAATAACGATTAGCTGTTACGAGATTAATCCTTAATTTTGATATTAGACTCTTTTTAAAGATCTTCCAAACAATGAGGGAAGAAAACTGGTAAGTAATTCGCTAAGATTTTAGCATCATTGTATAACCATCTTTGCCATTTTGATATTTGTTGACAGCTGCATTGTATCTTTCAGGAATTCAACTCAATCTAAAGGCATTTGAATAGATGCTTGATTTCACGCACAAAAACAGACATGAGTAAGTTTTTTTACTCGCAAAGAAATTGCTGAACCGAAAAGATGACCAGACCAACTTTCAAGCAAAAGCCTACACAGCCAATCCTGTTCAATTCATATGAATGCCTCCCTTTAAAGTACATATTGATAACAAAGCTTTGTAGTCTTCAGTACTTCTTTACTTTGACCAAGTAGAGTTTTATTGAACTTACCGTCTTACTTGTAACAACGGTTTTTGCAGGATATTACCAGTGCTACAAACAGTTGCAGTCGACCTCAGACAATTTGCTTTAAACGTAAGTATGAATAATAGCCTTTGTGGATCAAACTCTTGTACAGTGGCGTATCGAAGGTGCGTTGGGCCCTTAGTGAAGTAGGGAGGCTATGGTCCCTTGTACCTCTATTTAGTTAAAGGGAAAAAGAAACTGCAAACATGGTTAAAGTTTTCAGACGCTTGTATTTTCTATTATAGTTCCAACATGTTGATTTTCATCCGTCAGATTCCACTCCATCAAAATTATTAAAGAAGACCGTACGTTCCTCATTCTTTAGCAAACATAGCGAAACACAATGTAGCTACATAACAATTGTCTCGGAGCACCCAAAATCTCTCGGCGGTCATGGCCATGGGTCTAAACCTTGTGTATCGTGGATGGCCATCAGTTTTGTATCATCAAATCATGACTAAATGGCTCTGTGGTGACAAAAGTCCAGCACTGTGAGAAATGTGGGTGGTCTGGTGCACATCCATTTTTCTTGTGAAGTTAACTCTACTCAAATGCGTATCTTTCATATTCAAGATTAAACCTTATTTGATAAATGGAACGTATGCATGACATTGTTGAATTTTTCTATGCAGGCAGATCGTCAGCTATCTAAAAGTCATCGTGGAAAATTTGGTGATAATTTGGAAAAGGCTGCAGAAGCATTGATGAATCTATTCAGGGCGTGCGTCAGTGATACGTAAGAAATGTTTCAAATTATATTGATTACAGTGAGTCCCAGTTATCGCTCACCAAAACTTTGGCTTTTAGTCAGTCTAGTCTCAAATCTAAATAACTGTATTCCTTTTATTCATCCCATATCCTAAATCCTCAGATTCAATTTCATGGAATATGGGTTGATATGAGCCAAAATATTCCTACAATCGTTACCAAATAACTTGAAAGAAACTTCATTTTGCTGCTTTTTCGTCTGATTAACTATGCAAAATATATCGCTGGAAACTTCAGCTCACCCTCCCCCGAAAGCTATTCGGCTGCTTTGTTGTGTCCTAACACTCTGCGTAATCGCACAAGAAACCAACATTGTAAGGGGGAGGGGGAGAGAAGAGGAAAAATATGCGAATTTTTTCGAGGGTTTTGGCAAAAGTTGTAGCTTTGATTAAAAGTACATAATGTACTGGTTCAGAAATTATTTTGGAAATCATTTTGTAGGTGAATCTAGAAAAGCCTCCACTAAAAGCAAGAAATTAAAACTGATCTCTCCATCTTGAGTGCAAATTCGTCATCGATGCGTCTGAAATAAGATACACGTTTTTTTATAAGAAACCTGGATCAAGCCATAGCACTTAAAGTCTCTTGATTTAGCCTGAAAACTTGTCCACTTTAGTACTAAAAGTTTTCAATTTGTGTCATAGTTTTTGAATGCATGAGTTATCACTGTGGTCTTTAAGACTGCTACAGCCATGCTTCTTGACATTAGAAATATTATTTTGGAATAAACAGTGTTCACTTATGTTCAAAACATAAACGGTTGATCAATATTACTCAAGAATAAAGGTTTAACGATATGTTTGTTATAATATCCATGCTTTGAACTTTTAAAGGTCTCTTAACACTTCTCAGACGTAGTACTAGAGTTTATAAATTTTGGCCATCTTAGTACTGGTTTCCTATAAACCAATTTCTTATAAAAAAAAATGTGTGGCAATGCGATGCAAAAATGCATCGATTAGATCTTACCTCGGTCTGAGATTTCATGAATTCAGCTTATCATAGGCCTTTTGCATTGTGAAGCGATAGCCACGATTAATATGTAACGTACAAAAAGCATGAAGCATTGATTGGAAAGCCCAGCTTTATTATAAATCGTAACATTAGGATCACGAAGAACATCATTCTGAGGATAATTTCAGAGAAGACAAGCCAATATCGTAGTTAAATCGACATTTCCAATTAGTTAAGACAAATCCAGTTGTAATGTTGTAAAGTATTAGACTAGGCCATGATTAATGAATGAACCTTTCGAGACGAACTTGTCTCATCTTCAGCCAAATAGAGTTACACGTGTGAGGTTTTATAAGGATAATTATTCGAGAGAAAAATGCATAACAAATTAGCAATCATGACTTGTTCAAAAAGCATGACTTCTGTACATGATATACTTTTGTTTGTTTTCTTAGGAGAGCTCCGATGGAAAAATCAAAGAAATGGGGAATGCTTGGTATCGTTAACCAACTCTTTAAGATTTATTTCAAGGTAACTTGTCCTGTAACTACAATGCTTTATGCATTTATGTATGAAAATATTTGCATAACGGGTGTATCAAAAAGCAGGACTGTTTGAAGCAAAGGATCACCAAAGTCAGTTTTTTCTACAGGGTGTCGCAAAAAATTGTGCCTCGTTTCTCTGGAGGAGCTGTGGATTCAATCATCTCGATTTTTACACAGCTGCATAGTTCAGGCTTTGGTGTAGAGTTTGACACCTTGTATTAGTCAATCTCATAAATGGTTGCTGATTTATGGCAGAGAAAAGGCAAAATAAGTGGTTGCTTCCATCTCTATGCTTCCGTAACGATAACAACAGCATGTCTATTGTCCTCCAGCAATGTCAAAATAAAGTAAATTTCCAAAGAAAGGGTTCCAGCGTCGTATCAAGATTTTTCCTAAATATTTTAAAGGGTTAGCAGTATTGTCTATTCTTTAGATAGCACTTTCTACCTTTTAAATAATGTAGTAGAAAAAGTGTTTCATTTAAATTGGTCCATGAATAAAGATGTGGCAACGCCGATAGATTATTTTGAGATACCCAGTATAATGCTATTTAAAATATTGTACAGGGTGTCTCAAAAAATTGTTCGACGTTTGATTAAATACTAAAAAATAACGATACGCTGAATGAACACTCGGTCAAATAACCTTTTTCCTGAGATTTTGAATTAATTTTTGACACAAGAATCTTTCAAATCCGCTAAAAATTCATGTAGTTACAAGCCTTTGAAGTGCAATTTTGTGTGAAAGCTGGGACCAGAGGCCTCGAAATGGCTTTTTGGTAAGAATCCCATACGCCATCGTTTCTGCTATTTTTCAATTGTTTCAAGGCGAACTAAATGGGATTCAAATAGGTTTTCGATAGCCTAGCTTTCTAGCATATGGATAGTTTGCGGAAGCAGTTTCAGTTTTTTGTTGATTATGTTTTGAACCACTGTTTTTGGACAGATTGAATGTTAAGCAAAGTTTAACAATGATCGCAAGGATCAAATTGCTTTAGAAGTCGTATTTGGTTTGCTCTGGTATCATCGAGAGGTATGACATTGGATAAGCTTCTTTTACTTGGGTCTTCGAGCATTTTACTTTTCAAGTAATCTGGGATCTCTGGTTTCAGCTATCGCATATTTTTATCTTTGAAAGCTCGCAACTCAGTGAATTTTCAACTGATTTGCAAGATTCTGGTCTTTAGAATTATTTCATAATCTTAAGCCCTGGTCAAACTGATCAAACATTTCACAAAACATTTATCAAACTTTATATTTTGATTTTGCTTCATGTTGTGGGTTGGTGTGGTCAAACAGAACTATCATTTCAGCAAACATTTTACCTAACATTTGGTTTGAAACCTGTGATCAGAAGGTGCCTGTGCAGTCAACGAGACACTGCGGAGCATGCACAAAGGCATTTTGATGAAAACAACGGACGATGTTTGGCGAAATGTTTGTTGGAGTGGTCAAACATTTCACACAACAACGAAAAACAAAATTTGTTTTTAACCTAAATCAAACTTTGCCCAACACTGCCAAACAAATGTTATGAGACCAAACAAGGTGGTCAAACAAGCCCAACATTTCATCAAACATTTGTTTTTGAAATGTTAGGTGAAATGTTTGATCTGTTTGACCTAGGCTTTAGAGATAGAGTTATGTTCCCATGAGCCAGTTCATGTTATCATTATTTTTCAAGATTCAATCAAGCGTCGAATGATTTTGTTGAGACACCCTGTACTACCAATCATCTGTTTACTTTTCTTTCAGATAAACAAGCTTCAGCTTTGTAAGCCGCTAATTCGTGCTATCGATAGTTTAACGATCAAAGACCAATTCAAAATTGCACATCGTGTTACGTACAGGTAGGCATAAAGTCTTTAGTGATAACTGATACCCAGAACAATATATCTTGGATCCTGAAACCAAATATTGTCATTTCTTACACGTTATTCAAAGGCCAAGACGAAACCTCCTTCTCTGGATGGACGGCAGATAACCCTATCCGTCCTTTGAAAACTAAGGATGTGTTTGATTGGTAATTCTAAACCTACCAAATTCTGAAAACGGCAGACTTCGTAGGGACGGAAATACATTTCCCACACAAACACAAGATTCTTGAAAACAGTAGGGTTCAGATTCATCCTGGCGAAAATGAGGTTTCCAGTTGATAACAGGAATACGAGTCTTTGCTTGGTAAGAAGGAATCTATTGAAGACAAGTTCGGAAACAAAAGGAATATTGTATTGCAGTTTTTGTTACGGTTTCATAAACTCCCTAAAGTTTGAAACGAACCTCATGAATTTATCATACTCTGTTCAAAGTACAATTCATTTTTTTCTATATGTTTATTGTACAATAAATATTGTGCAACACGACGTGTTACACGTTTACAGAATGATTGTTTGGCATCCCTAAAGTTTGGTTCACACAAAATAACTACGCATCAGAAATGCAATAGGAAAAGAGTCACAACTGTTTTTGTGTCTAGTTTTGATATTTTTCGGCGCCTTTTTTCTCTCTGAAATAAGGCCTTTGGTTTTTCTTTAGGGAGTGTTTCTTTGACAGAATTTCTGTTTGCACAACCTCATGTGTCTTCATTTACTCACTGTAGATTCTTTGTTGGAAAGAAAGCCATGTTCGACAGTGACTACAAGCTGGGTGAGCACTCGTTGGTTTCTATGATATCATGAAGTCGTCTGTGATATCCTTTGTTCTGTCATTTTCAGCTTCTTCCTGCAATTCTTTTTCGTTCATGCTAGCACGAAGTGTGGTACAGCAGATACCTGTGTATAAGAGCGTATTATTTTGTCTCGGTGCTTATAAAGTGGCTGTCTAATTTGACAATCCATACTTGTAGATTTTTCACTCACTAAGCTCTTATACGCGCATGTTTGCACGTATTTGGTCTGACAGAAAACTTCGTGAAAAGAACAACTGTACCTTAACAAAGAACAGTAAAGCATGATCACTTTGGAAAGACATATAGCATAACAACAGATTGCTTCTTTTAAAATGGTAGTCTAATATGCAGGGCACGAAAACCCACCTGACCATGTGACCAGGCGGTCGCAGTAAATTCCCTGTTCATCATATCCTGGAGGAAATTTTCAAAATATCTCGAAGTCAAGCAACAGTACCATATCTCATATTTTGTTGTATTTCATGTAAATTTTTTTCTGCTTGATTTGTATTTATGAATGTCACTTCCAAGAAAGACTACAATCATTCCTGGAAGATGCTTTTTGCTTCATTTGCATGCTGAACTCTTGTTTTCATTTTGAGTAGAGACAGTCTGATTCGATTTCAAAGCTGAAAATAGAGACATATCTTGTGTCAATAATCTTTAAAAAGAAACAAACATTTTCAGACCCGGGCCTGTTTCTCATCAAACGGGGATATTGTTCTGAAAACCAGGGCTGGTGTTTCTTAAATTTGTGTTTCTTATATGCGGCACACTACTGTATTAATGGTCATGTTTTGGAAGGTAAGGAGTGCGGGGTGAATCCAGATTCCCAAATTTCACATGAAAATGAAAGCGTAGTTACAGTTTCTTCATGCAGGAGATCTAAGTAGAGTTTTGTCTGGTTGCATGAAAAAAATATTTTTTCATGGCCTGCTAATATACCAATTTCCACTTTAGATTTTTCATCCACTTCCATCCACTAGGTTCTTATGTGCGGATGCTTAATGTATAGTTGCTGGTATTGTTTTTTGACAGAAAACTTCACAGAAGAAATACTGTACTTTTACAAAGAACAATGGTCACTTTGAAAAAATATGTAGTATAGCCCCTCTAAAATTAGAATATTAATAAAATTTTTTGCTCATGAATGACATTTTTATTTTTCAGCTGATGAGTATTTGTCATTCGCTTTCAATCACTGTCACCGTAGGAGTAAGAAAAACAAGCGGTAAGTAGCTTCTATTAATTCATCTCTTTTAAAGCATAACTCCGAGATATATATACGCTCGGGTGAAGGTGAAGGTGCGGTTTTGAGCGCAAAAATGCTGGGGTCATAGAAGTAGCTAAGCGTTAATCGAGTCCCCGTCCCCTTGTCATGATGTTTAAGTGGTGAGGCTCTACCGAGTATCGAACCCTGTTCGCCTGCCACTCAAAGCCGTGAGGCTCTATCATCGAACCCTGTTCGCCTGACTGTTCAGGCTGCAAAGTCAGGGGATTACACCACTGTGCCACAACCCTTAAAATGAGATTCATGTCTCTGCCTTTACTTTCCGCTGCGAAGAAGAGCCAATGAGGGGTATGTTCACTGGAGGATCTTGCAAGTTCCTTTTTGGCTCTCCTTCACAGTGGAAAGATTACGTCTGCATGCAGGCTTGCATTTTTGACTATGGTTATAATTCGGACCCTTCTGCGTTGCTTCAGTGATGTGTGATACAAAGCTAATAATGGCTGAAGCCTGACTTACTACACTAGGCCTGAATTACTTTGCATTTGTATTTTTGTCACTGCTAGGTTGATCCTCATCTATCTACTCCCTGTGAAGATGCAGTTGGTAAGTCCAAATGTTTTTATCGATAAAAAGGCAAAGAAGATTATTCATCGTAATCCATTTTTCAAAAATTCTTACCTTTCAAAGATCAGATACACCTATATTTCCGCTTATCTTTCCATATGCTATTACGTCATAGTAATCTGCAAACAAAATTAAATCATCAGCTGATTCTTCAAATTAGTGAAAAACTTGAAAACAAAATGCGACATTAAAGAAATTTAAAGAGGACCCCTTATCATTCGACAGTGCAGATCATTTGCACCAATAGAAACTTTTATTTCAGGTTATTTTTAAGACAATCAATCAATCAGTCAATCAATCAGTCAATCAATCAATCAGTCAATCAATAAATCATTCAATGTCAAATATCCTCTGTGGATCACCGTCAACATATTATGATGCTCTGCGTGCAAATTTATATCCCCGTGAAAGAACCAGAAATGTTAGCAACTTTAGTTGTTTGAAGTTGAAAATAGGAAACTCCTAAGGCAACAAAATTCAAATCTTTGCTTATGGAAGTCAGTAAAATATCTACTGTTGAGTCTTAAAGGCAAATGACGGAGATATAATATGACTTAAATCAGGGGCCTGGGCAATCTAAATATAGTCTATTGTATTCAATTATATTTGATCATCTCGAGAGATTATCAAAACAATTGCACAAATGATGGCAGGCGCCCATCTTTTGTTCTATTTTTAAACTAGACGCTATATATCCCTCACTTGTCTTTAATGGGTGCTTCATCGGAATTAACTGATTTTTTACTGACATCGTTACAGGGCAGGATGCCTAGCAAGAAGCTTCTAAAGAAATACGGTCTGGACCAGTTCATTGACGTTGCGAAAGCAGTGTGGTATGCAAATATTTATTTAAGATGTATTATTTATTCTGATTGCTAGAATCCCAAGGTTTTGTCTGATATCGCATCACTCAGATTTAAAGGACGAGTCCGGGGTTGGTATTATTGTTGTATATTCAAGAGATAACTCTGTTTTGAATGGTGTGTAGTACTTTTTCTCAATTTTTTTCTCTTTTAATTTGCGAAACTACATATTTCAGTTTCAATCATTTTGTATGACGTCACTTCATCTTGATCTGAACGAGGCTGCCAAATGTTTTGATAGTATACCACTCACATTGCTAGCCTCCTTATCGCGCCTTCGCACACTCGTATAATAAGGCACAAAATGGCGACGATATTTGGCCTAACTTACGAATATTCATATTAACCAATCTATGAAGGTTGGAGGCATCAAAACTTGGAAAGAACTCACGATTGGTGTTCAGCAGTTGGTAAGGTTGCTTTTTAACAATAATTTTATCAACCTCGGACTTCTCCTTCAAATACATTCAGGTACCTTTTCTTGTAACATTCCAGACAAACGCATAGTCGTCATAGAGGTCTTTTCTGCCAAAGGAAAGTTTGAAACTCTTTACAGAGGTATTGTTGAGCCTCACTTTCGATACTGTTGTTCTATATGGGTCTTTGCTTGTTCTACAGACATCAACCAGTATCAAAAGCTTCAAAATCCTGCTGCTAAAATCATAAGAAATATATAGCAGCTTTGATGCTCCAAGCAGATCGCCCCTCGAAGAGTCTGAAGACCATCGAAGGACGCACTGGCAATGAGTCTAAAACTATAGTCTTCAAGTCGCTCAATTGGCTCCACGATACCTGTGTAACTTTTTCGCCAAAGAGTTTGCCAAAGATAACTGAAGCAAATGTACAAAAATGCTTTTCCTTCTGGGGAGCAAAAGTGTAGAATAGCCTTCTCTCTGTGTCTAAGACGGCGCCCTCCTTCTATAGTTTTAAATCCTCTCTATGTGACTGATATTCAAAACTTAACTGTCAATCCATCAGTCAAATGCTAAGTTAGATGAGAAACTTTGTAATTTAAAAAATCACGCATCTTTAAGATGCAACAGTTTGTAAAATACTTGTAAGGGGTTTGTATGGGAATCGAGAATTCCACGATCCATTCTGGTCCATGATGTAAATGGCATTGAAGTTTACATTATCAGTTTTAGAAATGGACTTTGAATTTCAATAGCGTGTAAATTATGGACCAAAATGGAATGTGGAAGCCTTGCTACCAAACATGCTTCTTTCTAGCATTTTTTTAATTTCTGGGTCGAAATGATGAATAATTTTACCAAACAAAATTTTCGTATCTAAGCTAGCCTTTGACTGATAGATAAACATATTAGTGTTGAATGTCGGCCTAATACTTTCATTTCACAGCCCGCCAAACGCATAAATTTTTTTGACTGTTTGTTGTTTGTTTTCTATTTGTTTTGAGTGGGTTTGTCAGGATTTCTAGCTATTGAAAGCTAATCTAGGCCCACTGTGCATGCCGCATCCAGGCATGGTCCTCTAGTTTAACGTCCCTTCCGAAGAACGACGAGGTGAGTTGTGAGGTCAGGCCTCCAAGGTCGCCCATCCGGAGCCTGACTTCACGCGACCGAGCTTAACTTCAGTCATCTGACGAAGACTATGTAAGCCACTCGGCCACTCACCCCGCAGATGATTTCATATGACTCACCCGGCATATGAAATACGAGAGCATTAACCACCAATGAAGGCAATGAAAACTTGAAATTCAAAGACCAAATAAAGATATTTATTCAGATGATATTTGTTGTTTGTTATTAGAAATATTCAAATCCCAAGAATATATCGTATTTGTCTTGTTTGTTTACGTGTGTTGTTTTCCATAATATTTTTAGCCTACGAATTTAAAGATTAATCCCACAAGCAATTAAGAATGAACTCTTGAAAAATATTAATTAATTGCTCGCATTTGAATTGTAATGCTTAGCTTTTCTCAACTCTTTGAAAAGCTTCGCAGTCGAGCATGTTAAGTGTCGCGAAGTTATAACATTTGTGTCTCAATTTGGCAAATCTGGCGAAAACTTTAGCCCAATTCATGTATTATTTCCTCCTCTTTGTCGCTCTTTTACTAGACTTGAGTTAAGTCTATTTCCCCAGTCTGTCTGACGAAGCCCTGCCTCGTATATTCCGAATCCGCAATTCTAACATTGCGTATTGGAGCAAAGGGGAGACAGAGAATTTCATTCTGTGTGTTCCTGCATATCGTTGTAAAGAATCAGAACTGTCATTCACTCTCCTCAGCATCGCCATCACCATCACCATCTTGTTTTCAATGTTTTCAACAGCCTCATTTTGGTCAGTGCGAGCTATATGAGGCAGACTGAAAATGCTAAATCGACAGGACAACGGAGAGGATGGAAAAACAAAGAACACACAAAGTTTGTCCTGCCAGTTCTGATTCTTTACAAACGATAATCAATCTAATAAGAACTTTCACGTTTGCCAAAGCCCATGGTTCTTGTGTGCCCTGATAGAATGTTGGAATGGTTAATCCAGGAACTATCGTAAAGGGAACGATCAGATGCAAGGTGGAAGTAGACTAAAGGTGGGTTTCTACTTGTGCGAATGTGTTCGCGTGAACCGTGCGACCGTTCGAAGCCAGCCGCGCGAACCAGTCGCGAGACTGCGCCACCAGGGGCCTGAGCATGCGTATGAAGTAATCATTGCAGAATCAAAGCAAATTGGCTCTGCTCTTGCTGGTCGCAAAAAGGTTGAAGTCAATCCAACTTCTAAAATCAGTCGCGCGATTCGTCATTGAAACAAACTACGCATGCCCAGACGACTGGTCGCGCGATCGTACGACCAAATTTGCACAAGTGGAAACCCGCCTTAAGGGCAGTCTACTCTTTTCTAATTTACACTGTTTCCTTTTCTTTTAGTGTTGGAAATCTGTTATTGTTGAATCAAGCCCTAGAACAGCACCAAGTAAATATTATTATCTATCAAATTGCTTTCAAATAACAATGCTTTGTAGGTAGCAAGACATATTGTGATCTTGTTGCGGACACTTTGGGGGCCTTCTTAAGTGTATGGTCACTTAAACTGAAGTGGATGTAAACAGAGTTAGTTGAACTTGTCTATTGCGAAGCCTCGAGTCTTAGTTTTGGTTTCTCAAAGGGGTATATGCAAATTTTGAAACATTAGTCGGAAAATATTTTGTGTACAACCAGTTCAATTTTTCTTTGCCTTTGCAGACTTTCTTCATCCGGTCCGGAATTTACCTGATATTAGAGAAACTGAAGATTATAACTTATCGAAATCTCTTCAAGAAAACGTAAGTATATGTTATTCAATTTCTCAAAATGAAACACCTTTCATTTAGTGTTGCATTTTATTACAGTGAAAGCGGAAGCAGCATACCACCCATGTTTTCATTATTAAGAATAGAATCATATCTTCATTGAATCTTGTTTTCTTTGCATGACTTTTCTTGGACTTGTTACAAGTCTCTCTCTATTCTCAGCACATATGGTAAGATGTAGAATCTGAAGGCGAGGGAAATGGCAGGAGCGAGAGAAGGAACAAAGGAGGTTCTCTCTCCGCCTGTCTTTTCTCCCTCTTTCTGCTCTATGTCTTGTGATGACAAGAGAGAGACTTGTAGCAAGTCCACACTTTTCACTGCTTTTCAGAATTCTTGAATATTTTGTTCACTGGGGTTTCCCGGGGAAAATTACCCCAATTGTAATCCACTCTTCTCCGCCCACCTAAAACGATATTTGAATAAAACGGGGAGCAAATAACAAAGCAATATTCAAATAGTCACCTAATCGTGAAAATCCATTGTCAAATGATATTTAAATTACATTGTACGCTTCTTTCGCTTTGACTGTAATGACCCCTTTTATTTTGTTTCAGATGTCTGCTTTTAAATACACATCAGCTACCAATAGACGCATTTAAAGTCGCATTGCATCACATGGGGGTGAGTTTGTACTTTAATTGCTCATTTGCTTTCTTTTAGATTTGATTAAATCCTGATATCTCTGTCTCACTCATAAAAGACCTAATCGGCTACGGTTTGTTTTACCCATTTCAGGTCATGTGATCATGCGATTGATTCAAAGAGTCTGGGTTGTAGCTCCTTCCCTTTGTCTAAGCTTTGTTCTCTAAACCAATCACCTGTGTGACAGAGCTCCTTTAAGAACGAGGCTTTTTGAGAATATGGCCTCGGCAATGTGACTGATTACTTGAGTCCCTTGTACTGCCGCGGTAAACACACAATGCTGTTTACCGAAATGCTATCATTAGGCTAAGGAACGCTGGGAAACAAGTGAGTAATCAATCTAGACTGGAAATGAATAGATAGCAAATTTTATCAAATAAACCTCAATTTGAGGGAATTTCATGAAACACACTTGCAGACGTCAAAATATTTTTCTGCATCTCTCCAAAAACTTTTGTTATTTTTGCAGGCAACGGACGTCGAAACTGACGAAGTTCATTGCATCCTTGCAAATCTCATTCACTTGGTGCGTATGAATATGATTTGTAGCATTTTTTTTCAAAGATATTTTCAAATAGACTTCATTGGAGCACTCTTAAAAGTGTATACCACTTTACTAAAAGATTGCTTCACGTTGTTGTTTCTCTGAAAATTGGTGCCTGCTAGCCGAAATCGTGTCTACTGGACAAAAAAGCTATATCATCACAAATTTAAACGCAATTTTTGAGATACCACAAACCAATCTGTCCAGCAAACAGTTTTGTTGCAACTGTCCTTGTATGGTGATAAAGATTTCCTAACTTAGTGAATAGGCATATCCTTGAGATTATGGTAAATTTATCCATAAAACTGGTCGATACGATTGAAGCCCTATACCCCACCCTTTCATAAGCCACCCAGTCGTAACGTTGTTTTTGTAAACATTGTTTTCAACTTTTTGTCTTGGTCTAAGGTCGCATTCACACTAATCCGCTTTCATTTAGAAACGTTTTTACTCCTCAAAACGAAACGGAGCTATGTTTCCTCCCGTTCACACCGCTCCGCTTTCATATAAAAACGGATAGCTATGTTTCAACAAGTGTTCCCACCTGTTCTCAAGAACGCAACTGATTCTCTCTTTCAGAAGGCAAGAGTAGCAAGGCTTGTTGTTGTTAGCATATTCAAATTCATCCGGATTTTGGTGTTCACATTACACACGCTAGCGAACCTATTCGCACTATTGTGGGGGATGCGCCATACAGAGGCGGGGTATTCTGCTGCCGTGGTGGGGTATTATGCTGGATGTGGTGGATACGCCATACGGAGGCGGGGTATTATGCTAACGTGGTGGGGGTATTATGCTTGATGTGGTGGATACGCCATACGGAGGCGGGGTATTATGCTAACGTGGTGGGGGTATTATGCTTGATGTGGTGGATACACCATACGGAGGCGGGATATTATGCTAACGTGGTGGGGCATTATGCTTGATTTTGTTTAGCTCAGTTTTCATTCAACTCCGTTTTTGCCAGCTTATTCATTTAGCTCCGTTTTTGGGGCGGATTAATGTGAACGCAAAGTCAAGAATGGTGTTAAAAATATCTGTTGTCATGCAAAAACGAATTAGTGTGAACGGGGGGGGGCCTTAGATATTGTTGTAGCATAATAATCTGCACTGTAGTTTTTAATCTTCTTTCATGATATTATGTAATGGCTTCGCTGCTGTTATTTACTTTTGCTCCAATGGCACCTTACCTGTGGTGTTACATAGTTATTTGACAGTATAGTAGAATATAGCCTATGTTGTAATATTGTATCATGGGTCGTAGGAAGCGAAGTAATAGTTAAAATGTAAACGCAAACATACCTGTGTCTTTATCGTGGCTTCTTCTGCCTTTCTTGCCCTTCCTTTGCTTCCCTGCCACAGCTCAATTCATTGATTCAAGTCTACAAAACCCGCAAACGAGGGCAGCCTCGCTCTTGCAGATAAATTGATTTAGGCCAGTACAGACTTGAATCAATGAATTGAGCTGTGGCAGGGAAGCAAAGAAAGGCCAAGAAAAACAAGAAACCACGATAAAGACACGGGTATGTTTGCGTTTACTTTTTCAACTATTACTTCGTTTCCTGCGACCCATGATTTTATATGGACTTAAAGAAAGAGGTTTATGTTCAACCTCGTTCAGGAAATAACTGGAAAGATTTAAGATGACTTTCTCGGAATGAGGACCAATCACGAGATATTCTTGTTTTAAGTTTTAAATTTCTTAGTCTGCACTATTTCATTCTGTTTTAGAGATCTTGTATTGAAGTTAGCAATAAAGACGACACATGACAAACGTCAAACTAGTAAAATTTAAAGTGAAACAAAGTCTACAAAGTTAGTGGCTCTCTCAATAACCATTTCGAGACATCAAAAAGCTTCGAAAAACTGTAACTGTTGATAAAGCAGAAATTACCCGCTTTCAGAGCTATCAATGTCATTCGAGAAATTCCCCATATTACCTTTGAAGTATCAGGTGGCTCCAAAATAGGTTTTTGAGCTCGGACTTTTTTTGCCATCGTTCATAACCCCCTGTCGTTAATCAACCGTATTTTTGTGTGATTTCATTTGTTTTTCGTAGGGTTACCTGAAAGGATATATTTCATATCAACATCAGAAGCTTGTTATCAGTAAACAAAACGCATTTCCAAACTTATCAACTTTCCTTTAAGGGATCAATCGTTATTAATGCCGGATTGGGGGCCGGAAGATATTTTTATTGATAATGAAACTTTTTCATAACTCCTTCATTTCGTCACTAAAGCGCTAAAGCTTTCAACGACCCCTGTTCTTTTAGCTGTAATTTTTCGTGGCCCCCTCTGCATCAAATTTGATGAAACATCTCTATGCAACAGCAACATATCATATTCTCTGATAACAAGTGACGCAAAAAGAAGGAAGAACTTTTCGTTTCAGATTGCTCAGATTAGCTTTGTAGTTTTCATTGCCCCTTTTGCAGATAATTTTTAGTGGCCCGCCTTTCACAGCGCAAAATATTTGGCGACCCCTCCAAATATCTTCCAGCTCTCTACCCGGCATTATCGATGACCGGTCCCTATAAGTTGGAACGCATCACGAATGTAGAGCACAACACCTAATTTTGCTTCAAGGTAAGACATTATGGAGCTGGGATGCGTGGTACGACATATTAATTGAAATTGTTTTGTACAATGCTCAAAGAAAGGGGACATAGTGGTGTGCATTGTGTTGTGTGTACTGTCATACACTGGAAGGTTGTATGTGGCCAGGTGAAAAAGGACTAACAAATTTGACTGATGGATTCTATGGGATAGCTGATATTTTCCTGTCCGTCGTGCGTGTTATCTTTTTGTCATAGTGCAAGGGGTTGTTTTGGCAGTAATGTAGCATAGAGTCGACAAACAAATTGATGACACCTGAGCAGCTAAGAATGCTCCCTGCGGCACTCTCCTTCGGCGCTCCCTGTTTCCCTTGGAATAATGACGTCAATTGCCGCAATGGGCAATAGAAACACAAAGGATAGACATTCTTCCCAGATCAACTATCAGGCTAACAAACAATCATACGATCAAGGGTTGATATCAATTGCAATATCAGGGTATTGGACCTTGCGTTTTTGATCCATTTATCAGACTAGGAAATAGGACACCTTTCATTTTGAGCTTGTGTTTTATTTTGAACCATGGTATCATCATTGCCAATATATCGGCACGCTATTGCTTACATACTATTGATTGAGGATAAACACTGTACCTAGACTTAATCTTAGCTCGGAGGCTTGCTCCATGAGTCCCCCAAGGGTTCTTTGATCCTTTGTAATATAGAAAGTCGCCTCTGATCAGGGTTAGGATTGCTCGAGCTCAGGATGGCTGGCTTTGGGTATGGCGGCCTGTGTATACCTTTTCGTTGAGAAGTGTTTAAGCATGGGCGATGATGCACCGATTTTTTGGGAACGGAAGGCAAAAGGAAGGCAAATGGAAGGCAAAAGTAACAGGACCTTGATTGATAGCAGCTTCTGAGCAAGCTGACCAAGTTTTATCCTGTATAAATATAGATTATTATTAAGTTGCAGAATTTCTTACCCATTAGCTGCCAAGTTATCAAGTCTGCATAGGTGTTGGTTACTTTGAGTAGAAACGATCAGCATGCAAGCTTTTCTCCTTATGTTTTTGCCCTTCGTTTCGATTTGTCTGACTCCGTCTGCTTAGGCCCACATGTGAATTGAAGTGCATAGCTTCACATGTGGTAGCCCGTGAACAGGCCTTTTTTTGAAAATGTGGCCTGATTTCAGGCTACACGTGTGGGCCAAAGCAAAACAGAGTCAGACAAATCGCAACGAAGGGCAAAAAATTAAGGACAAAAGGTTGCATGCTGATCTTTTCTACGCAAAGTGACCAACAGCTATGCAGACTTGATAACTAGGCAGCTGATGGGTAAGAAATTTCTGCAACTTTTGCCTTCTTTTCCCAAAAAATCGGTGCATCATCTCCAGTGGTTCAGGCTGCACTATATTACTATTATGGGCTGCCCAGGCCAGCTGTGCCCCCAGATTCTGTTGAGTATTTATCCGATGCTTTTTTGGAACAGCAGATTAGATATCGTAAATGAATAAGTATTTGAGACCAAGTTTATTTATTATCGTTGATATTTGGTAGGTAAAATACTAAAAATTTGTAAGAAATGGAGGCAAAGAAACAAGAATTTGAATCAGCACACTGAGGCCTTTCGAACTTATGTTCTCTTCAGAGTGTGACTAACACATTCAAAATACTTGTCACACTCTGAAAGAGAACATAAGTTGGAAAGGCCTTAGTGTGCTGATTCTAAGTCTTGTTTCTTTGCCTCCATTTCTTACAAATTTTTGTTATTATCGTTGAAATGCTTTTTCTGGCCTGTATTAGCTTGTTGAATAGATCATGCTCCATACAGTGTAAGTAAAAATACAAAATCCCCCACAGGAAAACCAGGATTGACTGGTAATGCATAAAAAGAATGAATAATAAAAAGAGCGCCCCCGCAGAGGATAGATTTATAATTGATTGTTCTCTATTTCTATTATTCTCTCTATTCATTACCAACCAATCCTGGTTTCCCTGTGCATCCCCTTTTGAAAGGCTTGCACTGGCTTGCACAGGCTTGCACAGTTTGCTTTCCTCGCCTCGGCTTCAGGGCTTGTGGGCAGCGTTTAGGGCAATGCGCTTCCAGATTGCTTTTGAATTACCACAATGAAGCGGCTGTGTAACCATATCTTCCGCCCTTTGTTTACTTGAAGACCTGCTTGCTTGAGGGAAGCGTTCTTGGCTTTGTTTACATTCTGATGCTGTCGAAGTAAGCCGTATAGATATTGCAACGTTGACGGAAAAGATGTCAAAATTCGAAGCTGTGGCATTGCTTGCCCTCTTTGCATGTGTCTTGCAAGCCAATGCATTCTCTTCATTCCAAGATAAAATACCAAATGGCAATAAAATACCTCATCCTTGCAAGCCGAGCACAATCTGGCATGGAGTTGGGCATCTCAATCAAATTGGTGGAGGGAAAAGAAATCCATTTGGTTTAGCCTTCAAAAATGCTGGTTTTAAATGGACAAAAGGTCTTTGCCAAGCAGATTCTGACAATGATGGTAAAACTAATGGAGAAGAACTCGGTATGAGTGTTTTGATCCGTTTTTCGTTAATAAAAGCTGCTGACTGGGCAGTTTTTTTGCAGCACTCTGAACTGCCTGGCGAACTTGGTTGGTTAAGGTGAAAATTGAAATGCAGTTAAATGAAGGTGAAGCTGCATTATTTTGCGCCAAGCGCGGGGGCTCTTGGGGGCTCCAAACCTGTCCACTTAATTATTCAGGCCGCAAAGTCAGTGGATTACGAATTGTAATTCAAAGAAAATTTTGACTTGTAAAGCGATAAAGCCTTCTTTCGCGTTAAAGTTAAGGTATCGGGTCTTCTTTTGGTGTTAGGTTCTTCCTCCAAAGCCTCGACACAGGGTTCATGCCACTGATCAGCGGTTTATGGCTATGCATGTGTCTGAAACCGTGAACCAGTTTTGAAGCCTTGTTGTTGAAGGGTCGCAATCAGGGCGCTTCTCGGACGGGATAGAAGGACACATAAGATCAACACGATTTTTCATTCAACCCTTGCTTTGGACAGAGTAAAGTGAAGGCTTTATACTTGCATGCAGAACCCACATGCAGAGCGGACGAAGACGACAGCGTCGAAGCGCAGCAATTTTTATTTGCCTTCTTTACGCTTTTTATTGCCCCCCCAAAGTCCGTGGATGTCCTATGATTGGCTATGACTGGCGCTTTATTATTTTCTAGAATCACCGCTGCTTTCCTTCAGTGGTAAGCTAATGACTGTCAAGCTCTGTTTAGCCCTCTTTCCTATAAAAGGAAAAGTGAATACGCCACCTGAGGCTTTTAGGGTATATCAAAGGAATATTTCATGCAGATAGAAGTTTACAATATACAGTATGCTACTAGCTACTGCACAAGTTAGTCTTAAAATAGCATTGTGAATTACATGGAAAAGACGTTAGTAGCCTCGTTTTAGAATTTTTCTTAATTTCTTCAGCTTGCGTCATGGGAAATTTCTGATGTTCGTGATCTTGGTGTTGGAGATTTTTAATTCCTTGGGGATAATAAATTTGAAAATTTATAAGGGATTTGACCCTGAAAAATGGCTGTACACCCCGAACGATTTTCACGGCCATATCCCTTATAAATTCTCACATTTATCATCGCCATAAAATTGAAAGCGCAAACTCTAGGAATATCTCAATGTGTAACAAAACTAAACTCGGGGTGCTGAATCCAAAGCCGTGGTCTGAAATTTCGCATCAAGAAATTTTGAAATATTTCCAAAACGAAACTGTTAATTGAAAAGGGTTATTAAAGTCAATTTGATCGGAGGACCTTATGCATGTTAGGAGTATTAATGCTTTCTTACCCATGTGCCATTTTTACAAATATATTGTGGATCTAGATTATTACCATAAAATGTGTTGAGAACCTTGACTGGATTGTTCGGACAGAAAGTCTCAAAGGTCATCAAATGACATTTGCGTAATGGGAAAATGTCGTTCACATGGAATGTGCGACCTCCATCTGATAGGTCCGATATGATGTCCCCATTTTGCGAATAGTCATAAATGTCCATATAATGACCTTCAGATACGACTCGGCCAAGAAGTTCTTGAAATGAGCAGTGGTCTATTTGGGCTGACACAACCTGCAAAATGAAAAGAAATCCCTTAGAATAATGATTATCTTTCACGTTTGTACCATGCGCAAAGAGATAAACATAATTTACTCGCCTAATGTGTTTTTGTGCAGTACACGGTCTTGGCTCCAGGGGAGGGCTTGGGGGTACAGCCTAGACTGATGACGGTAAAATAAAGGGCTGCAGTAAAATTAGACTGACGACGATGAGTCTCTAGTTGCCCTGTGCTCTTTGACTTGATGATGGCGCTTCAGGCAATAGAGACTCATAGTATTACTCATAAAAGCTTGGCCCTATTTAGGCCCAAACTCCGCAATTCTTATTAACGTACCAATCAGATTGCGAGATTCGGCAGAGAACAATGATGTCGAATTCTCGATTCGAATGATGCAGTTGAGTAGATTTTGAACAAAGTTGCTACGGCAGGTGGCTGAAGTTTTCTCTGGGTCGTTTTGGTCTTAAAAACATGGAAAATGTAGTGTTGAAAGACTCATTTTGGACTTACCAGGTAAAGTCAACATCCTTCTTCAAATTTATACCAAGTTTCTTTGGTTAAACGCCTACTGAACGTGGTTTTTATTGCATTTTCATTCCGAGGAGTGATCGTTGAACAGAGCTACGGCAGTCGTTCGACCCTGATTCGATCTATCGAATCATAATCGAATGCAGGAGATAGGGCCGGGTTTTTCACTGTTTCATGATGAGTCCCTCTTGAGCAAGGTTTACCGCAGGGATACAAGGGACTCATCGTCATAAGTCTAGGTACAGCCCCCGTCGTAAGCATCTAGCCCCCGTCGGAAGCATCTAGTCCCCCGTCGGAGGAAATTATCGAAGAAAAGTTTGCAAATAATGTACGAAAATTGCATTTTTAGGTATTTTTACCCCGTATCGGAAGTTTCAGCCCCTCTCTCTGAAGGCTTCTGGCGCCATCCCTGGTGCATTGCTGTTTTGAGTACCCTGTGCAAGGAATCAGAATTCCATTAGGAAAAGGCAGATTCGAAAAGCTATTTTTTACCCTGTCAGGCTGATTTCCACTCGGTCGAATTTTCGGAGCGTACTGGAAATCTATTGTCTACGAAAGAGATCTCTCTGAATTTGAATAGAAAGTTACAGCTGAGCGACCTTTTATTGTGCAAAACTCCGTCCGCTCGGAAAATTCCATTGACAGTAGTGACTGGAAATCTAACTGGAAAGGCAATAAAATTTTGCACTTTTAATTTTAAAGCTCTGCAAAGATTCGATCCCTATGGTGTTTTCATTTGTGTTTAAGTTTCACAAGTACTATCGAGATTTTCCTGTTTGTTACACACATGCTGTATCGTAATGAATCTTTTAACCACCCGTTATCATTTGATTACATCCATGACGCTGTAGACATCGACGTGTCGTTTTCATCGTCTGTTAGCCAACGTCACAGCAGGTTAGGGTCTGTTAACTAGGATGCTATTTCTTTTTCAAAACTTTGCTTTGAGCGCTTTTTTCAACATGTAGCCAAGACGTTTCCTTCAGACGAGCATAGTTGCTCAAAAGACTATGGGACTGGTTATAGCAAGGGCCTATGAGATATTGTGAGGAAGATTCATGTCTCTTTTTGTGTAGCCAAGCAGTGTTTTCTAACAAATAGGGATTGTCTAGTTGATTGTTTTCGCCAAGCAAAGCTTGTGACGATGCGTTGTGACATTGCTTATTTTCAGTAGTCATTTTTCGTTAAAATTGGTCTTGCTTCCATAACAAATGCAGCCTTTCGGTAGTCTCGACAGCATGACGACTACAGCATTTATTTGGCAGTATGGTTCGTGAGTCACTCATAAGGGTCTCTTTTATTGTTCACAGGCAAGGTCTCTGAATAGAACAACAAAAGAAAAACAAATGCATACCTGTCCAGAGCACTTGAACCTTCGTCTCTTATTGAATGGCTTGTCAAAGTCCTTGTTTACGTAAACATGTATCTCTTTTCCATATGGACTGAAAGGCTTCGTAGTACTATTTTTCTTGATTTTTAAGAAATCGCTTTGCTTTACTAAAACATCTATGTCACTGTCATGTGGAATTATGTCACCATTCCGTAAGGAACCTAAAAGTGTACCGCAAGATAGAAAGTATTCTATCTTCTCTTTTTTGGCCAAATTTACCCAATGTTCAAACAGCCTTGCAAAGACATTCTTGTCTCGAGCTCTTTTACAGTTGGTTTCTCCGTAGCCCAAATACGTCCCATCATTTTTTGGGTAAATATTCAAGTGTTTTGTTTTATGTTCTTGGCTTGTAGTTTGTAGAACTTTTGTGGTAAGGTGTACATTTAAATCATCTGTCTTGAAATTTCCAGTACGAATGCGTTTCAAGATTCCTGTCGTGTCTTGGGCTTTTGTTGCTGTAGGGACTTGTTTGCTAGGATGGACCTTTCCAGCATCTGTTTTGGGACTTGCAGTAGTAGCACGTTTCAAGATGCCGTTCGTTTTATGTTCTCGGGTTTTTGTAGTTTGTGGGGCTTTGTTGCTTGGATTAATTTTCTTGATATCTGTCTTGAAACTTCCAATAGTCACGGATTTCAAGTTTTCATTCAAAAAAGCGTTTCCATCTTTGTTTGGGCGCGACTGATTTCCATGTTTCATTTCACCTTTCTGAGATTTGCTATCGTTTGGGTCAATAACGGAAGGCTCTGCTCTTCGCCTTGTTGCTTTCACACCATTCTGAATCCGCAGTTTTCTTAGCAATTCATTGATCTTGAAGGAATTTGTTATAACCTGGATCATCAGTAGGAAAGATACAATCAGTAACATCGTTAACAATCGTGTTCGTGTGTTAATCTTCATTTTCCGTAACGTGTACGTGCAGGGACTAGAAAATCTTGAAAGCGCTTGTAAAACTTCGCTAAACAGCAAAGTCGGTCTCAGGCAAGATTTTTGGAAACGCAATGAATTTCTCTTGCAAAACTTGTTATTAGTTAAAGTTCGTTGAAAATTTTGCGTAAAACGAGACAGATTCTATTATAGGTTGCTACGATGCAGATTTCGGGCGAAAAAATCCGAGTGCAGATTCTGTTATTTGCGCATGACAAAAAGGGGTGAGCTGTACTGACATCATATACAGTATAATCATTAACATTGTAATTGATTGCTTGCTGGTTGATTACTTTTGTTTGTTATCTGACACTCGCTTCAGTAGTGTAGAGGATGAGTCACAAAGAAGTTATCACGTTTGGCGGGCTGTGCCTGACCAATCCCCGGGGGCTAACTTAGTTTAGGCTGTTTTAGCAAGAAGCAAGAAGATGTTAGTCAAGAAGACGCCCGCATAATTCTTTTGTTAGAGGAAATAAATTACAAAGCGAAATCAACTTCAAAACTTTTGTAAGTCTCGAGAGACTTAACATACGTTCTGTTCTGAAATTGACAACCTGAAAAGTGTGCTTTTGAAGGGGGGGGGCCTCAGGAAGAGAACGTCGAGAAGAGAAGGGAAGCTAGATACTGTGTGAGCATATTCGTAAGTGATGGTAATGCGAGAATGCAAACCAAGCTTAAGGCTGCATTCACATTGCACAATCTTTTGAAAGCGCATAAACGCTCGTGCAGAAATCCTCCATACTAATCCCTTACAGCGTTCAGATTGCAAAATATTTTTGCAGTCTGAACACTGTAAAGGATTAGTATGGCCGATTTCTGCACGAGCGTTTACGCGCTTTCAAAAGATTGTGCAATGTGAATGCAGCCTAAGGATTTGCCTGTCTGAGCAACTTTCTAAGAAGGAAACGCCTGTTTGGAAGATTTGGATCAGGGAGCGCCGGTTTGGATGCTCCAAACACTTATAAGCATCTGCTTTTTCAAAGACGTCCGCGCTTGCTGCTAAAACACCCTATTTTGAGGTACGAGGACGTGCCACTTTTCAGGGGCACCTTTTTCAAACCGTTATTACGGAATTATCGAATCCATCTTTGCTTTTGGAGCGATATCTATTTCCGCTTCGCACCGCTGCGCTGCAACTAGGTTCTTTTAGAATAAAAGGGATTTTACTGTAGACTTTTGACGATGAGTCCCTTGCATCCCTGCGGTAAACCTTGCTTAAGAGGGACTTATAATGAAACAGTGAAAACTTGGCCCTATTTTCTTCAATCACCAATGGAATTATGAAAGAATCACGGCTTCAAATCTCTATTCCGTGGGAGTATTTTCAATTCTTCAATCGAATCGAAAATTCTATCACATTTACAACTTAACAATAGTAATTCACAAATTTCGCAATCTGATTGGTACTGGAGGAATTGCGCAGTTTGGGCTTAAATAAGGCCAAGTTTTTCAGCTGAGTAATACTATGAGTCTCTATTGCCCAAAGCGCCATCATCAAGTCAAAGAGCACAGGGCAACAAGAGACTCATCGTCGTCAGTCTAATTTTACTGCAGCCCTTTATTTTACCTTTCAGTTGAAGTGAGACAGACGGCAGGCGTATAAAGCTGAGATCTTTTCCACAAAGCTAACGTGAAGCATTTTGACTTCCAACGCTTTCTTAAATATCTACACCGACTTTTAGGAGTGTTTGAGCATACTTGAGCGAGGTCTTTCTCCCTAAGAACAAAACACTGTTAGAAGATCACAACACCAAAAATATACACGCATTCCTCAGTCTGCACGCAGGCTATGTTGGGAAACCTCACACTCGCTTATTATGTTCATGTGTATTTTGTATTTAGAAACTTGCTTAGTATAGCAAGAAGGCTCATTCATTTATTTTACAGGACAAGCGGACATTTTTGTGAGTCAAGGAATTTTACTTTTGTATTGTTGAGAACAGCTTGAGTGCATAAGAACCTCAGTATCAAGTAGAGACAAGGAAACTGACTCAGGTTATTGCTAGTTAACAACTTAACAGAACGTCAAACTATTATTCCTAGCATACTTAATGGCTTGGTCACCTTGATTTTGATTGGGCTGACTAGTTGTTATTCTTAATCCTGATTGGTTAGTTAAAACTGAAGTTCCTTGTTTGTTGATATAAAAGTTATTGTATGAGTTAGAACCTTTAGATTTCAAAGATTGCGAATTACACGTTGAACGTTAAGAGTGCCGTTTGAATGATGCAGAAAACGTGAAGATTGCTGTTCTCTTTGAGTAAACTCTGTCGTTTAGAATAGGATTAAACCTGAATCAGCGAGTTAGAGCGTCGAATCTCTACATTATGGTCCACCGTCCGAAGGTTTGAGTGTTAGCAGAGTTGAAAAACCATGGAGAACTTAGATAAAGCAAAGAAAAAACGAAAATCTCATCGTGGAACTACGACGAAACTTTTGAACAAACTCGATGATGCCTTGAAGGAGGAAAATGTCAACGAACTTCGACTACGACAAATCCAAACCGATTTAAAGGAAAAGGCGGAATGTTTAAAAGAATTGGATGAACAGATTTTTGATCTGATGATAGAACTTTTGAGCGAAGATGACTGCGACAAAGAAGCAGACGAAGCAAGCGAAATTAAGGAAAGAATCACATACGGTCTAATTCTACTCGAAGATGCACTGAAAGAAGACGTGCGAAGTGCTGGTTCTGTCGTTTCTGGATCTCAACAGGGACAAATTTTGCAAGGATCACAGCAGTTATCAAGGAGTGCCTCAAGAGAGAGTTTGAATTCTGTAGCCTCATCGAATATTTCGGCTCAGATTTGTGGCAGAAAGGTGAAGTTACCAAAATTGGAATTGCGAAAATTCTCCGGCAAAATCGCAGAGTGGCCAGAATTTTGGGACGGGTTTCGGAGTGCAGTACATGACGACGAACAACTGGCGAAAGTGGATAAATTCAAATATCTGCGGAGTTATTTGGAGGAGCCAGCAAGAAGCGTGGTCGCGGGATTTCCCCTGACTGATGCTGATTACGACTCTGCCATCGAAATGCTCAAAGATCGATTTGCTAAGCCAAGTGTCATAAAAAGAGTGCACCTGAATGATCTTGCCTTGCTGCCCCCGGTGTACAACGAAAAGAATGTTCAAGGATTGCGTAATTTTCATGATCAGATCGAGACACGCTTTCGTGCACTGGAGGCTCAAGGGGTTGACAAGGAAACGTACTCCAGCGTCGTCGTGCCAGCCTTGATGTCGAAGATTCCTAGTTCTGTCCGCAACAACATGATCAGATTTGGTGCGAACCACATGGAGTGGAACCTCGACGACCTAATAGCAGCACTGAAGAAGGAGTTAGACGTCTTGGAGGGACATTTTCCGATGCTGCAGCTCGAGAAGGGAGGATGGAAGAAATCTGATTACGAACCAAACCGGCCTAAGCAGCATCAGCAAGCAGCAACCGCCTCAGCATTGTTTGCAGGAAAAGACAGTCCAAGGAAATGCGTTTATTGCCTGGAAAACCACCTATCAGAGAGCTGTGAAAAGGTGAAGGACCCTGGTGAACGTAAGAATGTTTTGACTAAGTTTGCTAGATGTTTTTGTTGTTTAAAAACAGGCCATAGGTTCTTCAAATGTAGGTCAAAAGTAGAGTGTAAGATCTGCAGTAAGGGGAACCACCATTGCTCTATTTGCCCTAGCCTTTACCCCCCTAAGGAAACGCAGCCTAAGCATAGTGCACCCACCCTTGACCCGAATGCCACAGCATGGACAGGGACAACTGGCTCAGAAGGGAAAGTGGCCCTGCAAACAGCCTTAGCAGTGGTGAATGGCAAAAAAGGGAGTAGAATGAGAGTTTTGTTTGACTCAGGCAGCCACAGATCTTTCATCACTGCCAAGGCTGTTAGCAAACTTGATTTGAGGCCTGTGAGAAGAGAAAGGTTGGGAATCAAAGCATTTGGGAGCAGTGAAGAGGAAAGTGCAGATAGGGATGTTGTCAATTTTTCCTTAGGCCCCTTGAACGGAAGTAAACATGTCAAAATGGAGGCATTTGTAGTCAATGATATTGCTTCTATTCCAAACATTCATGTGGAAGTAGTAAAGGAAACCTTCTTGCACTTAACCAGTGTTTGGTTTTCTGATGTTTGCAGGAATGATGATTTTTTGGAGATTGATTGTCTTATCGGTTCTGACTGGTTGTGGTCCTTCCAAGAGGAGGAAACAATACGAGGGGGGCCACAAGAACCTGTTGCAGTAAAAACCAGCCTGGGCTGGGTATTGTCTGGACCTCTTCAAGGTGAGAAAATTCCTTCTTCTTATGATTGTCATGTGAATGTTTGTGTTGATCCAATGTCTTCTCTGAACAAAGTTGAGAAGCAGGAGATAGATTCTAACTTGCAAAAATTATGGGATTTGGACAGCATAGGTATACAAGAAGAAGATAAGGTACATGAGAGTGTTCTTGATGATATTGCTTTCACAGGGAGCAGATATTCTGTTGGACTTCCCTGGAAACTTGGTCACAAACCGTTGCCCTCCAATTACAATGTTTGCTTACTTAGGTTGAAGAGCCAGGTGAAGAAATTGGAGCAGACCCCAGATATTTTTGATAAGTATAATGACATTATTTCCCAGCAGGTTTCAGAAGGAATAATTGAGCAGGTATCAGAACTTGAACCTGCGAGTAAGATACACTATCTACCCCACAGAGCCGTCATTAGAGAGAATGCAGAAACCACCAAGGTAAGAATTGTATATGACGCCTCTTGCAAAGATCGTAAATCTGGTGTGTCACTCAACGAGTGTTTACATGTAGGCCCTTCTCTCACCCCACTTATTTTTGATGTTCTCCTCAGGTTTAGAATGAATCCAGTTGCACTTGTAGGAGACATAGAGAAGGCGTTCTTGAATATTGAGATCCATCCGCAGGACCGAGACTGTTTGAGATTTTTATGGCTAAAGGACATCCATGCTAAGGACCCTGAGGTTATTGTGTATAGGTTCCTGCGTGTCCTTTTTGGCTGTAATGCCAGCCCATTTCTGCTCAATTGTGTACTTAGACACCACATCAGAAGGTATGAACAGGAGGACCCTGAATTTGTCAACACTTTGATAGGGGGATTCTTCGTAGATGACCTTGTGACTGCTTGCGCAGACCCCCAAGAGGCCCTGACCCTTTATGAGAAGGCCAAGAGAAGAATGAAGGAAGGGGGATTCACCCTAAGGAAATGGAAGACGAATGATGGAGAGCTAGCAAAAGAGATAGCCCAGAGAGAGAGTGAGAAAAAAGAGCCAAAAACAACAGGGGACCCATCATATGCTCAGGAAACTTTAGGTGCACCAAGTACTGCAGATGGAAAAGGTAAGGTATTAGGAATACCCTGGGACAATAAGAGAGATACCCTTGAGTTTGATCTTGGCCAGGTAAGTAAAGAAATTGGTAAAACCTCCCAACCCACCAAAAGAGGGATTTTAAGCACCCTTGCCTCCCTGTTTGACCCCCATGGACTTGTTAGCCCTGTAGCTGTTTTAGCTAAGATTCTTTTTCAGGAGTTGTGTTTGGAGAAATTGGGGTGGGATGATCCTCTACCTGAGGACAAACATGTTAGATGGGAAACTTGGCTTAAGGATTTGAAATGTACTAACACAATTTCTGTCACCAGGTGTGTCTTCGCAGAGTGCAAAGGTAAGGTCTTGAGTTGCCAACTACACGGTTTTGCAGATGCCAGTAAGAAGGCTTACTGCGCTATGGTGTTTTTAGTTTGCAAAACCACTGAAGGAACCTATACCAGGCTTTTGAGTGCTAAAACTAGAGTTGCTCCTTTAAAACAACTGACCATTCCCCGCCTAGAACTGATGTCAGCCAGGGTGCTTGCCACTTTAATGAGCACCATTTTAGAAGCATTAGGCCCAAACTTCAAGGTTGATGAAGTCAAGTATTGGCTGGACAGTAAGACTGCTCTATTTTGGATTTACAACAATGGTGAGTGGAAGCAGTTTGTCCAGCATCGTGTCAATGAGATCTTGCGTCTCACAAGGAAGGAAGACTGGGGCCACGTGTCAGGTATAGAAAACCCAGCTGACTTAGGTTCTAGGGGTGTGCCTGCTAGTCATCTCAAAGACAGTAAGTTATGGTGGGAAGGTCCAAATTGGTTGCAAAAAGGTAAGGAAAGCTGGCCAAATTGGTTGCCCCTAGAAGATTCCCCTGATGTAAGCTGCGAGAAAAGGAAGAGTGCCCAAGTAATGTTAATCACAAAAAATGAGGAGAAAAAAGTGAGCAATGTTGTGAACTTGGAAAGACATGGGAGCCTTGCAAGGTTACTCAGAGTTACTGCTTATGTCATGAGATTTGTGAGCAATTTGAAGAAAAAGAGAGATGGTATGCAAAGGAATGTGAGAAGGCTGAGTGTAGAAGAAATCGAAATAGCTGAGAGATTGTGGATTGAAGATGTGCAGCAGTCATTAAAAAAGAGAGAAGATTTTGAGAAAATATCGGTTCAGCTAGGAGTTGTGAATGAGGATGGAATGATGGTATGCAGGGGAAGACTAGGAAATTCAGATCTGGATTTCAGGAGTAAGTATCCTATACTTCTTCCCAAGAGCCACCCTTTTACAGACCTAGTCATCAATGATTGCCATAAGAGAGTCCTCCACAACAAGCTTAGGTCAACTCTTGCAGAGCTTAGAGCAAGATTTTGGGTGCCACAAGGTAGACAACAGGTAAAGAGAGTGATAGGCAAATGTCACATATGCAGGAGACTTGAAGGTAAGGCCTATAAATCACCCCCAGAAGCAGAGTTGCCAAATTTTAGAGTTAATGAAACTTTGCCTTTCAGTAACACTGGAGTAGACTTTGCTGGACCTTTATTTGTGAAGAATGGCCCAGGTGAGATGAAGAAGGTATATGTTGCCTTGTTTACCTGTTGTGTTACCAGGGCAATACATCTGGAACTGGTAGAAGATTTGAATACAATCTCCTTTGTTAATTGTTTGAGAAGATTTTGTTCTAGGAGAGGAACACCAAGGCTTATCAACTCTGATAATGCCAAGACATTCAAAGCAGCAGACAAATTGTTGGATAAGTTAGCCACTGACCATACTTTTCTTGAGTTTTTAGAGCACCGCAGAATTTTATGGAAGTTCAATTTGCCCCTTTCTCCGTGGTGGGGCGGGTACTGGGAACGGATGGTTGGGTGTGTCAAGCGCTGTTTAAGGAAGGTACTTGGCAATGCCAGGCTGACAAGAGACGAACTCACTACAGTTTTCACTGAAGTTGAAAGTACCTTGAATTCCAGACCACTCACCTATTTGTATGATGAGCTTGGTGAAGTTTTAACACCTTCTCATTTGCTTTATGGTCATAGATTGTCACATTTGTCTGAGGGCATAAATCCAGAAATTGATGCTAATGATGATGTTGATAACCTCTCAAGGAGATTTCTATACCTCACTAAGAAACTCTCTCATTTCTGGAATAGGTGGAGAAAGGAATACCTGACAGACTTGAGGGAATTTCATAAGATGCAATGCAGGAAAGCAGTACCAATCGAGATTGGAGATCTTGTTTTGTTACAAGAAGACAGCACCAAACGAGGACAATGGAAAACAGCTGTTGTTGAAAACCTGATCAATGGGAAAGATGGTGAGATAAGAGGTGCAGTTGTGCGCAAGGCTGGTAAGGGTAAGCCAGAAACTCTTATTAGACCTTTACAGAAGCTTTTCCCTTTAGAAATTTCAGCTAGAGACCATTTGAAAACAGATGGAAATGAAGAATGCATAACAAAAGAGAGAGTGGAGTCAAAAATTGATGGAGAGAAAATAGGTTTGGAGAATGATTGTGGGACAAGGAGCCACATGGGCCGTGCAGCAGCTAAGGATGCGCGCTGGAAGTCCAAACTCATGCTTGACCCATAACCTGGGTCAAGGAGGGGGGTATGTTGGGAAACCTCACACTCGCTTATTATGTTCATGTGTATTTTGTATTTAGAAACTTGCTTAGTATAGCAAGAAGGCTCATTCATTTATTTTACAGGACAAGCGGACATTTTTGTGAGTCAAGGAATTTTACTTTTGTATTGTTGAGAACAGCTTGAGTGCATAAGAACCTCAGTATCAAGTAGAGACAAGGAAACTGACTCAGGTTATTGCTAGTTAACAACTTAACAGAACGTCAAACTATTATTCCTAGCATACTTAATGGCTTGGTCACCTTGATTTTGATTGGGCTGACTAGTTGTTATTCTTAATCCTGATTGGTTAGTTAAAACTGAAGTTCCTTGTTTGTTGATATAAAAGTTATTGTATGAGTTAGAACCTTTAGATTTCAAAGATTGCGAATTACACGTTGAACGTTAAGAGTGCCGTTTGAATGATGCAGAAAACGTGAAGATTGCTGTTCTCTTTGAGTAAACTCTGTCGTTTAGAATAGGATTAAACCTGAATCAGCGAGTTAGAGCGTCGAATCTCTACAGGCTACACTAACTCTGAGTTTTAAAAAGAACTTTTTAAAGAACAGCAAATAAAAGAGAACGAAAACTTAAGCCGATTGAAGAGGGAGCTAAACTAAAACGCAAATCTATAATGTGAACACCAAAAACGGAGGAATTTGAAAACGCTAACAACAATTTGCAGGTCTTTATGATTATAACCTGCATTATTAAACAGCCGTCCTATCGTATGGCTTATCCTTACCTTGTCTTCTTGACCTCTGAGTCATTTCTACAATTCTATGAGCTCGGCGTGTGTCTTGCAATGTCACTGAGCCTCTGTTATTTGACCCGCGGCCGTTATGCAGTCCGAGCAAGGGTGTTAGGACACGGATGTTTTGATTGATTATTCATTTACCTTGTTTTAATCCTTGTGTCTTGTTTTGTTGTCTTGTTCTCTGTTCTGTTTCGTCTTCAACTGAGCGCAGTTAGGCCCAACCGCTCTCAAGTTGTTCGAATATAGCTCCCTTGCATTTCCGTGTCTTAGTGCGCCTTCGCACAAGAATGGTGTTTAAAACTAGACTGATGACGACGAGTCTCTTGTTGCCCTGTGCTCTTTGACTTGATGATAGCGCTTCAGGCAATAGAGACTCATAGTATTACTCTGAAAAACTTGGCCCTATTAAGGCCCAAACTTCGCAATTCCTAACGTACCAATCAGATTGCGAGATTTATGAATTACTATTGATTAGGTGTAAGGGGCGACAAACATATCGATTTTCTCCCCAACAAAGTCGTTTGGACGTTTTCGTTTAGACCCCCCCTACCCCCCCCCACAAAACGTCCATGACCTAAATATCGATATAAGCGAAATTTGTGCATGTTATAGGCCTGGATTTTGCAGTGCTTAGTGTGGAGACTGACCCTGCGCTCATATCAAATTTCATTGCTAAGAACAATTCTAACAACAGCAAAATAAACTGCAAAAAGTGAGAAATGCACTTACTCGCAACCATTCTGTACTTTAAATTTCTGCATATCAAAGAATAACAGCATCCTAAAGAATTTTTATCCCAGTCATGAAGAGATGAAGGCTTGAACCAACGAATCCTCTAACGAACATATCGATTTTTTTCGATATAATGTCTCAATTTGAAAACGTCTTGGGCGAAACCCCTCCCCCCCCCCAAAACGTCCAAACGACGTTGTTGGGGAAAAAATCGATATGTTTGCAGCCCCTAAATGTGGTAGAATGTTCAATTCGATTGAAGAATTGAAAACACTTCCACGGGATGGAGATTCGAAGCCGTGATTCTTTCATAATTCCATTGATGATTGAAGAAAATAGGGCCAAGTTTTTCACTGTTTCATTATGAGTCCCTCTTGAGTAAGGTTTACCGCAGGGTTATAAGGGACTCAACGTCATAAGTCTAGTTTAAAACCGCAACATGAAAAAGTTTTTCAGGTGAAAGCTTTACGAGTTAAGGTGGATCTTCACTTAAGGTGGCTCACTACTGAAAATTTCAAAATTACGACATTGAAACGTGGTTGTGTACGAAGTAAAAAAAAGATCCAAACACAAAAGAAACAATAAGTTAAGGTGGCTCGCTACTGATTTAAATTTAAACTGCTACACACTGGGTGTCCTATCGCTCATGATCAGTGTGATCTTTGTTTTCAAAGGCTTTCACACAGTGTCAATAGAGGGATTTACCCTTCGATTTCAACTTGACTGATAGATTCTCTGTTTTCTAGGTGATCCCGGTTGCACATGGAGTGTTGGTGGTCCAGCGCCAACTGGTTCTGCAAAGTCCCATCCGGGTGTTTGTGAGCCGGTCGACAGTGCCAAATGCAAGTCACAAACTTGGATCTCTTGCTCTGGTACAAAATTCAATTGCAGTTCAAGAACAGAGCCTGGTGTCCTAACGAGGACTGTCAGAATGCCAAGAACACTTGTGAGTGAGAATTTTTTTCCCAAATCTGTCATATCTCGAAAAGTCTTGAAAATCTCAAAATTTTAAGAAATCTGAGAAATCCCCAAAATTCCCAAACGGAGTTGTAACTTCTAAAACGATTCCCCGAAATGTCCCAGTACTAATTTTAAGAGGTCTTTTGACCAAGTCTTTCAAAATCTCAAAAAGCTTTTATTTCATTCAAAATCATGCAAGAACATCGAGAAACACATGAGTTCCACCACACTACCAGACATGTTACAAATGTCCCTTGTCTACTGGACCCATTTAAAGTAGACTGATTACCTCGTCCCATGTATCCCTGCAGTAAACATGAAGCATTGAAAAGAATACTCTTCTTAGATACCCATTCTGAGCTGTCACCTCGCAGAACAGAAATGCAGCGAAATCCCTATAAAGAGAAAAGCCACGATGGCGGGCTAGAATTTTGCTTGAATGACGCTTGCAGCTAAGATCAATGTCAATGTCAGATTATTCTGTCTTTGACAGAAGAGACACCCTGCATTAAGTCAAAGGGGCAAGGACACAAGGGACTCAGGAAATTAATTTCCCGGGGGGTATTTGACTAGGGAAGTGACGGGGGGTGTGCGGCAAATTTCTCCACACCCTGTACCCTGTCGCATAAAAATGACCCAAAAGTATACCCTGTCGCATAAAAATTTTGCCAAAATCCATTGTTTTAAGAGAACTCTAAATACAGAGACATGGGGACCGGGGACACTAGGCTACGTATCCCCAGGATGTAATAATGTAAGGGTCCCTTTTTTGCCCTTTTTGTTTCATGAAGGAACCCTTTAGCTTAATCGATGTTTCCTTTGAAGTGTCGTGGCCTCAAAGTTTCATTTGTTTCCTATCTGAAAACCTGCAAGCTATTAGTTTGCCCAGAGGGGACGCTCTACTGGTATTGGACGGGGCATCGGACACAGCATATTTTGGTAAAACAGAAAGTATAAGAAACATAGGACATTTTGAGGCCTAAAAATATTCTCAGTTTCATAGTAAATAAGAACTGGAGAATTTACGGCTTTTTCGCAGATGCGCTGCAATATTTTGTGAAAGGCTCATCTAGCACTCACCTTATCACATCTCATCAACAACCTGACAACTATACAAATTTTACACCAAATAGCGTGCCCTCAGGTAGACCAGATAGCGTTTCGCAAATCCAAAAAGTGTCTCACCCCCCCCCCCCTTCCTTCACCTACGAATAGAGAGTCCCCCTCCTTGGTAGTTTGTGGCATTATCTATTTCTATAGGGAGCTTTTGGGTGTATCTGATCATAGGGAATTCCCTTTATAGGTGCCAGCCCGAGTTACAACGTATTACTGCAAAACCTTCTTATTGCCACATGACAAAGACTACCATATTGTTGCAACAGAGCCCTTCCTTGATAACAAACAAGTCATACATCACATGATTTTGTACGGCTGTAAAGAAGACATGGTCATTGAGAAGGACCCTTTCAACTGCATTATGGGTAGCGAGAAGTGTTACGATATGCTTGCTGGATGGACTGTTGGCGATGAAGGTTAGACTCATTACATCATCGTAGTTTCGTTTTTTGCTATGACTGACATATCGCTGTTAGTACAACTCGTCTGTTGGTTGAGACGATCACCTACAGGCAGGCCTAAGCTATGTCGGCGAAAGCATCGATGCTAAACGCTTTCAAATTCGAGGTTCTTGGACTTGTCAGAATTTGATCCCATGGCCAATCTTCAAATTTCTTTTTGTGACAAGCTGATCAAAGACCAATTTATTTGTCTAGATATAACTGTTTTTGTTATTGGTTTTGAAATTAGCAGATCTTCCTCTCTTTACCACTTGTTTTGAAGTATGTTCTAAAAAAAATCTGATAATTGAAAGATGAATTTTTTGCATACAGTATATAAACCTGCGTATAAGAACCTACAATTTTGCAAGTCAGCCTGATTAGGTTCTTATATATTGAGTATTAAGTGGGAAATTAGGCTGTTCAGGTTCTTAGATTGGTTCTTACTTCATTCAGGGCTTTCAGGTATTTCTTTTGTGCAGATTGAAACTTCAAGCCCATTATTTGCTGTCAGTTCAGAGGCACCTGAGTTCATGAGGCCTTATTCACAACAGCAGTTCGTGGAAGAATCAGGAATTTTACAGAGTCAAATAAGCCCCGGTAAATTGTGACGTCTGTTGGCAACACCGGTCCAGAACGGTGCAATTCTTTTACCTCTTTTTTCAATTCGTGTGTGTGTGTCTCATCTAATTTGATTTCAGCAAACAACTTTGACATGCTTCGAAATATATGGGATGGTGTAAACAAGGTTTGAATTGTGTTATTCTCGTGCAGGTCAATGTTCCCCTATGGAAGCGGGATACCGATTTGGAAAATCTGTTTATAAATATATGCAACTCCAAGTTCATTGGACAAACGAGCGAAAACTAACAAACTTATACGACTCATCTGGTTTGAAGCTCTATTATACTCCAAAACTGAGGCAGTTTGACCTTGGGACATTTGCAACCGGACAACTTCATCTTGAGTTGCCTCCCGGAAAGAAAGAGGTAAGTTACACTTCTGCCCGTCGTTGATACCACATGAATAAAAAAATTGAAAATTTGAAAGGCCTCTGCAACGGAGATATTTACTAAGGGACTGTGCAGAGTTTATTCTATAACATGGCCGGTGCAAAACGTAACGGGGCAACTACCTTTTCTGCGCTTGTACACAACTAGGTCAACACTTTTTATTAAGCGATATCAACGGACTTGAACGGGGCAGTAACTTTTATGAGCTCAAGATAGAATGAACTTATAGATATAACATGGCTCACCTTGAGGACAAAATTGTGCATCATGTAAGTTGAGAAATGCATGCAAAGCTGTGTATAAATGATGCCAAATTTCCTTGTTAGTTTCTTGCAAGAAGGATTCATCAGTCGAGGGGGGAGGTAACTCCTATAGGGGGCTTGGTATACATGTGCCTTCCCGGGTTATGCGTAAATTTGCGATATTTTTCCCGGATTATGGGTCATGTTTTGTGAATTTGGCCCTGTTTATAGGCCTGCTTTGTGGAGATTTGAGTTCGTTGTGGGTAAATGTTAGCAATTTATAGCTATTTTTAATTTTTATTACAGAAACTTTCGTAAAAAGGAATTCGGCTCCACAAATGATAAACCATAGTCTCTTCGCAGTACTTGTGAAAAATTTTGCCCTGTTTACGGGGTCATATTTCAAAATGTTGCCCTGATTATGGGTCCTAGCTCTGAGTTCTCTAAGGCAGATATATACCAGACCCTCTATAACAGTTACCCCCCATCACATCAATCAATGATAAAGATTCTTACAGAGATGAACTGCCGTTCATATGGTCTTTGGCTAATTCAGCTGTGTTACTATAGCACGAACCATCTTTAGTTCATCATTACGGGGCAGATGCTTTTGCTAAGGAAAAGGTGGCTAAGCAGTTGTATTTTTTGCAATGTTTTATCTAGAAAAGAATCTCCGGTTTCCTTCCAGAGTATCCAAGTATCCTGGACAGTATATTCATAGCAAGCAATCATGGTTGCTTTATTTGTAAAAGTGAAAATGATAGTTTCTTTTCCACACAGGTTGTCACAAATGGAGTCTGCACTGGTGGCTGCACTAAAACAATGCTGGCGGGCCATGGGCCTATCAACATAACAGGAGCACTACTACATGCGCATTTCTTGGGTAAAAACCTATCTCTTGCCCAATACCGCAATGGAAAATTCATCCGATTCCTTTCAAGGGATGACGTTTTCAGTTACAATAATCCAACAACAACAGCCTTCAATCCCCCTGTAATGTTGTATCCTGGTGATGAGATCCGAACCAAGTGCATATATGATACAACAAAGAGAACAACAACAACATATTATGGTGATGGGACTTTCGATGAAATGTGTTTTGGATTCATTCATTATTATCCAAAGTTTAAGGCCGCCCAGCAGGAGCTTTGTTACTCATTTGAAAGGTAGGTGTGGGATAGATTAGTTGCCTAAGTCCCTTTTATCCCTGTGGTAAAAGGAAACCTTGCTCAACAGGGACGACAAGTGAGCATGGTGAAAATTTTTAAGACGTATTTCATGAGGCATTGTTTTCGCTCCATTTTCTCCGAGCCAAAATTAGTCTGATCTCGTCAGTCTAGCCCTGCATAGGCCCATTCAGTGGCGGATTTAGGGGGGCAAATGGGGGCAACTGCCCCCCCCCCTTCACGATGAAAACTAAGCTTTGGTGCCCCCTTTTTGGCAAGAAAAGTGCCCCTTATCCTGACCCAAATGCACTCTTTTTTCAGTGTTTCGTTTTGAATGCGGGGAAACACGTAAACTAAGGCGCTGTTCAGAAGAAAAACCAGAGAACTTCATTGAACGAAGCCCAAAAATTTTTGCACGCCTTCGGCGCGCTCACTTTTCATTTTCTTTTTGGCGCCCCTCTCCAAATTACCCCCCTTTAACCTCGGGCTGGATCCGCCCCTGGGCCCATTCTCTGCTGTCACCTCTCAGGAACGAAGTGCAGCAAGGGACCTATTCAGCAGGCAATTAATGACGCAAATTCAACATTCATATAATTAGTGTAAGATACACACTGGTGATTTCAATTGAATTCGTGGAATCATGTGAGCTGACTGCTGCTACGAGTTCTTGTGGTGAGGGCCTAAATAAGGCAAAGTTTTTCTCACTAATACCAGGAGTCGCAATTGACCGAAACAAAGAGCACAAGAAAGCGAGGAACGCGGGTTGTAAGTTTAGGTGTGGGAAAATGGTTTTTGAGTTGCACTGAGCATGGAGCATTGCGCACATCTTTATTTTGAATGAAATGTATATTCGATACTACTACCATAACCTTCAGTTAAGGCTACTTCCTTAACTGCGAGCGAAGCGAGCTACCTATGAAGCGAGCGAGCGTTGCGAGGAAGGCTCTCCTCGGGAAAGGTAGACTCAATACAACGTCCCAGTTACAGCAACAACAACATTTTTATGATTGAATCGAATAACGAACCGACATTTCATGCTTTTGCGAAACAACGTATTTCCACTGCAGTGATTTTCACAAGGAGGCCTGGCCCCCGTGGCCCACCCGGCCACACAGAAAAAATTTCCATATTGGATTGCCATCCCCAATCCGTTATGAAAACAAAAAGATGTCGTGTAAACGGGGCTTCCTCTTTAGCAGGCAGATCGCTTCCTCGTTTCGGAAACCTGAACCATTTGTTTCACAAATTTTGCCCTTGCTTATATGGTTTGTTACAGGTAGCCTGCAAGGAGTGAAATAGGTAAATTGGTAAAATGAGACTCAGGGCTCCCTCACCAAATGTTGATGTAACAATTTAAAAGGGAGAATACTTTTTGTATTTATTAAAATCCTGTCTACTTTGATCACATGACCCAGTCATACGTCTGTGATAGGCTGTAGTGCCCACGCTTGCGTAAAAACATAACTTGTGCACTTCCCTTTCCAGGTACACGTTTTGCGACATCTACGCTCATTTCAATGCCAGCTTCTTCACACATAAATTCGGCACATGCAATTTCACAGCTTTCGAGAACACAGGATACCTCTCTGATGTTATCCAGTCATGTGGCCCACACAAGACAAAATGCACGAAAGGCTGCAAGTTTTATCTAGACAGAATGGATTCACATCGCTGTATGAAAGGATATGAGCGAACCATTTATGATGGTGTTCTGTATAACTACAGCACCAGTCTTGCGAATACTTTGTGGACAGCAAGAAACCTCTGTGCAAAAGGAGTTCACAGTGCTGCTGCAACGATCAAGCCCTACGTGATGTTTTCTATCGTCTTGTGGATGGCTGGACTGCTGGCAATGTTTTAAAGAATTCAGGTACTTTTAGTGCTTGCTCAAAGTGTATTTGCTAAAATTTGCACAAAAAAATACTAGACTTATGACGATGAGTCCCTTGTATCCCTGCGGTAAACCTTGCTCAAGATAAACCTTCTATTGCCTGAAGCGGCATCATCAAGTCAAAGAGCACAGGGCAACAAGAGACTCATCGTCATCAGTCTACGAAAATACTGCATTGGTTGCTATGCTGGGTATAGATTTACTAGTCTAATGCTTGTCTGAAATTAGATGCCACGTGAGGTTTGCGAAAACTCAAATTAAGCCTGGTTTCCATTAAGTCGTAAAGTGTCGCAAAATGTTGCAAGTGTCACAGAGTGTCGCAGTATTTTGGTTCTGCAACGCTTTGCGACCCCGGGGGGAGGTACTTAGTATATTTGTCCGACGGGGACGTGCCGTTTTTCAGGGTATCGTTTTCGCCCATTTTTTCTAGAACAGGATATCAAAAGAAGGAAAATTTTCTGGAGCAGGTTGTTGAAACATGTCAAAAGAGGAAATTTTGTTACAACGGGTTATTATTTAGCCAAATTTTTGTGTTTTTGAGTATACTTTCACAGATTTTTTCTGGAACAGGGTATCATTTGAAGGGAAAAATTCTGGAGCAGGGTGAAAAAATTTTTTTTCGTGGGCACATCCCCGTACAAATTTAGGTCAAGTACCCCCCCCCCCCCCGGTTTGCGACGAATGGAAACTGCTGTACTACAATGCTAGACTTATTACGTCGGGTCCTAGTAATTGCTACCACCCACCCACCCCCCTCTCATACTAGTACTCATACCATACAATACCATACGATACCATACTAATATGAGCGGGGGTTGGGTGGGTGGTAGCGATTACTAGGACTCAACGTAATAAGTCTACTACAATGCTGCGACACTCTGCGACACTCAGCGATCAATGGAAACACTTCTCCTAATGTTCTGCGACCAGTTGCGATCCTAGATCAATAGCAGGGAGATTAATAGAGTCCCTTAATCTCCAATAGTGTCACACAAGCTACTATTGAAAAAACTCACAGCATACGGTATCAGCGGGAAGTTACACGATTGGATTGCGAACTTCCTAGAAAATCGAAGGCAAAGGGTTGTCCTTAACGGATGTAAATCAGATTGGGTAAAAGTTACTAGCGGGGTTCCTCAAGGTAGCGTCCTTGGACCTTTGTTATTCTTGATTTTCGTCAATGACCTACCAGGTAATATTAAGTTTTGCAAAGTGAAAATGTTTGCAGATGACGTTAAACTATACTCCAAGGCAAAAGATAATCATGCTCGTATCCAATTTGATATATCAAAAGTATGTGACTGGTCCAAGAAGTGGCAGCTACCGTTAAATTCACAAAAGTGTAAAGAATTACGACTTGGCATTAGCAAAGACAGTGCAGAGGCTTATATCTTGTCTTCTCATGACAATAAAGAGATAAGTATATCGAGAGTTGAAGAGATGAAAGACCTTGGAGTGGTAATGGATAGCAAATTAAAATTTGATAAACATATAGCTGAAATATCGAGAAAAGCCACTGGAGTGCTCGCATCCATCAAGAGAACAATGACTTATATAGACAGAAATGTGTTCATTGGTCTTTATAAGAGTCTTGTCAGACCTTTGCTAGAAACATCTGTTTCCGTATGGAACCCGTATATGGTTAAGCACGTAAAACAATTAGAGGCAGTTCAAAGAAGAGCGACAAAACTCGTTCGTGGCATCAGCCAGTTATCATACAATGAAAGATTAAAAGCTTTAAAGCTGCCAACCCTTCAGCATAGGAGAAAGCGTGGTGACATGATCACAACTTACAAAATATTTCATGGCCTTGTTGATACTGATCCTTCTAATTTCTTCAAGATCAATCAAAATAAGACAAGAGGTCATAGATACAAAATAGTATTGAATAAATGCAGACTAGATGCAAGAAAGAACTTCTATTCTCAACGAATCGTCAAAGAGTGGAACTGCTTGCCAGCGAACATCGTCGAAGGGAAGGATGTAATAACTTTTGAAAAACTCTTTGACCGCCTACACGGAGACTCAAAATTCGAGTTCAAACTAAACTAGATTATAAGTCATGACAATCAGGGTTTTATAGGCCTTGGCCTTCCAGCCCCTTTATCAACATTTATTATTATTATTAATAGAGTCCTGTGATCTCATTTTAGCTCTGGGCACATGATGTTATTGTCATTGAATCATGGCACCAAAATTCTGCAACACTCTTCGATCAATGGAAATGTCCTGTCTCAGAGAGTTACAGAATGCAACAAGCCAAAATTCTGCAACACTCTGCGATCAATGGATATGTCCTGTCTCAGAGAGTTACAGAATGCAACAAGCCAAATTCTGCAACACTCTGCGATCAATGGAAATGTCCTGTCTCAGAGAGTTACAGAATGCAACAAGCCAAAATTCTGCGACACTGCGACAGTTTGCGACACTCAGCGATTTGATGGAAACCAGGCTTTAGTTGTGCAAGACACTTCAATTCTTTTTATTTGCGGATATGAAAAATTTTGAATGATTCTTTTTCCTTTGATTTCTGGAATTTTCGGGAAACGTAAGGAGGCCCCCCCATATTTGTACGTGAAGCGTTATTTGGCTAATTTGGGCGCGTGATTTCGTGATTTTGATATTTTCGACTCGTGAATTCGTGATCGAAGACTCTGTCGTGCAGCGTGATTTGCCAAAAATTTGGTCGTTATTTCGTGAAATGGACTTTAAAGCACGTGATTGCGGCTTGAAATTTCACAAAGAAATGCTGTTTTCCGTCATTCTGAGGGGTGTAGTCTCAAAAAATTTTCCGGGGGCAAGCCCCCATAGGCCCGTCGGAAGCGGGGGGCTGGGGGGCTTCAGCCCCCCAATAATTTGCTTAAGTTTGCTGATTTTGAAAGTGAAAAAGGCTGTAAGAGCCAAGGTCGTAAGAACGAAGATTCAAATTTGTATATATTCGAGGAAGCCACCAGAATCTATCAAAAATGCAATATCTTTTCATGTCATACAAGTCAAAGAATTCAAAATTTCCATCGAAAGACTCTCATTAGTCATGATCTTTTGCTTCCGTCAATAGCACATTCTCCAAAAATGGGGCGTTTTCCAACGATCTAAAGGGCGTGGTCATGAAAAATTTTTCCCAGGGGCAAGCCCCCGGACCCCCATTTTTCCTCGCTTCGCTCGCTTCTCGTTTCAGCCCCCAATATGAATTTCGTTCCGACGGAGCTGCCCCGGAGCCCCATTTTTACTCCATTCGCTTGCAATCTACCCTCATATGAAGATATTTGTCTCCTATAAGGTCTTAGATAAAAAGAGCATTGATCTTACATGAAGAATTTCTGAGTTACCTAAAAATAATATATGGTACTATTCAAATTGCCACCGGCAAGATGCAGTCCATTTGAATGAAAATCGACTTTTTCTAAGAAGCAAATGATAGGGTAACAGGCTTTAACTTCCACAATACGGCGTTTTTCGATGTTCTAGAAGGCGAATGCTTAAAAAATTTTCCGGGGCAAGCCCCAGTGCCCCTATTTATCTCATTTCACTCACAGTTTTGGCTCCGAAACTTTAAATTCCATGTTAGAATTACCCTGATTTCCCTCGTGTGTCTTCGCCAGCTATGTTTTTACATAGAAATATCTTTCTGGGGCATTCTTAAAATTTCTGCAGCGTGAACGTGAAAATGCTGTTTTATAGTCCGTGATGGCGTGAAAAACGAAAAATCAACACGTGAATCCGTTATCCAGGGGTACTATGGGGGGGCCTCCGTAAGGTGAGTCAAAAAAGTTTACCCTTTGGCGCACTGTGGAATAAAATGTGTGTCGTTGATACTCAAAACCAAGATGTTTATCTGTCAGCCCATAGTCCTTTGAACAATGGTCAGCCAAAGGCTAACTTTATTTGGTAAAATCACTCATCTTTTAGACCCAAAATTTAGGAAAATAGCTGAAGGGAGCATGTTTGAGAACAAGAATTCCACGTTCCATTGGTTGAAGTTAAAATTCTACTTCTGTAACTTAAATTTCAATGCCAAATAAATCATGGACCAGAATGGAACGTGGAATTCTCCATTCTCATACAAACCTTTATGGATTTCTATAATATGGTATCGAGCAAGAGTGTGTCACTTCTAAACTATGTTTTAGAAATCGCATAGTCACCTCCCCTCCCAAAATGAGTTGCAATGTGAAACACGCTTTGGCAAAACGTTCAAGGTTTCTAAAAAGTACAACCATAGATTCTAGCAATGCAGCTCAAGTTGTTTCCGAGCCAATCAGTTGAAAGAAATAGGTTATAAGATTTGGAACCTGTGCTTTAGTAGAGGTAGCGTAAAGTTTGAACACCTACGTTTTAGTTGCATTAGCAATTGCCAAAAAGGTACTGTCATGGCGAATTAACGGTAGTAATGTAGCTGCTTGTTTTTGGTGCTCCAAATGCAGAGTCTCGTGCAGATTTTAATCAAGCAGGCTTTAGAGCAAGCGTATATTTTACTTTCATTAAAATTTGCAATTTCGCAGATTTATTGTATTACTTTCACAAACAATTTTTAAGACGTAATTTGCACACACCACACCTATACATCTTTCTACATGCATTCACTTTTGATGTTATTTATTTTCTGTAAACAGATTGCAATGACAAAGCATTCAATTAAAGTACGTAATTAAGAATATGCAGACAACCCACAATTAGGATACGGAACGCACAAATCTCCTATACGCTCCGTAGACGTATAACCATGGCATAACAGTCATACGTTTGAGTTCCTGTTCATTTACCGAGTAGTAACAGAGAAACCATCTCCAATTGAAGAACCACTACCCGCTGCATATCAAAGCAATGATATTGGCAAGTATGTTTGTCATTAGTGGACATGTTCAAAAAGATTTCAAAATTTGCCTGACTGAAATTGGTTTTTCCGTTCAGAAGTTATGATAGATTTTCTCAAAGAAACCCTTAAAAGAACATTTCAAACAGGTCTAAATTGCGACCAAAACTTCCAAATATTTCTGCCTTCCAGTAATGACTTTTACACGTTTTAGCAAGTTTCATCATGTCGCCGTTGCGTCGATATTTCACAAAACTGCAAACGAAGACAGCATCGCTTTAAAGACAACAAACTCAGGACATGTTTTGCTATAGATTAAATCGATCTGAGTTTGCAAGGGGCAGAGGCACTAAGAAACAACGATAAAGGCAAAGGTATGATTTGCTTATATATTTTAATAAACGAAAAACATATCAACATCTTGTTTCCTCGCACCCATGGTTTCATCCCCTTGGGAGGCAGAGTTTCTTTGAAATTTGGGCCTGCAATTTGCCTGCAAAGTTCCTGAATCATGAGAATTCTAGGAAGGACTAAAAAGCGCAAAAGCCTAGCGCACACAGGCGATTTTGTGGCTGGCAACAAAATCGCTCTTTTACGGAGGAAAATAAAAGAAATCGTTTATTGCCATTGACGAGCGACGAATACAAATGTTAAGCATGCTGGCGCTAAACAGCAAGAACTCATGAGGGTGCAGAGTGCAGGCTTCAAAAAATTTTTGGATTGCTTTTCAAGACACGAGACTGCTGTTGTCAGTTGAACAAGATTGCGGTGGCAGCCATTTTTCATGGAGCATAGGAGAGAAGATTCTCATCGTTAGTTGTGATAAACTTACGTCTGGCGTTATTCATTCGGCATTATTATATTTTATTTCTATAGTTTTGAAAGTTGTATTACCGTAAAAGCTCTATTAAACCCCCGGGGGGCTTATTTAATTTCGGACCTTCCAGGAGGGGGCTTAATAGAGAGGGGGGTTTATTAGAGAGGGGGCTTATTCATAAAATTGATTGACAAGGATATATTTGGTAGCTTTTCAGTTCTTTTATCCCATATTTTGCAGAATCAACATACAATTTTATGGCTCAAATTCATAAATTCGACACAGTTTTCATCCAAAACCATACTAGAATTTATGTGCAAGATTGTGTTGCTAAATAGATGGAAAATGTTTGATAAATTCTAGAATAAGGTATAAGTGGGGGGGGCTTAATAGAGAGGGGGCTTATTTCAAATTTTGACTTCGACGGGAGGGGATTATTAGAGAGGGGGCTTAATAGAGAGGGGAGCTTAATAGAGAGGGGGGTTTAATAGAGCTTTTATGGTAAGTTTTATTGTGTATTATCGACTTTTAACATAAGCTGATTGATTGATATATCGATTGAATCAAAAATTGATTGAATGCTCTTATTACAGAGCATGAACTTGAATAGATTCATTGTTTGTCTCGCGAATTAGCTTCCCTTGGGAGACTATAAACTTGTTTGTTGGAGAGATGAACCTCAGCCTGCACTGTTCGAAACAATCAAAAATCGTGTAAGTCCTGGCCAATGAAAACTTGAATCTTTGAGGCATGAGCAGAACGTAGGATTTTATAGACTGATAACCTGATTCTAAGTATCGTCTCTGCGCAGTAACTGACAGATTTGGCATTGCTTGTTTGAAGGAGCGACAACCTTGACTCATAGTAATCTGTTCATTTCCAGTAAAATCGCAAGATAAAATGTTCTTGTAAACAATTCCCACAGGGGCATCAGTTTAAATGTTCTTAGTTATTATTTAGAATGTCTCGATATTTTTATTTTGAATATTTTCACTTATTTCTCGATACTGTTCTCTTTCTTGTTTCTGGAGAGCCGCGAATACTTTGACCAATGCGAAGGAAAGCAGGAAATGCGAAGGAAGTGAGGGAGAGGAAGGCGGAGGAGGAGCGAGAATCTCTCTGATCATCACTGAATGAACCCTTTGTCTTTGTCAGGCCACAATGAGAGCATCCCCCCCCCCGGGAGAAGGATGTGTGAAAAGTAGCCTTATGACGATGAGTCTATGGCACGCGAAAATCACAAAAACCTGATAAACCTAGTTTATCACTGATAAACTAGGATTATCATTTTGATAAAGTAGGTTTATCGCGATAAACTAGGCTTATCAACTGATAAACTGGGATTATCAAAATTTTTTGATAAACTGGGTTTATCAAAGTGATAAACTCAATTTATCAACAACGAATTTGATAAAGTAGGATTATCAACTGATAAACTAGGTTTATCGAATTCCATTGTTTATGAGCGTACCATTCAGTCCCGCTACCCGCGTTTAAGCAAGGCCTAGGCCTAGCATGTTTCGGTGCGTTTATGGGAACCAGAACATGTTCTTTTCCGGTCTTTTCTATGATATGGCATGTAACGAAGGGAATCGACGCCAGATATTACGTTTGAAAGCAAACTTTGAAAATCGTCATCGTCATCAAAACTGGTCATCATGATACCACCTTCCATTTTGGCTTTGTGAGCTCAGCTTTGAGCGCCAAAATCATGAATGTGCACCTGCGTTTAAAGCGCGTCTTGTTCACGAACAATAGATACAGAATAATCTCATAAACAATGGAATTCCATAAACATAGTTTATCAGTTGATAATCCTACTTTATCAAATTCGTTGTTAATAAATTGAGTTTATCACCTTGATAAACCCAGTTTATCAAAAAAATGTTGATAATCCCAGTTTATCAGTTGATAAACCTAGTTTATCGCGACAAACCTAATTTATCAAAGTGATAATCCTAGTTTATCAGTGATAAACTAGGTTTATCAGGTTTTTTGTGATTTTCGCGTGCCATATGAGTCCCTTGTATCCCAGCGGTAAACCTTGCTCAAGGGGACTCTTTTTAGGGCCCTATTTTCTTCAATCATCAATGAAATAATGATGGTATCACGGCTTCGAGTTTCAATCTCGTGTGAGTGTTTTCGATTCTTCAATCGAATCGAAAATTCTATCACATTTATACCTTAACAATAGTAATTCACAAATCCCGCAATCCAATAGGTACTCTACGAATCGCGAAGTTTGGGTCTAAACAGGGCCAGGTTTTTCAGAGTAATATTATGAGCCTCTTTTGACTGAACCGCCATCGTCGAGTCAAAGAGCAGAGGGACACAAGAGACCCATCAACATAAGTCTATATGAAAACAACCAAGTTCTACAAAACAAATTCTACGAAATGTACAAGAATACCGGTTCCATCGTGAAAGTATCAAATGTGCTGATGCAAAATGCCCTTTAAAATCCAAGCATCATAAAAATAGCAGTAACAAGAGCCATGAAGCCAGCCAGAATTGTGAATGGTTGGACCAATGTTGCAGCAGCAGGTACCACACTCTTGGCGCATAAATTTCTTGCCTGAAACACTGTCATTGCTATTTTTGTATTATTTTTCCACATCAGGCCGTTGTAGATCTTTCTTTCAAACCCTTTCATGCAGCGATGAGCATTCATTTTGTCGATGTAGAACTTGCAATCTTTGGAGCATGTTTTCTTGTGCGGCTCACAAGAAAGAAGAACGTTGGGTATGTTATTCTCGCTGAACTCTTTGAAGTAACATGTCCCAAAACCATGCTTGTAGAATGTTAGATTACGGTGAATCAGCCAATCACAAAATGGATACCTGAAAAGAATATATAAAAGGAATAGGGTTTTGGGGCAGCTTTGTGAATATGAGTAAATTTTGTGGGAAGTTTGATTAACAGATTTTCTCCAGCTAGGAGCAAATTATTCAAAAATTGCGAAAGATTTTCCAAAATATTTTTGAATTTTTTTGAGGTGTTTCAAGATTTTCGAGATTTTGCAATATTTTCACGATTTGAGATGATTTTTGAGGATTATGGTGAAAATCTTCCGCGTAGTACCATTTGGGCGTATCTGTAAAACAAGGCTATCATTTCAGGGTGTTTTTGACTATTTGAACTTTTATTGAACATTTTCAAAAAATTGTCAAATGTTTTCTTGAGATTTGTGTCATTTGTTGGACTAGATTTCTCGGATTTGTTAGATTTCCGAAGGCTTTCATGATCGTATGATTGTCTTTGGGATTTGGACGATATTGGTGAAGATCTTTACATTTCAGGATTTCATGATTTTTTTGGATTTTGGAGGGATCTTTACGAAAGTTTACGAGATTTTTGGAGTGATTTTCCCCTGGGTCGCAGCTGTCTGACGTGAAATAGTGAATGCTGATTTCAAAGTTCTGGATCTGCTTTTTCAGGCTACCAAACAACATCCATTTTCCTCTCAACCTGTCCACGAAACCCCTACACACATTATTACAACCCCATTTTTAATGTCCCTCTGAACACAGTTTCAGAAATGATCTGTCTTCACAATAATATAGATTCCTGCTTGCTCTGGAGAATAATTTCGACCAGCAAGTTGCATAGTAACATAAGACTGTTGATGCAAGAAAGCTTTTAGCCTTGCCTTCTTATCTACGATAACCCTGCGAAACATTGATCCCTCATTGCTTCGACTTTACTTGAAACAAACTAATTGAGCTAAAGTCACACACAAATTCATGAAATGATGAAGAATGTGTCCCTCGAGCCTCTGAAATGACATTCCAACATTGGAAAAGGGTGTGGAGAAGTGTCCCCCTAATCTGCCCCCTGACGCCGGGTACCTATCTTCAAATTGAAATGTTTCGTACCTTTCATACGACAAGCATAAGTTCCTTCTTGAAATATTCATCCTAGGATAATAATTCATAAAAGCAAAGCACATTTCGTCATAGGTCCCATCTCCGTAATATGTTGTTGTCGTCTTTTTCCTTGTATCATAGATACACGTGGTTCGTAACTCATCACCGGGAAACAGGGTCACAGGGGGGTTGAAATTTGTAGATGTGGGGTTGTTATAGCTGAACACATCATCTTTTGCAATGTAGCGGATGAATTTTCCGTTTCGATATTGTGCAAGTGACAAATTCTTGCCAAGGAAATGCGCATGTAAAACTGCTCCTGTGATGTTGACAGGACCATACCCGTCTAGCATTGTTCTGGTGCAACCAGCGGGGCAGACACCTTTTGCAACAATCTATATAAAAGAGAACGAGGTTATGTAACGCTTCGGTGCCTTGATTAGTCTTGTCTTCAAAACTTTTGATACAAATTGTGCAACTTCCAACTTTAATGGTATCCGTTACAGATGACTTAAAGCGAAAATTTTTACTGAAAATCAATGAATCCCCAATGAATAACACTGTCGAATGATAGGAACTTTTTTGATACCGTATTTTGTTTTCGAGTTATCCACCATTTTGTAGCATTGGCTGATGACCTCATTTTGTTCTTACAAAGTGAAGACAGTGTAGAAGGTTGACTACGGTTGCAGAGAGAAATCTCATCAGAAACTTCGCATGCCTTTCTAAGCATCAATGCACGAAACAGTAAGCAGACCGAAGGCGTACGAAAAGCTTTAGGCTGCATTCACATTGTACAGTCTTTTGTAAGCGCGTAAACGCTCGTTTAGAAATCCGCCCCTTACACTGTTCAGATTGCAAATATATTTTTGCAATCTGAACACTGTAAGGGAATTCTTGCACGAGTGTTTAAGCGCTTTCAAAAGATTGTGCAATGTGAACGCAGCTTTAGACCTCTGAGCTTCTGAGTGAGAAAATTCATTGGCTTTTCTACTAAATAACGTCATGATTTGCATGTTTGCCCCACATTCTGATCGAAACAGTTAAAAAAGAGTGTCTTAGGGTCATGGACGCACTTCTCACCAAAAAAGGGGGCACCAAGCTGAATTTCCTTTGTGAAGGGGGGTCAGTTCACAGTTGCCCCCACTTGCCCCCATAAATCCGCCACTGTTCTCATTTACCCTTGGTACTAGACTCTCTCTTTTATTTAGAGAGAGTCTGGTACCCAGGGTAGTTCTCATTCAACAGTGCTACTCATTTTTACGATAAGGTTTATCTCTTCGGGCCACCTTTAAATGCACACGCACAATTGTAAGTGATCTCCATTCACACATGCAAGTCAAATCAGCTTGAAATAAACCGGGTTTTCAAGTGGGGCCTTCTGATTGGTCAATCGAGCAAATTTAACACATCTGATTGGTTGAAAGGTAACCCGGTTTAGATATAGCTGGTTGGCTGTGTTGGTGTGAATGGAACATTAAAGGAAAGAATCGATCTCCAGATCTGGAAGCGATGGGCGCGCCAGAAATTTTCCAACGCAGCTTCCGACGGACTAAAAAAATGCATTTTTTGTACTTCATTTTGCCAAACTTTCCTCTGACAAGACCTGAAATTTCCACTAGTAGGGAACTAGATGCTTCCGACGTTGGGGGCTGTAGCTCCGTAGCCCTCCCCTGCCACCTTCATTGCCGAAAACAACTTAGACGTAGGAACCGGGGGCATTGGGGGCACGTGTCTCCCAAGATTTTGCAATAAACAAAGAAGTGTCTGTTTCATTTTTAGAAAATGCCCCTTTTTTCTTAAGGAAAAAGTGCCCTCGAAGTGTCGTGCCCCCAAGTTTGAGATGCTCCCTACATCCCTGGAAAGCAACCGATGAACTAAGATAATCCGAGTATTGGGGTAGATCTTTCTCCAAGCCAGATTGTGCTTTACTCATCAAAGACCATTTTTTGCAAAAATATTTAAAAAATCCAGCTTCCCTCGTTGAAAACGATGTTGAAAACACCCAAGATATACTTTGTGTCCCCCCATTAGTTAAATCAATACCTCGCTTTTCCCAGGGGGTAACTCAAGATGAAGTTGTCCAGTTTTTAATGTCCCAAGATCATATTTTCTCAGATTTGGAGTGTAGAAGAGTTTGATGCCAGATGAATCATACAAGTTTGATAATTTTCTGTCGTTCGTCCAGTGAACTTGTAACTGAGCATATTTGTACATGGATCTGCCAATTCGCACTGCCGCCATTGACGGGGCACATCCACCTATGACAGAAGTGTCAGAAGATTAAAGTTGAGTCCCTGGGTGGGTACTTCACTGACAATCATACTGGGGTATGCTCCAGTTTTACGGGGGACAATTTCGATAGAGACTTGCTGGGATTATGTTCCAAGTTCCTGTCATTTTCTGTTTTGCAGCGAAAACTGGTGGTTGGAAACTTTATCTGCATTCTGGTATTGGGTATCAAAATGGCACCTGCATCAAAAGAAAAATTTCTGCCATCCACTCCTATGTGACCCAACTATGGAGTACTACCTCCAGCTGCTTAAAATTGAGGCAATATTTTTCCTTGTTTTGTCTGGTCACCCTGGGACTCCTTTGGGATTGCGTATCTAATTTCAAGAAACTTGAAGGACTTTTAAAGTTCTAAATGCCCCCCTCCCCCCAAGATGGGTAATTTCAAGACCTACCAAATCTGAAAACAATAGCCTTCGCAGAGTTGGAGAGATGATTTCTAATCAAGCACAAAAATCGTGAAAGGGTAGGTTTGGAATTCTCCCTCTACTGTATCAGTGAACAATTCAGAATTTAGAACAATGACAGAACAGTTCTGAAATGCCATTTCAGAACATTTTATTTCAGAGCATTTTTTTCACTATATTTCAATTTGTAAGTTTGTTTGTGGAGGGCCCCTTGAAAATCATCATTGGTATTGATGGAGGGCTACCCTCCTTAAAAATTTGAAAATGAAGTGAAAATGAGAGTCAATCGAACAAATTCTGAATCCTCCAAGCCTACTGTTTTCAGACTTGGTACCCCAGGGGGGGGGTACATGACCTGTGGATGGACGGTAGTCTGCCACCCGGTTTTCAGAAAGCTACCGCCTTCTAATTACCGAAACTTGCAGTCATACCCATTTTTATGATGAATTTTGGCGGGAAACCATCCAGTTTTGACAAATTTTTGCCAATTTTCGGAAAACCCACCCATGTTTAAGGAAAATCTGCCGAAGAAGGGACCCTTGTTCAAAGAATTTTAAATCCGAAAACCCACCCATATTGGCTGCACATTACCGTACCCTCAACATGTCTTGTTTACCCCCCCCCCCTGGGATTGGTGCTAGTCAAATGCATCCTTCATTCTAAGGCCGATCTTGGCCACATCTAGCACATGGATGCGGACGTCAATACTCGCCTGCCTGCGTTGCGTTGCGAAAGTTCTGGTCGGTGGCTTTTTGGAAATATGTGTTCACATGGTCCAAAATTTAGCTCTCAGCGTCTAAGTGAATTTCATCTATTTTTGACTGAATTTTTTAATAACTTGATCGAATGGAACCAGGGGGCTCAAAGTCACGAATTCTCGCTCATGCGTGCGCAATTTTGGACCTGCCAGCTTGATCATGAGTCATAGTAATTGCAATTACTAATTGGTCAAAGAGTGAAACGATGATTGTAATAAGTTATACCCTCCTGTCCAACAGTCCAGCCTGTCAGCATGTCTTTGCATCTAGAACTTCCCATGATGCAATTGAACGGATCTTTCTCAATGGAAACGTCTTCAGTGCAGCCATACAAAATCATGTGATGAATGACCTTTCTGTTGTCAAGGATGGGCTCTGTTGCTACGATGTGATAATCCTGATCATGTGGCAACTCGAATGTTTTGCAGTAGTATGTTGTCTCTTGAGCTGGCACCTGTTGATATATAAATTTGGTGATTCTGGGTGAGTCAGATGGTATGTACTGAGTGAGTAACAGGTAGCAGCGAATGCAAACCAACCTTTGTATTATTCCTTATCGCTATTCTGTATGTTGATGTTCACGTTGTCCTTTAACTTCCTCCCTCAAAATACTAGGCCCATCAACAGACCCAGTCCCCAAACGAGAACATTGGATTCGAGTAAATTGACTTTAAGAACTTTTCTTCAATTGATTGCCTTCCTAAACATCATATCAGTCCATGAGACAATTTCTGTTATAAATGTTCAGTTCAAGTTAAAAGTCTAGTCTCCTACAACTGTAACCTTTCGAAGATCAAATTACAAGATCAAATACAGCTACATTTCAATATATCATCCTAGTAATTTGCAAACAAAATGACGTCATCAACTGAAACTTAATATCATAACTCGAAAATGAAATGAGATATCAAAGAAATTTAATCAGGATTCTCTAAATTTCGACAGTGCTGTTCATTTGCATCAATAAAAATTTTCACTTCCGATCTTCTTTAAGACGTTTTGCAATTTCAGAATGCGTAATTTGTCATTGGCCATCCCATGACGATCTGCCAATATCATTTGCTCATCTCAACAGTAATGATATTCAAGTAATGTTTTTTGCCATTTTTTGGCAAATTGAGAAATATGATTTGTGGCCAAAATTCAGATGGAATAATGTTCATATAGAATCACGAGAAAAATCTCATCAAACTCAAAAAGCTTCAGTAATATGATAGAATCAAAGTGTTACAAAATGGTTCAATAACTTTTTCTTTACGATTTATCAAACAATAGATATATTTTTTGACTCACCCCTGTAGATGTATTTGAGAAAATTGCAAATTTACTCACATTCCATTTTGGGAATCTAATTGTGTGTGTCTTTACACCGGGCTCGGTTCTTCCGCTGCAATTGGCTTTCATACCAGAACAAGATATCCATGTTTGTGACTTGCATTTGGCACTATCGACCGGTTCACAAACACCCGGATGGGACTTTGCAGAACCGGTTGGCGCTGGACCACCAACACTCCATGTGCAACCTGGATCACCTAGCGACAAGGGAATCAGCCTATCAATAACTGGATCAATCATTCATGGGCAAAGGGAATCGTACACAGTTAACTAACAGTGTGTTTTTTGCAATACGCTGTTTTGACTGCTCTCCGCTTACGGTGCTTCGCAGAGGACTGTTTTATCACTGGGTCACCTTTGTTCCTTGTAATAAATCAGTCGTCTGCAAAGCGTCATACCTGGTCAGTTAAGGGGACAGCCAAAACAGCACATTTTACATCAAAACACGCTGTTAATGAGTAGATTATGCGTTTCTTTTTGCGCATGATTAAATAATTGAAATATGGACATTTCCAATAAGAATGCGCTTAGACTGGTAGTCGGTACATCTTCGTTCTACTGAATCCTTGCCGCAGCTTATGCTTCTGCAGAGGAAAATTTCATATATTGCTGAGCAGACGGTAACGAAAAAGATTGAATCTTTCGAAACCTCCTGCGCAGAACGATAAAAATTTTGTGTAGTGTAACTGAATGGAAGAAATTTAACCGCTCAAAGTCCTCTGCGCAGGACATGAGCATCAACATTGGGCCTTGTTCAGTTTGGTTATTAGTTTGTGGATGTTGCTGTGAAGTTATACTTAAGCCGTGTGCTTATCAATATTTAACTGCAGACAATGGAAATGCCAGTTTTTACAGAGGAGTGTGGACAGCAAATACGAGCAACAGTAAGCTAAGGCTGAGGGTCATCTATTTTTAGCCATACCTACCAACCAACAGAGAATCCAGAGTGCTTACTTGCTTGTATCAAATCAAACTTTGATGACACTTGACATCTTAAAGGGTCTGTTTCATCCAGCATACCTTGCACGTGTCGTCTCCATTGAACTATAGAGTGCAACTGTCGTCTCCTGGTTTGCCTGTGTTGTCACCAATTTAATGGCCCAAACAAAGGCCAGGCAAGAGACAACACGTGCAAGGAATGTTGGATGAAACAGACCCTTCAAAGCCTCGTAGCCTTCCCTGGAAACTGCACTTGGTTGATGTTGCACCCAGCATAAATGCATGTTGCTTAGAGAAAGTGAGGAAGGGGCGTGCCTTTCCACGTTATCGGGCAATTTTATTGATGATGTCGCTTTGGCATCTGTTAATCGAGAAATTCAGAGGGTTTATGGACAGTGGCGGGGATACGGGTCTCCCTCCCTGGAAAATGATTAAGCTTACCGAGTTCTTCCCCATTTGTCTTCCCATCTTGGTCAGAATCTGCTTGGCAAAGAGCTTTCGTCCATCTAAAACCAGCATTTTTGAAAGCTAAGCCAAACGGATTCCTCTTTCCTCCACCAAATTGGTTGAGATGCCCAACTCCATGCCAGATTGTGTTCTGCTTGCAAGGATGAGGTATTTTATTGCCATTTGGTATTTTATCTTGGAATGAAGAGAATGCATTGGCTTGCACGAGGCAGCCAAAGAGAATGATGACTGTGAGCCCAAACATTTTGTAGGGTACTTCTCCACGGCCACTTGCTTCAGCTTCACTCAGGTCCAGTCAGTTTTACTGAAGGAACTTGATATTTTTGCAGACAGATTCTTCTATACGGTTATTTTTGCTGTCAAAAGCAGTTTTTGAGACAACAATGGTTTTCACAGGACGGGGTAGAGTGCTGATGGTTTCCTGTCAAGCAGTGATTCACAACAGTTGAGTGTAAACATGCTACTGGGATTTTTCTTCTCTCCTCCGTCCACGGGTTTCAAGATCACACATGTATTTTTTATAAGAAACTAAGAATTTGGGTCAGTACTGAAATTTTTTAAAATCATCAAATTTTCAATACTCTTGCTTCGCATTTTTTCCGCCACCACTTCAGCAAAGGAGAAGCTACGCAGCGTTCCAATACCCAGCGTCCCAATGATAAAAGTATCCAAGAAAGAGACGAAAAGCAGCAAACTCAATCCAGAAAACTTGTTTCCCTGCGTTATGCTTTTAGGATATAGAAAGTAATTAGGTAAGATCTCTGAAATCAGTAATCTTGAGATTGGAGAAGATGAAATCAAGCGAGTTAGAAAGATGAAATATTTAGAGCTAACTATTGAAGAAAGCCTGTCATGGAATTAACAATTTAAGATATCAAGATATCAAGAGGAAAATTGAAGGGGAGTATTAATTCCATCAGAAGACTTAGACAAATGCCCCCCTCCCCAATCAAAACGCTGTCAAGCATACCAAGCATTGGCGTAAAGTCACCTCAGATTTGGAAATCAACTATGGAGTCAGGAATCTAAACTCTATAACTTGCAATAGTTACAGGATAGGGCAATTACTCTGATCCAATCTGCACCTGTTAAAGACAGAATACAATCTGCAATATTAAGTGTAAATGAATAAGCTTGACCAAGCGGTGATGATGCATAAAATTCAAAATCTGCAATGTCCAGACCCGGGTGTCCAGAAAGGAAAAGTTCACAAAAAGATCTCAGGTTTTAAAATATGAAACAAGGAGTGAATGACCTGCAGGTACCAAGACCTAGGTTAGAGATAACTAGAAACATCTTTTCGTGTAAAGGTCCCAAGGTGTGTGGAATGATATCCCAAACAATGTTAGAAATGTCGAATCTGGTGCACTTTTTAAAAAGCAGGTTAGAAACTATTTTTGGGCTAATGAGACATCGAAGACCCTCTGAAACATGACATCCTGGAAGAACAGCACGGTCTTAGGTATATACTATGCTAAGCTGTAAATACTCTAGATGCTATTTCTTTACTTTTGTTGTTTTACAATTATACTGATGGAGTATCATGTATAAAAGAGATTAAATGAAAAAAAATGGATGAAAGTGATGTAAAAGCAAACAAGTTCTACAAAACAAATTCTACAAAATGTGCAAAATACCAGCTCTACCATAAACTACAGTAGTGTCCCGCATATAAGAAACAACGTTTTCAATTTGAGATCTGATGTGTTTCTTATAAAATGAGATATAAACTTCCAATCACGGTAAAGTTTCTTGATTTTCTTATCAACAAAATTATGTACCGTCCGTCGATGAAATACTCAGACATAAGTCATATAAAAATGATTGTCATATAAAACGCACTATTTTGATTTGTATTTATAAATTTTCACTACTAAGAAAAGCTACAATTATTCAAGGAGAATGCCTTTTGCTTCATTTGCATTCAAACTTCTTGTTTTCGTTTTTGAAAAGGTACAGGCTCATTCAACAGCAAAGCTGAATTTGTTATGTTTTTCAAATTTCTAATGTATACATAGTTTTTGAATAAGAAACTAGCCTTTCTCAGACCTGGACCAGATTCTTATAAGAGAGGGTATTACTTAGAAAATCAAGGTCTGGTGTTTCTTAAATTCATGTTTCTTATATGCGGGAAACAACTGTATCATATGTGCTATGCTAGTGTACAATGCTCTTTAAAATCCAAGCATCATAAAAATAGCAGTAACAAGAGCCATGAAGCCAGCCAGGACTGTGAATGGTTGGACCAATGTTGCAGTAGCAGGTACCATTTTCATGGCGCATAAACTTTTTGCCTGAAATACGGTCGTTGCTATTTTTGTATTATTTTTCCACATGAGGCTGTTGTACATATTTCTTTCAAACCCTTTCATGCAGCGATGAGCATTCATTTTGTCGATGTAGAACTTGCAATCTTTGGAACATGTTTTCTTGTGCGGCTCACAAGAACGAAGAACGTTGGGTATGTTATTCTCGCTGAACTCTTTGAAGTAACATGTCCCAAAACCATGTTTGTAGAATGTTAGATTACGGTGAACCAGCCAATCACAAAATGGATACCTGGAAAGAATATACAAAAGGTATAGGGTCTTCGGGCAGCTTTGTGAATATGAGTTAATTTCGTGGGAAGTTTGATTAACAGATTTTCTCTAGCTACAACTATTGTAACGCAGGAGTAAATCATTCAAACTATTGCAAGAGATTTTATCACAATTTTTTAGATTTTCTCAAGATATTCAAAGGTATGGGAGATTTCAGAAGTCGATAATTTCTTTGTTCCAAGTCCTTAAAACATGTCTTTGGTACCACATTAATTTTTACTTGTACCCAGTACCAAACGTATCAATCCCACGTACCGTGGGGGCCAGTACCCGGTACCTAGACTTGTGAAGATTAGTCCCTTGTATCCCTGCGGTAAACCCCACCCTTGTACACTTCGATCAAATGCGCCCAGAATCTGGGTGCATTCAATCTCGTCCCCAGAGTGAGTTCATTGCTCTTCCTCTTCTCTGGGATACAAGAGGCTGCTCGGCAATCTGATTGGCTGTTCGCTATTTTGGACCGTAACTCCGATTTACGTGGGGTAAACGACCTCGGCATGTCAAAATTTGACCTAAAACCACATTCTTTACCTATTCCGAACATCATTTGCAACTTTTTTCCGAAATTCAAAGAATAACGAGCCATTTTATTTTTGAAGCTTCGGTGAAAGTTTCCCGAATTTGCAACCTAGGCCCATTTCGCTCCAAACAAAGCGAGCTTATTTTCACATTAAACACATTTACCGACCCCAGGTTATTGTTTAAGTACCTTAATCAACTATTGATCACCTGCATCATTCGAACTGAAATTCGACAGCATTGTTTTTTGCCAAATATCGCGATCTGATTGGTACGTTAGGAATAGCAAAGTTTGGGCCTAAAGGGCCAGGTTTTCAAGAGTAATACTATGATATGAGTCTCTCTTGACTGAAGCGCTATCATCAAGTAAAAGAGTACAGGGAAACAAGAGACTCATCGTCGTAAGTCTACCCAGTACCATCAATACCCCTCTGTCACCATCCTCAATCAAAGAAATTTTGAAATATTCCAAAACGAGGCCACTTAGTTGGAAAGGTGTTTTGTCAATGATATAGAAGCGCGTGTTTTGTGAGTTTTATGTTAAAGGCACTCATAGCTTCATAAAGTGATATAGGATGTATAGCGCGATCCTCTGAAATGGCATTCCAGCATGGGAAAAAGGATGTGGAGAAATGTATGTGCAATCTACTCCCTGAGGTTGGATGCCATTCTCCAAATTGAAAAGTTTCATACCTTTCATACGATAAACATAAGTTCCTCCTTGAAGTATTCATCTTGGGATAATAGCTCACAAATGCAAAGCACATTTCATCAAAGGTTCCATCTCCGTAATATGTTGTTGTTGTCTTCTTCTTTGTGTCATAGATACACGTTGTTCGTAACTCATCTCCGGGAAACAGCATCACAGGAGGGTTGAAATGTGTAGCTGTGGGGTTGTTATAACTGAACACATTATCCCTTGCCAGGTAGCGGATGAATTTTCCATTTCGATATTGTGCAAGTGACAAATTCTTGCCAAGGAAATGCGCATGTAAACCTACCCTTGTGATGTTGACAGGACCATACCCGTCTAGCATTGTTTTAGTACAACCAGCACGGCAAACGCCTTTAGCAACGATCTGCATGAAAAGGTAAGATGGGATTATGCAAGGCTTGAATGAGAGCTTATGTTAGAAATCCTTTAAAATGTCTGTGTGAGATTCTATGACGTATTTCTTGAACAGATTGGCTTGAAACAAACTTCAGCTATATGGCCATGTGCCCTTCTTTACTCCTTCCTTTCAGGGTTTTCAGGCTTCTTGAATTTTTCGAAATGAGGCATATTTCATATTTAGTCAATGAGTCAATCAACTCATTGAAGGATATGACGTCATCAGGTTTCCAAATCGTAAGCCAGAAGAGTGGAAAACGTGTAAGACGTGTGCTTGAATTATGAGCGATAGGACACCAAGAGTGTGCGGCAATGAAATCTATCTCAGTATTTGTGGTTTTAACTTCTTGAGCCACCTTTTCGCTGTTTCGTGATTTTGAAATCTTCAGTACTCAACCAACTTAATTGCAGATCCACCTAAAACATGAGCCTCGCGATTAAGGTGAATCTGCACTTAAGGTGGCTCACTACCAAGCACTTAATGAAAATTTCAAAATGATGAAACAGCGATAAGGTGACTCACTACTGTGGATCGCTGTCGCTGCTGATATTAATTTCGTTTAATCCCGGGGGGTAACTTGAGTTTCCAAGATACGGCGTTGTGCCATTCAAGTTGTAAAAGTACCACCCATAAATCCGGAGAAATTTCCGAAAGGTATACCCATAAATCCGGAGAAATTTCTCGAAAGTACACCCATAAATCTGGAGAATTTCTGAAAATCATACCCATAAATCCGGGAATGCCAAAACAGCTCACCAATAAATGAATTCAGACAGAAAACTATACCCATAAATCTGGAAGATGCAAAAAATTGTTGAAAACCATACCCATAAATCCGGAAACTCTCATGAAAAAGGTACCCTAAAAAATGGCACAACCCCGTACCATAGACAAATCAAGTTACCCCCCGGGCGTTTAATCAATACCTCGTTTTTCCCCGGGGGTAACTCAAGATGAAGTTGTCCAGTTATGAGTGTCGCAAGATCATATTTTCTCAGGTTTGGAGTGTAGAAGAGTTTGATGCCAGATGAATCATACAAGTTTGATAGCTTTCTGTCATTCGTCCAGTGAACTTGTAACTGAGCATATCTGTGCATGGATTTTCCAAATCGCACTGCAGCTGTTGATGGGGCACATTTACCTGTGACAGAATGTTGATATAATAATGATAATAATTTCGTTATTTAGGTTGGCTTCTCGTCTCGTCAAATAAACGCCAACTAAAACTTAAATTCATGTTGATAATGCACGTGTTAATTAAATCTAGCTTACTCTCGAGTACCAAATAATCGTTCTAGTTTGTTTTTGAGCCATAGTTGTAGCAGTTATCAATTTGCCAAGGAGTGAAACTACAATGATTGTGTAAAGTCTAGTGACTAGTATCAAATCAACATACCCTCCTGTCCAACAGTCCACGCTGCCAGCATTTCTTTGCATCGGGAACTTCCCATGATGCAATTGAACGGCTTCTTCTCAAGGGTAACGTCTTCAGTGCAGCCATACAAAATCATGTGATGAATGACCTTTCTGTTGTCAAGGACAGGCTCAGTTGCTACGATGTGATAATCTTGATCATGTGGCAACTCCAATGTTTTGCAGTAGTACGTTGTCTCTTGAGCAGGCACCTATTGATAGAAAAATATGGTGATTCTGGGTGAGTCAAATGGAGGGGGTGGTATACAGTAAGTCCCCGCATATAAGAAACGTACATATAAGAAACTGCAGCCTGCCAGCACAGAGAATATTTTCTCCTCTATAAGAAACCAGCCAGCCTGATTTTTTCCCAATTTCTTATAAATGATGCTAAATGATGCGAAACCCTCGCAAATATGCTGTAATACTCAGTTATACCACTAATTTGTTGTGTAGCTTCAGCACTAGATTTGTTCATAGTTAAGATGTACAGTATTTCATACTTATTTCATCCTTACTCGTCTATTAGGGTATCCTTGGTTACAATGAAGCATGTCCTTGAATTCAAAAAGATGTTTTTTTACAAGAAAGCCTTTCGTAAAATGAAAATTTCTTTAATGGACATATAAGAAACCAGCCAGCCTGATTTGAAAATATTTCTTACGTATGTATAAGAAACTCAACAGCCTGATTTGAAAATGTGAGTGTCTTATATGCGGGGACTTACTGTATCATGGTGGGGCGGTTATGCGGTTTCTGTGGTTATTGGGGCGGAATGCTGTTTCTGCGAGAAGATCAGTGGGGGGGGGGGTTATACGGTTTTTCTATTGCTTCGCGGTTCTGGAAAGTTTGAATGTAAAACAAGCGGTTTACGGTTTTCGCTTACCTCGTAGAACCTTTCACTGGATAACTGTTGTGATCTGTTAGTTCTCTGCATGGCTGTAAAAGTATGGTCCTCGCTTTTTTTTTGATTCGCATGAATTTCCTTGAGATTCCTGCTTCATTTACATGAAGCAGCTATGGTAAAGAATATTTATCGTACTGAGGAAAACTGACGGTTGCAGCTTAAAGGGGTAAGGGCTCAAATTTTGGTTGTTTTGCGGTTCTGAGCCACCCTTTGATAGACCCGAAGATAATGCGTAACGTTTGAAGGAATTTGGATCTCCGTGTAATAGAGTCCTATATTGACAAGGGGGATGGCTCAGTGATATCACTCTTGACAAGCAATATGACAGTTGGTTGTTCGAGACTGCACACGATACACTTACACCTTTTCATCCCTTGCTTCTCTGCGTTCTTTGATTCGCTGATATCACTTGCTCAACAGGGACTCGTGGGATTACGTTTAAAAAATGGGCCCAATTTAAGCCCACGTAGGGTGATTGCATATTCACCAATCAAACTGCTAGAATTGTTGTTGTTTTTGCTAGACAATTGCTGTTGCTGCATTCAAAAATCAAAATTTCCTTAAACAAGGGTCCGTTTGGCAGAAATCAGCAAAAGATAGCTGAAATGAAAATTACTCACGTTCCATCTTGGGAATCTAATCGTTTTTGTCCTTACGCCGGGCTCGGTTCTTCCACTACAATTGGCTTTCGTACCAGAGCAAGAAATCCAAGTTTGTGGCTTGCATTTGGGACTATCGACCGGCTCACAAACACCCGGATGGGATTTTGCAGAACTGGTTGGCGCTGGACCACCAACACTCCATGTGCAACCTGGATCACCTAGCAGCAACAGAATAAGCGAATCAGTGAATAGATAAATCGGTCAATGAAATTGGTGAAAAGTTTGTATTTGCCCTTGACTTGCCCAACGTCTGTTTCGTCATCTGTAGTAACTCTATAGACTTGGGTCATGTCTAAAATAATCCCTAAAAATGTGCACAAACTGGTTGTTGATATATCTACAGCTTAGCCTAGAAAAATTATGCGGATTTGGTTAGCTCCAGCAAGAGGCCCCCCCCCCTATAGTACCCCTGAATAACGGATTCACGTGCTGATTTTGCATTTTTCACGCCATCACGGACTTTTAAACACCATTTTCACGATCGCATTGGAGAAATTTTAAGAATGCTCCAGAAAGATATCCCTAACACACCAGACTGGTTGTATCATGGATTTTAATGTTTTGCCGCTAAGGCTACAAGTCAGATGAGATAAATGGGGGTCTGGTGGCTTGCCCCTGGAAAATTTTGAGAATAAACCCTTCACGACTCAAATATGTGAAAGTTGCTTCATGTAGTTATTTTCAAATTACAAAGTCGGTTTTTGCTTGAAAATAACTTTGCTAAGTAAGACGTGATTCAGTAGTGTGATTCATGGGGAGGACTGAGAGGACAATCCCATTCCTATATTTCTCTCAGAATTTAGTTTCCAATTCACCCTAAACCACACAAGGGAGGGACTAGGAGGGACTAAGTAATTAGATACTGAATCTTCAAGACAATTTTGAGCGTTTCGTAGCAATAAAAAGGGGTCTCCCATTGGCAAGAGGGTATAGTACCGAAATCTTCCAAGGGGACTTCTCCTCCAAGCCCCCAATTTCCTTTCTCTTCCCCACTTTTTCACGATTGGCTCCGCCACCAAGGCAAGTTTTCGTCTTTCCCACGTTGTGTGAGAACATTGATCATTTCGGCTTTACAACTCAAGAAATAGAGGATTGTTTATTTATGCAAGGGCAATGAGGAGAAAGCGGCTTTGCGGAGGCCTTCCTCCCAAAAAGTGTTTAAGCTTACCGAGTTCTTCCCCATTCGTCTTGCCATCATTGTCAGAATCTGCTTGGCACAGAGATTTCGTCCATTTAAAGCCAGCGTTTTTGAAATCTAGGCCGAATGGATTTCTCTTTCCGCCACCAAATTGATTTAGGTGACCAACTCCATGCCAGATTGTGTTCTTTTTGCAAGGATGGGGAATTTTGTTGCCATTGGGTATTTTGTCTTGGTACGAAGAGAAGGCATTGACTGGCACGAGGCATCCAAAGAGAGCAAGGATCTTGAACGCAAACATTTCCTTGTTGGGTACTTCTCCACGGCCAAGTGCTTGAGACTCAGGGCCTAGTCAGGTTTGTTACGGTAACTTGATATTTTTGCAAATTCTACTATCTGCTGAGTCATTATGTAAAGTTGCTTTATGCAGGTCAACCTTTTTCACGCCGACTTGTCAATGTTAATGTAATTTTAGAGGGACCTTGCTTTGAAATTAAGTTAAATGAAAGCAAACCAAGAACGCCTATCTTTGCTACCAAAACAGTTTTTGGAACAACGAAAGTTTGACAGGACGGAGTTCAACGGTTAAGCGCTAACATGCAACTGTGATGTTTCTTCTCTCCACCTTGCAAGTCTATCAGGTCGCCCGTTTAGTTCAAATGCTATTAAATTAAATTTTCACTGGGTTTATTTCCTCACGTTGTTTATCAGACAATTCCTTGGTCCTAAGTTACTGAAGCCGATGTTCCATTTACTTTGACTCTATTGTCTCGTTTGACTTGATTTATTCAACACGGCTAAAATGAAGTACGTTCTCGTCACTTCAAAGACTTCATTAAAGGAACTTTTGCTATTGGCATACTTTGTGGATGCACCCACTTTGTAGAGTCTTTATTGTCGCCATTTTCATAGCCAAGGTAGGCCGCCAACAAGGAGATCCAACGTGTAAGATATGGCGGTTACAACTTACAAAGGTCCCTGCAAAGCAAAAAACAAAGCAACTGCTGTTATTTTCAGGATGAGTCGATACCTGGCCGCGTCTTCCTGGGAACTAGTTTCCTGGCTGCCGAGCTCAAGCGCGAAAAATATCTGCGACTAGACTTACTCCACTCATTCAGTTCAATGTGTCGTTGATAATGCGGTGACTGGGAATCTGTTTTGAGCCTAGTTTGAGACTTATATTCCAAAACGGCAGTGTGGTGTGCATTAAGTCATGGGCAGCAGTAATGAGCAGCAGTAAGCCAGAAGGGTAAATACATTGATGAAAACAAACAGTGAAACAAAACATATCTATCTAGGCCCAAACATATAGTGTCCAGAATATTGCTTCGTTATAAACATAGCCATAAATCAAGTTATATTGAGACGCTACAGTTCTTTAGTGCAATTATTCCAAGAAAACTGTGCCAAGGACAGGGAGGGGGTTATGGTCCTATGGTATTATATCAATATTTACAAGGCTTCAGACGCCTAAAGATAAGTTCAAACGAGGCGTTTTGTAATATGCCACTGTACAAATAAGACTTGCGTTTGTGAAAGCTAAGCGCGTGTTATATGAAGAATGCCAGTATTCAAGCAACATCAAGGAAGACGTTTTGTGTGTGCATTCAGCTAAAGATACATAGAAATGTAGCAATAAGCCTTGACTACGTAAATTCCATATAGAGTTTGAGAAAAACCCTTTTCTACGATGACAACAGGGCAGTCAAATTTGCAACAGTCTTAAAAGCTCTACATTTCCATGACTACCTTTGGCATGGGGGTGGCTTAAGATTACATTTACACGATGCCATCACAATTTGAAAGCGGCATGAAAATTTTGTGGGGTGAGTGGCCTAGTGGCTTATACAGTCTTTGGGGTGAGTGGCCGAGTGGCTTATACAGTTTTCGTCAGGTCAGATTTCGGATGGGTGACCTCTGAGGCCTGACCTCGCAACTCACCTCGTCGTCCTTCGGAAGGGACATTAAACTAGGGGTCCCATGCCTGGATGCGGCATGCACAATGGGCCTAAATTAGCTTTCAGTAGCCAGAAATCCTGACAAGCCCACTCAAAACAAATTGAAAACAAACAAAATGCTATGGAAAAGCCTCCCGTTGTAGCGAAAACGTCAAATTCTTTGCTGGCACAGCTTGAAACACAGGAGACAAGACCAATTTAAGATTGTACCGGCATCATGTGAACATTGACTTAAAGGACAAGTCCGGGGTTGGTATAATTGTTGATTCTACTCTGTCATCAGCTACGTCACTCTGGGATCACATGAGAAGCGAGCGCGCAGGCGCAGCAAGTCATTGCGAGTTTGGTGTTCAGCAAAGTCAGACGCAAAAAACGAACGCTCCGCCACCGTTGCCAGAGAAAAGACAAAGTTTGGTGAGTTTAGAATTTAATAGACTTACTTTTTGAATAAGTCAAATTTAATCTGTTTTATGGCAAAGAGTTAACGCACACTCACTAGGTTTTCATACTATTTCCGCAGAGTACCAATGGAGTCTTCTATTGAAAAAGATGTGCGACAACAGGACAGTGATTTAGAATCTAATGCCGAGTCTAGTGCTGACTCAAACGCCGAAATAAAGAAAACTCTTTCGGCCCTTAGCACAAATATGGCCTCAATTACGAGTTTCTTGCAAGCCCTCACTGAGGGGAAATTACAGGTCGGGCACCGCCCGTGTTTGCCCACAGGGCAGTTGTCGTCCACTGGACAAAAGCAGATGCAAGACCCACCATCTGATGGCTTGCCTACGGGGCATTTGAATCCCGAAGGGACAATGTTAAATGAGCCTAAATCTTGCAAGAAGCGAATGGGCGATGATGCAGCCTCATCTTCTGCTCCCATAAAACAAGCCCGTACTTTTGAAATTCGCGATGACCCTCACGATTCTATTAGCATTCTTGCTAGTGACGATGAACTTGAAAGTGACGCTACCTTTGAGCCAATTGAGCCAAGCGCCCTGCTGCAGCATCTAGGCGAAGACCTAGAAACTGATGAAAAAACAAGCAACGATGTGACTCAGGAATTAGCGGCGATTGTCAATAAACGTTGGGGAAAACATTTGTCGCCCGAAAAACTTAAGGCTATTTCAGAAAAATATAATCGCCCAGCTAACTGTAAGGAAATGCATCCCCAGATTAAGGTGAATAAGGAAGTTTGGTCGTTTTTACTTTCCGATAAAAAATCTGTCGACACAAAAATCTCCAACATCCAACAAACAATTCAACGTGTGGGATGTATCGTAGTCGACGCAGCAAATTATTTGTTAATGGCTGATATGGTGACCAACAGGAAGCACCATCAGCAGTAGTCACAAAACTTGTCGATGGTATCGCATTACTTGGTCACGCTACCAATGACTTATCTTGCCTCAGGCGTAATGCGTTAAAAGCTGCAGTAAAGCCTGAATATAAGGCTCTCACATCACGAGCTATTGATCATAGCCAATACTTGTTTGGGTCAGATTTTACAAAGGAACTAAAAGAAGCCGAAGAATCTTCTAAGGTTTCTAAAGCATTTCACAGTTTACGCCCTAACGATAACAAGTTTCGAAACAAACCGGGCCCATCAAACCAGTCTGCTTACAACAGAAGAAATGATTTTTTATACCGAGGCCGCTCACGCCCGCCGTTCCGAAAACGAAACTTCTACCAGCAGAAAAATCAGAACTCGAACCAGCACAGCCAACAAAACCAACGAACCGCCAAGAAATTTTAGACGAATTACAAAGAATTCAAGAGTCAGTTGATGTAAGTGAATTTTCTGCTCGATTACCCTATTTAATTTCACTTTTGACACTTGAATGCGAGTCTTTTCAAGCCGGTAGAATTTCTAACTACCTATCCGAATGGAGAAAAATTACCTCTGACCCTCAAATTTTGTCTTACGTAACAGGAGTCGAAATAGAACGTAAAGGACTTCCCCAGGAAAAAGAATCATTGACTCAAAGGGAAATTAGGTTCACCGACAAGGAAAAAAGTCTTATCGAAGAGGAGATCAGTTCTTTGTTGCGAAAAAAGGTAATCGAAACTGCGAAACCATGTGTTGGTGAAGTCATTTCGCCTATATTTTTAACACCAAAACCAGATGGGTCATATCGCATGATATTGAATTTGAAAAAGTTTAACAAACAAGTTGTTTATCGGCATTTCAAAATGGACACTTTGAATACAATAGTCAATTTGATGTCAAAAGACTGCTACATGGCGTCACTTGATCTAAAAGACGCATACTACAGCGTACCGATTTCTAAGAAAGATAGAAAGTTCTTACGTTTTCGTTTCTATGGTAAAATGCTTCAGTACACGTCATTAGCGAACGGATTAGGGTGTTGCCCACGCCTCTTTACAAAAATTTTGAAAGTACCTTTATCCACCCTACATAAAGCAGGTCATATAACAACAGCCTATATTGATGACTTATATATTCAAGCGGATACCTTTGAAAATTGCGTTAGAAATGTCATAGAGACAATGCGTTTATTCACAAAGCTTGGATTTGTGATTCATCCAAAAAAGTCATCATTCATCCCATCCAAGCAATTAAAAATGCTTGGCTTTATTCTGAATTCAGAAACGATGACTGTTTCCCCAACAGAAGAAAAAATCAATTCAGTGACGCATCTTTGCAGTCAGGTGATGCAAAGAAAGCACCTGCCTATTCGCCAAGTTGCACAAGTCGTGGGAAAAATGATTTCATGTTTTCCAGGCACCCTTTATGGGCCTTTATACTACCGTAATATTGAATACGATAAAATTTTTGCCCTTAAAACCCACAAAGGCAACTTTGATGCTTTTATGCAGCTATCGAAAGATAGCATACAAGAGTTAAGGTGGTGGGTTTCCTTTCCACGACAATTTTCAAAGCCACTCATTGTCCAAAAGCCATCTTTAACAATCACAACTGATGCATCTTTAAATGGCTGGGGTGCGGTCTGCAACAAGGACAAAACAGGTGGTCTATGGTCCATTGAAGAAAAATCGAATAATATAAACTACTTGGAAATGCTTGCTGTATTTTTTGGCTTGAAAATATTCGCTATTGATTGCACTGATTGCCATATCAGAATTATGACTGACAACACAACTGCTGTTTCAGTGTTAACCCATATGGGTACAAATCACTCCCAATCTTGTAACCCTTTGTGTAAATCCATATGGGAATGGTGTATTCATAGAAATATTTGGATCTCTGTCGCTCACATCCCTGGCAAGCTTAATGTGGATGCTGACAGAGAATCAAGACGTGCTCATAAAAATAGCACAGAATGGATGATCAATTCAGACATCCTTAAGTCATGCCTGCAAAAATTCGACTTCAGTCCAAATGTTGATTTATTTGCTTCACGCTTAAATCGACAGTTTCAGGCCTATGTGTCATATACACCAGAACCAGATGCATTTGCAGTTGACGCATTTACTGTAGACTGGTCGATGTACAAGAATTATATATTTCCCCCTTTTAGTCTCATACCCAAAATACTGAGGAAATTACTGGAAGATCAAGCGCAAGCAATAAGCATACTTCCTCACTGGCCAACACAAGCATGGTACTCCAAGGCAATGACAATGATGATAGGACCTCCTGTAATCCTACAACCAAGCCAGTCACTACTTCGTCTTGCAACGGACAGCAAAACTGTTCACCCGTTACACGAGAAACTTCGTCTGATTGTATGTCACTTATCAGGGGTAAAGTAAAATCATCTTCGTTATCGAAGCCAGCTCAGGAGATCTTACTAGCCTCCTGGAGACCAGGTACCCTAAAACAGTATGATTCTTACCTTCATAGATGGGCTAAATTTTGCCATGACAATGAAATTAATGTGTATCAGCCAAGAGTAGAACAAGTTGTGGAGTTTCTCACCCAGTTGTTTCAAACGGGTCTTGGGTACAGTGCTATAAACACTGCAAGATCTGCCTTGTCTTCCATTGTTACCCTTGGGCATGTTCCCTTAGGGGAACATCCAATGATCAAACGATTTCTAAAAGGTATCTTTGAGTTAAGACCAAGTTTGCCAAAATATCCTTCCATTTGGGATGTGAGTATTTTGTTGCTATATTTGAAAAAGCTAGCACCATTAGAAAAATTGAGCCTAAAAGAAATCTCTTTAAAAATGACCTCATTGCTATGTATATTGACTGGTCAACGTTGTCAAACTATTCATAAGATTGACATTTCACACACACAGCAACTGCCCAATTTGATTAGAATTACAATACAAGATACATTGAAAACTACAAAACCAGGTCGCCATATCAAACCTTTAGAGCTCTTGGCATATAACAATGATCCAGATCTGTGCATCGTTCGTCTTTTCAACGAGTATTTACTTAGAACTTCCAAATTACGAGAAGGACACACCCAATTACTGATCAGTTTTCAGAAACCTTACAAACCCGTCAGTAAAGATACAATTAGTCGATGGGTAAAAGCGACACTAAAAGCTTCTGGAATAGATACTGAGAAGTTCACAGCTCACAGTTGTAGGTCTGCCTCTGCTTCTGCCACAAAAAATGCAGGTTTGAGCTTAGTAGAAATAATGAAAACAGCTGGATGGTCTAATTGCGCCACTTTTGCAAAGTTTTATGACAAGAACATTATTAAGGAAAACTATGGACATAAGGTTTTAGAGAAATTTACTTGAATTGTACTGTACATTGAAACTTTATTACATTATTAGCATGGGCAATATTTAACCGTTTACTATGTTATAGTTTTGAGAAAATTGCTGAGAATTTCGTTGATTGTGTGTGCTCCTGACTGCAGGGCTTTAAAGTCTCATGTGATCCCAGAGTGACGTAGCTGATGACAGAGTAGAATTTAAAAATTAAACGAGACTTACCCAGTAAGTTGAAGTTTGATTGTAATTCTTCTCTGTCATCAGCAGGAACGAAGGGATCACACCCTCCCAATCATTGTATTTCTATGGATTTTTCCCTCCCTTTTGTGATCCCTGTGTTCCAATTAATCCTGCAGTCACTCGCGTTCAAAAATGACTTGCTGCGCCTGCGCGCTCGCTTCTCATGTGATCCCTTCGTTCCTGCTGATGACAGAGAAGAATTACAATCAAACTTCAACTTACTGGGTAAGTCTCGTTTAATTTTTAAATTATTCAAGAGATTACACTGTTGAGAATGGTGTGTAGTACTTTGTTCATTTTTTTCCTTTTTGATCTGCGAAACCACATATTTCAATCTGCTATGCGAAAAGGCGTCATTTTCTATGACGTCATTTCAAGTTGACCTGAATGAGGCACCAAATGTGTTGCTAATTGATATTATACCACCCACATTGCTAGCCTCACTCGTACAAAATACAAAATGGCGACAATACTTGGCCTAACTTACGAAGATTAATCGTCGAATTTATGAAAGTTCGAGGCATGGAAACTCAGAGAGAACTCACGACTGGTGTCCAGCAGTTGGTAAGGTTGCTTTCTAACAAAAATTTTATCAACCCCGGACTTGTCCTTTAAGAGAAATAGGCCTATAATCTTTGTAAGGGATACGTGCAAGGTCAGATTGACGAGGACGTGGATATCACCTCGGGGACTATGAACGCATGCGTAATGTGCAAATTTTGTTCGATTCGATTACGTAATGTCACTCTATTTTGATCACTTGTGTTTAGTCAGTTGGAAGGTCCCATAACGGGGCTTTTGCTAGCGATGTTCACAATGCTCTGACATCGCTCTCATTTTGCTTAGGCCAGTTTATCCACACGATATCAGCCGCTCAACACATTCTTACTCCTTTTGCGCCAAGCTTCCAGAACGGTCGATAAGGAAACATGGACGTAGGAACTTGTTGCACAAGCCTTCATAGTCCGCGCACTGATTGGCTGTCATGTTTATCCTAAAACAAAGTTATAAAACAATAGGGGGAGTGCCATGCATCCCTAACAACTCCCCATGATTCCACTGGGAGGCAGTTGTAACTGTACAACGCAGTGCCGATGTGTTAAAACTTCAACGACGCGAAAGACTCTTTACCAGCCCAGCACCAAAAATGCGAGAAATAGCAATCACTATACCATGCGTGCACTACTATACTATATACATTTACTATCGGCCGAGTAAGTCAGGAAACCTCCAGTTTGAAAAATCGGCAAAATTTAGTTTTGCTTCTTATGTTTTCCCTCTTTCTCGATTATATCACTAGCCAAGTTTTTTGGAGCAGCAACAATGATCAAGCTCACGCAAGAAGATTTGAAACAGTTGCATGAAGAGGGACCATACTTTGCTTCTTTTGTTTCAGAAGAAATCCCAAATCTTGCCAAAGGATTGTTTATCTTATGATTTCAGTTTTACTTTCAAACCTTCAAGATGATAAATCATTGTTGTCGTAATCAGATTTGTTACAAAATTCTAATGGACAGTACGATAATCTTGTTGTATCCTTGGATGAACTGAAACTTTTGTAAATTTCGTCGTATGCTTCAAATCAGGTAACGAATAAAATCTCAGGATTTCGCTGATCAAAATAGACCTTTTTGAAATTTGGAGAAAGGAACTGAGGAACTGAGAAAGGAACTGAGGAGAGTGCGGCCCACCTCCGCTTCGATGATTAGCGTATAGCTTGCGTCTCAGTCACACCTGCCTGCAAGCTCGAGTTATTTTTTATTCATCTAGTGCCTTTGAAGAGTTGCAAGATACATGTTTCGTATGGCAAGTGTTTTCTTTGGATTCTTTAGGCGTCTTGTCATATTTCCTTCCATTTGTGAGTGTATTTTTGAGTCACTTGTGATCCACTTTATTGCTTGTCTGCACTCAAGTTTGAAGTTGGGCCTGTTGATCGGTTAGGCCTAAACTGAGCCGGTTCAATGCTTGGGAGAAATACCTGCCATAAAGTGGCTCGAAATACGCTCAGCAATGGGCGAAAAGCTGACCAGATGGCTAAATAATTCATATAAAACATTTACCGATCGAAGCTAGTATCATGTGACTCATGAAAGATGCAATTAAATGATTGAAAATAACTCAAGTTTGCAGGGAGATGCAGACGAGCCGCAAGGAAAGGATCCCCCTGATTTCCAACTATTGCCAAGGCTGTCACAATGGGCTGCGCTCTCCTCGTTCCCTTTCGCCTAATTGCGAAAAAGTCTTTTGCTGTTAGGATAAACCAACACCTCTAAATCTAATTTAATCTTTAGTGCAACACCTCTAAAAGAAAGCAATTCATGTTAATAACATTTTCAAACTTTGGTATCTTTTCTAGCCTGAGTACTAGACTCTCTTCACCCAGGAGATATATTTTCCAATCTCGAAACTTTTTGACTCATCCGGTATACTACACTATGATACTGCACATAGTTTATATCAGTCTTGTTTCTGATGACATTGCTTACAAAACGGAAGCAAAAAGAGCGATAAACGCCATAAAAGCAGCAAGAATTTGAAGCGGTTGAAGTAAAGAGGCATTTCCTTGTACGCTATTGGCACATAAGGCTCTCGCTCTAAACACTGTAGCTCCCACACTGGAATGATTTGCCATCATGATATATGCTTGAAGTTTGGCCTCAAATCCTTTCATACAGCGATGAGCGTTCATTTTGTCGACGTAAAACTTGCAGTCTTTAGAGCATTTGTTCTTGTGGGGCTCACACGAACGAAGAACATCTGGGATATTTTTCTCGTTGAATTCTTTGAAGTAACATGTTCCAAAACCATGTTTGAACAATGTCACATTGCCGTGAACCAACCAATCACACAGTGAATACCTGAAAAGAAAGCATTAGTTCGCTTACATGTTTCCGGAGAAGAGCTCGTTATGAATTGCACTGAAAACCAGCAAGCAAGCAAGCAAGCAAGCAAACCAGCAAGCAAGCAAGCAAGTAAGCAAGCAAGCAAGCAAGCAAGCAAGCATGCAAGCAAGCATTTATTTGTTAACGCAGGCCAGGTTTCTAGCAGCTACACAGCAGATTTGGGCCAGTTTCACTACGGCTTTTGTGCTCTCAGTCTTACTTTTTGAGTGCTCATTTACCGACTTCAGGAGTATGGAAAGCTGAATTGAGTGATGGCTCGTGGTTTGTCGTTCAGACGACGGGACTCGAACCGACTCTTCTCGACCACACAAGATTTGAAACACATTGCGCTTTAACAATTCGGCCACACCACCATCTAGTACCACAATTTAAGAAGTCTAGTGCCATTGTAGTGGATACCAGACTAATTACCATCGACCCTATTTCCCTGCGTTCTTTCATTTGTGGATGATGTTTGCGTCAAAGAGTGACTTAGAAGTAGCATGCAAATCGAAGAACCAGGAGACTACGGGGGACAAGGTTCGTTGAATGTTTTTGGAAGATTGCACTCCTAGGCTGGGAACTCCAGTTTTGCTATTAAACGAGGTGAAAAATGTTGATTCCCATTTCATTCTGTAAATCAGACTGGTTTTGTATGCTACAAAGCGCAAACAAACAAACAAACCAGTTTTGAATAGCGTCCACTTACGTTATAACCATTGTGACTAATTTAACCAGATAACCAGTTTAGTTCGCTATTTAAGCTCTAACGTAACTAACTATATTTTAATCCTGTTTTCACCCTGGTTGAACAGGTTGCATAGGCATTAGCTTGTGGGCAGATATTGCATTTCATTGCGGAGCCAAGATCCTCACTGGCCCTCCTTCGCACCGGAAATTAAAGTTTGCAAGATGCCCTTTGGAACTCTGGAACCGGTTGCCAAATTTTGGCAGATTTTGATCGGCATGATTAGCATAATTCGGAAAACAGCAATTCCTCTCCCATACCTCATTCGACATTTCGAAATATATATTCCATGGTTCGAACACTACTCATTGTGTCCTAAACCATTCAAGTATTCGAATGCTCCCCATTTCGACCGAAATCCAGGTTTTGAAAGTGAGAAACTTCTTTGGTTTTGAAAAGAGCCAATCAAATTACAGGATGGCTTAACAGGCTCTAGGGTCAAAGTGGACGTTAGGCGTTGCAGTTTACGGAAAAGTTTCATAATCATTGAGTACGAGGCTGCGCATAGTCATGGTCCAACCACGTTCCCAGGGCCTATTGTCATATTTGGAAGATGACAAAAGGTACTGGCTTGGGCTTGATTGTCACAGATTTATGCTTTGTGAAGGAAAGATTTACGCACTGCTACGAAGGAGATAGCGAAAGAAATCGAAGAAGCCTCCTCCACAGAACAAAATAAAATTTTCCTCCGCAGAAACATGCAAACTGAAGCATAGCTACTGTCTCACTACCTATGCTCATACATACTGGAGAAGTGTAAGAAAACCTTTACCTTTCATATGACATTCAAAGTCCTTGTCTTGACACATTCATCTTGGGATAATAGCTGACAAACCCAAAACACATTTCATCAAAGGTCCCATCTCCGTAATATGTTATTGTTGTCTTTTTCTTTGTATCATAGATACACGTGGTTCGTAGTTCGTCGCCAGGGAACAGCGTCACTGGAGGGCTGAAATGTGTAGATGTGGGGTTGTTATAGCTGAACACATCATCTCTTGCAATGTAGCGGATGAATTTTCCGTTTCGATACTGTGCAAGTGATAAATTCTTGCCAAGGAAATGTGCATGAAGTGATGCATCCGTGATGTTGACAGGACCATACCCGTCAAGCATTGTTCTAGTGCAACCAGCTGGGCAAACGCCTTTTGCGACTATCTGTTTGAAAGATATCACAGTCTATAGTCGGGTGAGTAAAAAATATTTTACACGTTTGGCGAGCTGTGAAGTAAAACGTATAGAGCCCGTTTTCAAAAATATATCGTAGATTTATCAGTCAAAGGCCAACTTCGATGAGAAAATAAGCTTATAAGTGGTAGGAATTATTCCCTCTTTATTTAGTTACCTTAACTTTTGATTCCCATTTTAGTTCCATCTTAACATTTGTTTTCATTCTGCACCATACTCTCGAGTACCGAATAATCGTCCCCCCCCCCGCTTATTGATTTTTGAAAAATTTTCCAACCCCTCTACTCTTATTCCAACCCCCCCTCTTTTATTATTTTTTGGAAAAATGAAATGATGCTAGACATAATTTCTGAATAAACGCAAGAAAAAGTCTCAAGAAGCGCATTCAACAGAACCAGAGATCAAAAGTAAATGTATAAGTAACATCACTGTTCACATAAATATATAACAGATACATGTTTGCCTAAGAAAAAGACTATTTTCTACTTCTCCAAGCACGCCCCCCCCCCCGATTATTCCAACACCCCTCGTTTATTTGGTACTCGAGAGTAAGCAAAATGAATCTTTAATACTTAGAAATCAGAAAATACCTGTAAGGAGTTTGTATGTGAGCCAGAGTTCCACATTCCATCCTGGTCCATGATTTACTTGAGATTGAAATATTAATTCTATACGGTTGCCAGTTTGACGAATGAAATTTTAATTTCATTAGCAATTAAATCGTGGACCGCAGTGGAAGATGGAATTCTTGTTCCCACACAAGCCTCTTACAGATGTTTTTCTAATTTTGTGGTCCTACAGATAAATGATTTGACCCTAAAAATTTTCTTATCTAAGTTAGCCTGTGAATGAAAGATTAACATTTTGGTTTTGAACATCGGCCTCATACTCTTCATTCCACTGCCCGCCAAACCTTTCAACTTTAGTTTTTCGCACAGCTATTTAATGGTACCATGGCCTTCCTTTGTAAGTTATTTTCTTACAGTCGTAATGTCGATTTCTTGACAACAAGTTAAGTTGCAATTTTCCTATCGTGTGTACCAGACTGTCTTCAATAATTTCAATTGTTTTAGAGAATGTGGTACCCAGAGTAAAACTTTGCAAACATTGTAAAAAGTCTAAATTCATAACAATAATTACCACAGAAGAGCTCAGAAAAACAATGAGGGGCAACTTGGATTAAGTTTTGGAGAAAATCTGCGATTTAAAGGAGTGGATTTCAGTTTCACCACGATATAGATTATTTTTGAATTACAAATATCAAAAGAGATAGCTTTATGACTTCTGGTAACTTCCTCGAAAATAGATACGCTTTTCATTTCCACGAGCCTAGCTTCCACAGCTTTTTCACTTACAAAATAAACGAAATTCAGCAAATTATTTGAGAGCTGAAGCACCCAGTTCCCTGCTTCTAACAGGCCTACCGTGTGAAACTATGAACTTAGTTGTTGAAGACAAAAAATCATTACCTCGTTTCTTTTTGGAGGAAGCTCAAGGTGAAGTTGTCCCGTTGTGATTGTCCCAAGATCATATTTTCTCAGGTTTGGAGTGTAGAAGAGTTTGATGCCAGATGAATCATACAAGTTTGATAATTTTCTGTCATTGGTCCAGTGAACTTGTAATTGAACATATTTGTACACAGATTTTCCAATTCGAACTGCAGCCATGGACGGGGCACAGCTACCTATGAAAGGACAGTGATCAAACGTAGACTCACGACATAGTGCCAGCAACAATGATAACAGCAATAAAAACATCTTTTATTTTTTCTCAAACTGAGACTCATGGACTTTCATACCAAATTTGAGACGGTAAAGCACAGATTTATCTTAGCAATCAGGAACGAAGCCAAGGCGTATTCTCAGAAGTAAGGCAAGCAAGCCTCAACATTGCTGCCGTTAAGTTCATGGAATTCAATTGGCCTTCAAATGTGGAACTCCTAGCTCGCAGTGAAAGGTTTGTTGCTTCTTGGATTGAGGAAACATTCATATGGATACTTGTGGCTTATGTTCATAGCTAGTGTCATTAAAAATTTGAATTTTGAGGTGTTTTAGCATCAGCGGTTCGAGCCAGCAACTTAGGCCTATCCGCCATTGCCTGGAGTTCTTGCAGTGCTGCTATGGTTTCCATATTTAGACATGAAATTGAGGGGTGAAATTTCGTCCCAATTGTCAATGTGAAAGTCCACGAGTCGTTGTTTGAGCGTCCATCAGTCTATCAACAGCGATAACTACGAATATGGAATCAGTCTATATCGAACACGCGACGGTGTCCAGGTCGCCATTTCTACAGAGTTTTTAAGTTTATCTACACTGGGAATAAGTCGGGAACGAGCAAATGCATTTTCCTGCAGTTATGAAAATGCCCCCCCCCTCCAGAGGGGTTCTTGGTTTAGATGTCCTTTCAGGGTATCATTTTCGACTTTTTGTGGGCCGGTTGCCAAAACATGTCACACGGGGTTAGTTGTTAGATCGGGTTGTTCAGTCCAGTTACCTACTGAGTTACAATAACCAGTGAAATAAAATGAAACTGAAACTGAAACTGAAGTTCGTATGGTATGGCGTATTCTTTTCATCAGATTTTTCTAGAGTCGGTTATCGTTTTGAGGGAAAATTTTGGAGCCAGGTACAAATTTTTTCATGGGCACATCCACGTACAAATTTACATCAAATACCCCCAGAAAGATGCCTTCCCTCACAAAGTTTTCGTGCAAAACGGGGACTCATGATGAGACAAAGAAATATTTCCCTGCCATTATATGGAAACAAACTGATCACATTGGAACGAAATGCAGCTAAAACCCAATTTAGCATTGGCCAAAGACATTGCACTCCAATTCATATCTCCTGTCCTCATTGCAGTCAATGAGGAGAGAAAACAAGAGCCTCGGGTAGTACCCTGGGTTGGTACCCAGGGTACTCGGGTAGTGAATATCTACATACCTTCCTCTCCAACAGTCCATCCAGCGAGCATATCAGGGCATCTTTCACTACCCATGATGCAATTAAAAGGTTCCTTCTCGATGACCATATCTTGTGTGCAGCCATACAAAATCATATGATGAATAACATTTCGGTTATCAAGGACGGGCTCTGTTGCTACAATGTGATAATCTTGGTCATGCGGCAACAAGAAGGTTTTGCAGTAGTACGTTGTCTCTTGAGCAGGTACCTGTTGATAGATAAGTTTGATGATTTTGGGTGAGTCAGATAGTATGTGCCGGGAGAGTCACAGGTAGCAGGGAATGGTTGTAGTAATTATAACTTTTACTAGAAATTCTGGGAATGGTCAGATTTGGAATAAGCAACACTTTTACAATTAATTTGCTCTGAAAACACTGCTCAGAAGCCTCATCCATAATGCGATCTGGAACTGAGTCACTATGCTGTGTATGTTTGGGGATTGGGTCATAACAGATATTCGTTCAGCACACACCTCCAGGGGGGTCACTCAGGTGAGTCCAATATTTTTGGGTCAGAATATTACCAAAAGCAATATTTCTTGGTCCAAATAAAACTGAAGCCATGTTGATGATATTTTTTACACCAAACATCGCTATACTGATATTTCTGGGTTCGCTAGAGGTACTCTTGACTTCTATTTGCATTGTTTCTGGATATTTTACGTTCATGTATAGTGAGTATATAATGAGCTGATTTTTTTGGGTTGCAATGAGGCTGAAGTGATATTTTTGGGTTGCTTGAAAATTTCTTGGACTGACCCTCCCCGTATGTGTATGTGCTGAGCTCCCCCTGGGACACACCCCCTATATAACCCAGTTATGAAATGCCCCTCTGGCATTTACTCACATTCCATCTTGGGAATCTAATAGTTGTTGTTTTCACACCGGGCTCAGTTCTTCCGCTGCAATTGGCTTTCGTACCAGAGCAAGAGATCCAAGTTTGCGAACTGCATCTAGCACTATCGACGGGCTCGCAAATACCCGGATGGGACTTTGCGGAACCGGTTGGCGCTGGACCACCAACACTCCATGTGCAACCAGGATCACCTAGAGACAAGAGAGTCAGCCATTCAGTTAGAGGAGTCAATCAATCTATCAACTGATCAATAGATCAATAGCAAATTGTCTCCTAGAATTCTTAATCTTACTCAGCGAGTGACGGGCACGGTGTATACCATATGTGCATACGCCGGTTCTGTAAATGCACAAGAAAGACATTTGCCTCAAAGAGTATCAAATTTTTGCTTTGAGTGTAATTCTAACTCATACACTAACGGAAACAGTGTATTCTAATGTGTATACACCGTTCGCCTTTCTACAAGGGAAGCACATTTCTCTAAAAAATCTAAAAAAAGTTGCCAGACAGTAACCAGAATGGTG